>CANTUR010000240.1:0-1237500 GCA_947683625.1 Mallotus nudiflorus
CCTCATAATAGTCTAAGAGGCGATTGCCTAATAGATAGTCTCAAGCAACTTTCCAAACTGGCAAATCTTTCATTTCAAGTAAATAACTACTATTAAAAGCTAGCTAGATGGACAACCATTCCTAAAGCTCAATGGATCATATTAAAAGCAAGGCATATTACCAACAATGAATGCAAGATACTAAATAAAAGGCTAGAAAATGGATAAATTAGAGGTTATATGAGCGAGTAAGTAAGAATCATGCAAATATATGAATTAAACTTGGAAAGAATTGAAAAAAATTACTGAAGAAAAAAGCTTTTAAAATGTTTTGGAATGTTTTGGAATGTTGGTCTTCCCTTGAATGCAAGCTTTCCCCTTCTCTTTCTCAAGTAAATCAACCTCTAAGATTTCTCCTTTTTTTTTTGTTCCAAAACCAATCTAGTTCTTCTCCCTCAGAGCTCTCTCTTTTTGCTAAATCTTTTTCATGAAAAATGCTAAAAAGTCCTTTCTCTCTTTTTTTTGTCCTTTCATTCACATCCCCTAGCCCATACCCCTTCTACTATTACTCCTCCATCATTGCATTTTCTAGCCCCTTTCTTCTCCTAAGGTTATTGTTTTCAGACTAGGAGCTAAGCTGCATAGGAGGTGGGCCCACCAAATTGGCTGTCATGACCATTTATACATTTAATGTAGAAGTAAGTGGCTATTATAGAGGTAGCACCTCTATAATGAGGTGATCACCTCTTCAACCGTTGCCATAGAGGCATTTGTCTCTCTAGCCTACCCTATAATGGGCTTGATGGGCTTAGGCAATTTGGACTAATTTTGAAGGGTTTTGGACTTGTTCATGGGTTTCTAGCCCTCTGGCTCATTTTTTAGAAGATTTTAAGGTTTCTTTCTTGCATCCAAGTTTTACATGTCATGTCATCAAGCTCTATTATAGGCTAACTAAACTGAGCATCCATAGTTCGCCCCCTATCATGGGTCAATCAAATTGGGTGTTTATAATAAGCCATTACAACAATGTACTAACATAACATAAATCCATAATATTAATAATACAACTTTCATAATAAACTATGGCAGTATCTATAATTCAATTATATAATCTTCAAATCAAATAGACATACATAATGCAGCTAGTGAAGAAGAAACCTAGCACATATGACCAGTGTTAGACTAACTATGAGGTCTTAAAAAATAAATTGAGGGGAATCATACTTCATAAAGTGAATGAATTTTATGGAGTGCATGCTTGTTTGAAAACATTTATTAAAATCCTTTTTGAAAATAAAAATAAAGTAAAATAAATATTAATAGTAATATCAAAAATTATTTACTTTAATATAAAACTCTAGTACAAAATCATATAAATTTATTCCTTTAGTGGAAAATCTAGTAGAACACCTAGAACATCAAATTTTAATGGCCACTTGGCTCAATTATTCTAATTGACTATCGATCCTAAAGAGCAAGCTCGACTAGGGTCCAACCACAGTTGGTCTTTTATTCCAAATAAGCATTGGCACCAAGAGAGCATACTCAACCAAGATCCAACTAATATCATACCTCTGCCCAAAGAGCAAGCTCAACTAGGGCTCAACAATAACCACACATTTACCTAGAGAGCAAAGCTCAATCGGGACTCTCATTTTCACAAATCTTGCCTAGAGAGCAAAGCTCAACCAGGGCTCACAAATTAATCAATGGCCATATAAATAATTATTACTGGTGCGTACATAGTCCTGGTGACACCCACCATGTAGCACGTTCTACCATTATTTTCAAATCATTTAAATCATAATAAATAAATAAAAATAAACAAATAAAGTGAAATAAAATAAATTCCATAAAGTATTCTTCAATTACTATTCATGATAAATAAAGAAATAATCATACATGTAGCAAAATAAATAAATTCATAAATAATTCATGTAATCATTTCCTTATTATTTTAATCATATGAAAATATAACAAAAAATCATCACAACACACATTCTATAAAATCAACTCACAGGTTAAGTGTGCTGGGTGACGCGTCATTTACTACTAAATGCTACAACTGTAAGCACCCAATTTCGGGATGCAATTGTGCACAATTGTGACGTAAGCCCCTATAATGAAATTCATTCAAAAATTGAACTTGGTTGCCGATTTTTTGGACTTTAGGGACTAAATTGCAACATTTTTTAGGATTTAATTACAAATAAGTCAATTTTTTAGGGGTCTTTTGGTATTTAAAAGTTAAAAAAAGGGTCGGCATTTAATGTCGATCGACATTGGTGTAATGTCGACGCATAAAAGTCCTATTTTCAATTTTTTGCGTATTTTTTCTTATTTTTTTATCAATTTTTTCAGTGTTTTGATTGGTTGAAAATTCAATTTTATCTTTATTATTATTTGATAAGGCTTTTTTATGCGTTCAAAATGCATAAGTTTTTTAAATAAAAAACAAATGCTATCATTAGATGTATTCTGTTCCTTCAAAGAAGGAAGTCAGTATGCAAGTAGACTCTACATTTAAAAGTAGAGTCTGCATGCGTGCGTAGAGGAGGATTTTTTTCTTGGAGACTCACAGAGAGACGGAGAGAAATTCACACACGCAGAGATTGAAAAAAATGGGCTGCATAAAAAAAAACCTTAAAATGCAAACGCTATTGAGAACGCCCTTTGCAGTCTAGAATCAACAACAATTCAATTTCAATGGTGATAATCTAATTTGAGGGGCTAAAAAGGGCATTTGCACAACATCTAAAATTATTAGTTTTCTTTTCTATTATTTTCTTTTTTTTGTGATTTTTATTTTGTTATTTTTTTATTATTCAATTTCACTAGTAATATGATTATTTTTGTGTTTATGTTTTGACATGCGAATGTGGATTGAGGAGGATATTGCCTATGTTTAGATGAATAGAAGATCTATGGAATGCCATGAAATAATCTGTATTGTTTTCCAATAGATATTAGGGTTTAATTTTCATTTTTCCTTTATGTGTTATGTGTAGTTATTTTAATTTATGGGTGTATAATTGTTTAATTGTAGTTTTTGTACATAGTTTGTAATAGCCCCAGTAGTGGGAATAGTAAAAGATTTAATTTTCTGCATTTAAAATCAATTAGTAATTAGGTTTCATTGGGTAAAAACTAATTAAAATTAATGGTAGTAGTAGCTTAAATTAGGGTTTGCATATAATTAATTTAGGGTTTCTAGAAGATCACTATAATGTTTGTTTGATCCATTTTTTTTAGTGTTTTATTTGTTTTGAGCTTTTTTTTTATGTTTTTATCCTTTTGGGCCCTAAGCCCACGTTTAGGTCTAACCCACTTAATAAATAGATTTAAAAATGATTTAGGGTTTTAAATAATTAAAATTAATTTAGGCCTATTAGTTTAATTAGATTTTAGGCCCATTTAGTTAATTAAAACTTGTTTAGACTTAACTTAGCCCACTTAAATTCATTTCTTTTAAAATAAATAAACCTAGGCTCACATTTCACTTAAAATAAAACCAAATTACACTTAGGCCCACTAATTTAACTTTTCTTTAAAATTGAATAGACTTAAGCCAATTCCTTAGACAAACTAAAATAAATAGATCTAGGCTCACTAATTAAAAATATAGGCCCACTTTTAGTCTCTTTCTCACTTGTAAATAAAATGTACATCTAGCTAACTTTTTAATAAAATTAACATAGTTTAGACTTAAGGATAACGCGATCTTGAGTGCATTTTTTATATGTAATTTTATTGACTAGATGCTTAGAGTTAGATGAATGTTAAATAGGGTTTAATAAAATTGCATGTAATTAGAGGATGAAATAATCATTTATAAAATTATTCTAAATGAACATGAGACTAAGAGAAGTTAGTATTCTATATCCAGAATCTCCTGGTTGTGGTGCTAGCTGTCTTTATGATAGTGGTTAGTGTGTTCTCTAAGGCCATGAGCTTAAACAGTGTCACAGTTGCTAAAATTTTGGATGTGCGCTAAACCCCGATGTCTACAACAGCTCTAGTCCCAGAGTTTTCTAAAATAAATAATATTTATTTAAAATATGCTTATATAAATAAATTTATAGAATTCTCAAAATTTCATAAAATCATGAGATGATGAGGTTGACTCGATCTAAGACATAATGTTATACAGACTCAAAATTAACACATATCAATATCATGTTTTATGAGAAATCTAACAAAAATTTGGCTAAGTTTCCTTTGTAAACATACATCTCACTACTGAAGTAGAGTCATTCCTACATAAAAACAGCAATTCTAATAGTCTCACAACTCAATAACTCGAGTTGGGCCCCAAACTACATTTATGCCCAATTGAGAACCACAATTTAAAACATATATAAAAAATAATATAATTTATCTCAAATCACTAATAATTCATAAAAATTTAGTTAACTAATGCAAATTAATTTATTTATATATAATACAAATATAAGGGAAATTTATTTCCAAGTATTTAATAAAATTTCTTGTTTATAATAAAATCTCATTAAGGAAATCCATTTTCCATTTTTACTACCAAATTAGCATAAATTATAAACTAGCTATTTAAATTACTCAAATAAATAATAAAAATCATAAAAAATAACAAATTACTCATTTAAGCTTAAAAATATACCCTGAATTGAGCTAAAAGACATTTCTTGGTTACCTTCAATTGCAACCCCTAATCAATAAGCTCGTGCAACTCCTTACCATTAGCCTTTTTTTTGACCTAGTATGAGCAAGACTTCCTACTAACTTCCTACTCAAAGCATTAGGTACCACATTAGCCTTACCTGGATAGTAAAAAATAGAGCAATCATAATCTTTCAAGAGTTCCATCCATCTCCTCTACCTTAAATTCAAATCTCTTTGCTAAAAGATATACTTTAAATGTTTATGATCAATGTAGATTTCACAAGTCACACCATACAAGTAATGCCTCTAAATCTTCAAGGAAAACACTATATCTACCATTTCCAAATCATAAGTAGGATAGTTTTGTTCATGCTTCTATAACTGACGTGAAGCATAAGCAACTACCTTACCATTTTACATTAATACACACCCTAATCCTACTCAGGAAGCATCATAATACACCGTATACTCTTCATTCTTCAAAGGTAGAATCAACATGAGAGTTGAAGTCAACCTATCCTTAAGCATCTAAAAATTCTCTTCACACTTGTCCATCAACACAAACTTATCATTTTTATGGGTTAACCTCATCAAAGGTGCAACTATTTTGGAGAAATATTTTATAAACCTCCTATAATAGCCAGTTAAACCTAGAAAACTCCTTACTTCTATCAAAATAATAGGTCTCATCCATTCTGTAATAGCTTCAATCTTCTTTAGATCCACTTGTATGCCATCTCTTGACACCACATGGCCTAACAATGCCACTTGATCCAACCAAAATTCATATTTAGAGAATTTGGCATACAATTGATGCTCTCTCAAAGTTTGAAGCACCATCCTCAAATGCATGACATGCTTGACTTCAATCTTGGAATACACCAAAATATCATCAATAAAGACTATCACAAATCAGTCTATGAATGGTCTAAACCTCTAATTCATCAAGTCCATAAAGGCTGCTAGGGCATTAGTCAACCCAAAGGACATCAACAAAAATTCATAATGGTCATATCTCATTCAAAATATAGTCTTGGGTACATCCCCACTTCCAATTCTCAACTGATGATACCCAGACCTCAAATCAATCTTGGAAAAACACTGAGCTCCTTAAAGCTTATCAAACAAATCATTAATCCTTGGGAGAGGATATTTGTTCTTGATGGTGACTTTATTCAACTCTCTATAATTGATACACAGTCAAAGGCTACCATCTTTCTTTTTGATAAACAACACCAGAGCACCCCAAGGAGATGAATTAGGTATAATAAAACCCTTGTCAAGCAACTATTATAACTGTTCCTTAAGCTCCTTCAATTCTATCGATGCCATTCTATAAAGTGGCATCGAGATAGGATCTTTGCTCGGTACAACATCAATACAAAATTTTATCTCTCTGTCTAGTGGCAATTTTGGTAATTCTTTAAAGAAAACATTAAGAAACTTGCACACCACTAGCACATTCTTAACTATCCCCTTATCAACCTTTGTATCTCTAACCATAGTGAAATAACCTTGACACCCTCTTTAAACATCTTTCTAGTTATGATTATAGAGATAATATTCTGAGGCATTGAACTCTTATCGCCTCTAAAGTGAAACTCTTCATTATTAGGGATTCTAAAAATCACCTCTTTCTCTCAAAAATCTAATTTAGTGTAATGTCGAGCTAACCCATGTCAAAATTGATCATATCCAACAAAAGTAAGTCTACCAACAACTCTCTACCTTCCATCAATACTGGACAAGATGGAAAGACTATATTTGTCTCCAACTTGTCACTAAGTGGAGTCACTATAAACAATAAAATTAACAACTTGGAAGGTTGCCATCCCATTCTTAAAGAAAACACAAGAGAAACAAAAGAATGTGATGCACTAGGATCAAATAAAACTTTAGAATCCAAAAAACAAACTAAAAGAGTACCTACCATAACCATATTAGATGCCTAAGTGTCCTGAAGAGTCAAAGTAAATATCCTAGCTTGATCATGACCAGCCTATTGAGAAGTGGATGGCTATGTAAATCCTTTGCCACTCGGTCTCCTTTGTGGCTTACTCCTTGCACCTTAGCCCTACTAGCCCATAAACTGAGTTAGTTGCTGCTAAGGATACATAATTGCTTGATAAGGCAAATGTACCTACTAAAATGGTTGAGCAACTGAAGATGAAGATCCCTATGAAAATGATGGTTGATACATAGTGTTAAGACAAGCTTTAGCAAGATGTCCTATCTGCCTACACCTAAAATATGCTTTAGATAACAGGTGGCATGGCCATTGATGTACACAACCATAAGTAGGACATGCACTAGGCCTTGAGCGTGTGCTACCATACTTAAAACTTTGACTATTTCTGCCACTGCTGGCTCCAAGTCTAAATCTCAGAGGTATGCTCTACTTATGATTATGTCTCCTAGATTTATATCCCCTTTAACCTTTATTCTGCTTGGAGGTACTAGTATTTTGAATGCTAAAACTACCCATTTGAAATATAGGTTGTTGAATCCCCTGAGCTACCACAAATCCACTAATGTTGCTTAAGTAGAGGTCAGGAATAATCCCATGCCAAATGTGTCGCCTCTTAAGTAGTCTAGCCTCCTCCATGACACTCTTTAAGTTTTATTCTTTAATCTGAATACCAATATAAGTTGGGCCTAACCCAGTCATAAACAAGTCCACAACTCTTCGCTCATCCTGCATCACGTCCATAGCATGATGTGATAGCCTAAAAAACTTATGGGTGCATTTCTCAACTAATCCATAACCCCTAAATATATGCAGTAACTACCATATGTAATTATCTCTCATGGAAGCTAGGTAGAAATACCTCAAAATTCCCTCCTTAAATTCCAGCTAAGTCATAATAGTCATATACGACTGAATAGTCTACATGAACCAGCCCTATACTGTAGCCTATACCAACAACTCCACTATCATGATCCTCTAATAATTAATGTATCCAGTCCTTGTTCTAGCCTTGATGGTGTTTATGAAGTCCAAAGCATCACCCGTACTATTGAAAGAGACTCTTCTAACTCTTGAATACAATAGAGCTGCATCTGCATCTGACATCCCTTAATTCCTTTATTATATTATTTATTGTACCAAAGGCATAGCTTGATTAAGTGCTACTAAGCCTTGGTTAATCCTTGCCATACTAACTGCAAAAGCAGCAGGATCCACTTTTGGCTTAACTTGTTGCTATTGCGGTTGCCTATCAACTACAATAACTCTAAGTTGACCCCTTCCTCAACAACGTGGGGCAAGAGGAGCTTCATCCTGAATGGACTACCTGCCTTCATCATAAGTTGCATCTAGAGCAAGAGCATTTAGTGCTCTCCATCTCATTTTGAAAAGAAATAACCAATGAAATTCAAAACACAACAAAGAACTAACAAATACATGGAATTCTAGAAAGAAAGGTGGTGACAATTAACATATAACACCTATTTATTGCAGTAGTTCAAGAAAAGACATATTCCAATGACCCAAAGATCAAATAAATAAACCATTAGCTCTGATACCAACTTTGTCAACACCCAAACCGAGAGGTACATGACCGGTGCTAGGGAATGAAAAATGCAAAAATGCAACTGAAACCCATAGTAAGCCTTGAAATTTTTTACAAGTAAATAACAATCACTAAACAATAATACCATGATAAAATCATTAATATCAAATATGTAAGTCATTACAATAATATATTAACACAACAAAAATTCATAATATCAATTATCAACTACTACGGTATCTATAATTCAGTTACATAATGTTCAAATTAAATAGACATATATAATGTAGCTGGTGAAGAAGAAACCCAGCGCAGATGACCAGTGCTAGACTGACTATGAGGTCCTGAAAAAAAAAACAATTGAGGAGAATCAGACCTTACTGAGTGAATCAATTTTATGGAGTACATGTTGGTTTGAAAAAATTTGTTAAAACCCTTTTTGAAAATAAAAATAAAAATAAAATAAAATAAAATAAATCCAAATCTAAATATTAAAAATTATTTACTTTAATATAAAACTCTAATACAAAATTGTATAAATTTATTCCTTTAATGGAAAATCTGGTAGAACATCTAAACCATTAAATTCTAATAGCCACTTGGCTCACTTATTCTAATTAACTATTGGTCTTAGAGAGCAAGCTTGACCAAGATCTAGCCATAGTCGGTCTCTTATTCCAAATGATCACTACCACCTAAAGAGCATGCTCGACCACGGTCCAACCAGTATCATACCTTTGCGTAGATAGCAAGCTCAACTAAGGCTTAAAAATTAATCAATGGCCATAAAAATAATTATTACTAATGTGCACGCAGTCCTGGTGGCACCCACTAAGTAGCACATTCTATCATTATTTTCAAATCATTTAAATCATAATAAATAAAATAAACAAATAATGCAAAATAAAACAAATTCCATAAAGCATTCTTTAAGTATTATTCATGATAAATAAATAAATAATCATGCATATAGCAATATAAATAAATTCATAAATAATTCATATAATCATTTCCTTATTATTTAAATCATATGAAATTATAATAAAAAATCGTTACAACACACATTCTATAAAATCAACTCACAGCTTAAGCATGTTGGGCGATGCATCCTCTGCTACCCAAATGCTACAACTCTGGTCTCAGAGTTCTCTAAAATAAATAATATTTATTTAAAATATACTTATATAAATAAATTCATAAAATTCTCAAAATTTAATAAAATCATGAGATAATGAGGTTGACTCGATATAAGATACAATGCTATACAGACTCATAATTAACATATACTAATGTCACATTTTACAAGAAATCTACCAAAATTTTGGTAGAATCTCATTTGTAAAATGGATATTTCTGTACTGAAGTAGAGTCATTGCTATATAAAAACAACACTTCTAACAGTCTCACAACTCAACAACTTGAGTTGAGCCCCACACTACACTTATGCCCATTCGAGAACCATAATTCATAACATATATAAAAAATAATATAATTCATCTCAAATAATTAATAATTCATAAGAATTTAGTTAACTAATGCAAATTAATTTATTTATATATAATAAAAAGATAAGGGAAATTTATTTCCAAGTATTTAATAAAATTTATAGTTTATAATAAAATCTCGTTAATGAAATTCATTTTCCATTTGTACTACCAAATTAGCACAAATTATAAATAGCTATTTAAATTACTCAAATAAATCATAAAAATCATTAAAAAAATAATAATAAATGACTCATTTTCCCAAAATTACTTCTAGTTAACTAATAGTTGAAAATTAATTATAAAAATTATTTTTATACTTTTATTATTTAAAAATTTGTCTAAAACATAATAATTAACAATAAATTCAATTAAAATTAAACAATTCACCAATTTCTAATAATTTTTTGAAAAATACATATTAATACATAAATTGTAAAAATTCATATCTCAAATTCTATACATAATTTCACAAAACTTTCTTCAAAAATTTTAATTTATATAATATATATAATTTAATAAAAATATAAAAACTTCCGACCTAGGACTGTCTGAAAAAGTGATGTGAACAGCACCCGACGCCCAAAAATTAAATAAAAATCATAGCAAGCAAGATTACAACAGCTAGATCATTTCATCTCAAAGTAACTATATATAATAAAAATGAAATAAAGCTCAATTTAATAAAATAATTAAAAATAACCTAAAATCAATTACTCAAAATTAAGGGGCTTACTGAATTTGGAAATCGAAATTGACAGAGGACTTTTGAAGTCCAGAGGATGAGGATCATTTTGAGACTAGTGGCGAGCCCTGGGGTGGTCGGAGATGGCGCCAGTGACTCATTTAGTAATCCAACAGCAACTGAGAGAGAGAGAGAGAGAGAGAGAGAGAGAGAGAGAGAGAGAGAGAGAGAAGGAAGAGAGATTGTAGCTTGAGAAGGAGGAGCTGGGCGCATTCCAATGGTCTCTGGTAGCGACGATGGCAATGGTTGGTGGTGGTATTGGGGAGAGGAAGAGAAAGAAGAAGAAGAAAAGGAAAAAAAAAGACAAGGAAACAGAAAAAGAAAAAAAAACGATAATGATTTTTTTAAAATTAAATTAAAAAGTACAACTTTTATTATTTTAAAATAAAAATATATACTCTTTAATTATTCACACACACTTAATTTTATATATATACATACTCTTTAATAATTAATTTAAAAATTTACTAAAAATACATAAATATTAATAATCTCATAAATAATCAAACAATAATTATCACTAATTAAATAAATTAATAATTAAACTTAACAATCCACATTTAATATTAATAATTAAAAATTCAGGTCTTTACAAATATCATATGTACATAATTTTTTTTATTTTTATCATCATTTTTTAAAAATAATTTAAATATCAAATTATGTGATTAAAAAATCATTTTAAAATTTCAACAATAATTCATCATATAAAAAGTATTTATAAATTCAATGAATAGAGCTTAAATCAATTTACATGCAATTTAGATAAAATATATCCCAACAAATACTAACTAAATTATACTAGGAAAAGTCTATTTGATAAAAAAATATATAGCACATACTTTTCTATTATTAATATGTTATAACACTTGTCTTAAAATTACAATAATTTTTTATGTGATGAATTTTCATTAAATTTTTATAATATATGTTTTTAATAATGTAATTTGATTTTATATTTTTTTTTAAAATATGATAAGAAAAATAAAATAATGTGAAGATGATATTAAAAAACTGTTCATAAAAGTAAAAATTAAAAAAATCATTCTTAAAAAGTGAAAAAATATTTTTTTTTTTATAATTGTCTAAATAAATAAAAAGGTAAAGAGTGCTTATAAAAAAAAGGACGATGCTAAGTTTTTTAATGCAACAAAAAAATGCCGTAAGCTCAAACACAAGTAGTTTTATAATTTTAAACATTACATAGTAAATTTAGATAAAAAAAATTAAAAAAGTTGAAGAATAGTAGTTGATGAAAAATAAATATTCTAAATAAATGGTAATTATATAACATGAAATTCTAAAAAACCAAAAATAAAGTGCAGACATATGGGGTGAAGTATAAAAATCTGCACCTTTAATTTTGTCACAATATTTTTCAAGTTTAAGCTTAATTTAGTTTATATTAAGTGACGTCAATTAACTATCACTAATATATATTCAAAATACATTTGTTACTATACAAAATTATCACTTATTAAATTTATTTTTTATCAAATATTTAATAATTACCATAAACTTAAAAAGTAAACTAAACTTCAAAATTTATCTGCATTTTTATATAATTTATGGAGTTTTTTACTTTCTTGATCTTTTTCTTTACGACGTTAAATTAATTCTAACTTATGATCTAAAAATTTTAGGGATTTTTTTTCATAAATAGATCAAAAAGAAAAAAATATTATCAAAAGTCACGTTGACCAAAAATATTTTCAAAACTAACTTTTTCTTTTTCAAAACTAACTTCTCTAACTTGTTTTTTTCAAATATAAATTACTTTTTTTTTCTCCCTTATTTTTAGGGTAATATCTTTTTTTTCTTAATATTTTTTTTAACATTTTTTTACTATCTTCGTCTTCAATTTTGCTCATCTTTGTTTTTTGCTCAACATTTAATGTCTCTTTTCCTATTTAATTAATTTTTATCTAATAGAAAAAGGACTAGTTTTTTTACCTCAATATTTTTTCTATTGTTTTCATTTTTTTCTCAATATTTTTTCTACTCTCTTCATCATTTTTTTCGATTTTTAAGGTACTACCTTCATTGTTTTTCATTGTTTTCTTCTTTTTTTCTCAACATTTGTTTTCTAATTTTAAGGTAGTATCTTCATCTATTCTTTTCTCAACGTTTCTCTTTTTTTTTTGCTCAATATTTTTTTCTCTTCAAACCCTTTTTTTGTTTTTCAAATGAATGATTATGAACTAAAAATCATCAATTGTCGTAACACTAACAACAAGCAATAAATAACTTCAACTTTTGTAATAACAAGCAATACACAAACTTTTTTACTTTTATGTTCTTAAAGAATAAAGATTTTTTTTACTTTGATTTGTTTATTAAAATATCTAAAATTTTTTTTTTAAATATTATTTGATACTTATTGATCATTAATATATAACATGTTTACAATTCTTAAGGTATATTTTTAACATCAACAAAAAAAAAAAACCTAAAAAGCAACAATACAATAAACTAAAAGATAATAAACAACCACAAATACATATAATTAACTTAATTAAACAACAAAATATAACAAAAAATATGAAAATAACAAAACAAAATTCTTATTTTTATTATTAATACTAATAAAAGCAAAAATTTCAATTAAAAAGAAATTAATTAATTTTAAAGATCTAAGAAAATAAAATAATTATTGTAAACGAAAATGTTAATCAAATAATTTGATTTGTAAAGATATTATTATTAAAAAAAAGTGTCACGACCCAAACCCGAGGGCACGTGACCGGCACTAGGGAATGGGTAAGCATAAGGCCCCCGAAACCCGTAGTAAGCCTAAAGGAAAAAAAAAATAAAACCATTCATATATTAAACTTTACTTGAAAACAGAACACATTATCAAACTGATTTTTCTCAGAATACACAAGTTCAGCCGCTTAAATAATAATTTGTTTCAACATCTCATATTATAAATCAAATTTAATCTCATACATAAGCGTGGTTTACACAAATAGGTTACATAATTATGTTTAAACCATACAAATCTTTAATACATATACTACTGCAACAACCTAGATTTATACACAGTACAACTTACAATGACCTACATAAAATAGCCGGTGAAGAAGAAACCCGGCGTGGAGGTAGTCTGAGGTCGAACTCCTAAGCTCCTGAAAAAAAATAAATTGAGGGGAATCAGACTTCACTAAGTAAGTCAATAAAAGAGCTGTACGGTTTGAAAACCTTTTTGAAAACTATATATGTTTATAGTGAAAATAATTTATAATATATAAGTATAGCTTTTGAAAAAAAAAATCTCGGTAGAACCCTAAGCCCAAAATCTAAATGGCCAACCGGGCCCACTTATTCCAACTAGACTACCGGTCCCCCGAGAGCAAGGGCATCAACCGAGGCACCAAGCCGTAGTCATTCACTTAATCCAAACATATGGCTATGGCGGTCCCCGAGAGCAAAGGCATCAACTGAGGCACCCATCCCAGTCCATTATTGACTTTCTAATCACTGGTGGTCCCTGAGAGCAAAGGCTTCTATCGAGGCACCCGTCCCAGTTTAACATTCATCAATCACACAATTATCGGATCCATCTCTCAATCTCTACCATGTGCACATAGTCCTGGTGAAGCCCACCAGGTAGCCCGTTCTATCAAAATTTCTCAAAATCGATTTTAAATAAATAAATTTCATTTAAATCGTAAATGATAGCACTAAATTAAATAAATCATATAATCAATATAAGAGAAATACGAGCGCATGCATCGTTTAAATAAACACACGCACAGATCATTTTATCGACTTACAAAATGAATATGAAGGCTGACGACCACACGTCTGCCTTGATCTCACAGCTTCTGCTCCGATATACTCTAAAAGAAAAATAATGAATCAACTTTTTAAAACATGACTAAGGAATCGAAATCAGGAATCAACAAAATAATAAAATTCCAGACTGACTCGATGAAATCGGACGAGACTCGACAGACAGGATTTAAGCTAACTAACGGTAGGAATTTTTACGGATATCACGTTTTACGAGAAAATCTATCAAAATTTTGGCAGAGTCTCCTCTGTAAAATGGACATCTCTCTACCAAAGGTAGAGCCAGACCTACATAGAAAATGCACTTCCAAAATACACATCCATTCACACTCGAGTCAGGCTCCCAAGACTACAATTTACCCCGATCGAGATCACAACTCAAAAGTATCAAAATTAATAGTATTTATTTCTCCATTTACACACATACTAAAATAAATAAAATTGTGTAAAATCTCAATTATTCAAAATTTAACAATTAAATTTGTTTTCCGTTACTAATAGTATAATTATAATTATTATCCAAATGAAAACCTTTGTAATATATTATATGAATATATATATATATATATATATATATATATATATATATATATATATATATTGAAAATTGGACATTTAAAATTTTACACAACTTAGGAAATTATATCAATTAATTTATAAAATTTATCTAAACCCTTTAAATACTAATAAAACTAATTATAATATATATTTATCATATTTAGTGTAAAATTACATTTTTACCCCTAGTATATATATAAATTACATAATGCTATATATATATACAAAATTTTCCTTAAGATTATCCAATCATCTAAAACTAATTTTTTTCTCAAGATAATTCCTCCCAATATTATATATAAAAAAAATATTTAATCAACCAACAATATTTTTCCCAAAAGTATTATTTACTAAAAATCAAATTTTTGGCATAAACTCAAATATATTTATAAAAATAGTATAAAAATCTCAAAAATTATAATTTGAGTCCTAAAACTCATATTATTCATCAATAACCTCATTTATCAAATTTCATAACCTATTTAACCAAAATCTTCAAAATTAGCCTAATTATTAAATTTTGACATAAAGTATAAAAATTCCTAAAAAATTGTATAATATTCTTAAAATTATCTACCTTACCCTAAAATTTATCTCAACACATAATAACACCAAAATGTCAATTATTATTATTATTTGCTATTTTTTATAATTAATTCCTGAAAATTCCTAAAATATCATTTAAATATTCAAAAATTCACCAAAAATCAAAATAAATTCCAAAAATTATACAAAAATTCCTAGAGGTAGATTGAGCTACTAGGAATCATATTTGTAAAGGGAGTTTGCATGAATCAAGCTAGATTAAGTTAAAAAATTTTTGAAACCCTAGAGTTCATAAATTGAAAATCAACCAAAACTCAATCAATTCATGATCAAAGCTTAAACAAAGCTTAGATTGAGACTCACCGGTGCAAGGGGAGGAGATTGGCACTCGAATGGAGGAAAATGGTGGACGGACGAAGCTTGGGTGAGTTTAGAGCAAAACTCTCGGCTTCTCCTTTCCATCAACTTCCGGCGGCTCTATAGGTGGCCGGAGGCGAGGGAGAAGGAAGAGGGAGTAGCAGATGGCGGCCGGAGGTGGGGGAGGCATAGTGATGGTGGTGGTCGAAGGTGTCGCGAGGATGGGGAGGAGGGAGCTCGGTTCTGTTTTCTTCTTCTCCAAAATATACATATACTTATATATATATATACTATATTATAAGCTAATGTATACATATATATACGTATATATATTTATATACTATACTTATTATACTACATTATGACTATATACATATATACTATATATATATATATATATCATATATAAATATACATATATATATACACAATGTATATTCAAGTATAATAGTGTACCTATGTATATATATATACACAATGTATATAATTATACCTTATACTATATTATATACATGTATCTATATATATATATATATACACACATGTGAATTGATATGCACATTTAAATTAATATTTAACCTAAAATATAATGTTAACAAAAATTTATACTTTAATATAACGAAAATTAACTATTACTAGTACTATTCGAGAAAAATATGTCCTTTTATATTAAAATAATTATATATATGTATGTAGGGTATTACAGTCTCTCCTCCTTATATGAATTCGTCCTCGAATTCAAGAAAAGAAAGAAAAGAGGAATTACATAGCTAAGAAGAAAAGAGATACGGGAACGAAACTTGCATCTCAGCTTCAATTTCCCAGGTGCAATCCTCTGCAAAATGGTTACTCCATAACACCTTCACCATCGGTATCTCCTTAGTCCGCAGCTGTCGGATTTGGCGATCCATAATCGCCACCGGGTACTCCTCATAAGTTAAATCATCGCTAAGCTCTACGGCTTGAGGTCGCAACACGTGAGACGGATCAGGGATGTATTTCCTCAACATGGACACATGAAACACAGGATGGATTCTCGATAGCTCTGATGGTAACACTAGCCTATATGCCACTTCACCCACTCTAGACCGAATCTCAAACGGTCCAATGTATCTGGGAGCTAACTTATCCTTCTTGCCAAATCTCATAACTCCTTTCATTGGAGACACCTTCAGGAACACCATGTCTCCAACCATGAAGGATACATCCTTTCTCCTAGGGTCAACGTAGCTCTTCTGTCTACTAAAGGTTGTCTTCAACCGCTGCTGTATAATGGGGACTTTCTCTGAAGTGATCTGCACCAACTCTGGTCCTGTTAACTGCCTCTCACCAATCTCCCAACACAAAGGTGATCTACACTTCCTACCATATAGTGCCTCATACGGAGCCATCTCTATGCTAGCATGATAGCTGTTATTATAAGCAAACTCAATCAATGGCAAGTGGAAATCCTATTGTCCTCCAAAATCCATTACACACATCCTCAGCATATCTTCTAACGTCTGGATGGTCCTCTCTGACTGACCATTTGTCTGAGGATGGAAGGCCATACTGAAATCCAATCTGGTACCTAAGGCCTTGTGTAATTCTTGCCAAAAGACTGAGGTAAAGGTGGCTCCTCTATCCGACACTATGCTCACAGGTACTCCATGTAGACAAACAGTCCTATTGACATAAAGTCTTGCCAGTCTATCAATAGAGTACATCTTCTTTATAGGTAGAAAGTGTGCTGACTTAGTCAACCTGTCAACAATCACCCAAATAGCGTCATAACCTCCCGTAGTTCGAGGTAGTCCAGTCACGAAATCCATGGCTATCATATCCCATTTCCATTCAGGAATTGGCATAGGTTGCAACAGTCCCAAGGGTCTCTGATGTTCAAGCTTTACTTGCTGGCAAGTCAAGCACCTGTATACAAAATCTGCAATATCCTTCTTCATTCCATTCCACCAGTATGTATCCTTCAAGTTATGATACATCTTGGTAGAACCCGGATGAACACTATATGCAGAAAAATGTGCTTCTTCATAATCTCCTTCCTCAAGTCATCAACATCTAGCACATAAATCCTCGTGCCCAACCGCAATATTCCTTCCCTATCAATCACAAAGTCTCGTGACTGCCCTTGTTGCACTTTATACATGATTCTCTACAACTGGGGGTCTCTGCTCTGAGCTGCCTTAACCCGATCCAAGTATACTGATCGTACATTGAATTGAGCTAAAAGGCACTTTTCGGGTAACTTCCATCTGCAACCCCTGGTCAATCAATCCTTGTAACTCTTTAATAATGGGCTTTCTCTCTGTGCTAATATGGGTAAGGCTGCCTGCAGATTTTCTACTCAAGGCATCCGCAACAACATTCGCCTTGCCTGGATGGTATAAAATGGAGCAATCATAATCCTTAAGGAGTTCCATCCATCTCCTCTGCCTCAGATTCAAGTCCCTCTGCTGGAAAATATATTTCAAGCTCTTATGATCTGTGTATATCTCACACGTCACTCCGTACAAGTAATGCCTCCATATTTTCAAAGCAAACACCATGGCTGCCATCTCTAAGTCGTGAGTAGGATAGTTCTGCTCGTGCTTCTTCAACTGCCTCAAAGCATAAGCAATCACTTCGCCATGTTGCATTAACACACAGCCCAATCCTACTCTGGAAGCATCACAATACACTGTATAACCTTCATTCCCAGAGGGTAAAGTTAGAATTGGTGCCGACGTCAACAAGTTCTTCAATAATTGAAAATGCTCTTCACATTTGTCCGTCCATACAAACTTAACATTCTTCTGGGTCAACCTTGTCAAAGGTGCAGTAATTCTAGAGAAGTCCTTCACAAATCTTCTGTAATAACCTGTTAGACCCAGGAAACTTCATACTTCCTTAACTGTAGTCGGCCTTAACCACTCTGTAATAGCCTCTATCTTCTTAGGGTCCACTTGTATGCCATCTCGAGAAACTACGTGGCCTAGAAATGCCACTTGATACAACCAGAACTCGCACTTTGAGAATTTGGCATACAACCTGTGCTCCCTTAAAGTCTGAAGTACTCTCCTCAGATGCATCAAATGTTCAGCTTCGCTCTTGGAATAAACCAAGATATCATCAATGAAAACTATCACAAATCGATCCAAGTATGGCCTGAATACCTGATTCATCAAGTCCATAAAGGCTACTGGAGCATTAGTCAACCCAAAGGACATTACTAAAAACTCATAATGGCCATATCTTGTTTGAAAAGCTGTCTTGGACTCATCACCTCTTCTGATTCTCAACTGATGATACCTAAATCTCAAATCTATTTTAGAGAAGCATGTAGCACCTTGAAGTTGATCAAACAGATCATCGATCCTCGGAAGTGGGTACTTGTTCTTAATGGTGACTTTATTCAACTGCCTGTAGTCGATACAAAGTCGAAGGCTACCATCTTTCTTCTTCACGAACAACAACGGAGCACCCCAAGGCGATGTACTGGGTCTGATGAAACCCTTATCAAGCAACTCCTGCAACTGCTCTTTCAGCTCCTGCAGTTCAGTTGGTGCCATTCTGTAAGGTGGCATAGAAATAGGGTCCGTACCGTGTATGACATCGATACAGAACTCTATCTCTTGGTCTGGTGGTAATCCTGGTAATTCTTCAGGAAAGACATCCAGAAATTCACACACCACGGGCACCTATTCAATTGCCATATTCTCCTTCTCAACATCTCTTACCACTGCCAAGTATCCCTGATAACCCCTTCTAAGCATCTTCTGAGCTGTAATGACAGAAATAAGATTATGAGGCATGGAGCTCCTTTCACCTTTGAAATAAAATTCTTCTTCACCTGGAATTCTGAACACCACTTCTTTCTCTCTACAATTCACAAAGGCATAATACCTCGACAACCAATCCATGCCCAGAATGACATCGAATTCCAGTACGTCGAGCAATACTAGGTCCGCCAATAGTTCTCTACCATCAACTGTCACCGGACAAGAAGGAAAGAAAACATCTATCTCCAACTCGTCACTAAGAGGAGTCAAAACAGATAGAGGAAAGTACAACCTAGAAGGCTGCCACTCGATTCTTGAAGCAAACACAGGAGAAATGAAGGAATGTGAAGCATCGGGATCAAACAACACTCTAGCATCGCATGCACAGACTGAGAGAATACCTGCTACCACTGCATTCAAAGTCTGAGCATCTTATGGTGTCAAAGTGAACACTCGAGCCTGACCATGACCTGCCTGCTGAGAAGTCAAAGGCTGCGCAAAACCACGTCCGCTAGGTCTACCAACTGAACCTCGACCCTACTGACTCATAGGCTGAGGCAGTCTCTGTTGTGGCTGTATGGGTGCTCTATACTGTTGAGGCATCAGATAGTAGGGCTAAGCCACTGATGAAGATGAACCCTGAACGTACTGTGGCTGGTATCTGGAGTGGGGACAAGCTCTGGCAAGGTGTCCAACCTGTCCACACCTAAAGCAAGCGCCCGTCAACATATGACACGGGCCCTGATGAAATCATCCACAACTCGTACAAGCACTAGCTCCAGACCCAGAATTACTCTGCCCGGAACTCTGCCCTCTACTGCTGCTACTAACTCCTGCACCGAATCTGTGACTCCTGCCGGTTCTCCTGTTTGAGGCATATCCATGTCAGCCCACTCTGTGAGTCCTGGACCTCCTACCACTCTGCTGAGAACTACCCGCAGCCTGCTGACTCGAACTACCAATGTGAAATGCTGGCTGCTGGTACCCGGGAGCTACACCATGACCACTGCCCCCGATCATATAAGGATCCATCATGGTGCCCTGGCGGATATGTCGCCTCTTAATCAAACGGGCCTCCTCAATCACACTCTCTAGGGTGCGGTCCTCAGTACGCATACCAATAAAAGCGGGTCCTAATCCAGTAACATATAGCTCCACTGCTCTATAAGGGTCCCTCCTGATATCTTCTACATGTCGGGACAACCTATTAAACTCTCTGGTATAATCCTCCACTGACCTATCGCCTCTAGTGATGTGGAGTAGTTGCCACCTGTAGGCATCTCTGATGGTTGGAGGACAGAAAAATCTCAAAAAGCGGTCCTTAAACTCTGGCCAAGTCAGCTCGTGCATCGATGGCTAAATCGACTGCATAAACCAATCCTGAGCGGCTGCCTGAACTGACAACTCAATAATCATAATCCTCTGATAATCCATATGTCCAGTCCTAGTGCGTGCCTCAATCGTATTAATGAAGTCTAAGGCATCACCCGTACCGTCGAAAGAAACTCTACCGATCTGAGAGTAAAGGAGGGCTGCTTCAGTGTCTGACATCCCCTGGTTCCTTTGCTGAAGCATCTGCTGTACAAGGGGCATCGCCTGATTCAATGCTGCTAGACCCTGATTAATCCCTGCCAATCCAGTTGAAAAGGCTGTAGGGTCAATAGTTGGGGCTTCAGGCTCGACTGGTTGCTGATCAGGAATCTCAGCTGCAGCTACCCTGGCTCGACCTCTACCTTTACCTCTGCCCGTACTACGTGGAGCAGGAAGGGGAGCCTCATCGTGCACAGACTGCTCATCTAGCTTAAGGGTCGGATCAGCATTTGGGTCGGTATGCACACGCCTCATTCTGAAAGGAAGACAAGGAAAATTGAATTTAAAACAGGGTAAGAATATTTAAAGCAACGCGGAATTAGATACAAGAACATCTCAAAGACAATTATCAATCCTAAAGTTGCAGTAGTTACATAGAAAGATAGACATAAACAATTAATCAAACTTATGCTCTGATACCAACTTTGTCACGACCCGAACCCGAGGGCACGTGACCGGCACTAGGGAATGGGTAAGCATAAGGCCCCCGAAACCCGTAGTAAGCCTAAAGGAAAAAGAAAATAAAACCATTCATATATTAAACTTTACTTGAAAACAGAACACATTATCAAACTGATTTTTCTCAGAATACACAAGTTCAACCGCTTAAATAATAATGTGTTTCAACATCTCATATTATAAATTAAATTTAATCTTATACATAAGCGTGGTTTACACAAATAGGTTACATAATTATGTTTAAACCATACAAATCTTTAATACATATACTACTGCAGCAACCTAGATTTATACACAGTAAAGCTTACAATGACCTACATAAAATAGCCGGTGAAGAAGAAACCCGGCGTGGAGGTAGTCTGAGGTCGAACACCCAAGCTCCTGAAAAAAAATAAATTGAGGGGAATCAGACCTCACTGAGTAAGTCAATAAAAGAGCTGTACGGTTTGAAAACCTTTTTGAAAACTATATATGTTTATAGTGAAAATAATTTATAATATATAAGTATAGCTTTTGAAAAAAAAATCTCGGTAGAACCCTAAACCCAAAATCTAAATGGCCAACCGGGCCCACTTATTCCAACTAGACTACCGGTCCCCGAGAGCAAGGGCATCAACCGAGGCACCAAGCTGTAGTCATTCACTTAATCCAAATATATGGCTCTGGCGGTCCCCGAGAGCAAAGGCATCAACCGAGGCACCCATCCCAATCCATTATTGACTTTTTAATCACTGGCGATCCCCGAGAGCAAAGGCTTCTACCGAGGCACCCGTCCCAGTTTAACATTCATCAATCACACAATTATCGGATCCATCTCTCAATCTCTACCATGTGCACATAGTCTTGGTGAAGCCCACCAGGTAGCCCTTTCTACCAAAATTTCTCAAAATCGATTTTAAATAAATAAATTTCATTTAAATCGTAAATGATAGCACTAAATTAAATAAATCATATAATCAATATAAGAGAAATACGAGCGCATGCATCCTTTAAATAAACACACGCACAGATCATTTTATCGACTTACAGGATGAATATGAAGGCTGACGACCACACGTCTGCCTCGGTCTCATAGCTTCTGCTCCGATATGCTCTAAAAGAAAAATAATGAATCGACTTTTTAAAACATGACTAAGGAATCGAAATCAGGAATCAACAAAATAATAAAATTCCAGACTGACTCGATGAAAACCGGACGAGACTCGACAGACAGGATTTAAGTTAACTAACGGTAGGAATTTTTACGGATATCACATTTTACGAGAAAATCTATCAAAATTTCGGCAGAGTCTCCTCTGTAAAACGGACATCTCTCTACCAAAGGTAGAGCCAGACCTGCATAGAAAATGCACTTCCAAAATACACATCCATTCACACTCGAGTCAGGCTCCCAAGACTACAATTTGCCCCGACCGAGATCATAACTCAAAAGTATCAAAATTAATAGTATTTATTTCTCCATTTACACACATACTAAAATAAATAAAATTGTGTAAAATCTCAATTATTCAAAATTAAACAATTAAATTTGTTTTCCATTACTAACAGTATAATTATAATTATTATCCAAATGAAAACCTTTGTAATATATTATATGAATATATATATATATATTGAAAATTGGACATTTAAAATTTTACACTACTTAGGAAATTATATCAATTAATTTATAAAATTTATCTAAACCCTTTAAATACTAATAAAACTAAGTATAATATATATTTATCATATTTAGTGTAAAATTACATTTTTACCCCTAGTATATATATAAATTACATAATGCTATATATATATATACAAAATTTTCCTTAAGATTATCCAATCATCTAAAACTAATTTTTTTCTCAAGATAATTCCTCCCAATATTATATATAAAAAAAATATTTAATCAACCAACAATATTTTTCCCAAAAGTATTATTTACTAAAAATCAAATTTTTGGCATAAACTCAAATATATTTATAAAAATAGTATAAAAATCTAAAAAATTATAATTTGAGTCCTAAAACTCATATTATTCATTAATAACCTCATTTATCAAATTTCATAACCTATTTAACCAAAATCTTCAAAATTAGCCTAATTATTAAATTTTGACATAAAGTATAAAAATTCCTAAAAAATTGTATAATATTCTTAAAATTATCTACCTTACCCTAAAATTTATCTCAACACATAATAACACAAAATGTCAATTATTATTATTATTTGCTATTTTTTATAATTAATTCCCGAAAATTCCTAAAATATCATTTAAATATTAAAAAATTCACCAAAAATCAAAATAAATTCCAAAAATTATAAAAAAATTCCTAGAGGTAGATTGAGCTACTAGGAATCATATTTGTAAAGGGAGTTTGCATGAATCAAGCTAGATTAAGTTAAAAAAAATTGAAACCCTAGAGTTCACAAACTGAAAATCAACCAAAACTCAATCAATTCATGATCAAAGCTTAAACAAAGCTTAGATTGAGCCTCACCGGTGCAAGGGGAGGAGATTGGCATCGGAATGGAGGATAATGGTGGCCGGACAAAGCTTGGGTGAGTTTAGAGCAAAACTCTCGGCTTCTCCTTTCCATCGGCTTCCGGCGGCTCTGCAGGTGGCCGGAGGTGAGGGAGAAGGAAGAGGGAGTAGCAGACGGCGGTCGGAGGTGGGGGAGGCGCAGTGATGGTGGTGGTCGAAGGTGTCGCGAGGATGGGGAGGAGGGAGCTCGGTTCTGTTTTCTTCTTCTCCAAAATATACATATACTTATATATATATATATGCTATATTATAAGCTAATGTATACATATATATACGTATATATATTTATATACTATACTTATTATACTACATTATGACTATATACATATATATTATATATATATATATATCATATATAAATATACATATATATATACACAATGTATATTCAAGTATAATAGTGTACCTATGTATATATATATACACAATGTATATAATTATACCCTATACTATATTATATACATGTATCTATATATATATATATACACACATGTGAATTGATATGCACATTTAAATTAATATTTAACCTAAAATATAATGTTAACAAAAATTTATACTTTAATATAACGCAAATTAACTATTATTGGTACTATTCGAGAAAAATATGTCCCTTTATATTAAAATAATTATATATATGTATGTAGGGTATTACAAAAAGTATTTCAAAACGTTAAAATTAAATATTCACATTACATTAAGAATTTAACCGCAGAGCTAAGGGCAGGTCTAGAGGTGTGAAGTGTTCCCAAAACTCATGCCGAAGGAACATGTCTATTCATCAAACTAGGAGGGGCAAAGATGAAAAAACAAAAACACAGAAATCACCAAAATACAATCCTGAAAACATGGAAAACCAATTTTGAAAAACAAAAGAAAGGCATGCCAAAAAAGAAAAGAAGGGTCAAAATAGGCCCCTCTTTTTTGGTATTATCTCAAAATTTTAAGTCTAGCAATAACTAAATACTAAAAAAAAAAAAATTCATTTTCTCATTCCTATTTTGTCTTTTTATAGTATCTAAATTTAAAGTTAGATACTGACTTTTAATTAATTTTAAAATTGAAAATCTCTTCATTCCAATAAAGTGAAACAATATTATCTTAGTAATTTATAAATTAATGGTCACAAGTATATATAATTGTTACAAAAATAAATTCAAAATTTATGACAATTTCTACAAAATATATGGCCATTATTTTTTTTGTGCAACTATTTTCTTAACTAAAATAATTTTATATTTAAAAAAAACTAAAATAAATTGAATGAAAAATTTATTTTTCACATAAGATACTAAGAAAGAAAGTATGAGTGTTAAACTTATCAACATTAAATTTATAGTTACAATAACTTACTACAGTAAATAAAATTATTTTAGTGACAATATCACACTAAAATATTTAGAATACATGATAATTTTGAATTTTAACTAGTATATCTATTGTACTTATTTAGGAGTTAAACTTCAATTCAACACAAAATTTCTGCGAAATAATTCAAAATTCATATAATTATTTATGAGAAATAATTTTTGAATCCTTTTAATTACAATACATTATATGCAAACTCTCTGTTTCTTATAAAAGTCAAATTTAGCTCAATAATATGTTTTATTAGTTGGTAGTTTGCATTAGAAATTTAATTTTTAAGATTTGATGGGAAATTTTGTTGAGCATGTAAGAAAAGTACAATCGAGGTTTCAATGGTGTTAATCGTTTAGGAAATATTGACATTATGACATTTTGAAAAATTTTCAAATTTCTAGTTTATGAAAATGATAAAAAAGTAAAACGAAAAAAAAACGTCCATAAATAAGTATAATATATATATTTTTTGGGGTCAAAAGGTAACATATCATTCCATAAAAGGCCAGCGGCCTAGTACGTCACATAGTACAACTAAGATTAGCCCAAATCAACCCATTGCAAAGAAGCCCACAAGATAAAAAAACAATTGAAACCTTAACTGTCACAACCTGAATTCAAAACTACGTGACCGGCATTAGAAAATAAAAAATATAAAAATACAACCGAAATTAATAGTAAAACTTGAAAATTGTAAATAAATAACAATCACTTTACATTAATACCATGGATAAAATCATTAATATCAAATACGTAAGTCATTACTCCATTACAACAATATTTCAATACAACACAAATCCGTAATATTAATAGCACAAGTTTCATAATCAACTATTGCGGTATCTAGAATTCGATTACATAACGTTCAAGTAAAGAAGAAACCCAGTGCAGACGACGACCAGTACTAGGTGGACTGTGAGGTTCTAAAAAAATAAATTGAGAGGGATTAGACTTCACTGAGTAAATAAAATTTATAAAATACATACTGGTTTGAAAACATTTGTTAAAACCCTTTTTGAAAATAAAAATAAATATTAAAAATCATGTACTTTTATATAAAACTATAGTACAAAATCATATTAATTTATTATTTTAACGAAAAATCTGATAGAACATCTCAAATCACTAATAATTCATAAGAATTTAGTTAACTAATGCAAATTAATTAATTTATATAAAATAAAAATATAAGGGAAATTTATTTATACATAATTAATAAAATTTCTAATTTATAACAAAATCTCGTTAATAAAAAGTCTATTTTCCATTTTTACTACTAAATTAGCATAAATTATAAATAGCTATTTAAATTACTTAAATAATTCATAAAAATCATAAAAATTTAATAAATGATTCATTTAAGCTTAAAAATAATAAATAAATTCATTATTCATTTATTTTTCCAAAATTACTATTAGTTAACTAATAATTGAAATTTAATTATAAAAATTATTTTTATACATTTATTATTTAAAAATATGTCTGAAACAAAATAATTAACAATAAATTTAATTAAAATTAAAAAATTCACCAATTTCTAATAATTTTTCAAAAATACATATTAATACATAAACTTTAAAAATTGATATCTTAAATTCTAAAACTAGTCTTATAAAACTTCCTTCACAAGGTTTAATCTATATAATTTATAGAATTTAATAAAAATATATACACATCCCGGGTTTGGAACAGTACCATGAACAATAACCGATACTTGAAAATAGTGACTCGAAATTCATCTTTCTCGAAAAATTGCAAACCATACATCAATAGAAAGCTCCTAACCTCAATTTTAATAATATAAACTCAATTAGACCTTAATCAACCTAATTAAAGCTCAATTTAATAAATAAAATAAAATTACCTAAGTCGAATTACTCAAAATTGAGGGGCTTATGGAGTTGAAAACCAAAATTGATGGAGGGCTTTTAAAGTTTAGAGGATAAGGATTAATTTGAGACTAGCAGCAAGCTTTGGGGTGGCTGGAGGTAGCATTGGCGTGCATCCTCACCGGCACCTAAAAAGGTCAAGAGAGGAGGGAAGGAGAGAAGGTGGTGGTGGGAAGAGGAGAAGGAGAAATTGGTAGTCTGGGGCAATGACAATGAGGCTAATATGGCAGTGATGGTGACTCTAGTAGTGGCGATGGTGGCAACATCGAGTGGGAGGAAGAAGGAAGGAAAGAATAAAGAAAGGATAGGGGAAAATAGGAAAAAAAGACATTTTGCCCTTTCTTTTATTGTACAAAAGTACAAAGTACAAATTTTAATATTTTAAAAATAAAAATATCTCCTCTCTCAATTAAAAATACATTTAACACTAATTAAATAAAATAATAATTAAACTTAGTAATCCACATTTAATATTTACAATTAAAAATTCAAGTCTTTACAATCTTTCCCCTTATAAAAATTCATCCTCGAATTTTAACAAATATCAAAAATGTAAAAAGTTTTGCTAATGAAAAAGGTAAGGGTATGCCACCCGTATATTTGCCTTTTTCTCTCAAGTATAATCCTCTACTGCATGATTGCTCCACAAAACTTTAACCATAGGGATTTCTTTGGTGCGGAGCTAATGAACCTACTGATCCACTATTTCCATAGGGTACTCCTCATAAGTTAAATTTTTGCTGAGCTCCACTATTTGAGGATAAAGAATATATGAAGGATCAGAGATGTGCTTCCTCAATATAGAGACATGAAATACTTAAAAAATACACAGTAACTTTGGCGGTAATACCAATTTATAGGCCACATCTCTTACCCTCGAACAAATTTCAAAGGTTCTGATATATCTTGGAGCTAACTTACCCTTCTTACCAAACCTCATCACTCCCTTCATTGGAGACACTTTGAGGAACACCACATCTCCAATAGAAAATAATACATCTTTCCACTTAAGATTAACATAGCTCTTATATTGGCTAAAGTTTTCCTTAATCTCTATTGGATGATAGGAATCTTCTCTAAAGTCACTTGAACTAATTCTAGGCCTGTAAACTATCTCTTGCTAACTTCGTAACACAAGGGTGATTTACACTTCCTTCCATACAGTGCTTTATATTAGGCCATCTCAATACTTACATGATAGTTATTGTTATATGCAAATTCAATCAATGGAAGGTGCAAATCCCATTGACCACTAAAATCCATCACATATATTCAAAGCATATCCTCTAAAGTTTGAATGGTACTTTTTGACTGGCCATCAATTTAAGGATGAAAAGCTATACTGAAGTCTAGTCTTATACCTAAAGCTTTGTACAATTCTTGCCAAAAGATTGAAGTACAAGTTAGTCCTTTATCTGACACTATACTTTCTAGCACTTTATGAAGACAAACAATTTGGTTGATGTACAATCTAGCCAGGTTGTCTATGGTATAAGTCTTCTTAATTGGCAAAAGGTGAGCTGACTTAGTAAACCTATCGACTATTACCCATATGGCATCATATCCACTTGATGCGCAAGGCAAACTAGAAACAAAGTCCATCATAATCATGCCTTACTTCCACTCTAGGATGGGCAATTGTTATAGTAATTTTGAGGGTCTCTAATATTCTAACTTTGCCTGCTGACAAGTGAGACACTTGGATACAAATTTTACAACATCTCTTTTTATCCCATTCCACCAATATGTATCTTTTAAATCATGATACATTTTGGTAGAACCTAAGTGAACACTATAAGTAGAAAAATGAGCTTCCTCTATAATCTCCTTTCTTAAATCATTTACATCTAGCACATACAACCTAGTGCCTAAGCATAAAATGCCCTTATTGTCCATTACAAAATCCCAAGACTGACCTTATTATACCTCCAACCTTATCTTCTATAATTATAGGTCCCTTCTCTATGCTACTTTAACTCTATCTAAATATATATAATGTACTCTAGATTGAGCTAAAAGACATTTCTTGGTTACCTTCAATTGTAACCCCCTGATCAATAAGCTCATGCAACTCCTTAACAATCAGCCCCTTTTTTGAGCTAATGTGAGCAAAACTTCCCATTGACTTCCTACTAAAAACATTAGCTATAACATTAGCCTTACCTGGATGGTAAAGAATGGAGCAATCATAATCTTTCAAGAGTTCCATCTACCTCCTCTACATCAAATTCAAATATCTTTATTAGAAGATATACTTCAAACTTTTATGATCATTGTAGTTTTCACAAGTCACACCATACAAGTAATGCCTCCAAATCTTTAAGGCAAATACTACAACTGGCATTTCCAAGTCATAAGTAGGATAGTTCTATTCATGCTTATTTAACTAACGTCAAGTATAAGCAACTACCCTACCATTTTTCATCAATACACACCCCAATCCTACTTGGGAAGCATCATAATACACCTTATACTTTTCATTCCCTAAAGGTAGAGTTAACATCGAAGTTGAAGTCAACCTATCCTTAAGCATCTGAAAATTCTCCTCACACTTGTTCATTTACACAAACTTAGCATTTTTATGGGTCAAACTTGTCTATGCAATAACTCAGTATGGAGAGGAGACCATTGATCCAAGAGATACATAAGTTGGTTTATCAAGGGTTGATGATAAAGATAACTAGGTCAGGAGGATTATTAGCTCAATTTAGAGTTAGATTAGTATTAAGGGATATGATCAAAGAAGCTCAGTGATGAGATCCTGATTTGGTTGAGCTTGTGGAGAAAGTTCAAGAAGGGAAGTTCATTGATTTTAATTTTGACCATAAAGGTGTGCTATGGATCAGTGGGAGATTTTGTGTTCTTGATGTGGATAATTTGAGAGAAGGAAAAAGCTCATTTTTCAGCCTACAATGTGCATCATGGTTCCACTAAGATGTACCATAATATTAAGAATCTTTACTGGTGGGATAGAATGAAGAAAGATATAGCTGAATTTGTTTATCAGTGCATGACCTATCAACAAGTGAAAGCAAAGCATCAGAAGCCTTCTAAGAAGCTTCAATCTCTTTTAATTCCTAAGTAGAAATATGAGAGAGTCACTATGGATTTTATGATAGGGTTACCTCATTCAAAGGATGGATATGTTTCCATCTAGGTGATAGTGGATAGGTTAACCAAGTCAGCTCACTTTCACTAGTTAAAGCTACTTTTTTAGAGGCCAAGTTGGCTAGGTTGTACATCAAGAATATTGTGTGTCTTCATGGGGTGCCTGTTTTTATTATTTTTGATAGAGGTTCAGCGTTTACCTCTCTATTTTTGCAGAAGTTATAAGAAGTGATGGGTACAAACTTAATTTTAGTACTACTTTTCATCCTCAAATAGATGGTTAGTCTGAGAGAATGATATAAACACTTGAAGATATGTTGAGAATGTGTGTAATGGATATTGGAGGCCATTGGGATGATCATCTACCATTGGTAGAATTTTCTTATAATAACAGTTACCATAGTAGTATTGAGATATCACCATATGAAGCTTTGTATAAAAGGAAGTGTAGATATCCTCTGTGTTGGAATGAAGTTAGAGAAAGAGAATTATCTAGATTAAAAATTATCTAGGACACATCTTAGAAGGTCACTTTGATTAAAAGGAGATCGGAAACAACAACTAGCAGACAAAAGAGTTATGTAGACCTGAAGTGCAAGGATGTGGAATTTCAATTTGGAGACTATGTATTCTTAAAGGTGTCACCAATGAAGGGAGTTATAAGATTTGGCAAGAAGGGAAAGTTAGCACTAATATATGTAGGACCTTTTAAGATTTTAGAGAGAGTTAGCATGGTTGCCTATCAATTGGCTTTACGTATGAATTTTTCTTAAGTGCATCCAGTGTTCCATGTTTTGATGCTCAAGAAGTATATTTTGAATCCTTTGCACGTTTTACAACCCCAAAGTGTGGAAGTGAATGAAGATCTAATGTACAAGGAAGAACCAGTTGCCATTGTTGACTATAAAGTTCAATAGTTGCGTTCTAAGGAGATTCCGATGGTTAAAGTCTTGTGGAGGAGCAATAATGTGGAAGAGCACACGTGGGAGACTGAGGCAGAGATACGAGTGGCATATCCTTATCTTTTTTCACCAGTGAAATCCTGTATTTCTTTTTCCATTATTAAAATTTAAGGATAAATTTTTGTAAGAGGGGAAGATTGTTATGACCCATATTTTTAGTTATTAAATTAAAAAGGAAAATTTGAGTTTTAATTATTATTTTATTTAATTAGTGTTAAATGGAATATTTTAATACATTTTAATAATTATTGGAGTATGTTATGTATATAATATTTTTGGAGGAATTTAGATTTTAAAATTTTAGAATATTATTATTATTTTAAAATCATTATTTTGTACAATTATTTAAAAAAAGTTAAAAAATGATTTTTTTCTTTTTCTTCCCCCTCCCTTTCTTTTTCTTTTCCTTCCTCTTCTTTTCCTTCTTCTTCCCTTCCCCACCAATAGAGCCACCACCCACCTGCCACCATCACTCCAATCACCCCACGTTGTCGATGGAAGCTGCCAGACACTGACAGTAGCTCGCCTCCACCGTTGAACTGCTCCATTTCCTCCCTTCCTTCCTCTTCTTCTTTTTTCCTCCAGAGCCAATTTGGAAAGGACATCACTGATGATGTTTTTGACTGCCCCGAGTGCCACCATTGTTCTTGATCGAATCCTTAGCTCTTGGGCTTGATTTCCCCTAACTTGATTTGGCTAGGCAACTTCGAGAATGAATTCGATTTTGAGTAATTTGATTTTTAGTTTTTTTATTTAATTTGAGTTTGAATTCGGTTGAATTAGATATAGTTTCTTTGAGATCAAATGTAATTGAAGTCTTGATCTTTATGAATGTGATTTTTATTTATTTTTTTAAATTTTTTGGGTTCGGGTTACTATTCATGTTACTGTTTTGGTGCAAAAAATTTCATATTTTTAATAAATTCTATTAATTATATAGAGGAAACTTTGTAAAGGAAGTTTTTTGAAGTTATGCCTGGAAATTTAAATATGAATTTTTAAAGGTTTTGTTTAAATATGTGTTTTTGGAAAATTACTAAAAATTGGTGAATTATTTAATTTTAATTAAAATTGTTGATAATTATATTGTTTTAGACTATTTTTTAAAAATAAAAGTATGGAAATTATTTTTATAATTTTTTTCAATTAATAATTATTTAGTAGTTATTTTGGGAAATGTAAGAAAAATAAACTTATTTATTATTTTTTGAGCCTATATGAGCATTTTATTATTTTTATGATATAATTGAGTGATTTTAATAATTATTTACAATTTATGCTAATTTAATTGTAAATGGAAATTTTATGCTATTACTGGATTTTATTAGCAAAACATTATTTAATAACTAGAATTTTATCATTTATTTGGAAAATAAATTTCTTTAATATTTTTATGATATATTTTGGTGAATTGAGAAAATTATAGTATTTTATTATATTTGATGTTGGTTCTCAGTTGGGCATGAATTGTAGTTCGGACGCCCAACCTGAGATGTTGAGCTTTATAATATTTTTGAAGTGTGTTTTCATGCAGGAATGAATCTACCTTTAATATAGAAATGTCCATTTTACAAAGGAGACTCTGCTGAATTTTTTATAGATTTCTCATAAAACATGACATCGTGTCTATGTTAAGTTTTGAGTTGTAGAGTCAAGCTTTAGATTGAGTTTTTTCTTGAAATCTAGAATATATAACATTAGGATTTTTATTCTAATTAATTTATTATTATTTTTTTCTAATCGCACCAAGAGCAAGGCCTACAGGGTAGGGCCAATTGAATCATCATAGAAAAGCGCATTCCACCTATGAGTTATTATTTAGTGTATGCATTGCATGTAGAAAATATTATTGGCATCCATACTTTTAATAAATATGAATTTTATTATGCTATATTGCATTAAATGTTAATTGTTATTGGTATTATATATATGTTTGCATATATATAAAGGTGAATATTTATTTGTGTAATTTGGATGTTGCTCATATTTTAATATAATTTTATTATTTTTTATTTTTTATATGATGTTTTGGAAGATAGTAGTAAAACATGCTATATAGTGGGCTATACTAAAACTGTTGCGCGGCAGTATGTTAGATGTTAGACTATGAAATTTTTATTGATATGAGATATAGTTAAGGTGATTATTGAGATTGTGAATCGAGAGTGGTGTGGCAGCGGGAGCTCGGTTAACTTAGTGTTTTAGGGCTAGTTATACCGACATTAAGACTATAGGAGCTCGGTTGACTTAATGTCTTGAGGCCAATCCACTGTCAAATTTGAAAAGGGAAATATTTATAGATTTAGGTGAGCATGTTGACTAATGAGATACCGTGATTGAGGTTGCAAATATTTTTAGGGTTTTGCTATGATCCTCCACCCAAAATCTTTTTGCATTTAATTATTTGTCATAAAATGTGATTTCAAGCATCTGTATGAAATGCATGTATAAAATAAATAAATATAGATATATAAACATTAGTATATTGATCCTTGAACATTTATGTCCTTAGGTTGCATGCATATATATAATAATGATTCACTTAGTGAGGTCTAACCCTCCTTAGATATTTTTTTTAGTATAATTTTCATCAGACCTCTTATAGTAGTTCTCTTTGCTAGACCCTTTCCTCACTGACTGACTTATGTAAAATTTGAACCATTACTCCTTGTATTTTTTAGACTCTGCAGTAGTAGTATATTTTGTTGTAATATTTTATATTGTTATTGACTAAGGTTTTGTATTTGAATATTAGTATGAACATATTTTATTATGATATAATATGGAGATTTTTTTATGTTTAAAAAGGTTTAATTCTAAGGCATAATTATGCTTAGGTTTTTTTGTTTTTTTATATTTTAGGCTTGCTATAAATTCTGAATTCTTATGAATTCTCATTTCCTAGCGTTAGTCATGACTCCCAAATTTGGTTCATGATAAAAATAATTTGGGTTTCTTCTTTATTGAAAAAAGTAAATTATGTTGTACAAAGATTCTAGATTTTATTATTATTTTTCCTTTGATAGTAGATTCCATTTTACTTATTAAATAAACTTCTTCTTAAAGAGTGAGAAGTCCATTAATAAGGTCATCTCAAACTCATAACTCTAAAATGCAACAAATTTCAATTGAAAATTATAAAATTAGGCCATTTTTGTGGTTGGATTATATTAAAATATTCTACTTCTTTTCATTAAGTACATGTGTACCCTTTCTATTTTCTACTACACTTTGTTTTTTCTTTTTTCAATTTTACCAATTTTTCCTTTGTTCCATATTTTTTCTTTTGTTTGAAAATTTTTTGGTTTGAATTGGTTATCTTTTCATTGTGTTCCTTTTAATTTTTATCCTCTTTTTTTTTGTTCTTTTTTTTTATTTTTATTTTCTCCTTATTTTTTACTGTCCCATTATTTTTCTCTCATTTTTATTTTCTTTTTTCCTTTCCATTTCTCATTTTTATTTTTTTCATTTATTTTTTCCTTTTTATCTTTCACTTCTCTTTTTTTTTTTAATTTTTAATTTTTTATGTTTTATATTTTTTAATTTTTTGTTATAATAATTTTTAATTTTTATTTCTTTTAGTTTTTATTTTTCCTTATTTTTTTTTCTTATTCTCTATTATCCTTGTTTTTTTTTTCATTTTTATTTTATTCTTATATTTATTTTTTAATTTTCTCTCTTTTCATTTATTTTATTTTTCATTATTTTTTTCTTTTCTGTTATCCTTAATTTTTTTTATGTGTGTGTACTCTATTTCATAGATTATAATTAACATATTTAAATTATATAACTCATATTAGTTTTGATAAATAATTAAAGTTTCAGAATCCTAGAAAAATACTTTGAAATACAAATTTGTATATATATATATATATATATATATATATATATATATATATATATATATATATATATATATATATATATTAGGCTGATATCATGTTATTTATTTTATACATGGAAAATAAACTAAATTATATAAATAATAAAAGAGAAATAAATGAAAAATATTTTCAAGTTTCATGCATTTGAAAAAAGATGGGTACTTGAATTCAAATTAATTGATATGCATATATCAATTTATTTATTTATTTTAATTAATTAAATACAATTATATTTAAAATTTATTACTCAATACCAACTATTTTTTTTTTGATAATTTTTCTAACAATAAATACTTATTCAAATTATCATATTCAAAAACTATTTTGAGTTTCATATATTATTTTTCATTTTTAATAATGTTTTGAGTTTCAGATACGAATAATATTTAGAAAATATACTTTTCGTTCGAAGAAAATATTTGAATGATATCTTGATAATATATTGGGTTTAGTATCAGATATGATTTTGAAGTTACATATACATATAATATTTCAGATAGTATAATGTATTTATTAGTTTGAGATATTGTTTTGAATTTCAAATACTACTTTGAGTATCATATACTTATAATATTCAGATAATATATTGTTTTGATTGTATCACATATGAATAATATTTAGAAAATATAATGTTTTAAGTATTATTCTTATTATTTCTTAAGCTTGTCGTTTAACAAAAATTCTAATTAATAATTTTTGTCAATTTTTAACACAATTGGACAATATAGACTCAACTTCTTTTATTTAACAAAATATACATTTTTATTTTTCAATAATAATATATTGATCTAAAATATAAAAAATCTTAGAGATACCAACTTCTAGCTACAAGCTTTTAATTTGTAGCAGGAATGAGAACTTTTGATTTTTTTAAGAAAGGAAAAAAAAAATGAAATACCTCCATCAAACTTGTTTTCATGACAAATAGTATACTCATTGTAAATATGTGATTTTATAATAGAATTATATAGTTATTTTCCTATGTAATAGAATTGAAAGTAGTCAAGGGCTTTTTTTTTTTTTTTTTTTAAAAAAAAACAATCTATTTTAGTTTCCCTATTTTCTATCAACTCAATACTAAGATTGGAGTATTGTTCAATTTTTCTTTAATATACGCATAGTATATTATTCTTACAGTGTATAAATAATATATAAATAGTATACTCATTATATACTATAAGTATACTCATTATATATTATAGTACATGACTATGATGGCATTGCCATGAGCAATTTATGTATGGGCAATTTGGGTTAGCATATTGGTCTTTGAAAGTTGCAGACATAATGTACATACTCATTTTCCCTTAGAAAGTTCATTATAACACTCAATTGATCCAACGTTATATATTTTCTAAAAACATTAAATTTACACGACCTGAACTTAAAATTTTGGAGTACTGAAAATAAATTAAGTTTTATAATTCAAAATAATAATTTGATAGTGCATATTAAATTGATAGCTAGCACAAGCTAAATCATATATATTTTCCATAATAATATAGACATATAGTTCACTTCAATTATTAATATAATGAAAATGATACTTGTAAAAAAAATATACACAAGGCATTAATCAAACAAAAAAAAAAAGTATATATAATGAAGCCAAAAATGGCATCTTCAGGTTAGCACAAGCACTTATGTCATACCATTGAAGCACCACACTGTTCAACATTATAGAGCATAAGTGTTAGCTAAACAGCTAGTAACATCTAAGATTATTCTTTTAAGATTAAAAAAACCAGTAACATTTGTTGCTTGTTATAATGAATTAATTATCTTCTTGCTTTATGTTTTTGGCTTCAAGCACAACATTCATATCAGAATAAGATGATCCACCTTCTTCAACCACACTTCTTGCCATATTTGCAATAGCTTTTAACTCTGCTTCTCATCTCCTTTGCTTCTTCACCCACCATGATATTATTCCCATGAATCCAAGTCCAATTCTGAGCACCAACACCTACTCCAATTTTAACTATTTCCATGAAACCCATATAATAGTATCATACTTCAAAGTATTTTTTCCAGGTTCCTCAAATGAAGCCGTGTAAAATATCTGTTAAGAATCAACTTCATCATCAATTCCAACTCTTCTGTATCAGAAAGTAGGTGATCCTTTGACGGTCCATGTTTTGATAGACCTTTAGTGTATCCCGTCAACATTTCTCCAAGTTCTAAACTGAAATAGAAATCATAAAAAAAAAATTTTGCATTGTAAAAAATATGCAGGCTTTACACAATATAACCATTTATCTGTACATCAATTTCTTCAAGAAAAAAATCGCGAAACGAGTTAAAAGCTTACAGGTTCAAAGGAGGAAAAAAGTACATGAAAACAAAATACACTTACTAAAACTTAATTCTCTAAGCATCCTCAAAAGAAACATTTCCAAATGAAGAAAAAAAAAACTAAAAACAAAATTTTTTCCCAAATAAAAAGCATTGCAAAAATCAGATATAGACCTAACATGCAATTGTTTGCTTTCCAAGCATAAAAGTTAAATTTCATCAATTATTAGTGCACTAAATGATATTTTTGAAACTGAAACTGTGGCAACATGTTGCAACTCGAACTACAAAGGCACATGACCAGTACTAGGGAATGGAAAAACTTGAAGCTTTTGAAACCCATTGTAAGTCTTAAGGAATTTATCATAGAAAAATTAATTAACTTTAAAATTTTAAGGAAAATTCAGCAAAGTTTTCCCTGTATTGGGACAATTCCAAAACCAATAAAATGCAAATACACTCCCAAATATATATATAATCACAACCACAACCACCAACATCTGAATCCCAAAACGAAACAATTATAATAACGACAACAAAACATCAAAATCCATTGCGGTGTCTAGATTAACTAAATATGTTCCATTTATAACAACAACACTAAACTAACCTATATAAAATAGTTGGTGAACTACAAGTTTAGTGTAGAGAAGACAAACTAATTGTTGACTCCCAAGATCCTGAAAAAAATAATTGAGAGGAGTCAAATCTCACTGAATAAGTTAATATAAAAAAATGTACATTAGTTTAAAAAACCTTCTTTTATTAAAACATTTATTACAAATATTCATTATGAAATTGTATTTAAAGAAAATCATTAATTTACTAAAACTATATATATCCAAATATAAATCTTTTAAAATATGGATATATATAGATACTTCAAAAATTCATTTAGTAACTTTATTAAAAACTCAACTTCCAAATGCCAATTAATTAAACAAATATATAGTAAAAAGATAAAATAATACAACAACATTAATAAATAACTTAGGTGGGAAATATTCGTAGAACCCTAAACTACAAATCTAAAATCCATTAGGTTCTCTAATTTATCCAATGATTGTCAGTTCCTGAGAGTTAAGCTTCCATTGAGCTACCAGCTGCAGTTAGTTTCTTATTCCAATATTTACTAGTAGTTCTCGATAACTAAATATCTATTGAGCTATCGATCCCAGTAGTGTTATGATTTGAACCTCCATGGGCACGTGATTGGTACTAGGGAATAGGAAAAGCACTAAGCTTCCAAAAACCCATAATAAGCCTTAGGAATTTATCACAATAAAATTAACCACTTTAACATTTTAATGAAAATTTGGCAGAGTTTTTTTTCTGTATCGGTAACTAACCAAAAACCTGTAAATCAAAAGAAATACACTTCCAATAAAATTCTTAACCACTAATTCTCAAATATAATAATACATATATCCATATAAAACCAAATAATATCACAAATACAATTATCCAAAATTTAAACTACTATCGGTGTCTAGAGTACAAATATAAAATAGTAACTTAACATGACTTATATAAAGCAGTCGGTGAAGAATGAACTCGGCATAAAGAAGAAGAACTAGCAAAAGACTTCCAAGATCCTAGAAAAATAATTGAGGGGAGTCATACCTCATTAAGTAAGCTAATATAAAGAAATGCATGTTGTTTTGAAAACCTTCTTTATTAAAATAATTTATAGAAAAATAATATTTATTTTTTATATTTCAAATAATTAAGTTACCAAAACCATAATTATTAATCTAAAGGAATTATGTAAACTCTTATAATACTTTGGAATAATTAAAACATTTATTTAAAATATTCTTTAAGTGAAAAATCATGGTAGAACCCTAAATCACAAATCTAATAGCCAGTAGGCTTACTTAATCCATATAACTGCCGGTTCCTAAGAGCTAAACATCTACCGAGTTACTAGCCATAGTTAGTCACTTGCTCCAATATTTATTGGTGATTCTCAAGAGGAAAGCATCCACTAAGCTACTAGCCCTAATAAATAACCAATCATAAATATGCCCAAGAGCTATGCATCAACAAATCCTCTTTCACATATTATACAGCCAAGAGTTATATATCAACTGAGCCTTTCAATACCACATGCTCGAGAGCTACGCATCAACCAAGCTTCTTAGCACACTATGCCTGAGAATTATACATCAACTGAGCTTATCCACATAATATAAAAATAAGGACCCAACTCACAAATCAATACCATGTGCACACGGTCTTGATGATGCCCATCATGTAGCCTATTCCACTAGTCTTTTCCAAATTTCTTTATAAAAATAAATATACCATAACTGAAAATTTAAATAAAAATAAAATAACAAAAATAATATTGTAAGCATCCAATGTCGGGATGATGAAGTGTGGATGCAATAGAGGACACCAATGATGAAAATATTATAAATAAGTCTTCAACACTTGAAGTTTGAAAGCTCAAAAGTCTAAATGCATTTCCAAAAGAGTTTAATTAGTTTTTCAAAGGACTTAATTGTGATGACTTCTTTAAGGACCTAATTGAAAAATATAAATTCTTTTAGGGTCTTTTTATAATTAAAAGTTAAAAAAAATCAGAATTATGTAATTCCGATTAGAATTATGTAATTCCAATCAGAATTATATAAAACTGATCGGAATTATGTAATTCCATTGGAAACTATATAATTCCGGTTAGAATTAAGCATTTTCTGTCCATTTTTTGATTTTACAATAAGTAAATATTTTTGTTTTGTGAATTTTGATTGGTAAAATAATTTGATAAATCCCTTTTCTAGGATTTATCTAAATTTTTCAGGAAATCAAAAGTCTTTTTAATACCAAAACTCTATCACTATGAAGACAGGAAGTCATAGTATGATACATCTTTTAGTTGGGGTAATCTATATAAACCCAGCTCAAACTCTCTTAGGGGGGTTCTTTCTTAGACTTTTTTTAAGACTTCTCCTTTTCCTTTTTACAGAGTTTTCAATTAAATTTTTTCTTGAAAACTATTTGTTCTTTGAGGAAGAAGCAATAGACTTTTAGGAGGAAAAATCAAGCATTGGAGAATCTATTCTGAAAAACAACAGTGATTCATACTAGTCTAAGGAGCAAATTAATACTACATCCATACTATCATCTCCTCTCCTACTTTGTTCTATTTTTTATTTGATTATTTTGGTCCTATTTAGTTTTATTTAATTTTTATTGTTATTCACTAATCATTGTTTATTTTTGTGTTTGTGTTGGTGATTATGAAGATAGGTACATGGTGAGTTTAGTTAAAGAACAAAATCCATGAAGATCTATGGAATGCCATGAATTGAACCTTATAGTTGATTTTAGTTTCTAGGTTTTTTTATTGTTTTTTTGTTATTTTATTTTGTATTTTTTACTTAGTTTTTTTTGGGGTTGTACTAATTTTTATTTTCTTATTATTTTTTAGTAGATCATTGTAATAGCCCCAATAGTGGGAATAATGAAATCTTATTTGTGTGGTTGTATGTTTATTTTAATTAATTAGGTAGTAAGACTAGGGTTTTAATTGAGTGATTAATTAAAATTAATGGCTATAGAGATAATTAGGTTCTTTTAATTAAAATTGAATTAGATTTAAGTAGATCGAATTAAGGTTGCCTGTTAAGGTCACTTTAATTAAGTAAATTTAGGTTTTTTAGAAGAAATAAATTTAATTGATTGTTTTGACATTTGTTTTATTGTTTTTGGGCTTATTTATTTATTTTTATGTGTTTGGGCCCAAGGCTCTAACCCTTTTAATTAATTTTAGGTCTAAGTAGTTCTTTTTGGCCCATCTTTTAATTAGCCCATTTCATTTAATTAGGTATAGATTTTAATTAATTAAAATGCATTTTAGGTTCATAATTAATTAGAAATTACGTTAGAGATAACTTAGACCCATTTAGTTAATTAGATATAGGCCCATTTAGTTAATTAGATATATGCCCATCTAGGTTAATTAAAATTAATTTAGACTTAGCCCATTAAATTTAAGGCCTTTTTCATAACTTGTAGATTTAAGATCACCTTAGAATTAAAACAAGTAGAACTAAGCCCACTAATTTAAATACTTTATAATTTCTAGATTTAGGTCCATTTTAGAATTAAAAGAAATAGACTTAGGTTCACTTAATTAAAATTAAAGAGGAATTAAGCCCATTAGTCTTTAGGCTCACTTGTAAATTAAAACATGTAGATTTAGCCCATTTAATTAAAATCAATATAGATTACAATAACTTAGGAATTGTGAACTGGAATGAAAGCATTATTTACATATATTTTTCATGACTAGTTTGCCTGTAGTTAATTGTTAAAATAAGGGTTTATATGAAATTACATGTAAATAGAGGATAAGGTAGTAATTCATAAGGTAATTCTAAAGGAACACAAGACTTAAAGAAGTTAGTGTTCCATATCCATAATCTCCTGGTTGTGGTGTTGGCTTTCTTGTAGAGAATCGAGTACCACCATTTTTTATTTGTCCTAGTTATTACCGTGGGTGGCGACTCCTAATTTCCATGCCATGTCTTTGTGATAGTGGTTAGTGTGTTCTCTACAGCCCTGAACTTAAACAGTGTTGTAGTTGCTAAAATCTTAGATGTGTGCTAAACCCCACCATTTTCAAATATCCTTACTTATCATCCACAACAATATCAACAATAACCATATAAGGAATATATTCTCAGTAGTAATCAAAACTAGCATATTAAATATCAAGTTCCCATATTTTTTTAAATATGCAAATTCAACAAACATTTCAACATATTAACTTACAAGTCGAGCGAGCCAGTTGACATGTCCTCATCTGCCTAGTCTCCAAGATTTCCACTTTAGTATTCTATATAATAATAATAATATTTTTTTTATTTAAGATATATAATAAATTAAATAATATTAATATCCAAAAATTCTAGAAAAATTATAAAAATTATGGAATTAATAAAATTAACTTAGAAATACCCTAAATGTGACATTTGAGGCTAATGAAATTATTTTGGTGAACTAAAACAATTTATATGGAAATTAAGAGATTTCCATCGAAACACTTCCAAGATTTTTAACTCAAAATCCATGAGGAATCAAAACTAGCTCTAGTAACGAAAATTAATTGTTATAATTTATACTATTTATTAAAAATAAAATCACAATTTTTTGGACCGATCATTAATCCTCACTAGAATCTAGTTAGGACTCACTAGATTTCTCATTGGAAAATCATATTTGCACAAACAACTTATACCAAAATGACCATAGCACTAAAAAAGACTTAGAAACAACCTCAAACATTATAAACAACTACCAAACTAATAAATCGAAGAGAAAATGTAGATTTACTAATTAAGCTCTCACCAAACACCAAACGACAATATATAGACTCGTGGCTGGTCTCTTTTAACTCTTGATAGCAAGACAAGTCCAATGGTGGTTGTTATAGCCGCTAAAGATCACCAGAAATGGAGTTTCAAATACTTGGAGTTTCAAATACTAGAAATTCAAACTGAAATTTAAAAATTTAACTTATTAATTATGGGTCAATTTTCACAAAATAAGATTTACAAGCTTGTAGAGGAGGTTGAGAGGATATGTGGTTGAAATTTCATGGCCATTAGAGTTTGTTTGGCTAGTGAATGGAGAATGATAAGTTGATAATGTTATAGTGAATGTCAAGAAGGAGTTTAAGGGTCTTTGGGCATTTTATTGCATTTGCAGATATAACTAAAGAGGAGATGAAAAATTACCACTTTGATACTTGTATTTTTGGCAAAATTTTCATTTAGTCCTTCCACTATCGAAGTCCAGATAATTTCTAGCAATTAAATGAGTTAGTCTCTTATATATTAGAAAACTACTAGCAGTTATATATGTTAACGCCATAACATGAATCAATAGCCATAGAACAACCCAAAAACAACTAGATAACAATAGTAACGTATATTTATTTGAATAATTATGGGTTATTATAAGTAGTAACTGATTATAAATCATAATATAGCACCAGAGAGCTATGCGGTCACGACCCAAACCCAAAGGTCATGACTGGCATTAAGGAACATGAATTCACATAAATCAGGAACCTATAACAAGCTTAAAACATAAAATTCATATGAAACATAATCATAAATTTACCTCATAATTAAAACTTTTTGAAACTTAAAAAGTCATCCATAGATAATATCATAATAAAATATTTAAATATACAACTTGAGGACATAACGAGTGCTAAAGTTAACATAAAACACTACAATAAGAGCATACTACTACTGCAACATCTATGAAATGCAAAGGAAGGATAGTCTAAAATGTACATAAATCAGACGATGAAGAATCATTCTAACAAAGAGGACTACTACAGGAGGCCTATAAAGAGAAATCCTAAAAAATAATTGAGGGAAATTAGACCTTATTTAGTGAATTAGCATCATATATATGCATGCAACCTAAGGGTATAAGCAACCAAGCATAATAATAATATTTATTTTATATTTATATTTATTTATTTTATACATGTATTTCATGAAGATGCTAAAAAATATTATCACATCAATACAACTAGATATAAATGGAGATAGATGGACAAAACTAGAGCATCAGAGCAGAACCCTAATATATCAATAACCTCAATCATTACACCTCATTGGCCATTAGCCCTTCTTGAATTTAAATAATATTTCTCTTTTCCAATTTGGCAGTGCACCGCCCCTAAGACCCTAAAAGGTCAACTAAGCTACCATAGTCTCACTACTGGCATGACTAGCCTCGAGACCCTAAAATGTCAACTGAGCTACCGTCTTTATATAAATAAAAAAATCTCAATAAATCATCTTAACCATATGTCCATATCATACAACCTTATATTAAATTAACTTCATATCCCGTCCATCTAGCGTACTGGTGTGCAGACAGTCTTAGTGTAGCACGTTCTACTACTATCCTCCAAAAATATTACATCAAAATAAAGGTTTAATGCAACATAGCATATTCATTTCACATTAACAATAAAATATGTGGATTCTCGGTAAGAATTCCTATATGCAATGCATACACATAATAATAACTCACAGATCGAACGTGCTCCTCGATGATGACTTGACTGGCCCTATACTGTAGGCCTAGCTCCCGGTGTGGCTATAGGAAAAAATAATAAAGATAAATAAAATTAAAATCCTAACCTTGTACTTTATAAATTTCTAAGGAACATACTCAATCTAAGATACAATACTGATTAAAATCCTAACCTTGTACTTTTATTTTCTAACATTTAATAAAATTCTCATTTAACATAACTTAAATCACAATTTAATATAATTAAAAATTGTAAATCTACCTTTAAACTTTCATAACTATAATTGTTATTAAATATAAATAAGCTACTTAAATAATCCAAATATATAATAAAAATATTAAAAAAACTCATTTAAGGTTTTTTTAAATAATAATAATTATTTTTCAAAATTATTTTCGATTGACAAAAAAAATTGCAATTAATTATAAAAATTATTTTCATACTTATATTATTTAAAATCAGTCTTAAAAATGTTAAATAACTATAAATTTAATTAAAACTAAATAAACAATAAAATATAAATTTTCTTAAAAATATATTTAAACATTATCCTATAAAAAATTATATCTCAAATTCTACAAATATTAATATACACAATTTATAGTGTTTATTAAAAATATAAAAATATTCGGAACAACATCCAATTAGTGGAATAGTACCCCAAAAATTCAATAAATTTAGAAAATTATGAAAGATACATCAATGGATAGATCTCAACTCCAATTTCACATTTCATAACTACCACCAAGCCTAATTATTACTCAACTAAGAAAAAATAGCCAAAAACCCTAAAAACATTTTACTTTAAATCAAGGTGGTTGTCGACAAGGATCGAGCTAATTGACAAAGGGGAAATGTTACTCAGAGAGAGACAAATTTAATGGCACTGGCAGCACAATTAGATCATGTAGGAGGTGGTGATGGCTATTCTTCTTCTCCATGATTATCGAAAAATGCAAGAGAAGGGAGAGGAAAGGTCGACCGATGGAAAGGGGGAGCTACTGCTGGTTTGGAGCTGTTGGCGGTGACTAGCGGCGATGTCTAATGGCTATGTGGAGAGAGGTGGCTATTGGTAAGGAGGGAGGGAAGGAGGAAAGAAGAAAAGAGAAGGAAGAAGAAGAAGAAAAAGTAAAAAAAAAAGGATTTTTTAAATAAAGTACATATAATATATTTAAAATAAAGATTCCTCCCACTTTATACATACACACACACACACACACACACACACACACACACACACATATATATATATATATGTGTGTGTGTGTGTGTGTGAACATACTCTTAAAAATCATTAAAGTTAACTAAAATACTCATTTAAGAATAATTTCATAAATATAATATTTGACACTTAAAAATCCATAATTTAATTTAATAATCAAAATACGGGTGATTACAATCTTCGCTCCTTACAAAAATTCATCCTTGAATTTTAACAAATAGAAAAGAGTACAACATGTCACTAAAGAAAAAGATAAGGATATGCCACTCACATCTTTGCCTCAGTCTCCCACGTGTGCTCTTTGATGTTATTGTTTCTCTATAAGACTTTGACTATAGGAATCTACTTAAAACGCAACTAATGAATTTGATAATCAACAATTGTAATTGGTTCCTCCTCATAAGTAAAATCTTTATTCACTTCCATGCTTTGGGGTTGCAAAATGTGCGAAGGATCCGAAATATATTTTTTGAGCATTGAAACATGAAATATTAGATGCACTTGAGATAAATTTGGAGGTAAAGGAAAATGATAGGCAACCATACCAACTTGTTCTAGGATCTCAAAGGTCTTATATATCTCGATGCCAACTTTCCTTTCTTACCAAATCTCATAACACCCTTCATTGGTGATACCTTACAGAATACATAATCCCCAACTTAGAATTCCATATCCTTTCACTTCGAATTTGCATAGCTTTTCTGCCTACTAGTTGCCATTTCCAATCTTATTCTAATTAAAGAAACTTTCTTATACGTATCCTTGATATTTTCTAACCCAGTAAGCTCTCTTTGCCCAACTTCATTCCAACATAAAGGGGATATACACTTCCTTCCATACAAACCTTCATATGGCACCACCTCAATACTATTGTGATAGCTATTGTTATAGGTGAATTCTACCAATGGCAAATGATCATCGCAACTACCTCTTAGATCAATTACACACATTCTCAATATATCTTCAAGTGTTTGGATCATCCTCTCAGACTTACCATCCATCTAAGGATGAAAAGCAGTGCTAAAATCAAGTCTGGTACCTAAAAGCTTCCTGTTAACCATCCATATGAGAATGAAAAGCAGTGCTAAAATCAAGTCTAGTACACAAAGCTTTCTGTAACTTCACTAAAACTATAAGGTAAACACTGAACCTCTTTTAGAATTAATAAAAATAAGCATCCCATGAAGACATATAATGTGCTTGATGTATAATCTAGCTAATTTAGCCACTGAATAAGTAGCTTTAACTAGCAAAAAGTGAGTGGATTTTGTTAACCTATCCACTATCACCTAAATGGAGTCATATCCATCTTTGAATGAGGTAACTCTATTACAAAATCTATGGTGACTCTCTCCTATTTCCACTCAGGAATTGGAAAAGGCTGAAGTTTTCTTGAAGGTTTCTAGTGCTCTGCTTTCACTTGTTGACATCTCAAACACTTGAAAACAAACTCTACTATATCTCTCTTTATTCCATCCCACTAATAAATATCCTTTATGTTGTGGTACATCTTGGTAGAACTAGGATGTACACTATAAGTTGGATAATGAGCTTCCTTTAAGATCTCTTTCCTTAAGTTGTCCACATTAGGAATGCACAACCTTCCACTAATCCATATAAAACCTTCATCATCAAGATTAAAATAAGTAAACTTCCCATCATAAACTTTCTTTATAAGCTATAACAAATAAGAATATCTGCTTTGAGCTGCCTTGATCCTATCCCTCAATATTGATCTCACTTTAAACTAGTCTATTAGTCTCCCTAACTTGGTTATCTTCATCCTCAATCCTTGGTCTACTAACTTATGCATCTCTTGGATCAAAGGCCTCTTTTCCATAAGACTACCTGAAAACTTTCTGCTTAAAGCATCTACCACAACATTAGCTTTGCCTGGATGGTACACAATGTCATAATCATAGTCTTTCAAAAGTTCCAATCATCTTCTTTGTCTCAAATTCATATCATTCTTATAAAAATGTACTTTAAACTCTTATGGTCAGTGAAAATCTCACTTGTCATCCCATACATATAATGTCTCCATATCTTTAGAGCAAAGATAATAGTGGCCATCTCTAGGTCATAAGTAGGGTAATTTTGCTTGTGCTTCTTTAATTGTTTGGAAGCATAAGCTACTACCCTACCATTCTGCATTAATACACAACCTACGCCAACTTTGGAAGCATCACAATACATAGTGAACTTGTCTTCTCTATTAGGCAATGTCAACACTGGTGCTGAAGTCAACTTGTCCTTTAGAAGTTGAAAACTACTCTCACATACCTCTAACCATATAAACTTCACATTCTTCTAAGTTAAGTGGGTCACAAGTGCTACAATTCTCGAGAAATCCTGAACAAAACTCCTATAATACCTTACTAAACCAAAGAAACTCTTAATCTTTGTAACTGATGTTGGTTTAGTCCATTTAGATATTGCCTCAATCTTTTATGGATATACTTGAATACCATCCTTAGACACTACATGCCTAAGAATTGCTACACTTTCAAACCAAAAATCACACTTAGAGAACTTAGCATAAAGCTAATGTTCCCTTTGTTTGTAACACTGTTCTTAAGTGATACACATGATCTTCCATACTCTTCGAATACACTAATATGTCATCTATGAATATGACCATAAATTGATCCATAAATAGTTTGAACACACTATTTGTCAGATCCATAAAAGCTGCTGGTTCATTGGTTAATCCAAAAGACATCATAATAAACTCATAATGGCCATATCTTTTACAAAACACCATTTTCAAAATGTCTACTTCTTTGATTTATAACTAGTGATAACATGATCTTAAGTCAATCTTAGAGAAGAAGTGTGCACCCTAAAGTTAATCAAATAAATCATATATCCTCAAAATAGGATACTTATTCCTAACATGCACCTTGTTTAATTCTCTATAGTTAATACAATTTGAGTGTACCATCCTTCTTCTTTACAAACAATACTAGTGCAAACAAAAGAGAAGTACTGGGTCTAATGAAACCCTTATCTAATAACTCTTTAAATTTTGTAGGAGCCATCCTATAAGGTGGCATAAAGATATAAGCTATGCTTAGAACCACATCAATGCAAAATTTTATCTCTTTATGAGGTGGTAAATCTGGCAATTCATCAGGGAAGACATTAGGAAACTCACAAGCTATAGGAAGATCTAAAATAGATTTATGCTCTACTATTGTGTCTTTGACCAAAGCCAAATATCCTTGACACACCTTTCTTAACATCTTTCTTATTGTAATTATAGAGATAATATTATGAGGTGCAGAACTTTTATTACCTAAGAAGTTGAATTCCTCTTCACTGCTTGTCCTAATTCTGGTTATCAACCATCATTTTTTTAGGGATTTTCATAATCTATCGTTCAGCCATTTCAGCAAGTGTATTAGCCTTATCAAGCACTTGTGTATCCTCAGTAGAGATCAACTCATTTTTTGGGCCAGCAGGGTTGAGGTATAGGGAATAGTCCATAGGGGAGACTGAGTGGTAGAGGATTTACATGGATATATACTTCTTAATAGGTAGGACATAGTGAGGCTAGGGTCTTCACTTTAATTCCCTAGGATGATCAGGCATCTACTGCGATTATGGTAAGTACTCTCTCAATTTGTTCTTAAGATGGTAGAGTTTTATTTGATCCTGGTGCATTGTATTCATTTGTTTCTCCTATGTTTGTTTCAAGAATAGGATGGCAACCATCCAAGTTATTAATTCCTTTATTTATAGTGACTCCACTTAATGATGAGTTGGAGATAGATATAGTCTTTCCACCTTGTGGAGTGTTGGTGGAAGGTAGAGAGTTATTGGTAGTTTTATTGGATATGGTTGATTTTAATATGATATTGGGGATGGATTGGTTAGCTTGACATTATGCCAATATGGATTATCAAGAGAAAGAGGTAATCTTTAATATCCCTATTGATGGGAGTTTCAATTAAGAGGTGATAAGAGTTCAATGCCTTAGAATATTATATTTGCAATCATAGCTAAAAAGATGCTTCAAAGAGGATATTAAGGCTATTTAGCTGTGGTTAGGGATATAAAGGTGGATAAGGGGATAGTCAAGAATGTGCCAATGGTGTGTGAGTTTCCTAATGTTTTCCTTAAAGAGTTACCAAGATTGTCATCAGATAGAGAGATAGAATTCTGTATTGATGTTGTACCGGGTACATATCCTATCTTGATGCCACCTTATACAATGGCACTAGCAAAATTAAAGGAGCTTAAGGAGCAGTTATAAGAGTTGCTCAAAAAGGGTTTCATTAGACCTAGTTCATCTCCTTGGAGTGCTCATGTGTTATTTGTGAAGAAGAAAGATGGTAGCCTTTGACTATGTTTTGATTACAAATAATTGAACAAAGTCATCATCAAGAAACAAATATCCTCTCCCTAGGATTGATGGCTTATTTGATCAACTTCAAAGAGTTCACTATTTTTCTAGGATCAACTTGAGATCAGGGTATCATTAGTTGAGGATTAGAAGTGGAGATGTACCCAAGACTGCATTTTGGACGAGATATGGCCACTATAACTTTTTTATGATGTCCTTTAGGTTGACCAATACCCCAACAACCTTTATGACTTGATGAATAAGGTGTTTAGGCCATTCTTGGATCAATTTATGATAGTCTTTATTGACGATATTTTGGTGTATTCCAATACCGAGGCCAAGCATGTTATGCATTTGAGAATGGTGCTTCAGACTTAAAGAGAGCATTAGTTGTATGCCAAATTATGTAAATGTGAATTTTAGTTAGATCAAGTGGTATTCTTAGGCCATGTGGTATCTACATATGGCATACAAATAGATCCAAAAAAGATTGAAGCTATGACAGAGTGGCTGAGGCTTACAATAGTGACATAAGTCAAGAGTTTTCTAGGTTTAGCTAGCTACTATAGGAGATTTATAAAAGATTTTTCTAAGATAGCTGCACCTTTGATGAGGTTGACCCAGAAGAATGCTAAGTTTGTATGGACAGACAAGTGTGAGGAAAATTTTCAGATGCTTAAAGATAGGTTGACTTCAGCTCTGGTATTGACCTTACCATCGAGAAGTGAAGGGTACACTATATATTGTGATGTTTTTTGAATAGGATTGGGTTGTGTTCTAATATAGAATGAAGGGTAGTTGCTTATGCTTCATGACAATTAAACAAGCACAAATAGAACTATCCTACCCATGATTTGGAGATGGCAAGTATGGTGTTTGCTTTGAAGATTTGGAGGCATTACTTGTATAGTGTGACTTGTGAAATCTACACTGATCATAAGAGTTTGAAGTACATCTTTCAATAGAGAGACTTGAATTTGAGGCAAAGGAGATGGATGGAACTCCTAAAAGATTATGATTGCTCCATTCTTTACCATCTAGGTAAGGCTAATGTGGTAGCTAACACTTTGAGTAAGAAGTCAGCGAGAAGTTTGGCTTATCTAAGTAAAGCTAATGTGGTACCAAACCTTTACTTTTTGATGCTATCTTCATATGAAACTCTAAACAATTCACTTCTATCAATGGCATTTAGGTTTGGAAACATGAACTTAAAGCTTATAAGGACATTTAAGCTATATTCCAATAGTTAAAAGAATAAGAAGGTCAAGGGGAAGAAGAAAAAAAGACCTAACCTCAAGTTTCCCCTCTAAGAAAGAGAACAAGAAGTGAAGCAACTTCAACTCAAAAGGTGCTCAAGCTCAAGAGGATGAACCTTCAGGAGTTGGGCACTTTTTTTAGCGCGTGTCTCTCATGGAATCCAACTTGAACTCTCATTTTGATGAAGTTGAATCTAATTTTAATGTGTGTTTCACTCTAATTGATAAAAATAGTGCTCATCTTCAACATGATGTTCGTCACATCTATGGGCAACAAGGCTACACATGCACCTATCCTCCTCCCTCTTTCCCTCCTTAAGAATAGTTTTTATTTGTATCTTTTGTTTGTTTTATTTTTGGTTTATATTTGGTTTATTTTCTGTATATGAGCCTATAGTTGTTAGTTTTTTAATTTAGGCTCATTTTATCCTAGTTTATGTTCAGTTTATTTTTTTATTTATTTTTTGTGTCTTCTCTTTGTATTGCATCTTTTATTATTATTAATGAAAATTTTCTTTTTAATTGGAAGTGTTTATTTGAGTTTATTCTTTTTGATTCTTGATAAAAGGGGAGAAATATTTGAGTCTTATTATTATTATTTTTATTATAATTGATGATTATATTTTTTTTATATGAAAAATTCATTCATACCAAAAATTTCCTTTAGAAATTTTTTTGATCTTTAAAAAGAAAATAAATGTTTGAGTTTGCATGTATACTTGGTTAATTTCTTTAAAAAGAAGTTTTTCTTTTAAAGATGTGTTTATGTAAGTGACATAACTATGTGATAGTGTGTCCTTAATATCAAAACTTTTTTAACATTATATAAATGACAAATTTATTTCATAAGGATTTTATGTATCTTTTCTTTTTCATTGTTTTTGTTTATGGTCTTTTGTTTCCTTTATTGTTTAACAAAGGAGGAGATAAAGCAATGAAATTTTTGGGCTTAATATTCATGATTGTACTATGCTAAGAACCATATGATCAATTGACTAGCTAAGCACTATATGATCATGTTTATACTATTTTATGATGCGTTATATATGTTTGAAATTACTTCATAGTATCAAACATTCTTTTATGCTTTAAAAGACCATAATCATTATCATGCTATCTTTTATGTCATTTAGAATAAAAAATTATATTTCTTATCATGTCCATATTTATAGGGGGAGAAATAATGAAATATATTTATTTTTATTTCATATATTCATTATTATCACAAATTGTTCGCACACTCTACATTATATTTTTATTAAACTCAAAATAAATTTGTCAAAATCCAAAGGAGGGGATTGTTAACCGTAGCAAATTAGCTATCTTGATTTTGATCTTAACAAACTTAATTTTAAGCAACTAATGTGTTTGCTTCAAGTGTGTTTAAATTAAGTACAATTTAGAAGTCAAAATAATAATGAAATATTGAAGAAAAATGATTCTAGAAAGTCATTTCAAGTGCTATTTTGACCAGACTCATCACAATGACTAAATTGCACAAAAAGTTATAATTTCTATCATAGTCCCAATCGGGACTAAAGCAATCCTGAGTGGGACCAAAAGGAGCAAAAATGCATCAAAATGGTGGAACCTATCCTGATTGAATATCCTGATGGGACATGGCATTCATGATCGGGACATAGCCATCTCGATCAGGATTAGGGTAGCTTTTTAAAAATAGCTCACAATAACTATTTGAGGCTTGTCTTGATTGGGATGGAGGATATCCTAATCGGGACCTGACAAAATACAACTCAAAAGTCCAAATTTTCATTCAAATGGACTTGGTTTATGTTGGGAACAAAATTATTGCTTCCAACAGCTATAGTTAGATTGCTCAACTACAAATAAGACCTCTGAAGATTTTTTTGAGGTTAAAAAGCTTGCCTATTCATTTTATACATTCAAGCATTTAATTAAGTTCTCTAAACTCTTCCAAATTTCATTCTTTTTGTTGTAAACTCTTGTGAGAGTTATTAAGTGATTAGAATAGATATTATTATTCTTCTATTTTAAGGGATTAGAAAATGGGAAGTGAGATACTATTATAAAGAAATTGATTTAAGTTTTTAGCCATCAAAATACTTGGGATTTTAATTTTAGTATGATCCTTGAAAAAACTTGTAATTCAATTTTTAAGTGAGCCTATAAAACTTAAGGTGTAATGTTGTAAGAGTAAGCCATAAAACTCTTATGTATTATGAATCTTGGGAATAAGATTGTGGGTGATTAAAAATCCTTATTTGGGGATAAGTTAGGTGGAGAAGTAGGATTGTTGTTGAATTTGAACTCCTTAAATCTTTCTATTCTTCATTCTTCCTTCTCAACACTTCTTTTAATTCTTATTCAAACCATTTAATTTCTCAAATTTGCTCGATAGTCCTATTCACCCTCCTTTAGGACTCTTTTATTATTTTATGATATGTATTTTGATATGTTTACATTGAGATGTTAGTGATTATAGTGATTTTGGAGAAATTGTGGTTGTTATATATTCTTTGGAGTGGTATTTGCATTATGTAGGTTTTAGATTTTCTCTCGGTATAAAGAAAACTTTGCCGAATTTTTGTTAGGATTGTTAAATTAGATAATGTTTGTTGAGAAATTTTTTTTAAGGCTTACTACATGTTTTAGAAGCATCTTGTTTTCCTATTCCCTAATTTTGGTAACATGCCCTTGGGTTTAGGTCATGAAAGAAAGGACCATTTAGACCTTAGATGATATGCTTTGGATGTGTGTTATGGATTTTGGTTGTCAATAGGGTATGCACTTGCCTGTGATTGAATTTCCATATAATAATAGATATCATGCAAGTATCAAAATGGCTCTCTGTTAAGTCTTGTATTGAAGGAAGTGTAGATCTCCCTTATGTTAGGAAGTGGGTGAGAGGTAATTAATTGGTCTAGAATTAGTGCAAGTGACTTTAAAGAAGATTTCTCTTATTCAATAAAGATTAAGGATAGCCTTTAGCTGATAGAAAAGCTATGATGGTCCTCAGAAGAAGGATGTATTATTTCTATTGGAGACACGATGTTTCTTAAAATGTCTCCAATGAAGGGAGTAATGAGATTGGTAAGAAGGATAAGTTAGCTCTGAGATATATTGGACCCTTTGAAATTTGTTCAAGGGTAAGTGGTGCTACTACTAGAATTGTCTCAAATTCATCTAGTATTCCATGTTTTCATATTAAGAAAGTACATTTCTAACCCCTCTCACATTTTTTAGCCTCAAGTAGTGGAGCTTAGTGAGGACGTATCATATAAAGAGTATCTAATGGCGATTATATATTAACAAGTTTGTCAGCTCTGCACTAAAGAGATTCCTTTAATAAAAGTGTTGTGAAGCAACCATACAATAAAGGATTGTACTTAGGAAACTAAAGCAGACATGTACATTTGATATCTTTACTTATGTGGAAGTTGATATAAGATTTTAAAGTTTGAGGATGAATTTTTTTAAGGGGGGAGAATGTAATAACCCTTAATTTATTTGTAAAAATAATATATGATATTATTGATGTTAGGTTATTGATGGGTTGTTGTGTTATTATTGTATTTTTATTGGGCTGTTGATTTGTAGTTGATGTGCTTGTTATTTGGTTATTCAGTTATAGTTATTGTTGTTGATGTTAAGTTGCTTTCATTGATGTTGGGTTGTTGTTTCATTAATTGGTTATTGCCAAGTTGTTATTGTATTATTGTATGGTTGTTGTATGGTGTTAACTCATTTAATTGCTACCATTTATCTCAAGCCTCAACGTGGAAGGACCAAATGAAAATTTGCCAAAATGCAAGGACTAAAGTGGAAGCTTTCCATCTTCCTCTTCATTTTAGGGCTAATAAACACAAAAGTTCTAGAAAAGCCCCTGAACTTCCCAGCTATCACTATAGCATTGAAACTTCCCATCTTCGTTCACTGGCCAAATGATCTCCGATTGACATAAAATTTGAACCACAAATCCTACACAACATCCTCTATATATTGGTAGTTTTTGTTTCATGAAATTATGGCTAAGATTTTATAAGTTTAAGTTCCAAATTTTTTGCTAAAACATTATGGTGTTAGATCACCATTTTCGGTGATGATTGGCTATTATAACCACCACCATCAAACTCATCTCATTTCCAAGAGTTAGTAGATACTAAGTTTGAGTTTGATCTACATTGGTAATCTTTCTTTTCCTCTTTAATCGATTTATTTAGAGGTTTTTTATGGACTTTGATGCTATTTTTGAGTTCTCTATATTTTTGTGATTATGTTGGTACTCTTGCTTTGTGTATAAGACATTTTTCGATGAGAAATCTAGTGAGCTCCAACCGAATTTCGGTGAGGCATAAGGACCAACCTAAAAAATTTTAATTTTAATAAATAATATAAATTATAAGGATTAATTTCCATAACTGGAGCTTAGGTTGATTCATCATAGATTTTGAATTAAAAATTATGGAAGTGTTTTAATGGAAATTATACTAATGCTTAAATGTATGTGTCCTTAGGTTGCATGCATATATATAATAATGATTCACTCAGTGAGGTTTAACCCCCCTCAATTATTTTTTAGGATCCTTCTCGTTAGACCTCTCATAGTAGTTCCTTTCACTTGACCTTCTTTGGCTGATTTATGTAAATTTTAAATTATCCTTTCCTTGTAGTGTTAGATGCTGCAGTAGTATTGCATACTTGTTGTATTCTCTAGTTGTTATTAATGGTGGTTATGTATTTTGAATATTGTAAAATATTTTATTAACATATACTTTATAGAGATTCTTTTTCATTATTATAAGTTTTAATTATGAGTATATTTATGTTTATGTTTTGTTGAGTTTTTATATTTTAAGCCTTGCTACGAGTTCTGGATTCTCATGAATTCTCATCCCTAGCACCGGTCATGACTCTTAGTTTTGGGTTGTGACAAAGTTGGTATTAAAGCCTAAGTTTAGTATGGTTGGACCTAGGTTGCTAGAGTTTTAGTTTTCTTTAAAACTGTTATAACAATTAGGTTCAATTATGTCTTTGAAAGTCTTCCTTGCTTTAGAATTTCGCATAATCATTAGGATGTCTATTTTTATCTAAATTGTGTTGTTTATGTTCTTTTTAGAATGAGGAGGAGAGTGTGAGTTCCTTCATAGGTCGATAAGGCCGAGGATGAGGAGTCCTACTAGGATGAGATTCTACATTATGAGCTGCCAATTAGGCATATGGGTAAAGGTAGAGGTAGAGGTAAACCTAGAGGAGCAACAGGTGACCATAGACAAAGAGAGCCATAGGATGAGGAACCTACATGCAAGGATGATGAGGGAGATGCTTTTCCACTTAGAGTTCAATAAGTGTAGCAGCTATACCCCAGGCCATACCACATTTGCAACCTCTATATTAGCATGGAGTTCAGGGTATATCAGACCTAGAGGTAGCCTTGTTTTACACCAAAGTTGGTAGTATATCTTTTCGTTGGACTTTAGACCCGCTCAATTTTCTTCACATGATTGAGTCGAGGACTTGGACTATATACACCGAGTAACAACGATTTTGATTGTCGAGGTATCTGTTGAGAGGCTATCGTTAGATTGGTTTGTTCAGATGATCTAGCCCCATATGAATATGCTGACTTGGGCTTAGTTCAGAGAGAGATTCATGAGACAATTCTACCCAGAGCCAATATAGATGAGTTATAGACTCCAACTGATGAATATTTCCAAAGGTGATAAGTTGGTAGAGGACTACACTAGAGAGTTTCTTCGGTTGTCCAAACATGCCAAAGACATGATGAGGGATTAGTATTTTGCTATCACCATATACATTACCATATTGGGTTTTGCATTCTCTGGGATGCCTATTGCGGGCTTCACTCTTGATAGGTAAGAGATTGACCTTAGGCTTATTAGGCAAGGAGTTATGCCTGACTACTATCATATAGGAGGTACCAGAGTAGGAGGATATCATGATACTCCATACTCAACATTTCAAATTTGCTTCAGTAGTTAGCCTAGGGAATCTATTCAACAGGGCTAGAGACCCTAGCAGAGAGTCTATAGGAGTAGCAGCCATGGCCGTATTGGGACATACATACCTATTAGATTCAGTTCAAGTGCTACTAGCAGTAGTAGCAGGTAGCATTATGGATACAATAGCACAAGATCTGTAGCTAGTGCTTACCAGACATATGGGAGAGTCCATTACTGACCATGTTATATGGGTTTGGGGGCATGTTTCTGATATGGACAGACATGACATTTTGCTATATCTTATCCCTATTAAGGTTTTTATAAATAGTTTCCCTAGTCATCTTTAGCTAGCGTAGCTCTAGCTTAGTTTCAACCATTGCCATTTCAATACTCAAGAACTTCTTAGTTTGTTATCCAGTAGGGGTAAGGCAGAGGGGGTAGAGGTAGTGCCAGAGGATTTTAATAGGCTTTTACTAGCCAACAGGGAGGTAGAGGATAGGCCAAAGTCTTCATTCTTACACAACTTAATGCTCAAGCATCCAGTGCAATAGTAACAGGTACACTCCTAGTATGTTTGATTGATGCTAGAGTTTTGATTGATTTAGTGGCTACCCACTCTTTTGTGTCCCCTGTGTTTGCTTTAAAATCGAGTTACTAAGCTACAAGGATGGCAATTCCTTTATTAGTTTCCACACTCTAAGTGATTCATTGGACACCAACGTGATTCTTCTTAGATGTCTTGTACTGATAAAAGGCAGAGAGCTACTTGTAGACTTAGTGTTCTTGGATGTCATGGACTTCGATGTAATCCTAGGTATGGATTGGTTGTCTTAGCTTTATGCTGTTGTGGGTTGTCATAGGAAGGAGGTGATTTTTAGAATTCCAAATGTAGAGGAATTCAAGTTTATAGGTGATAAGAGTTCTACACCTCAAAATCTTACTTCTGCTATTAGGGCAAGGAAGATGCTGAGAAAAGGGTGTCAAGGATACTTGGTATTAGTAAGGGATACTACAGTAGAACTGACTTCCATCTCAAATTTTCTTGTAGCATGTGAGTTTTTAGATGTCTTCCCTAATGAATTACTGGGTTTACCACATCATAGGGGGATTGAATTCTGCATTGATATGGTTATAGACATAGCTCTTATCTCTATGCCGCTTTATAGGATGGCTCTTATGGAGTGGAAAGAGTTAAAGGAGCAATTGTAAGATTTGCTGGACAAGGGTGTCATAAGACCCAGTACTTCTCCTTAAGATACACCAATCCTATTTTTGAAGAAGAAGGATGGTACTCTAAGACTGTGCATTGATTATAAAGAATTGAATAAGGTGACCATTAAGAACAATTATCCTCTTCCAATGATAGATGATTTATTAGATCATCTTTAGCATGCACAATTCTTTCCTAAGATCAACTTGAGGTCGAGCTATCATTAGTTATGGATCAGTGAAGCCAATGTTTCTAAAACATCATTCTGTACTAGATATAGCCACCATGAGTTTTGGTGATGTCCTTCAGATTAACTAATGCATCAGTAACTTTTATGGATCTGATGAATAAGGTGTTTAGACCATTTATGGATCAGTTTATAGTGGTTTTCATTGATGCTATACTAGTGTATTTGAGGAGTATGGAAGAGCATGTATATCACTTAAGGATAGTGCTACAAACACTAAGGGAACATAAGCTTTATGCTAAGTTCTCAAAATATGATTGTTGGCTAGAAAGTGTAGCATTCCTTGGGCATGTAAAGTCTAAAGATGGGATTTAGGTTGATCTATAGAAGATCGAAGTAGTGTATGAGTGGCCTAGACCAAAAATAGTCATTGAGATTCAGAATTTTTTGGGTTTGGCTAGATATTATAAGAGGTTTGTTCAGGATTTTTCAAGGATTACAACATCTATGACCTATCTAACTTAGAAGAATATGAAGTTTATATAGTCAGACGCATATGAAAACAACTTTTAATTGTTAAAAGAGAAGTTGATTATAACTCCACTTTTGATTTTTCCCAATGGAGTAGACAAGTTTATTATGTAGTGTGATGCTTCCAGAGCTAGCTTAGGTTGTGTGTTGAAGCAGAATGGAAGGGTAGTGGCTTATGCTTATAGGCATTTGAAGAAATATAAGCAGAACTATCCTACTCATGACCTTGAGATGGTTATTGTAATCTTTGCTCTCAAGATTTGGAGACATTATCTGTACGAGGTAACATATGAAATCTACAATGATCATAAGAGTCTGAAATAATCTTTCAATAGAGAGATTTGAATCTCAGACAGAGGAGATGGTTAGAACTTCTGAAGGATTTTGACTGTGATATCTTATACCATTTAGGCTAGGCTAATGTGCTAGCATATGCCTTTAGTAGGAAGTCCTTATGTAGTCTTACTCATATTAATATAGAAAGGAGACTATTAATCTAAGAGATGCATAAGTTAGTGGATCAAGGGTTGACGATGAAGATAACTAGGTTAGGAGGATTGTTAGCTTAGTTCAGAGCTAGATCAATATTGAGGGATAGGATCAAAGAAGCTTAAAGTTGAGATCCTGATTTGATTGAGCTTATGGAGAAAGTTCATGAAGGGAAGTTCATTGATTTTAATCTCGATGATAAGGGTATGCTATGGATCAGTAGGAGATTGTATGTTCCTAATGTGGATAACTTAAAAGAGGAGATATTGGAAAAAGCTCATTTTGCAACCTAGAGTGTATATGCTGGTTCTCTACTAAGATGTACCACAATATTAAGGATCTTTACTAGTGTGATGGAAAGAAAGATGTAGTTGAATTTGTTTCTAAGTTCTTGACCTGTCAGTAAATGAAAGCAAAACATTAAAAGCCTTCTACGAGGCTTCAATCTCTTTTGATCCCTGAGTGGAAATGGTCAAGATATCCTCCATCCTGATTTGGACAAGCCTCAAATAGCCGTTGCAAGCCATTACATTTGAAAACCTACCTTGATCCCAATTAGGACTGCCCTATCCTAAGCAATATCCCAATTGAGACATTCAATTAGGATAGGTTTTACTATTTTGATGTATTCTTGCTCCTTTTGGTCCCACTGGGGACCACTTTGGTCCCAATCGGAACTATGATGGAAATTATAACTTTTTATGCAATTTAATCTCTATGATAAGTCTGGTTGAGATAACACTTATAATGACTTTTCATAATCATTTCTCTTTAATATTTCATTATTATTTTGACTTCAAAATTATTCCTAACTTATACACACTTGAACTAAACACATTGGTTTGCTCAAAATTAAGTTTGTTAATATCAATATCAAGATTGCTAACTTGCTATGTTCAAAAAACAATACTAATACTAATATAATAACAACAAATCCTCCAAAAGCATTACAGTGCCTAGATCAACTAAAATTATTTTGTAAGTATTATTAACATTACAATAACTTATATAAAGTAGCCAATGAAGAATGAGTCCAACGTAAAAAAGAGAAAACAATCATAGACTCCCAAGATATTAAAAAAATAGTTGAGGAGAGTCAGACCTAACTGAGTAAGCCAATATAAGGAAATGCATATTATGCCAAAAATAGAAATAACATTTATTTAAAATATTCTTTAAGTTGGTCACTTATTCCAATACTTATTGGCGATCCCCAAGAGCTATGCATCAACCGAGCTGCCAACCCCAGTAAGTCATTTATTCCAATATTTACTAGTGGTTCTCGAGAGCTAAGCATCCACCAAGCTACCTACCCTAGTAAATAATCAAAATATGCCTAAGAGCTATGCATCTACTAAGCCTTTTTACATTTTTTCCAAATAAGAGCCAACTCACATATCAATACTAGTTTGCACACAGTCCGAATAACACCTATCAGGTAGCCCGTTCTACCTCCAAAGTCTCTTCATGTAAATAAATAAGCAATAAACTTTAAAGAATGCTAGAACTAAATTGTAAAATAAAATTAATAACATTCTTATTTATCATCTACAATAGTATCACCTTCAATAATCATATAAGTAATAAAATCTCAATAGTAACCAAAACTAGCATATTAAATCTCAAGTTTCCATTTTATTTAGATACGTAAATCTAACATACACTTCAAAATATTAACTTTCAAGTGAAGTGAGCCAATTGATGTTTCCTTATCCATATAATCTTCGAGGTTCCTGCTCCAGTATTCTCTAAAATAATATTTATTTAAAATATATCACAAATATATTCATAATAATTTCAAAAAATTTATAAAAATCAAGGACTCAATACAATGGATCTGGAAACACCTAAAAATGACATTTGAGCCTGAAAGAATTAATTTTGATGAGTTAAGACTATTTAGTTGGAGATAGAGAAATTTTCACCAAAACACTTCCATAATTTTTATCTTAAAATCCATAAGGAATCAAACCTAGCTCTAGTTATAAAGATAAATCTCATAATTTATACTATTTATTAAAAATAAAATCATAATTTTCTAGGCTGGTCACTATTCCTTATTGGATTCTGATTGATACTTGTTGAATTATCACGGAAACGCCACACCTAACTAAACAAATTCTACCAAAATGTTCCCCACAATACATAGAACACATATAAACCTTCAAACACATAAAAATATCCATAAAACAAGGAGATAAAAAAAAGGGAAAATGCCTAAAAATTCATAAGATATTATATAAATGTAGGTCGAGCATAACACCTGTGCCCACATACTCCTACAATGATGGCGAACAAGTTTCCAGCAGTAACTTCCACATGTTGGTGATAATAAGGAAGTTCCGGCGTTCACAACTTTGGACATAATTTTCAAATTTAAAACTATATTTTTCTTGGTTGATTATACTCAAATGGATATAGCCAATGCATAAAGACATCGAGAAATGGTTAAGGGTAAAATTTTAGGTTGATCAGAAGTCCTTCGGCTAGTGAATGGAGGTGGGATAGTTTTAAGTGCTATAGTGACAACCAGGAAGTTCGGGGCTTTTCTCAAGCTTTTGCATTTGCCAGCCTCAAAATGAATGGGAAGATAGAAAATTACCACTTTAGTACTCCCATTTTTAGTAAAATATCAATTGGCCCTTCCATTTTAAGGCTTAAGATAAATGCATATAATGAGTTAACACCATACAATAACCTCACAATAATACTGCAATAACTCGACAACAACCTGACAATAATAACCCAACAATGATACAACAATCCAACATCAACCATAGAACAATAGCTTATCAACAACATAACAACAACTTAACATCAATGACAACAATTGAACATCAACAACTGAATAACCAAATAAAAAGCACCTCAACTACAAATCAATAGCCCATCAACAACATAATAATAACATAATAACCTAACATCAATAGTACCATGTATTATTTTTATAAATTATTTAAGGGTTATTACATTCTACCCTCATATAAGAAAATTCATCCTCAAATTTTAAATTCTTACATTAATTTCCAAACAAATAAGGATATCTACTTTTCATATTTGCTTCAGTTTTTTAAGTACAATCCTCTATTGTATGGTTACTTTATAACACTTTCACTATAGGAATCTCTTTCATATGGAGTTGGTGAACTTGTTGATCTATTATCACTACTAAATACTCCTCATAAGATAAATCCTCACTAAGCTATACTTTGTGAGGCTGAAGAATGTGAAAATGATTAGAAATGTATTTCCTCAACACATGAATATAAAACACTAGGTGAATCTGAGATAATTTTAGTGGTAACACCAATCTATAAGCCACATCACCAACCTTTGACTGAATTTCAAAGGGTTTGATGTACCTGAAAGCTAACTTACCCTTATAACCAAAGTATATTACTCCTTTCATTGGAGACATTTTCAAAAACACCATGTCTCCAATATAAAATGCTTCATCCTTCCTCCTAGGATATGTATAACTCTTCTATTTTCTAAAAGCTATCCTCAATCTTTGTTGGATGATAAGGACCTTCTCAGAGGTCACTTACACCAATTATGTGCCATCCCAATGTTATATGCAAATTCAATCAATGGTAAGTGTAAATCACACTGGCCACCAAAGTTCATCACACACATTTGAAGCATATCTTTTAGTGTTTGAATGGTCCTTTTCGACCGATCATCCATTTATGGGTGAAAAATTATGCTAAATTCAAGTCTAGTGTCTAATGCCTTATGCAACTCTTGCCAAAAGACTGAAGTAAATGTGATTCTGCTATCCAATACTATACTTTCTTGTACTCCATGGAGGTAAACAATTCAGTTGATATTCAACCTTACTAACCTGTCCATAGTATATGTCATTTTAATTGGAAATAAATGAGTTAACTTAGTTAGTCTATCAACTATCATCCAAATAGCATCATAACCTCTAGTTGTACGAGGCAATCCAAAAATAAAGTCTATCACACTATGTCCTACTTCCACTCGGGAATGGGTAGCTGTTGTGATAACCTTGAGGGTCTCTAATGTTGTAATTTCACCTACTTACACATGAGACACCTATTTGCAAAGTCCACAATGTCTCTTTCCATCCCATTCCACTAATACATATCTTTTCAAATCATGATACATCTTGGTAAAATCTAGATGAACACTATAAGCAAAAAGGTAAGCTTCTTCCATAATCTCCTTTCTCAGCTCATCCACATCTGACACACATAACCTAGTGCACAAGCATAATATGCCCTCACTGTCAATTGTAAAATCTTGAGATTGTACTTGTTGAACTTTTGTCATTATTCTCAACAATTATGGATCCCTTCTTTAAGCTGCCTTAACTCTATCCAGGTATATCGATCGTACTCTAAATTGAGCTAATAAAAATTTCTTGGTTATCTTCCATTGCAATCCTTGATTAATAAGCTTATGAAATTCTTCAATGATTGACCTCCTTTTCTGTGCTAATGTGAGCATGATTGCCCACTACATTTCTACTTAATGTGTCAGCTACTACAGTGCTTTATTTGGATGGTACAAAATAGAGCAATCATAATCTTTTAGGAGTTCCATCCATCTTTTTTGTTTCAAGTTCAAGTCTCTCTATTAGAAAATGTACTTCAAACTCTTCTGATCAATGTATATCTCACAAATTACACTATACAAGTAATGCCTCTAAATCTTCAAAGCAGACACTACAACTGCCATCTTTAAATCATGAGTAAGATAGTTTTGCTTTTGCTTCTTCAACTGACATAAAGCAGAAGCAACTACTCTCCTATTCTACATTAGTACACGTCCCAATCCTACTCCAAAAGCATCATAATACACTATATTTCCTTCATTTCCTAAAGGTAAAGTTAACACTAGAGTTGAAGTCAACCTATCTTTGAGCATTTAAAAAGTGCTCCTCACATTTATCGGTCCATACAAACTTGGCATTCTTCTAGTTGTAGACGGTGGGGTTTAGCGTGCATCCAAGATTTTAGCAACTGCGTCACTATTTGAGCTCAGGGCTCTAAAGAACATACTAACCATTGTCATAAAGACATGGCGTGGAGATGAGGAGTCGCCACCCATAGTAATAACTGGGACATATCGAAAAGGTGGTACTCGATTCCCTAAAAGAAAGTTAGCACCACAACCAGGAGATTCTGGATATGAAATACCAACTTCTTTCAGTCTTGTGTTCATTTAGAATTACTTTATGAATTACTATCTTATCCTCTATTTTCATGCAATTTCATTTAAACCCAAAACAATAAACTCCAAGGCAAACTAGTCATGAAATATACAAGTAAATAATGCATTCAATAAATCACATAATCCCTAAGTTAGTCAAATATACATGGATTTTAAATAAATGAGCTAAAGTCTACATGTTTTAATTTATAAGTGAACCTAAAGACCTAATTCCTTTTTATTTTAATTAAATGAACCTAAGTCTACTAATTTTAATTCTAAAAATGGGCCTAATTCTACATGTTATAAAGGTATTTAAATTAATGAGCTTAATTCTACATGTTTTAATTAAATAATGATCTTAAATCTACAAATTATGAAAAAGGGCTTAAATTAAGTGAGCTAAGTCTAAATTAAATTAAGTGGGCCTATGTCTAATTAACTAAATAGGCCTAAAGGTATTACTAACCTAAAATCTAATTAATTATGGACCTAAAAATATTTTTTAATTAATTAAACCTAACTAATTATTAAATGATATGGGCTAAAAATAAACAAATCAAAATCTAAAATGGGCTTAAGACCCAAAACACACAAAACTAATAAATAAGACCCAAAAATAACTAAAAACATAAAAGAAACAATTAAATAAGATCAAACAACTAATTATTAATCCCTACTAAAATCCTAATTTTATTAACATGCAACCTAAATTAGTCTACTTCCTCCATTGATTTTAAATAATTACCAAATTGAAACCTAATTTTACTAACCAATTTAATCAAAATAAACATGCAACCATACACATAATTTTATTACTATTCCCACTATTGGGGCTATTAAATTAATTCATAAATAATTAATAAAAAAATAAAAATAAAAAATAAAAAAAATAAAACCCTAGAAACTAAGTCTCTATGGGGCTTTATCCATGGTCTTCTGTGGATTTCCAATAAAATTCATCTTCCTCATATGATCACCTTATGTTTTCCTCCATAATCACCATAAAAAAATAAAATAATAATTAATGAATAAATTATGATAAAATAAATAGAATAATAAATAAACAAAAAAATAAAAGAAAAATAGAAGGATATGGTATGCTTATGGATGATTAGGGTGCTCCTCAGATTTGTGATTCATCGTTCTTGATAAGTCTTCAAATCTTTTTTTCAAAAAATCCTTCATGAGTTTTGAATTACTTGATGAATCAAAAGTAATTTTTTGATTAAGAAAAATAAAATCACAATTTTCTTTCTCTCCTCTCCTTCTTTTCTACGCCCCTCTCTTCTTCTCCTATTTTTTTCCTCTCCCTTTTTCTTCCTCCTAGCTCCCCTTTTATAGTGGAACTAGGAAGCCTAACCCCATTCCAAATGTGATTCTCATTCCTAAAGTGCATTTAGGAAATTTGAACCAAATAGGATTAAATTAATTTGGAAGTTTAAACCAATTTAGGATTGAATTAATTAGGAAATTTAAACCACCTAAAATTGGAATAATTAGGAATAGGAAAATGGAAGAGTTCAATTCCAATCGGGATTGTGCAATTTCGATCGGAATTGTACAATCTCGATTGGAATTATTGTAATTCCGATCGAAATTACATAATTCCGGTTAGAATTATCGAATTCCGACGCGTAAATTTTTTAAATTACAAAAAGGCCCCTAAAAAATTTAAATTTTATAATTAGGTCCTAAAAAGAACTTTGCGATTTAGTCTTTGAAAACATTAAATTCTTCCTTTAAAAGCCATTAGAATTTTTTAAAGATTAAGTATCAAAGACATTTTCATCATTGGAGTCCTTTGCTGCATCTATAACATGTCATCCCGAAATTGGGTGTCTACACTGCGTTAACCTTTTCTTGGAGAAATCTTTCACAAATCTCATATAGTGACCAGCTAAACTAAGAAAACTCCTTATTTCAATGACCGTTGAGGGCCTTGGCCATTCTTAATAGCTTTAATCTTCTTAGGATCCACTTATATACCATATTTGGATACAATATGGCCTATGAATGCCACTTAATCTAACTAAAATTCACATTTTGAGAACTTGGCATACAATTGATGCTCTCTCAATGTTTGAACCATCCTCAAATGTATGGCATGTTTCTCTTTACTTCTAGAATATACCAAATCATCAATAATAAACACTATCACAAATTAGTGCAAGAATGTCCTAAACACCTAATTCATTAAGTCCAAAAGGTTGTTGGGGCATTAGTCAACCTGAAGGACATCATTAAAAACTCATAATGGCCATATCTTATAAAAAATGCAGCCTTGGGTATATCTCCACTTTTAATTCTCAAATAATGATACCCTAACCTCAAGTCAATTTAAAAAAAATATTGTGCCATTATAGTTGATCAAACAAGTCATCAATCCTTGGGACAGGACACTTGTTCTTGATGGTGACTTTATTCAATTGTCTATAGTCAATACAAAGTCGAAGGCCACCATCTTTTTTCTTTACAAACAACACTGGTGCACCCCAAGGAGATGTACTGGGTCTAATAAAACCCTTGTCAAGCAAATCTTGTAACTATTCTTTAATCACATTTAACTTTACAAGAGCCATCCTATAAGGTGGCATATAGATAAGATATGTACCAGGTACAACATCAATACAAAATTCTATCTCCCTTTATAGTGGCAAGCCTGGTAATTCTTTAGGAAAGACACCAGGAAACTCATGCACAATTGGTACATTCCCTACTGCTCCTTTATCTTCCTTTGTATCTCTAACCATAATTAAATAGCCTTGATACCCTCTTTTAAGCATTTTTCTAGATGTGATTGTCGAAATGAGATTTTTAGCCTTTGGATTCTTGTCCCCCTTGAATCAAAGTTCCACATCATTTGGAATCCTAAAGATCACTTCCTTTTTCCGTAATTTAACGTAGCATAGTGTTGAGCCAACCGGTCCATTCCTAAAATTACATCAAAATCTATCGTGTCTAATATGATCAAGTCTTCTAATAACTCTCTACCCTCCACCAACACTAGACAAGATGGAAAGACTATGTATGTTTCTAACTCATCACTGAGGGGAGTTGATACAGATAATAGCACTAATATTTTAGATGGTTATCATCCTATCTTAGAAGCAAACAAAAGTGATACAAAGGAATGAGATGAATCATGATCTAATAAAACTTGAGCATTAATATAACTGACTGGAAGAGTGCATACAACCACTGCATTAGATACCCGAGCATCCTAAGGAGTCAATATAAAAACTCTAGCCTATCCACCAACTTCCTACTTTGAGGTGGATGGCTGGGCATATCCCCTTCCTCTGGCTCTACCTTAAGCGCTTTTGCCCTACTAGGGGTATATAGGTGCTTGATACTACTGATCTCTGTTAGGGGTATATAGGTGCTTGATACTACTGATGCACCTACTGAATCTACTGAGCCATTGAGGCTAAAGATCCCTAGGCATATGATGACTGAAATCCATAACTAGGAAAAAATCTGGCAAAATGTACTAATTACCCACACCTAAAACAAGCTCCTGGCATCATGTGACATAGCTCCAGATGTACTATACCATAAGTAGCACATGCACTAGCCCCATAACCTATATTGCCATATTTAGTGTTCTTACCACTACTGCTACTACTAACTCCAGGGCCAAATTAAATAGACTTACCATTACTGTAACTAAGAGCATAATTGTGTTTGCTAGGTATATATGCTCGGGACCTCCTACTCTGTTGAGATGTACCCTCCATCTATACACTCACACTACCAATTTGAAAAGGAGGCTGCTAAACACTCTAGCCTACTATAATCCTAATGTTATCACTCACATAAGGGTCAAGTATAGTCCTATGTCTAATGTGTCATCTTTTTAGCTATCTAGCCTCCTCAATGATACTCTCAAGTCATTAATCCTCAGTCCAGATACAAAAATATGCTAGGCCTAACCCTACCATATACAACTCCACCACTCTCCTCTCATCATACATCATGTCCATAGTATGATGTGATAACCTAAAGAACTCATGAGTATGCTCCTTAACTAATCGATCACCCTTTACTATGTGCAATAGCTACCATCGATAATTATCCCTCATTAAAGGTGATAGAAATACCTTAATAATTGCTCTTTAAACTCTAACTATTTCATGGTAGTCATATGTGGTTGGATCAACTAAATAAACTAGTCCTGAGCTGTAACTTGCAAAAATAGCTCAACAATCATTATTCTTTTTTCATATATATACCCTATCCTAGTTCTAGCTTTAATAGTGTTTATAAATTCTAATGCATCACCAGTACCATCAAAGGGAACTCTCCTAACTTCTGAATACAATAAGGCTACATTTGCATCAGACATCCATTTATTCTTTTATTGTAACATTTGATGTACTAAAGACATACCTTGATTAAGTGCTGCTAGTCTTTGATTAATCCCTGCTACACCTGCTATAAAAGTTGTGGGATCTATTTTAGGAACTTTTAGTTCTACTTACAGTTATTGCTCTTATCTTTGAGTTGCCACTACTTAGGTCTACCTTTTATTCTACATGTGGGGTAGAGGGAGGAGCTTCATCTTGTACATACTGCTTACCATCATCATATGTTGCATCTACATTAGGAGCATTTCATGCTCTCCTCCTAATTATGAAAAGATATAGAGATAAAATTCAAGACATAAGAAGGATGCTAACATGTACATTCTAAAAGCAATGTTGACAACAAATGATATAACTACCTAATCACCATAATAGTTTTAAGAAAAGATAGATACCATTACTAAAAGAACAAGGAGTAAATAATTATTCTGATCCCAACTTTGTTATAAGCCAAACCCAAAGGCACATGACCGCACTAGGGAATAAGACAACATGAAGCTTCCAAAACTCGTAGTAGGCCTTAGAAAATTTTTCCTAACAAACATTATCCAACTTAACAATTCTAACAAAATTTTAATAGAGTTTCCTTTATACTAGGAGCAAATCCAAAACATGTATAATGCAAATAAAATTCCAAATAATATATAACAACCACAACTTTTCCAAAATCCCTATAACCACCAATATCTCAACTCAAATATATCAAAATACAAATCATAAAATAATAATAATACCAAACAAATATAATAACAACAAATCCTCCAAAACCACTACAATATTTAGATTAACTAAAATTATTCCATAATCATTACTAACATTACAATAACATACATAAAGTAGCTGGTGAGCAATGAGTCTGGTGCAAAGATGAGAAACTAACAGTAGACTCCCTAGATCTTAAAAAAAAGTTGAGGGGAGTTAGACCTCACTAAGCAAGCTAATATAAAAAAATGCATGTTGTGTCAAAAATCCTTCTTTTGAAAGATTTTATAGAAATATAGTAAAATATATAACTTATATTTAAAACCATTATTTTACAAAAATCATCTTGAAAAATCTTACAGACTCTTTTAAAATCTTATAATACCTTTGAAATAAAAATAACATTTATTTAAAATATTCTTTAAGTGAAAAATCATGGTAGAAACCTAAGCTACAAATCTAATAGCCACTTGGCCCTTTTAGTCTATATGACTACCAATTCTTAAGAGCTAAGCATCCACTTAGGTACCAGTCACATTGATCACTTATTCCAATACTTGTTGATGGTTCCTTAGAGTTATGCATCAACCAAGCTACTAGCCCTAATAAGTTACTTATTTTAATATTTATTGGCAGTTCCTTAGAGCTAAGCATCCATCAAACTACCAACCCTAATAAATAATCAAAATACACTAGAGAGCTATGCACTTATCGAGCCTTTTCACTTTTTCCAAACAAGTGGCCTATAAGCACCTAATTTCGGGATGGTCGAGTATGGATGCGATATAGGACTCCAATAATGAAAATTTCTTACAAATAGGTCTATGGATATTGATTTTTTTCAATCTCAAGGCTTAATTGAAATTTTTTATGGACTTAATTATAATATTTCCTTTAAGGACCTAATTGAAAATTTTTAATTCTTTCAGGGGTCTTTTTATAATTAAATGTTAAAAAAATTATTACCTATCGGAATTACATATTTCTTATTAGAAATATATAATTCCAATTGGAATTACATATTTCAAATCGAAATTATAGAATTCTAATTGGAATTATGGAATTCCAATCAAAATTATGGAATTTCGATAAAAAATATACAATTTCAATTGGAAACTATTTCGATTGGCAGAGTTTTTATTGTATTTTTATAAAAAAAATCCATTTATTTAATTTATTATTGGTTTTAAAATAATAAAAATAAGTAAATAAATTTTGATAAATACAATTATCCTATTATTTACATGTTTTTACTAGGTTTTGTTTCAAATTTATATTACATTATCAAAAGAATTTTAAAATAAAAATGGTTATTTATTATGAGCTGAGACTCCTGGAATAGGATGGGGGGGGGGGTTAAAAAGAGATAGGAATTTATTTTCTAAAGGGGGAAAATGCTATTGAAAAAAACTCACACAAAAAAGGGGAGAGACAAAAAGAGCAGAGAGCTTTTGAGGGAAAAAATAAATTTTTTTATATGTTGTTCTTTAAGTTTATTAAAGAACACAACTAAGTCTGAGAAATAAAAATAAAGCTATAGACCTATTCAAATGATGAATCAATCAGACTTTGAGAAGCAAATCAATGCTGCATCACACCAAATCTCATCCCTTTTCTTTTCTTCTTTTCTTGTTTATGTTTATTCATCTTTTTATTATTTCTTTTTCTTTATTCTTTTTTTCTAATAATTTTTTATTATTGTTTTTCTTCTTTAATAATGATGATGGGAATGCTCTGAATCATGGAGATATGATTGAACAGATAAAATACCCTTAAAGGTCCATAGAATGTCATAGATTTAATCTTGTTATGATTTTCATGTAGATTTTAGGGTTCTTGCTTTTTATTATTTTGTATTTATTTATTTATTTTTTGGGCTATCTATTTAATTAGTTTTTTTATTCTCTGCAAGCAAGAATTATAATAGCCCCAATAGTGGAAATAGTTAGATCTTTATTTTTCTGCACTTTAAAAATGATTAGTAAATTAGGGTTCATTTGGTAAACCTTAATAAAATCAATGATGAAAATAGATTAATTTTAGGTTGCATGAAATCAAATTGAATTTTTTAAAAGAAAAAACTTAATTGCTTGTTTAATCTTTTTATTTGATTTTTTTTGGCTTGTTTGTTTATTTTTATACGTTTTGGGCCCCAAGCCCACATTTAGGATTAATCCATTTAAAATAGGCTTTTAATTGGATTTTAGTTTTTAATTAACTTTAAAATCAATTTAGGCCCATTAGATTAATTTAGACTTAGGCCCACCTTTTAGCTATTAAAATTAATTTAGACATAACCCAATCCATTAAAGTATATTGTCTTTTTTTCTTAAAATAAATAGGCTTAGGCCCATTTTCACTTAAATTAAAATTAATTAGAACTGGGCCCACTAATTCAGAAACAATCCAATTCATTTCCATAGAAATGAATAGACTTAGGCCCATTTCTTTAAAATTTAAAAAATAAGCTTAACTCACTACTTTAATTAAAATGTAGGCCCACCTTTAGTTTCATTTCACTTATAAATAAAATATAGACTTAGCTAACCTAATTAAAATTAACATAGTTTAGATTAATTCAGGGATGTCTCGTTATATGAATGCAATTTTTATGTGTCATTTCATGACTAGTTGCCTTAGATTAGATGAATGATAATTAGGGTTTAAAATGAAATTGTATGTAATTAGAGAATAATGAAACAATTAATAACCTAATTCTAAATGAACACAAGACTAAAAGAAGTTGGTATTCCATATCTAGAATCTCCTAGTTGTCGTGTTAACTTTCTTTTAGAGAATCAAGTTTCCACCACCTTTGAATTGTCTCAGTTATTACCCTAGGTGGTGACTCATTATCTCCACGCTATGTCTTTATAATATAGTAGTGTGTTCTTTGGAGCCCTAAGCTTAAACAATGTCGCAATTACTAAAATCTTGGATGTGTGCTAAACCCTATCATTTATAGTGGTGACTCCACTAGGGATAACAGATACTGATTCTACTTATGTTCTTTAGAATCATTTTATTAATTATTATTTTATTCTTATATTCATTTGCATGTCCCTATTTACTAATGCTGTTAGTTTATGATTCCATGATTCCACTAGCTTCATAAAGTTATAAATTGGTTAACCATCACTCTTAGCCTTAACTCATTCCAAGAGATTATCAAGCTCTTTTGACCAGAGTCTATAACCCCAAGTCCTCAAGGGGGCTAGTCTTCTCTTGAGTTTGCAGAGGATACTGGGCCCCTCTAACCTTGGCCTATAACTCAAGTCTTAAAGGAGGGCATCTTGCTAAGGGAACCTTAACTTTTCACTGAACTTAACAACATATAATGGCCTAGTTATTTCCCTTAGGATTTACCTCAATTGCTTGTGTTTGTTGCCATGAGATATTTCTACTCAAGCCCATACTTTAGAAGCCCAATTGGGTTAATAAAGATAGAGCTAATCTTTTATACCTAGAAATGATGTTTCTATACTTTACTACTTTGAGAGATTTAGCATGCAAATCGATTCTTGATATGCCTTATTGATATTAAGGCTAAGACAAAAAATCCTAAGAAAAGAGACTCACCATTGAATACGTGTGTAGGAGAAATAAAGTTGGAAGGATATTGCACACTTGATTGTTACTTGTTGGTTACTACTTGTTGCATGGCATGTGCAACATGCATACATGCATACATATGCTTTATGCATCATACTAACACTTTATTTTTCAGCCAGTATAGATTCATCTAGATCTTCTCGTGTTTGGGAATGAAAAGGTGACAGACTAGTTAGAACCGACCTAAGTCCAAAATTAGTAACTAAAGAGATATTCCAAAGTCTAGAGAAGAGTCCTATTAATCCACTTTACTTGGAAGCTGAATCAACTCCAACTAAGAAAACATAATGGAATAGCAATAAGGAGGAAACTAGACCTTAGAAGACATTAAGGTAGCTATGATGGGTGACATGAGAGCCATGATGCAAGATCAACTGAGATAAGCATTAGTTGGATTAATGCCACCTACTACTATTGTTCCACTATCTATAATTGAGCAAGCATTTGATGTTGTAACAATTCTACCTACTGAAAATGCTCCACGTACTGCTCCTACGCCTGCACCTATTGCTTCTGCTCTTATTGATAATGTTGGAGACCAACTTATTGCTAGAAATCTACCTACTACTGGAGTGAAGCTTGAGGATATTGAGAACTATATGGTAGAGAAAGGAAAGGGGGAATCACTTGAACTGGTCAAAGATCATGAGTCTAATTATATGCAAGCACTGAATCAGAAAATGTCTAAGATGGAGGGACTGATATGAGGACAAGGCATAGGATACTCACTTGATTTTTATGATATGATGTAATTGGAAGGGGATAAATTTCCTAAGAAATTTAAAATGCCCTAATTGTAGAAGTTTCATAGAATTGGAGATTCAAGGATCCACCTTAGTTAGTATACAATAACTATGAACACCACTAAAGCCCCACTAGCAATAGTCACTAAGTTGTTTATATTATCTTTAGAGGGAATGGTTGTGAACTGGTACCATGGTTAGAAAAATCTATCTAGGCTTATTGGAGATAATTATATATTACTTTCTTGAAATAGTATGATTATAACATTATGCTAGAGGTATCTATTAGATATTTGGAACTGACTAAGCAGAAAATTGATGAATCATTTTCTAATATCCTTACTAGATTTATGAATAAGGTAGGGTTAATGAAAAATAAGCTAGCTAAGAAAGATCAGGTTAGGATGATAGTTTGCAGTGTGTCTCCTAATTTGGTTAAAAGGCTATAAATGATCAATCCTAAAACATTTATGGACCTTTATGATGATGGATTTCAGTTGAGGAAATTGAGAATGAGAAAAAAAAAGCTTTAGAACTATTAGGGCAAGAAACTACCCTACTAGAGGCACACAACAAGGAAGCACTAGCCGGGTAATGGAAATGCATGTTGTTTAATAACCAAGGAGATTCCCTAATTTTAACCAACCTTTATCCAAAGTCCTAGACCATTTAATACAAAAAGTATTCCTTAAACCCCTTACCTTTTCCAAACTGCCAAATCCAAATGTCTTAGGATATAACTTAAACAGTTATTATGAATTTCACCAAGTTATTGACCATTCCATAGACACATGTATACACCTTAAACATGAAATCCCAAACCTTATAGACTCTAAAAAAATCACAAATGCTGAAAACCTAAGTGCCAGAAATAATCCTTTCCTAAACTACTAAAATGTTCCATCCCCAACTACCATGATGATCAACTCATGAGTTAGTTAGGAAGAAGTTTAATCTCCTTTGAGAACATGAAACTACAAACCAATGAGAAATCTCTTGATGCCCCTAGTGTTGAAGGAAATAGTGTGGAATCTTTAAATCCTAAGAAATCTTAAATAGGAGTTGAAGATTTGCTAGGCCAACCTTCAAGAAAGTTTGATTATAAAATGTTTTACTTTAAACCACTTCCTTATATTGAATCAATTACATTTGGAGGTTAGGGTAATGAATTTGGAGTTGATGATGAACTATTAAGAAAGATAAGTAAGAAATATGAGACTCTTGAGTAGCCATAAAGAGGGTTAAGGATTTAATGGGTTAGCCTTTATCCATGTTTAACTACAAGGTGTTTTGCACTAAACCATCTTCTTTTGATATACCTTTTGAGTCAATTGTGCCTACAAGATAAGATGATTAGATTAATAATGAGAAACTGCTAGAAAAGAAAGAAAAATGCATAGTTGAGGTATATAAAGATGAAGTCATGACAGTTGACAAGAAAATGCAAGAATAGCCACTTTGTCAACCATCTTAAAAATAGCTACCATGAGGCTTATCATCCCTAGCATTTAGAATAGAAAGTAATTCTCTTGTTGTTTTCTTTAATTAAAATTTTAGTTTCTTTAGAACTTTTATTTCATTAATCGATAATATGAATTATAATCATGCTTACTTATATGATGTACATCATAATGGTATTGTGCATAGTGATATTGATTACAACTATATGTTTGGCATAAATTCAATTCACTTAGATTCATTGATCATGGGCACAAATGCAAATTTAAAGAACATTCATATATTACATGATGTAACTTCTGAAGATAGGAAATTTGAGGGAAGGAAAAGTGAGAAGAGAGAAGAACAAAGAAGAAATCATAAAGGACCAATTAGGTAAAAATTAAGGAAACAAAAGTAAGAGAGAAATAATTAGTGAGAAAGTCTAAAAGGACTAATTGATAAAAGGAGTTGTATCATGTGATGTAATGAATGTACTTGTTTTTACCTTAATGAATGAATAAGATTGAATTTGAAATTTTTGTTCAAATATTGCATATTCATCTTTATTATACTGTATAAGTATTTGAATGGAAAGACAAAACATAATAAAAGCTAAAATCATATCTATAAGATCACTAATTTAGTTATGTTTTCTCTTTTTGCCACCCTTTTGTGATTTTGTTTGTAAGTCCAGTGTCCTCTTATACATAAATATTTCAGGTAGATCAATAATTTGCATAGCTACTCTTATTTTGTAACTATCATTAATCATTTCATCAACATCAAACCTTATATTCTACTTAAGAGTTTTTCTAACATGAGCAAGTCTAGTTAATTTTAACTTCAAGAACTCTCTTTTGTCAGTTCACCCACTCCTCTACATCTTCTGTACATGAGACTCTAACTAATCGAGTTGGTGTGAATTTAAATTTACTCTCCAATAATGGTAATGATCTTAGTGACACCATGTCCATGGAAGAAAACTGCTAAAAACTAGAGGGAAAAATATAGCTTTAGGGGCAAGTCAAGGGCAAAATTATTGAATAGTAAATTTGTATTGAAGGATTACAAAGTCAGCAAAAGAACACTAGGGGCAAAAAGAAGTAAATTACAACCAACAGCCAATAGCTCATTAATACAGCATAGCCTGGTCATTTGTCCAATAAACTATATCAGATGCTTTAACATCAGAAGTACCAACAGTGAAGCATTCAAAGATCAAACCAACAAGGTGTAGATAAAGCACCTCATTCTTACACTCTAAGATCAACAACATAACTCTGTTCCAAGTAGAAGACCTATTAGGATCATGCATGTCATACATAACATGCATACATTTGTTATGAAATACTTACTTTGTATAATAAAAGTCTTTGGGCCAAGTTAAGGTTATACAAATGCTCTGCTTCTAATATTTGAAATTAGTGTTGTGAAAGTGTAGGAAAATAGTCAGAGTATTCATATATGAAGCACTAGAAGGAAAAGGTGTAACACTATTAAGGTGAACTTGATGCTTAACAGGACTCTAGATTACATGAGCCTAATAAATCATGGGCCTATCCAACAAGGAGATACCATCAATAGTGGTACTTGCAGAAGCTTTATCTTGGCAACCTTAAGAGGATGGATTGGAGGTTTATGTTTAGATTCCTTATGCTTAGCATCTATCCTTATATCTTTAACTAGAGCAACATCTGGAATATCACTTAGAGCCTTAATAAAAGGAAAACCTGCTCTTATGAACTGTAAAAGCAAAAGACATTCAATAACATGAAGAGTAGTAGATGACAGGCATACCATATATGGGCCAATAAGAATTAGTTATAATAGATGCTCTTGACTGCACCTATAATAGCCATGAGAATGCTCAAACAAAGACAAAGCATCAAATCCTTAAAACACCTCTCTCAATTCCTTATCAGAAGGTCTAGCATACAAACAATACATTCGTCAACCCTAAAAAGGGAAGGATGCATTCAAAACTTAAAATGAATGCACTCTGAAAAATTATTTGGTCATGAAATAAGACCTTTAACTCCTAAACCATTTTTGCTGAGATGTTAATGAGAAGAACGAAGCCCTCTACCATAGCATCAATGGAATAGTGGAAATTCAAATGTAGCCCAAAGCCACAACTTTAATGGTGGAGTATCATGACCCTATGATTAGAGACATCATCACCACAATCAAAAGGGAAAAATGCAAAAGAATAATATTGCATTTTGATAAAATTTCTTCACTTAAAAATGGACCATACTAACTTATGGTATTTTATGTAGGAAAAAAACAAATGAGAATGAAGAAGGGGAAAGGAACCAATACATCGATAAGAATGGGTAAGATAGCAAATGATAAACACTCATTAAAATAATCAAGGGAAGTAACAAAACCCTATCTTCTTATATTACGCAATAAAGTACAATCTTAAAAATAAAATCTAGAAATTGAAAGTAAATTCATCCACTTCATGAGATCATATGAGAAAAGCCTATCTCATGACCTTTGATCATAACAGCTTTTTTTTAGCCTCGCAGAATTTAAATGATCAATTAACAGCTTTGTGTTGAGAGTTTATAAACTCCAATCAATCTAATACTTGCTTTGTACTCAAATGAGGGGAAGAATATGCAAAAAAAAAATATATGGACTTATAATATAAATTGCTTGAATTTTAGAGTATCATTTCAGTCTTTTGAATGATAAATGTGCATATAATATACACCAATGCTCAAAAATGACTATGAGTAAACAATCCCTTAATGGTATTCATGTTGAGTAATATGAGAAAGGTGGGGGTATACTGAGAGGAGAATCAAAATAAAAGCAAGCATAATGTACTCCAATGCTAAAAAATGAGTAAGAGTATCAACATGAACCTTTGGCAGTATCCATGTTGAGTAATACAAGAAAGGCAGGGGAATACTAAAAGAGGACCACATCAAAAGCTGCTCTATTTACTCTAATGCTCCATAAAAGTATGAGTATCCAAAGGACCTTTCCAATGATATCCACATTGAGTAATATCAGAAAGGCGAGGGCATACTCAGATAAGGAAAAAAGCATAAAAATAACTCAAAGATTATTTTAATACTCAAAATTCGATCTTTATATGATCAATTTTCATGAGTTTTGTTTAGCAAATTCTCTCTAAAACTAGGTGGGGAAGTAAGCTCTTAACTTGGTAAAAAATATACCAAGTGAGCTCAATATAAGATGGTTAATGATCCCTATGACCTTTGTAAATGGAAAATAAACGATAGTCAAGAAAATCAAAATTAGTAATATTCATTGAGTGCACGCTATCTTATGATAAAGTCATGAATTCTCTCATAAATTTTCAAAAATATAATGTGCCTTTTAGTACAATCATTATACTGAAACTAACTTCAGTAAGTCTTTAGGAATAGTTAGTCTAAAAGAAGATAAACCTAATATGTGGAATCAACACTAGTGCTATCAAGTCAATTAAAATTAAATACAATGAAGGTAGTTGATCAAAGTAATTAGCATAGAAATTCAAAGAAATGACAAGTAGTTATAGGTTGTAGCATCATCAGTAAGCAACGAAAGGGTTGTAGCTAACTGCAAGCAACTATGGATTACAGCATCATCGACGAGCAATGAACGAGTTACAACTAATCATGAGCAGTTATGTATTGTAGCATTATAAAAGCTAACAAGTAATCGATGGATTACAGCTAATCATGTTCAAAACATAATTTGCTAGGCACTACATAGTAGTTATAGAACTTTTCTTCAATCACCTTTGCTAGACACTACACATTAGTTATAGCATATTTTTGCTAAATGTTCCACAAGAAATATAGCAAAACTTTTAGTCACAGTTACTAGATGTTCCACAGGAACTATAGAATAATTACCTAGACACTATATAGTAGTTATAGCATATTTTTGCTAAGTGTCCCATAGGGAATATAGTGAAAATCACATTCACTAAACATCTCATAGCGAATATAGTGAAAATTCACGATCACTAGATGTCCTATAGGGAATATAGTGTCACCTGCTAAACATCGCACAAGGAATATAGCAAAATGCACTAAACACAATGTCAATTGCTATTCACTGAATACAGTGATAGCATCACCACTATATACTCCATTGGAATTATTGCATGTTTTCAAAATACACTAAACAAAGTGTTTATTATTATTCACTGAACATAGTGATAGCATCACCATTATATGTTCCATCGAAACTATAACATGTTCTTAAAATACACTGAACATAGTGTCAACTGCTATCCATTGAACACAATGATAGCATCATCACTATATATTCCATCAGAACTATAGCCTGTTTTCAAAATACACTAAACACTATGTCAACTGCTATTCATTGAATATAGTGATAGCATCAACCCTATATGTTCCATTGGAACTATAGCCTATTTTCAAAATACACTAAATGTAGTGTTAATCACTAAACAGAGTGATAGCATCCGCTATATATTCCACCAAAACTATAGCTTGTTTTAAATACATTGAACACAATGTCAATCGCTATTCACTAAACATAGTGATAGCATCATTGCTATATGTTCCACTAGAACGATAGTTTGTTTCTGTTGAACACATTGTTAATCACTACTCACTGAACACAGTGATAGCATCACAAGCTAGAAATTCCATAAGAATTCTAGTGTTCCTTAAATTGTAGTCAACATTACACAGTGTTATGCCATAAGTAAGTGTTTTAATTCTTTGCTTTGAAATTGTATACTTATTTGCTTTGCCGCAATTTTTTCAGCAAACAGCGACAAAGGGGGGCAACTGTAAGCACCCATTTTTGAGATGGTTGAGTGTGGATGTGATAGCTGACTCCAATAATGAAAATTTGTTACAAATAAGTCTATGGATATTAATTATTTTCAATCTCAAGGCTTAATTGTAATTTTTTAAGGACTTAATTATAATGTTTTCTTTAGGGACCTAATTGAAAAGTTTTAATTCTTTCAAGAGTCTTTTTATAATTAAATGTTAAAAATTATTACCGATAAAAATTATAGATTTTTGATAAAAAAATATGTAATTCTGATCAAACTTATAGATTTTTTATTAGAATTATGGAATTCCAATCGAAAATATACAATTTCGATTAGAATTGTACTATTTTGATCAACGAAGTTTTAATTCTATTTTTATTTAAAATCCATTGATTTAATTTCTAATTCATTTAAAAATAATAAAAATAAATAAGTAACTTTTGATAAATACAATTATCCTATTCTTTACGTGTTTTGTTTTGGATTTAAATTACATTATCAAAAGAATTTTAAAATAAAAATTATTACTTATCATGAGTTAAGACTCTTAGAACAAGATAGGGGATTAAAAAGGGACAGGAATTCATTTTCTAAAGGGGGGAAAGACACCACTAAAAAAAATTCATGCAAAAAAGAAGAGAGAGAGATAGCATAGAGCTTTCGAGGGACAAAATAAGTTTTTTTTATACGTTATTCTTTAACTTTCTTGAAGAATGTAGTTAAGCTTGAGAAATAAAAATCAAGCTACAGACCTATTCAAATGGTGAATCAATTAGACTTTGAGGAGCAAATCAATACTGCATCACCCCAAACTTCATCCCTTTCCTTTTCCTCTTTTCTTCTTTTCTTTTGTTTATTTCTATTCATCTTTTTATTATTTCTTTTTCTTTATTCTCTTTTTTATTCTAATCATTTTTTTTATTATTTTTTTGTTTCTTTAATGATGATGATGGGAATGCCCTGAACAATAGAGATGTAATTGAATGAAAAAAATACCTTTGAAGGTCCATGGAATGTCATGGATTTAATTTTGTTATGATTTTCACATAGATTTTAGGGTTCTTGTTTCTATTATTCTTTATTTTTTTATTTATTTAGTTTATTGGCCTATGTATTTAATCAGTTTTTTCATTCTCTATACGTAGGAATTGTAATAACCCTAATAGTGGGAATAGTGAGATCTTTATTTTTTTGCACTTTAAAAATGATTAGTAAATTCGAGTTCATTTGGTTAACTTTAATAAAATCAATAAAGGCAATATATTAATTTTAGGTTGCATGAAATCAAATTGAGTTTTTTAGAAAAAAAAAATTAATTGTTTGTTTGATCTTTTTATTTGATTGTTTTAGTATTTTTTTAATGTTTTTAGGCTCATCTGTTTACTTTTATGCATTTTGGGCCCTAAGCTCACGTTTAGGATTAATCCATTTAAAATAGGCTTTTAATTCAATTTTAGGTTTTAATTAACTTTAAAATCAATTTAGTCCCATTAGATTAATTTAAACTTAGGCCCACTTTTTAGATATTAAAATTAATTTAGACATAGCCCAGTCCATTAAAGCATTTTTTTTCCCTTTAAATAAATAGACTTAGGCCCTTTTTTCAATTTAATTAAAATTAATTAGAACTAGGCCCACTAATTCAAATCCCATCCAATTCATTTTCATAAAAATTAATAGACTTAGGCCCATTTCTTTAGAATTTAAAAAATAGACCTAGTTCACTACTTCAATTAAAATGTAGGCCCACCTTTAGTTCCATTTCATTTATAAATATAGATTTAGCTAACCTAATTAAAATTAACATAGTTTAGACTAGTTTAGGGATGTCTCATTATATGAATACAATTTTTATTTGTCATTTCATGACAAGTTGTCTTGGGTTAGATGAATGATAATTAGGGTTTAAAATGAAATTGCATGTAATTAAAGAATAATGTAACAATTAATAAAATAATTCTAAATGAACACAAAACTAAGAGAAGTTAGTATTCCATATCCAAAATCTCCTAGTTGTGGTGATAAATTTATTTTAGAGAATCACCTTCGAATTGTTCCAGTTATTACCCTGGGTAGCGACTCCTCATCTCCATGCTATGTCTTTGTGATATAATACTATGTTCTCTAGAGCCTATAACTCAAACAATGTCATAGTTGTTAAAATCTTGGACACACGCTAAATCCTGCTATTTATAGGGCTAACTCACATATCAATACTATGTACACGATCCTAATGACACTCATCAGGTAACCCATTTTACTAATAATTTCCAAAATCTATTTATATAAATAAATAAGCAATAAACTTTAAAGAATGCCAGAACTAAAATATAAAAATATAATTAACAACATTCTTATTTATCCTCTATAATAGTATCACCTTCAATAATCATATAAGTAACAAAATCTCAATAGTAACAAAAACTAGCATATTAAATCTCAAGTTTCCATTTTTCTTTAAATACATAAATCTAGCATACACTTCAAAATATTAATTTACAAGTGGAGCGAGTCGACTGACATGTCCTCGTCTGTATAATCTCCGAGGTTCCTACTTTAGTATTTTCTAAAATAACAACATTTATTTAAAATATATAACAAATAAATTCATAATAATTTCCAAAAATTCTAGAAAAATTATAAAAAAACAAAGAATCGATAAAGTGGACTTGGAAACACCCTAAAATGACATTTGAGCCTCAAAGATTTAATTTTGATGAGTTGAGACTATTTAATTAGAGATAGAGAAATTCCAATTGAAAAACTTCTAGAATTTTTATCTCAAAATCCATGACAAATTAGACCTAGCTCCAATTACAAAGATTAATTCTTGTAATTTATAATATTTATTAAAAATAAAATTATAATTTTCTAGGTTAGTCACTATTCTTCATCGGATTTCGGTTGATACTCACCTGATTCTCACTGGAAACACCACACCCAACCAAACAAATTATACCAAAATATTCTGCACAATAATTAGAACACAACTAAACCCTCAAACACATAAAAATACCTAGAGAATAAAGAGATCGAAAAATAAAAGAAAAATACCTAAAAATTCATAAAATATTTTATAAACATGGGTTAGATGTAAAACTAGTTCCTATATACTCCTAAGATGATAGGGAATGAGCTTCCAGCATTAGCTTCCTTTGATTAATGACGATAAGGAGGTTTCGACATTCATAACTTTGGACAGAATTTTCAAATTAAAAATTAGATTTTTTTTGGCTAATTATGGATAAATGGACATAAGGAACATATAAAGGACATCGAGAAATGGTTAGGGGTAAAATTTTAGGTTGATCGGAGGTCATTTGGCTGCTGAACAAAGTTGGGAAAGTTTCAAGTGCTACAATGACAATCAGAAAGTTTAAGGGCTTTTCTAGAGCTTTCATGTCTACTAGCCCTAAAATGAATTGGAAGATAGAAAATTACCACTTCAGTCCCTGCATTTTTGGCAAAATTTTTATTTGATCCTTCCACTTTGAGGGTTAAGATAAATGCATATAATGAGTTAACACCATACAACAACCTCACAATAATACTGCAACAACTCAATAATAACTTGACAATACAATAATCCAACATCAACCACAAAATAATAGGTCATCAACAACTCAATAATAACCCAACTTCAATGACAACAACTTAACATCAACATCAAAAACAAAATAACCAAACAACAAACACCTCAACTACAAATCAATAGCCCATCAACAACATAACATCACCAGAACCATGAATTATTTTTATAAATAAATTAACGGTTATTACATTTTCAAACTGACTATCCATTTAAGGATGAAAAAGCTGTACTAAACTCAAGTCTAATACCTAATGCTTTATGTAGCTCTTGCCAAAAGACTGAAGAAAAAGTTATACCTCTGTCCGACACTATACTCTCTGGCACCCTATGAAGGTAGACAAGTCTCTTAATGTATAACCTGGCCAATTTGTCCATAGCATAGGTCTTCATAATTGGCAATAAGTGAGTTGACTTGGTCAACCTATCAACTATCACCCAAATATAATCAAAACCTGTAGTAGTACAAGGCAATCTAGAAATAAAGTCCATTGCAATGATGTCCCACTTCAATTCTAGAATGGGCAACTGTTATAATAATTCAGAGGGCCTTTGATGTTTTAATTTCACCTATTGACATGTGAGGCACTTAGATACAAATTCTATGATGTCTCTTTCCATCCTATTCCACTAATATGTATCTTTCAAATTATAATACATCTTAGTATAACCCCAAAAAACACTATAAGCAAAAAAAAAAGAGCTTCTTTAATGATCTCCTTCCTCAACTCATCTACATTTGACACACACAACCTAATGACCAAATGTTGTCCTCACTATCAATACAAAATCTCAGGACTAATCTTGTTGAACTTCTATCTTTATTCTCAATAATTGTGGGTCCTTTTTTGAGCTGCCTTAACTCTATCCAAGTATACCGGCCATACTCGATCTGAATTGAGCGAATTGACATGACTTGGTTATCTTTCATTATAATACTTGATCAATAAACTCATATAATTCCTTAATCATTGGTCTCTTTTTTGTGCTTATATGAGCAACGTTGCCTACTGACTTTCTACTCAATACATCAACTATAACATTAGCTTTACCCTGATGGTAAAGAATAGAGAAATTATAATACTTCAAAAGTTCCATCCATCTCCTCTGCTTAAAGTTCAAATCTCTTTATTGGAAACTATTCTTTAGGCTTTTGTGATTAATGTATATTTCACAAGTTACACCTTACAAGTATATGCCTCCAAATCTTTAATGCAAACACTACAGTTGCCATTTCTAAATCATGACTAGGGTAGTTCTTTAATTGACATGAAGTATAAGCAATCACTCTCCCATTCTACATTAACACACATCCCAATCCTACTCGAAAAGCATCACAATAAATTGGATACCCTTCATTTCCTGAAGGTAAAGTTAATATTGGGGCTGAAGTTAATCTATCATTAAACAACTAAAAGTGCTCCTTAAATTTATTAGTCCACCCAAACTTAACTTTTTTTAGGTCAACCTAGTTAAAAGTGCGACAATCTTGGAGAAATCCTTAATAAATCTTCTATAGTAGCCAGTTAAACTTAGAAAACTCCTTGCTTCTATAACTGTTATGGGTCTCGACCACTTTACAATGGCTTTAACATTATTAAGGTCCATTTGCATGCCATCTTTGGATACTACATGGTCTAAGAATGGCACTTGATCTAATCAAAATTCATATTTTGAGTCATTAATAAAGACTAGCACAAATTAATCCAAGAATGGTTTAAACACTTAATTCATCAAGTCCATAAAAGATGCTAGGGCATTAGTCAACCCAAAGGACATCAACAAAAACTTATAATAGCCATATCTTTTTCGAAATACAGTCTTAGGTGTGTCTCCACTTCTAATTCTCATCTCATGATACCCTAACCTTAAGTCAGTCTTAGAGAAACCATGCCCCTTGTAGTTGGTCAAACAAGCCATCAATCCTTAAGAGAGAATACTTATTTTTAATGGTGACTTTGTTCAATTGTCTATAGTCAATATAAAGTCGAAGCTTACCATCTTTCTTCTCTACAAACAACACTGGTGTAGCATAAGGAGATGTACTAATTCTAATGAAATTGTTATCAAGAAACTCTTGCAATTGCTCTTTAAGCTCCTTTAATTATGCAGGTGCCATTCAATAAACTGGTATAGAGATAGGATTTGTACCAGGTACCACATTGATGCAAAATTATATCTCCATTTTTTGTGGCAAGCTTAGTAATTCTTTAGGGAAAGCATCAGCAAACTCATACACAATTATCACATTCTTTACTGCCCTTTTATCTGCCTTTGTATCTTTATCCATAGCCAAAACGCTTTAATAACCCCTTATAAGAATCTTTCTAGTTATGATTATCGAAATGAGATTCTTAGGCATTAAACTTTTGTTGCCTTTGAATTGAAATTCCACATCATTTAGAATCTTGAAGATCATTTCATTCTCTTGGCAATCTAAGGTAGCATAGTGCTGAGCCAACCGGTCCATTCCTAAAATCATATCAAAATCAATCACATCCAATAAAACTAAATATGCTAATAACTCTTACCTTCCACTAATATTGGACAAGATGAAAATGCTATATTTGTCTTTAACTCATCATTAAGGGAAGTTGCTACAGATAGTAGAATTAATAACTTGGATGGTTGCCATCTCATTCTTGAAGCAAAAATAAGAGATACAAAATAATATGATGCACTAAGATCAAATAAAACTTTAGCATGAAGATAACAGACTAGAAGTGTGCCTACCATAACTACATTAGATGCCTGGGAATCCTGAGGTGTCAGTGTAAAAACTTTGGCTTACTTACTGTGATGTAGATGGCTATGTAAATCATCTACCACCAGCTCTTCCTCTATATCTACCTCTTGAACCATGGCCCTATTGGTTTATAAACTGAGTGCCACTTTGTTAATGATACACCAATGCATAAACCTGAGGAGTCTATTATACTAGCTAAGCAATTGTCAGCGAGTATGCCTGTTGATAACTGAAATGCACATATGCTCTAGTAAAATGTCCAAACTATCCACATCTGAAATAGATTCTTAATGGTAGGTGGTAAGGTCCTTGATGTACTGGACCACAGTTAGGACATGCACTAGGCCTTGAGCCTATACTGTCGTACCTAGAACTTTGACCACTACTGCTACTACTAGCCCAAGGCCTAAATATGATAGGTCTACTATTCTTGCAGTTATATCTCCTAGACTTGTGTACTCTCTGACCTCTATACTGTTGGGAGGTACCAATATGCACACTAGTAATACCAAGCTGAAACACTGACTGAAAAATACCCTTAACACAACTATCCTACTATCTCCACTCATATATAGGTATGGGATAGTACTATGCCTTATGTGTCGCCTCTTCGACTGTTTAGCCTCCTCAATAACACTCTCCAAAGTGTGTCCCTCAATATGTATCCCCATTTATTTTGGGCTTAAACCAATCACAAATAAGTCTATAGCTCTACGCTCTTTTCCTATCACGTTTGTTATATGATGTGACAATCTGAGGAATTCTCTTATATTCTCCTCAACTAATCTATCTCCTTTATTGATATGTAATAATTGCAATTTGTATAAATATCTCATAGCAGTTGGATAAAATTGCCTCATGAATTGGCCTTTAAACTCAATCTATGTTATAGTGTCCATATAGGGTTGTATGGACTGCATAAACCAATCTTAGGCTACTGCTTGGACTAATAACTCTATAATAAGGATCCTTTGGTAATCCATATACCTAGTTCTAGTCCTTAACTTAATGTTATTAGTGAAGTCCAGGGCATCTCTAGTCCTATCAAAAGAAATCCTCCTAACTCTAGAGTTTAAAAGAAGAGCATTAACATTTTTCATTGAAGCATCTACTGTACCAATGGCATGGCTTGATTAAGTGTAGCTAAACCATGATTTATTCCTTCCATTCCAGTCGCAAAGGCTATAGGATCCACCTTAGGAACTTTTGGCTCTATTTACGACTGTTACTCTTATCTTTGAGTTATTATTGCCCTAGGCCTACCCCTTCTTCTACCTTATGGGCCAAGGGGAGGAGCTTCATCTTGAATGGATTGCTCGCCATCATCGTATGTTATATCTACAGCATGAGCATTTTGTGCTCTCCTCCTTATTCTAAAAAGATACTAAAATAAGATTCAAGACATAATAAGGACACTAACATGTATGCAGAATTCTAAAAGCAATGATGATAATAAATGACAATGACCACCTAATCACTAGAGTAGTTTTAAGAAAAGATAGACACCAACACCCAAATGAATGAGGAATGAACCATTTCTCTAATACCAACTTTGCCATGACCCAAACTCTAAGGGCCTGTGACTGGCACTAGGGAATGGAAAAACATGAAGCTTTCGAAATGCGTAGTAAGCCTTAAAAAATTTTCATAACAAAACATTACCCATCTTAACAATTCTAATAAAAATTCTATAGAATTTCCTATGTAGTGGAACAAAACCACAACCTACATAAAATAAATAAGACTCCCAAAATATACACCAAGCACAATAACTCCCATATCACTATAATTAATAACATCTCAAGTCAAATATGTCAAATTAAATATAACAAGGCCATACAAATATCTTCATAAATACAATAACAATAATTCCTCCAATACTACAGTGGTGTCTAAATTAACTATAATATTCCATAAATACTAATAGCATTACAACAACTTACATAAAGCAGCTAGTGAAGAATAACTTTGGTGCAAAAAAGAACTATAGTAGACTCCTAATATCCTAGAAAACTAGCTGAGGGGAGTCCGACCATACTAAGTGATTAATCTTATAAAATACATGTTGGTTTAAAAATATTAATTTAAAATGTCTAAATAAAATAAAATAAAATATTTAAAATCCGTTACTTTATTAAAAATCATATTTATATAAACTCCAACCCAAAATTTTTAAATCACTTTAATATGAAATTTTCATATGAAATCATATACATTAAATCTTGAGTGGAAATCGTGATAGAACCATAAACCTCAACTAGCCTTTTTGGCTCTCTTAAATCCAAATGACTGCCAGTCCTAGAGGGCAACCTCAACTAGGATCTAACCATAGTTAGTTTATTACTCTAAGTGTTTACTAGCACCTAGAGAGCAAGCTTGATCAATGTCCAACCATTAACCATACATCTGCCTAGAGAGCAAGCTCAACTAGAGCTCACAATCACAATATACATCTGCCCAAAGAGTAAATCTCAACCAGGGCTTGCAATCCATAATATACATCTGCCCAAAGAGCAAAGCTCAACTAGGGCTCACAATCCATAATATAGCCAACTCATAAATCAAATCAATATTGGTGCACACACGATCTTGGTGACATCCACCAGGTGACATGTTGTACCATCTTCTCCAAAACACATTTATTTCTTATAACAATATAATATAAAATAATATAATAAATTCAACTAAAACATCTTCCAAAAAATTATTCACGATAGTGAAATAAATAAATCATGCATGTGGTAAAATTTATAACCATAAATGGATTTATATATATACATTCAACTTTAATATTATATTAACCACATGAAAATTCTAATTTAAATATTATGAACAAATACTTTATAAAATTAACTCATAGGTGGAGTGTGTTGGCCGATGCATTCATGACTACCCAAACGCCATGGTTCTCGCTTTGAAACTCTCTAAAATAAATAATTATTATTTAAAAAATGCTTATATGTGTGTGTGTGTGCACCAAATAAAATCATAAAAATTCCTAAAAACTCTAGAAAAATTATAAAATTCAGGAATCAATAGAATTGTCTTGAAAACACCTGAGACATGTCAATTGAGACTAAAGGAATTATTTTCAATGAGCTAAAACAATTTAAATGGAAATTGTGAAATTTCCACCAAAACAATTATGGAATTTTTTATTCAAAATCTATGAGTAATTAGCCCAAGCTCCAGTGCGAAAATTAATCCTTATAACTTATACTATTTATTAAAAATAAAATAAAAACAAAAATAATAAGGATAGAATAAAAAATAAAAAAAATTAGGATAATAGAGAATAAAAAATAAGGAAAAATAAAATAAATAAAAAAGAAAGAAAATAAAAATAAGGAAAAATAAAAAACAGAAAAAATAAAAAAAAACAGAGGAAATAAAAAAAGAAATGAAAACAAGAAAATTAAAAAATAAGAATAACAGAAAAAATAAAAAATAAGCATAAAATAAAAATAAAAAATAAAAAAGGAAAAAATAAAAATAAAAGTAATGATGATACAAGGGGAATACAAAAGGGAGTAAAAAAAAGTACTCTTAAATATAAAAAAGACACTCATATAATTAATGAAAAATGGGCATTTTAATGAAAATCAAATTTCAAAACTAATACATTTATATAATTTTCTCTCAAAAGAAAAAAAAAAAGCTACAATCCATTATAGAAATTAAGTCTTGGTTGTACCCTTTTTTTTTAACACTGGTACAAAATTGCAAATTTTTGCATAATGGCTCACGAATTGTTATTTTTTTAATCTTTTGTACACAATGAAATTCTTAATTTAATTTAAGGAAATGACATATGAGTTATATATACAAATATACTTGGAGTCAAATGAGTTACCTGGTTGTTGTTTCTTGTTTGGTTACAATCTGTCAAATGAGTATAGTCTGGGATGGTTGATGTTTTATTATTTTAAATGTGTCACTGGAGCAAATATTCTTGCTCCCTAACAAAGACTGCAACTTGCTCGAAAGTAGAAGGATTAGAAAAGGCTCGTCTATATTGGACATGAAAAGGAACCGCTGGAAAAGAGAATGCTGGAGAGTTTAATAACTCATTTGCTTTAGGGACCTTAACTAGCAAGGAGCTAACAATGTATGGATGGGTTGTACCAACATTGAAAGCCACTCCAACAGACTCATAGATGTGATTTGCTCTTTCGTACACTTGACTGGATGACACTTACTCAAACACAAAAGTAATGGCAACAGTTTGCTACTTTACACCCTCAGGGGTGCGTGGTTAGCAAATTTAAAGTATTAACTTCCCTTGTTAGCATTAGGAAAAACTTAAGTACTAATAAGGCTTAGGTTGAGTTCCTAGGTGCCTTCTAACTCTTCCTTCCTTTTTCAACTAATTTCGCTTCTGCCTCTTTGTCTGCAACCTTCCTCCATCATTTTGGATTAGGGTTATTTAATCCTACATAAATATATACATCTTATAACACTTTTACAAATCCATCATTTCATTTTTCACCAACTCCCCTTCTTCTAACCCTAAAATTCTCTCCTTTTCTCTTTAGTTTTAACCTAGTCACCTCTCTCATTTTCTTCAACCTTTGATGTCATCTCATTATCACCTCTAATCTTTTTCTAACCCTTGACTCTGTTCTTATCTATATATACATGCATCATCCATAAACTCCTATTGCATTCGATTTCCAAATGATTTGTGTGACCAAATGATCTCTGATCAATTAATCACTGAACTGTGAACTCTTTGCTTCCATTTGTGTTTATTTTATTTCAAATTTTAGTGATGATTTGAGAGATCCGAGATTATATCAATAAATCATTGATCTATGATCTATGTTCTCCTTTTCTTTCCTTTTCTTTATGTAAGTTTCTAGTTGATTGACTTTTTTTTAAGATTTCTGTGATAAGATTAACTTATTATTTACATTGTGTCTTATGTCTATGTGTGATGTTACATTGATATATGAAGGTGGAAGCCTTGTTATCCCACTGATCTCTTTGTTATATACTAAAGGTAGAAGCTTTAATCAGATTGAGATCTTTGATATAAACTAAAGGTGAAAGCTTTTGAAGTTTATCTCTATTAAAAAGAAAAAACTAAGTGGCAGCTCAGCCCTTTTTCATTCGACATACTAAACAGAAACTGAAAAATTTTTTATAAGTTTTTATATATGCTATTTTTTTTATTCTGCAAACGAAATTTTTTATAAAAATATATAGGATTTTTTTGTTTTTAGTAAAGAAATATATTTTTTAAATTTAGATACGTTTTTTTAAAAAAAATTTACAATGCTTCAACATTTTTTTAATAAATGTGATTTTATTTATATATTTCTCTATAATTGTTTATATTTTTATATAAAAAATTGATTTTTTATGTATTTTATATTATATTTTATTTGTTAATTTTTTATTTTAACAAAGTATTTGTGAATTTGTTACTATAAAATATTTAATTTTTATATAATTTTTTATGTTTACATAAATTATTTAACTTTTGTAATTGATTTTTTTAATGTGTTTTTATTTATGAATTTTGTTTTTTTTTAATAATTTATGCATTTTGTTTATGTGTTTATATTTTCTTTTTTGATTATATATTATATATTATATTTTTTTGTTCATTTTTGTATATAAAATATGTATATTTGTTTAAATGTTTAGGGACAAATTATTTTATTTATGTTCTATTTATATTTGATGTAATATTTATATTATGATCTATTATGTTGTTTATATTTTATGTACAAAATTTGCTTGTTGATTTTGTGTATATATTATTTGCTTGTTGTTTAAATGTTTTATTTCTTATATATTTTTATGCATTTGTGATGTTTTGTAGGTGGATAATACTATTGGTCCTACCAACAATAATGGTAATACAAACACAATTGTTGGTAGTAGTGAACCTAACAAAGAGAAATAGATAGTGGAAGCTTCAAAAAATATAAACTCTGAGCAACCATAATTGAAAAAGAAAAGGAAAGAAACTGAACACATATCACAAGCTTGGGAACACTTTAAGGAGATCAAATATGCAACAAGAGTTGTGGTAAAAGCCAGGTGCCTTTACTATGCTAAAACTATTTTGTACCACTCTAAGACACATGGTACTTCTTCTATTAGGAATCATGTTCTTTCCTGTATGAAAAATCCATACCCCAAAAACACTAGACAATCACTTTTGACATTGCTACTTGTCTTTAATAATGTGGAAGTCAAAAATAATGAATCCCTAGGATCCTTAGGCACTTGGAAATTCGACCAATAGGTAGTTAGAAAGTCTCTTGCACATATGCTCATTATGGATGAACTACCTTTTAAATTTATCCAAAGGCAGGGGTTCAAAAAATTATTATCAATTGCATGTCTTAGATTTAAATTACCTTGTAGATGGACATTGACTAGGGACTGTTATGATGTTTACATTGGTGAGAGGTAGTCTTTAAAGAATTTCTTTAAGGCTCATTGTCAAAGGGTGAGCATTACACTGATGCATGGACCTTTATTAAAAAAATTAATTATATTAGCACCACAGTAGATGACCAATGGAAGCTACATAAAAAAATTATCTCTTTTATGCTTGTTTCATTTAAAAAAGGTGAGTGCATAGAAAAAGCTTTCGAAAGCTATTTGCTTGAGTGGGGCTTAGAAATATCTTCTCTGTCACTATTGACAATGCTTCTTCTAATGACACTACCATGGGGTATTTAAAAAATAAATTTTTAACTTGGGGTGTGAGTGCTATTATATGCAAATATTTGCATATAAGCTGCATTGCACACATTCTGAACTTGATTGTGCAAGATGGATTAAAAGATGTTAATGAATCTATTAAAAAATGTTAAGGAATGTGTTAGATACATAAAAAACTCACCAGCCAAATTTAGAAAATTTAAGGAGGTTGCAAAGTTAACTGGCATTGATTCAAAATCTTGTCTTTCACTTGATGTTCCAATAAGGTGGAACTCAACATACTTGATCCTCAAAATTACTTCTGTTTATAAAAATGCATTTGTTCAGTTTGATGAATCTTATTCATCTTTTAGAGTTGATTTGAAATATGATCTAGCTTACTATTTTGATTAAATTTTTGTGAAAAAATTGGTTGAGTTACTTAAGGTGTTCTTTAACATGATAAAGATAATTTCTAGTTCTCTTTATATGACTTTAAATACTATATTTTTTAAAATATCTAATATGTTATGCATTCTCAATTATTATAGGCTATTTGATAACTTAAATGTAAGAAATATGGGGGCTAATATGAAACAGAAATTTGACAAATACTAGGGGGATCATAAGAAGATTAATAATTTGATTTTCATTACATTTGTGTTGGATCCTCATGAGAAAGTTGAGTACTTATCTTTTTCATTAAAATAAATGTATAGTCCTAATTTGTGAAAGCTTGTTTATTACTATTAAGAAAAAATTGTTTGAATTATTTGAGAATTATAGGTCTGTGTATGGACAATCTATGTAAGCTTCTCAATATATTATTATTGGGAAATTTGAATCTACTTATGCTTTTACAATTTCTTTTAAACCTATGTCAATGCTGAAAGCTTGATTTAAGAAGCATAAAGAAGATATTGGATATGGTGGAAGCAAGAAATCAGACTTTGAAATTTATCTTAATGAGTTTATGTTATAAGAAGAAGGGGACCTTGATCTTTTAAGATGGTGGAAAGTTAATTCTAAAAGGCTCCCTATGCTCTCTAGAATGGCTCATGACATTTTAGCAATTCCCATTTCAACAGTGGCTTCTGAATCTTGTTTTAACATTGGAGGTCGAGTGCTTGATGCATTTAGGAGTTCTCTAACTCCTAAGATTGTAGAAGCATTATTTTTTACACAAGATTGGCTCAAATTAAGTACATATGACATATATATTAAGGAGGTAATCAATGAAATAAAAAACTTTTAAAAAAGAAATTTTGTTTATAGTTGGCATTGTTTTAATTGCATTAATTTTTGTTTAGCACACATTTTGACTAATTATTTTTTTTTGTAGAACCACCACCATTTGGTGCTGGTCCTTCACTCCCTACTTCAAGTGCCATCTAATTACATATGAATATCATGTTGTGGATAATATAATAGCATGCTAGCATAACTTGAACATATTGGTAGTAACAACTTTTAAACTCTTGCTAATTTTTAATTATTTATAATTCAACTTTAGTAGCTAATTTCTCAAACCTAATTGTGAATTCTTCTATTCAAGCATTAATAAGGCTTCCATAACAATAAGGGAAAGGAATGCATGGTAGCATTCTTTTGGGTGGCATATTAATACAACCAGAAATGTTACTGCATTCTTTAACTTAATTATATGAAATGTTTCTAAGCCTGGCTAGTTTGCATTCTTTTGCCTGTTTGCATAATTTATTTGACTACATTCTTTATTTGTTCTACTTATGATGCCTTTTTCATTTGACTTCTCCATTTGCTTGTCTCATAAAGAAATCCTTGCTTGCTTCTTAACTTGTGTTTGCTGCATTACTACCTTATTTTTTATTGCATACTTGGTTGGGGCAATGATGAATGTTTACTGCCTTCTTTTTACTTGCTTACTGCTTTATATTTCCTGCTTACTACCTTGTTTTTTATTACATTCTTGGCTGGGGTAATGATAAATAGTTCCACCTTATTTATGATTATTTATGTGTGAATTCATTTGTTCTTCATTTTTTTAGGAGACATTTCATTATAGTCATTAAAATGTGGCCTTGTGTCTTAAATGAATTAAAATAAATAACTAAGTCTCAGCCAAGACATCATTTATATATATTTTTTGCTTTATTTCTTTTAAAACTAAGTCTCATTCAAGTTATGTATTTTTACAGGGACAAAGTTTTTATTTTTGGGTTTTTATTTTTGCAAGACCTGTAATGATTTTTTATGTTGTTGGGTTCATTATAATTTTTTGATATATAACATTGATCACTAAGAAGATGAAGATTTTCTTGGACAGATTGGTTAGTTTTTTTGCTACATGTAAATGAACATGTAAAGTTTTAGGAAAAAAATTACATGTAAATGTTTAAGTGATCATTCTAGCCCAAAATTAGTTATATAGGTTATTTGGGCATATTATTTTGTAAATGATACATATTTGGCCTTTAAAAACATTGGGCTTCAACCTAAAAGGCATATTTTATTAAATTTTAGTGTATTAGTCTTAAATAACTTTAGCACATAGCCCATATTTACATCTGATCTGATTTAACCTGAAAATTTTAGGCTTTTGACCCATTATTTTTTATTCAAATTGGGTTTTGGTTTGGTGCCCATTTTCCACCCTCAAAAGCTGATCCGTATGCCCAGATTTGAGCCCGAAACAATCCAACCCGTCCTATACACATCCTTAACAAACTATAGCTTTTCTTAAAGAAAAAGGGGTATATACACAACACCCCTTTTTCAAGTATATAATTTATCTAGTTTGCATGCACTCGTTAAATGCTCCTCAGCCGACTATGCCAAGTAGCACTCAGCTTCAAGTGACGTGAAACCCAACCCCCAACCTGGCCCTTATCAGGGCTATTAAACCTGGTCAATATAATTTGATTAAGCTGATTCCTTGTTATTGTATTTCGTATACTTCCACTAGTTTAGTTGAGTGGTTTCTCTCAAGCTATGAAATTTCATAAGTGATGTTAGGAACTATTAGTTTTCCCTATTCAAGGCTTAACCCTCATACCTCATGATATAGCCTTAGGCCACGTTTCACAAATAAGAAGGCTAAAATTACAGTCCTTTAAGTCTTAAGGGAAGAGTCTCGGCTTTTCTTGGGTGGAAAGAAACCACTAACTTGATACCGCGTCAGGGGAACTTAGATAGGGGGTCATGATCCCCTAGGCTAATAACCTCGATAGGCTATTGGCCTAAAAGGGCCTATGTTTACAATCTTCAACTCCAAACCATCATATAGGTATTTATCAGACACTTAATTTAATAGATTCAGCAATTGTTAAGTGCCCTAAGTGCCCAAAAAATACCTAACAGGTTGAAGAATGGAAGAGAGATAGTGCTCGCTTACATTCCCCCTCCAAGCTGGGAAGTAGTTAAGGAAGGCTAGGGTCTTATATAATATGTTCTATAATTCCCATCTTTATCTTCTCATGTACACATGTGCCCATACATGCATATACACGCACACGCTCACACACATATACATGTACACACAGGCACACACACGTATGTATGTGCGCATGCACATCGCGAGACATTCTTGCCCTTATGACTATTTATGTGAGCTTTAAACCTTCTTTAAACACTCTTAGAACATATATATTATAACAAACACACTGTAGTTTTTCTTAAAGAAAAAAGGGGTATATATATAAAACCCTTTTTTCAAGTATATAATTTATCTAGTTTGCCTACACTTGCTAAGTGCTCCTCAGCTAACTAGGCCGAGCAGCACTTAGCTTTGGGTGATGTGAAATCCAACCCCAACCTGGCCCTTGTCAGGCTATTACATCTAGCCAATATAATTGGATTGGGCTAATTCCTTGTTGTTGTATTTCCTATACTTATGCTAGTATGGTTGAGTGGTTTCTCTCAAGTTATGAAATTTCATAAGTGATATTAGAAATTGCTAGTGTTCCCTGTTCAAAGCATAACCCGCATACCTTGCGATATAACCTTTTCACTCTTTTGTCCAGAGATAATATTAAAAATAAAAAATCAAGTTATAATTAAATTAAATTAAATTAAAAATTTATAATCCCAAAAAAAAATTCAATAAAAAAAGTCAAACAAAATAAAAGCACATATCCTCAATATTTTATTTAATTTATAATATTATACTATACATAGTTAACTTCTTATTTCCTTTTTTTTAAAAAAAATTATTCTCTTTTTACACGATTATAAATATTAAAAAATAATAAAAATGTTAACTAATGATTTAATTAATTAAATTGAAAATAATGATTCTAACAAAAAAAATTTTCTCCCTTAAGAAAATTAAGTGAACTAAAAGTACATATTTACTCTCAAAATTCTATACCGAAAATTTTTAATCAGATATCAAATTATATAGGTCCATGCGTTTTATTTTTAAGATATTTATAAATTTCAATTTTAATCAAATTAAGTCTAAATTTATAAATTGTAATGGTACGCTCAAAAGTTTTTTATAATTATTGACATCTTAACCCTTGATTAATAATATATTCAAAAAATATTCTTAAACATTTTAATGGAAGAAAAAGATAGTCGCCGGAACTAAAACATTTCAAACATCTTATTCTTAAACATTTTAATTCACTGTCGAAAAAGGACTGAATAGAATAATAGTTATGCCCAAAACCTCAGCTCGAGGGTAACTGTAACTATTGAATTTTTATTAAACAAGAGGGAAAAACTACTTGATTCAACAATAAAAAAAAAAAAAAAAAGATAGTGGAAATCAACAACCTTAACCTGATACTGAAAAAGTACAACGACAATCTAATGATTTCATATGCAAAATAATCCATAAAAGATTATTATTATTTAATTAAGTAACTAGTGTGTGGTATGTACAATGTGCGATTGGTTATTTTCTATTAAAAATATTTTACTTTAAAATGTAAAATGAAGTTATATTTAATAATATGTTCAAATTAATTACTTTTTGAATTTAGTTAGAAAATAATAAGATGTTGATATTTGTTATTTTTTGTAATGGAAATAAATATATTTGATATAGATAATTATTTAGCAATTATTTTTTTTGTAAAATATTTTGAAATTATGGAATGAATACATATGAACGTAATTTTGTTAAAAAAAATACATAATTCATAAATTGTAGAGAAAGTAAAAGAATACTTCATAGTCAAAAGATTGAGTACAATCCTTGTAAGTTAATAAGATAATATTTGATGGTAATTTAGCATTTATAAGGGTTATTTTTAAAAATTGTAACTTTTATAAGATGAAAATTAACATTATCTAACCAAACATACATGCATCTTCTTTAAAAAAATAGTTATCTCTTGCAAACAATAACCATCTAGTAGACAAATAGGTACGTTTATAAGTATGGTGAGAAATTAATTTAAGCTTCGATTTTTTGGATTGAATTTTTAATGTAACCAACATATTCCGTCCTTTTTCGAATTATTTATAAAAATATAGTGGGACATTCTGCAACAGATAAAGATATATTATATATAACATTGGTAATGAAAATGTAATTTGAATAAACATACCACAGAATGACTAGAGGGTGTAACTTTGACAACAAAAAATGGCTTGGTAGATATGAATTTTATTGCATCTTATTGAACTTTGGAATTTTTCCTGAACATAAAATAACATTGAATTAATATATATATAAATGACAATCCAATATGTTAATGTGTAAATTGGCATGAACTTCAAACAAGTTGTGGAATGAGTTGAACGTGCTTGACCTTTGATTGTGAAGTGAATAATCAATCTCAGGGCAGTTTTTGTCAAATATAGTAACATTCAAAGTATAATTATTTTGATCTAGTAAAAAACTATAAATTGGACCTGTGAAATGGAATAAAATTGAACAAAAAAATAATAATTAATATAAAAATTAAAATATTATAATTAATAAAATAAAGGATCACAAAATATAAATAATGACTCCTTAAAATAATATTTAGTGCAAATAAATTATTAAAATTTAAAATATAATTAATAAAAATACCAATTTTAAAAATTAAAATAAAAACATAAAATGAAACAATATGGTACATGGCAAAATAAAAAGTCAGCAATTTGATAAAGAAAAATTAAAATTTCAAAATAATTTTCCATATCTGTGATCAGTTTTTATAAATTATGAGTGTGAAGTCAAAATAACCATCTTAAACTTTATTCATATAAAATATGAAAAAGAAGTATAAAAATTTAAAAAGTTTAAAAAAATATATAACTTAATATAAAATTTACATGCAATTGCTAATAAAAATTTAACATAAATGTAGTAAGAGTAGTATAATGAAAAATTAAATTTTCAAAATCATCCTCATGTCAATTCTTTATAGGATAAGAGAGAAAAGTGAAATGATTATTTTAAACTCATTTGAACTGTCACATGTTTAAATATAAAAGTATTTATAAATATATAAAAATATATACGAAGGTCAAAAAATAGTATATAACATAAGAGAAAAATTAAAATTAGTCATAACAATTAAAGATTCAAAACTCTAAAGTTTCAACATAATTTAAAAATGGAGAACTTTTAGTTTTTAAGGTAATTGAAAAAACATGTAAGTTAGAAGAAAAATTTATGAAATGAAATAAATATAAAATAATGATTATGATTGATAACTTTTTAAATTTTCAAAATGATTTTAAAATATAAATTTTTTAATTTTCTAAGACAATTAAAAAGGTGTAGATATATTAGAGGTAAAATTTATGAAATAAAGATAAAATAAAATACAAAAAATAGAAAGAAGTATTGCATAGATGCAAAGTTAGCTTGTGAAACATGAAAAAAATTAAAAGTATAAAGTTGTTAATTTTAATAAAAATTTTACAAATTAAAATAAATTATAATTTGAAATATGAGAGAAAAAATACTAAATAAATTAATACTCACTAATATGTTGTTATAAAATTAAAATAAATATAATTAAAAATATGAATAGTCATAAAATATAAAAAATTAAATTTTAAATTTTAATTATTTTAATTAGTATTTTTTATTAATTATATTTCTAATTTTAATAATTTATTTGCATTAAATATTATCTTAATGAGTCATTATTTTATATTTTGTGATTCTTTATTAATCAACTATAATATTTTAATTTTATATTAATTATTAGTTTATATTAAAATAGCTACTATTTTGTAAACATGGAAGGGAATTAACTTTACTGTAAAAGTACAAATGTTGTAAATTCCTATAACAAGAAAAACAAAGAAAAAAGAAAAATCAAATCTAATTTAAAAGGAAAAAACAAATATTACTTAATAAATACAATATTCAAACTTTTCTTTTAATTGTGACACATGAACCACATCCATCAATGACTTACCTTTGGTCACGATTTTTGAATTGACATTCTGTTGTTTAGAATTTACGAGGACATTTTCAAAGCCTCTGAAGCCAACTGCAAAATAAAAAATTATATAATATTTGTCCAATTTAACTATTAGATATATATTTTTTTTTAAAAAAAGTCTAAACAAATTTTACAGACTAACCAATATAAACAAATAATTAGGCAAAAAAAACAACTATTGACACCTCAACTTCTGTACATAATTTCATTTACATGCATATTGCATTTTCACTTTTATCAAAACAAAATTATAAAAATACATAAAATAGGAAACAATACATCAAATCTAATGTAAAGGAAAAAAAAATACTTCTAAACAAATACAAATTTTCAAATTTAATTTTTAATGCATCATTTAAACCTTATGCATCAAAAACTGATCGTTGATAGTAATATTCGAATTTACATTTTGTACGTCAGAATTCACATGCCTATTTTTAAAGGCTGTAAAGAAAACTGCAAAATATAACAACATAATTTTAAAATAATTTATATAGTAAATATTTTTTTAACAAAAATTATAAAGAAATTATTACTTTATTTTTTCTTTCTCAAAAAAATTACTTTTTTTGTTCTATTGAAAATAAAAGTAATCTAAAGTAATCGAACGCCCTTTGAGACCAACAAGATTATGATGAGTGAAAATACATGAACTGAGAAAGACAAATCCCTTGATTTAAAACATGGCATAATCTCCACACATGGGATGATCTTGACCTCCTCAAGACACAAATAAAAAATACTGTGCTGTTATGACCCCACACCCACACAGAGAGTTTCGAGAATACTCAAAGATTTGTTAAAGCAGCCAGAGTGAACCAAAATCTTGGCCAATTAGGAAAACCCAGTCGTTAACATGTATAAGGGATGCTGACCTGATCCATGATAATAAGGGAAAGCCATTAGTTCCAAGCTCCAGTAGTAACAGAAAAAAAAAATGATTCATTATAAAATGGGAAGAACTAAATGCTCATAACTTCATTCAGTTTTGCAATATATATGTAAATTACTCTGACAACAACCATTATTTGATGAACTGAAGAAACAACGAAGTATAAACAAAATCCTCCCCTACCCGTTTCTTGTTCACGAAAATTGAATCGAAGAGTATCACACAAATGTCACATTTAGCAACCAATTATTGAAAACCAAAAAATAAAATCATTAAAAAGAAAACAGAATTATGCATAGCTAATGAAGCAGCAGTCCTTGAGTTTACACTTCATGCTTTTTTTCAGTTACTATGGCCAATGCCTTTCTTTGCCTTTTTCTTAAACTTCTTGCAGCTGAATACAAAACCAATTACAGAACTTTTCACACAATACTGTGACGTTTTCAACCTACAATATTTGAGGAGACTTTTGGAACTTAATTACAAAGTGCCACATGGCACTAACATTATGAGGTGGTAAAATTCTTGTACTTAGTTATTATATATGTTATATAGATATAGATAGTTCTAATTAATAATTTTTTTTTTAAAAAAAAGTTACCTTTGAAAGGTTCTCTATGAATAATAAGAGGAGAGATCTAACTCTGCATACAATCTTCATGAGCTGCTGATTACTAGACGCAAGTTTATATAGAGAAATCAATAATCCAATATATCTTTTTTTTTTTTAAACCAATATATTCTTCAGATGATAATATTTCAATGGCATCTCTACGTACTTAAAGAGATGCCATTAAGTGCACATATTAAAAGAGAAAGTTGGATGTAAAAAATGGGGAGTGGCTTTACTTGAATTCAATTTTTCTTAGGTTTTTTTTATTAAAAAAAAAAACCCCTTATTTAGATGAATATATAATATCTCATTGTAAAGGATACCCATTCCTACCAGCATTCGGTTGTTAATTATTTATTAATACTCTATTTGATTTGTTGTAATAGAGACTTTGTATTCTATTTGTCTACCTTTTCTTTTATTGTATTTACACCTATACTATGTGTGAGCGGCGGGATTAAACGCACATCCAAGTATTTGGCGATTACAGCATTGTATGAGTTAAAGGCCTATTAGGAAATACAAAATGAGCTTTGACATCCAAAATGGAGATAAAATCACCACTTGAATAAAAGTCGGGACACACTGTATAGCAACTGAATTCTACAGAGGTTCCCAAAAGCCATCATTAGAGATCGGATTCGAAAACTAGATATAGGCTTTTGGAATGCCCACCCAACCTTGCAGTCGACCTCCATATGTGTTTTATATTTTATTACCTTTGATTATTAAATTATTTCCTTATTTTAACATAAATTGCAATTATTTCCAATTTTATATCTTAGTTTGAGTTTGCACATTAGTCTCATTTTCATGTTTATAGCTCGACATTCAATATAAATAAAACAAATAATAATAATTTACAACCATACATTTCGAATGAATGGGGGAAAGAATTAGGGATTACAATACTTTCTTCAAAGAAACTAAAAATAAACTAATTAATTAGACAAATAAAATCGCTCAATAACTAATTAATAGACTAACTGTTTGATGATTAAAAATCACCAAATAATCCCTGCAATAAGTATAAGTTAGTCCTTTCTCGTAAACAATAATATTATCTACAAAATAATTAACAAATAATGTCCATAGGAAACAAAAATAAAATCACAAAAGTAGTCCACAAATAACATAATAATATTAAACAACATAGTAATCATGTATAAAATCAAGATATATAACAAAAAAAATATGGGAATCATGCAAAATATACAAAATAAGCATTAAAGACCAAAATAGAATCATGTAGGGTATTGATAAAGTGGCGATGCCTCTTCAAGGAGGCAATCTTAGATCGCCACGAAGAGAAGGTGCGATGCCTTTATGAAAAGACATCGCCTCTTCAACAGACCCAAAAATATACTACATTTCTTAACCTCTAAGAAACTTCGAAAGACAAATAAGAAAAAATTAATATAAATACACAAAGATCAACAACTGATACTCAGTGTTTCATATATTCATGCTTCTATATGACCTTAAACAAGAAATAAAACCTAAGAAAACAAACAAAAGAGTAATAAATCAAAAGCTTTTAATGAAACAAAGAACTTAAAGCTTGAAAATGGGAGTTCTCACTGGTTTGGATGAGTTTATACTCTTAACTAAGCCCTCAGAACTTGGTTTGTTAGTTTGAATGCTTTGAATGCAAGAGAATCTTCTTCTTTCTCAAAAAGATGTCTTTTAGCTCTAAAATCCCCCTCTTCTCCTTCTTCTTCTCTTTTTTCTTTCCAAATATCCTTTCTCTATTTTTTTTAGAGACCAAAAGTCCAGCCCCCTCTCATTTGTCCTCACTCTTCCTTTTAAACCTCTTCCCCTTTTACTTTTTTCAATTCCCAATAAACTCACTCTCACCCTCTCCATATCCTTTTCATAATTCCTCATGCTTGTTTTCTCTTTTTCTGCATTTTTTTCCTTTCTTTTGTGTTAAAAAATGCCCCAAATCAGAGGCGGGTATGTTTTAACTACTGTCATTAATGTCATTTAATGTAATAGAGGGTGGTTGTGAAAATTTATTACCTCACCGATGCCTAGGATGAAGAGGCGATGCCTCTTCATTGAGGTGATCGCCTCTTCACCCAGGCTAGGTCTGTGCCTTTGGGCCAAAAGGTAATGGGCTTGGGCTTATAAGCTCAATTTTGGGCTTAGGCTAGGTGTGTGAGCTTGAATTTGGTGTTTTAGGATTTCGAATCTATTTTAGAGAGGTTTCGGGCTTCCCTTGCATTCAAAACTCATACTTTCTCATCATCGGGCTTTCATTATGGGCTGATCAAACTAAAGGTGTCCACAGTTTCTCCCTTGGGCTTTTTAAAAAATTGAATTTCTAGAAATCAATTTTTTGAAAAAGCAATATAGACACAAAAGCATTTGAATGATAAGAATGACATACCTTACCTTCAAATTTTACTTGGCCCGTCAGCCTTGAGAATTCAAATCCAAGAGGTCAAACTTTTATTCAAAATGTGACCATGATCCTCGAGTTTTCTTACCCCAATCATCCACTCATTATAGTTTGGCATGATTCCCAAGTTTTTATGGCTTGAGAAGTCACTCAGTAGAAGACAAATGGAAATATAACCATGTTCCTCGGGTTTTCCTAGCCCGATCAATTGCTCATTATAGTTTTCCATGATTCTCAAGTTTTTCTGGCTCAATAAGTTACTTAGTAGAAGATAGATGGAAATGTAATTATGTTCCTTGGGTTTTCCTGGTCCGATCAGTTAGTCATTATAGTTTTACATGATTCCCAAGTTTTTCTAGCTCGAGAAGTCACTTAGTATAAAAAAAATAAAAACGTAACCATGTTCCTGAGGTTTTCCTGGCCCGATCAGTTACTCATTATAGTTTTTCATGATTTCCATGTTTTCCTAGCTTGAGAAGTCACTCAGTAGAAAACAGATAAAAATATAACTATGTTCCTTGGGTTTTATTAGCCCGATTAGCTACTCATTATAGTTTTGCGTAATTCCTAACTTTTTCTAGCTTAATAAGTCACTTAGTAGAAGACAAATGAAAATGCAACCATGTTCCTCGAGTTTTCCTAGCCCGATTAGTTATTATCATAGTTTTGCATGTTTTCTAAGTTTTCCTGGCTTAAGAAGTCATTCAATAAAGGAAGATGCACTTAAGGGATTTAAACCTGACCAAACAACTCTTGCAATACATACTTTAGGGATTCAAACTCGACCAGATGCTTATTAAAAGGAAGATGTACTTTGAGGATTCAAACCTTATCAAACACACATTTAGAAAGGAAGATGCACTTCAGGGATTCAAACTCAACCAGAAATTCCTTGCGATGTACACTTCGAGGAATCAAACCCGACCAGATGCTTATTAAAAGGAAGATGCACTTCGGGGATTCAAACCCGACCAGACATTCCTTCTAATGATGTGAACGTTAGGAATTCATTACCTGACTAGTTACTTCTTGTTATTGATGCTTCGATCAGAATATCTTTAATTCTCTAACATTAATTTTAGGGTACACTAGAGAAGTGAAAAAAAAAATTTATCTTTTTTTTGGGAATATATTTCTAATGGGCCAACTTGTATTCCTTTCATCTAATGAGCTTCACCCTCTTTCTTTCTTTTCTTTCTTTTTAACACGCCTTCCTCTTTTGCCCTTCTATTTTTACATATAATCTCCTTTCATTCTTTTCAAATTCAATGTCCACCCTTTTTGCTTTCAAACTCTCATTTTCTTTTTTTCTCTCTTTTCACTTGTTAAAGCTTTTCTCTATGATGGACACCACGCAGATCCTAGATCTTCCAGCATAGGACCTAGTAGCACCTGCAGTGCATCTTGTGTGCAATTTCAGTCTGAACATTGGAGACAAGATCCCCCTTTTATAAACATGCGATCCTATATCTATGGATTGACTACAACAGAGGTTAGTACCTGAATTCTTTAATTGTTTCTATAAATAATATTAAATAACATTAGGTTATTGTTCATAGATGCATGTTTATCATTTTAAATTTGATTTAATTAATTGAAATTGTAAAAATTAAATCATTCTATTATATCATCGACATGAAGAGACGTCACCTCTTCAATAAGACAATTGCTTCATCATAAAGAGGTAGCTGCCTCTTTGTGTCTAGGGGCTTATAGAGAGGCGATCCCCTCTTAGCTAAAAAGTGACACCTTTTTAATGGGGCTCAAAATGACTTCATTCACATAATTCTAAATAATAAATGAGTTTATTCATATAAAATGGTAATTTAACTCCCTATTTTGTTCCTATAGCTCAATGCCCACACCCTTAAGGGTGATAGGAACTTCAGCGGTGCTCGTATATGGTATAATGAGCTTTCGAATGTGGTGAAGATTGATATTCCTAATACCAAATTTTTTGATTTCATTCTCACACTTTCAGTGCAACAGGGGCATACAGACTACCAACCTCTACATGATCTGATGGAGAGATGCTCCAACACTACTCATAAATTCCACCTTTCTTTCAGGTAGTTTACACTTGATCTAGTTGCTTTTACTACTATCACTAGTATTACTTGAGTAGGGGATTCTATTCATTTTGATGCAAGTCTCCATCACTTATCTCCAAATCGTCTCACTTCCATTAAGCATCTACTCGGCATGGTCCCGGATATAAAAGGGACATATACAGTGAAGCTTGATTCCATCAGGAACTTTTATACCCATGCTAGAGTTAAGGCAGCTACCACACTTCGTTAAATTGATTAAGTAATGCACACATTCCTATTTTACTTACTGGACACCATTCTTGTTATGGACACTACCAGTTCTTTATACTTAAGCTTTCTGATACCCTGAGAGATCTAGACCTGGTGGCTTTATACAACTGGGGCAGTTGTGCTTTAGCCTATATGTACAAAAGTATGGATGAGTTGGTATATGGAGCCAAGAGGCTTTGTGGTTTTTAGTTTGCCATTCTGGCTTTTTTACTATTAGGTTCCATCTTAAGTACTATTATCATGATTCATTAACTGTTCTTCCTTTCTCTTACAGGATTGGGCTCTAAAGTTGGAGCTGATTATAGGGATCACTTATGTTCGTGACATTCCTTTTCATGCTATGGCAAGATAGGGCTCCAATCACGCTTGGAGGAGGCCAGTTACTCATGTACATATTTATCGCGAGCAACTAAACACTCTCACATATAATGAGGTAGGAACTTGCAAACATAATTATAATTAGTAACACATTTGTTAATCAAATTCATTCACTTATAGGCTCTTTTTCATAGTTGTGCCTGGATTTATGGGTCCCAAGGCTGGATGGTCTCAAGCCATGGTCCACTCAATTCGACTATCCGAGAGGAGGGTACTACTCTGAGGACTTGACTGTAAAGTTTGGTACCTCAGTAAGAGGGTACACTAATGGTAAATGGGCGCTCGAGTAAGATAACCACCCCTTACTCCTCCCCGACTTATTTTCTAGGCACATGAGTTAAAGGGAGACAAGCTTGATCAGGCTTTAGAGGGAGATGATGTTGTGGATTATTATGAGAGGAGGAAGTCTCGATATATGGATTTTGCATGAGCTCATCTCCTATAGAGGATGCCTCTACCTGCACTTACACTTGATGTAAGCATGCAATTTTATTAAATATATTATTTCACATTTACATTTATAGATACTATTTCCTGAATTAATTTTCATTCTTAGGCACTAGCTAGGGCACCAACCCCTTGTCCCAAGCCTATTGCATAAGAGAGGCCCTATCAACATCCCCACATTATGCCTAGTGGCAAGGGTAACTCCTCTAGTGTGCCTTCTGCTAGGGAGCCTTCTAGTTTTTAGGACTCAAATGATAACAAGTAGGCTCATTGCCACTCTTGACTTATTCACCCACTGCTGAGTGCCTTTAAGCATGCTCTCTCATCAATTCTTGAAACTAGTCAAGAGCTTAGAGCCATAGTTATTCCCAGAGGCCATTAGACATATGAGTTCCTTTCTTCCAAAGTCTTGTTCTCAAATTTGACTTAACATATGATTAATTCTAACAAATATATTAATTATTCAGATACCTCGAGATCAGGAAAAGTATATGTATAGGGTGATTAAGGCCCATCGGAACTTTATGATGTAGATGATATAGCAATGGAAGGTAATAACTATGCCTTATTTCAATATCTATGCATGCTCTCATGATCTCTAACCTATTATTTCATCTTGATAGGACCTAGATAAGGCTAGTCAGGCTAAGATTACTACTCTTGAGTGTCAACTTGCTGCTCTCCAAGTCGAGAGTGATGAGGAAGAGGATAACATGAGTGATGACGAGGAGGAGGAGCCAATTAATGAGTATGCTGAAGATGACGACAATGACGATAGAGCTAATCCTAATGATGATCTTGCAAATGACCCTGCCAATTAAGCAGTTTATGAGCTTGAAGATGATGAGTAGAGGGATACCTTAAAGGCTTGCTAGCATAGGATCATTTTAATTGGAGACATTTTTCCTGCTTCGTACTGTTGCTTTGTTACTTCCTGAATTAACCTATTACCTTAGTATTTTCATGCTTTGCACTAAATGAATGCTATAACTATCAATTTCATTTTGACTACCCTCTTAGATCAATTAACAAAAAATCTTTATTTACAAAATCCCCTTCTCTGATAAGTGAATCTTGCATGTACAATACAGTCATTTTGAATCAATGAAAAGTATACCCCTATTGTTAGAGAGGCATCACCTCTTTGTCAAGGGGTGATAGAGAATTGCCTCAACACTCAGAGGCATTGCCTGATCATAGAGGTGAACGCCTCTGTGTCAGCATCCTACATCTACTTAAATCCCTAGCACTTCTTCAAAATCCAAAATTTCTCATTCACACAAATTCTCTTCATTCTCTCTCTCCAAACAGTATCCCAACCTCTTAACATGATTAGAAGAAGCTTAAAACAACTACAGTAGATTCTTAAAAGCCTAGATGGTGGATCATTTGCTAGATTAAAGCCATTTAATCTGTCCATTTTCCAATCTCTGCATGCTAGGAAGATTAATTTCCCATTTCTCCATGTTATTGTTCAATTATAGAATCCTTAGAAACCTGTCTTTATATTCAACATAGTAGAGTTATACCCATTGCCAGAGGAATTTGAAGCTATCTTAGGTTCTCGAATGGTTTTGCTTATCAGATCATGATTCCTTCAATTGAAACCCCACATCTACACTCCATCCAGTACCAAATGGCTAGGCTATTCAACCTTTTCCCTCAATCTTCTCTTCACTATATCTTTCATAATGAGTTTCTCGAAGCTATTGTGACTATAGATAGCAACGAGGTTTAATGGCCTCAGATGATTGCTCTTTGCCTATATGCTCAATTTCTACTATTTTCCCCTTCTGGCAACTATGACCTAAAGGTTCTTCAAATTATGGACCAAGTGGAAGCTAGCCTAAATCCTTTCCCTTTTATCCTGGCAAACACCATCATTGGGCTCGATACCTTCTTTGAAACTAGGCGATTCTCAAGGAGTCCCCTACTTCTGGAGATGAGCTTTTTTTCTTTTTCAACTTACTGCTTCTTGTCATTTTTACCTATTCATTCTTTCTACAGACATGGTTTCATGAAAAGCTAAGGTTACTCGAACCCCCTAGAGACATTGCACATTATAAGGCCAAACACTGTCGTACTATAAGACTTCACCCTATTCTAGAGGATATTTAGTGCTGCTTGTCTATATTTCTTAACACTCTGATTTAATGAATGTGCCCATAGTGGAGGTTATAGCATATGACCATTCGATCCTATACCTAATGCGTTTTACTAGCCGGTCTCCATTTTGCCATTTTCTATAATCATGTTCGGCTTTGCAAACAACATGAACAAAAATAACTAATTATGGAGCTAGTGCATCAATTTGAGCTAGAGCCCCTTTCTTAAAACGTTATGGACAACCCAGTCACTACTTAGCCTTAGAGAATCATTTAGAGGTTCATTGACTACAATAAATATCAGCCCACTGATGACGAGTATAAGGCATAGATTTAGTTACAACAGATAGAGAAGGATGAATTCATAAGAAATAAAAGGACAAGGGTATTGCAAGCATTGAGTGCTTAAGGTATTCAAAAGAAAAGCAAGCATAACTAGTTTTATGGAATTTAGTCTTTATTTGCTTTTTGTTGGATGGAATTTCATTTCTAGTTAAACAGTGTGTAATAAGCATTTAATGTAACATTCAATAATAATAAAGGCAATCCATTCCATTTAATTTAAGTGTAAAGTGACTATACATCTTACTTCTTACATATCTCATGTCGTTAATTGGCTACGCTTGCAAGTTTTCTAACTAACTATTTTTCTCTTTCTCTTTTTATATGTCCTTTACTTTTGCCCAGACTGTCCTTTTAGGTTTTCAATATAGTAGGACTTTTTACTTTTTATTTTTTTATTTTTCTTTCTCTAACTTTTGCCTGGGAAGCCTCTTTTAAGGTTTTCCCCTAGTGAGACTTTACAAAAAATATTACTTGAGCTTATCCAAGTTAATGGGCTCTCAAAACTCATTTCCTTCTAAGTCAAACAAAATAGCAGTGCCTTTAGAAAATAGCTTATTCACTTTATAAAGACCTTCTTAGTTCGGCTTAAACTTTCCCCGTGGATTAGTCATGATGGGCCTAATGAGCTTTAACACCAAGTCACCCTCTTGATTTTGCCTAGCTTAATCTTTTTGTTATAAGCCTGGGCTATCCTTTTCTGGGACAACTGAGAGTGATACATGGCTTTCATTCTCTTTTCATCTAGCATCATCAGTTGTGCTAACTGGTTTTTAACCCATTGATACTCAAGGATTTTAGATTCTATAAGAACCCCTAATAACTGAATCTCAACCTCAACTAGCAACACAACTTCACACCCATACATTAGAAAATACGAAGTAGCTCCTCTTAATGTTCTAGCAGTGGTCCTACATCCCTATAATATGAACTGTAGGTAGCTTGCTCAGTCTTTGTTATTCTCCAGTATCTTGGCTAAGATCCTCTTAACATTCTTGTTTACCACTTTTACTGCTCCATTCGCCTATGGCTTGTAAAGAGATGATCTATGATGTTTAATCTTATATTCCTCCAATAATGTGGTCATTTCTTCCCTGAACTAAACACTAATATCAGTGATGATGTGATGAGGCAACCTATATCTACAAATTATATTCTTTTATATAAACCTTGACATCTATTTTGCCCCGCTTGGAGAAGTAGTCAATTGCTACTATAATATATTGATGACCATTATATGCCTTTGGCCTTATCTCTCTAATGATATCGATTCCCCAGACTGCGAATGGCTAAGGAGAGGTCAATCCTTGAAGTTCCATCGAAGGCAAATGGCTCACATCACCATACACTTGGCAGTTATGACATTTCTTTACATATTTCACAAAATCTGCCTCTATAGTTAGCCAGAAGTACCCATGATAAGTTACTTCTTTTCAATGACTGTTCTATTCATATGCAGTCCACATACACCCTCATTAACTACTTTCATGATTTTCCATGCCTCATCCATATAAAAACATATCTCAAATATACTCTACTTGGCATTCTCTTGCATAACATCTTGTTATGGTTAATGAATTACTAAGATAACATCCTCAGTGACATTCTTTCTTTTCTATCAGCATCATTAGGAAATCACCTCGTCTTGAGATACTGTTATGGATCATAAAACCAAGGCTGTTCTACAAGGTCAATCGACATTATTCTAATTTCTTCATAGTAGGGTGTCCAAGACTTCACTAGGATGAGGGGCTTGATTTGTGTCTGCTTTCCTCCTTCCCATGTTGAAGCTAGAGTAGCCAAAGCATATACCATATGATTCTCTTCCCGCGGCAAGTGCACAAATCTACATTAGGTGAAAGATAACAAAATTGTGGCTGAGTAGTCCCAATATAGTCTCAACGTATCTTCTCTCACTTCCCATTTATTAAAGATTTTTTTTCTACTAGCATTAAGTCTCCATATACTGTAATGTCTTTTGGCCCCACATTCCTGAGTGCTTCCAGACCAAAGATGCAAGCTTCATATAATAAGCCAAAATTTTATTATTATTATTATTATTTTTATTATTATTATTACTATTATTATTATTTAATTATTATTATTGATATTTCATATTATTAGTATTAGTATTATTATCATTATTTTGAGACCTTTGTTGTCAATGTTATTATTATTATTGATTTAGAATATATATATATATATATATATATATATATATAGATATGTCCTTTAAATCAAAGCTGATGGACCACATGTCCATCACCAGCTAGTTTTTTTTAACAAGTTTAAGCTATGAAGTTTTTTTTTTTTAAGATTTGTATACAGGAAAAATTGAGTCTACTTAATGCTCCCACTAGTGTTTTGACTTATAAACCTCATCATCTACAGTGTCGCTCATTGAAGATAAAGGACACACGCACTATAGATCAATGGATTGATTATATAAAAGACATTGTTGATACTGAGATTATATGGGTTTGTCATTGGTGGAGGTTGAAGTTTGTAACCATCAACTTGTATGACCATTGTGTTCTTGTTCCTGGGTTGCACTTTTCGACTTTCTTTTCCCTTCATGCCTTTATCATCAGTATGATCACTCAAAATTCATTATGGCTATTATATCTAACTTTAAAGGCTTCCCTCTAAGATAAGATTTTCTGGACAAAGTGAAGAACTTGTGGCCTCGCAGAGCATTAGAGCAAAACATGCACTTGAATGCTTATATGACTATTGATGACAACTACAAGGCTTGGGTTACCATACAAGCTACAGAACCACCAGGATTTGCTAAGTATAAAAGGACTCAAGTATTGCTAGATGGGTCACACAATAAGAAACAAAAACATAACAAGAATAGTGATCTCATAAGTCTGGTTTTTTAGACTCTTATGTTTTATTTTTTCCTTTAAGTCTTTATACTTTATAATAAAGATAGAATATGCAATATCCAATAGAAATTCCATTTGAATTTGATTCATTAATTAGGGCCAAAATGAGTACATTTATTACATCATATGAAATAACTCTAATTATCAACTAGTCCTTTTAGATTTTCTAACTGAACACTTTTCTTTCACTTTTATTTCCCTAATTTCTGCCTGACTTGCCTTTTGCGAGTATTCTAATTAGCAGGATCACCTCTTTTATTTTATCCCCTAATTTTTGCCTGCTATCCTTTTATAGATTTTTTTAATAGCAAGAATGTCCTAATTTTTGCCAGGCTAGCCTTTTCAAGTTTTCTAGCTAGCAGACCTTTTTTTTAAAAAGGTAGTATTTCTTAAGGTGATATAGGTTGATTGGGTTAGTGAACTCATTCCTTTCTAGATTTGATATCTTTACAACTCCCTTAGGTAGAATCATCTTGACTAAATATGGTCCTTCTTAATTTGGTCTGAATTTTCCCCTTGGGTCAAACATCATTGCCCTTGACTGCTTTAGCTCCATATCTCCAGCCTTTATCTTTCTAGATTTAACCTTCTTGTTAAAGGCTCTTGCTATTCTTCTCTGATGAATCTGAGTGTGAAATAAAGCATCCATCCTTTTCTTATGTAGAGATATGAGGTGGTCGTATCTCTTTTGTATCCATTCACTCTCAGAGATTTTTGCTTCCATAACAACCCTCAAGGAATTGATTTCTATCTCTATAAGCAAAGTTGCTTCATAACCATATTCTAATTAGAATGGTGTCTATCATGTGGCAATGCGTGTCATCGTTCTATATCCCCCATAAGGAAAAAGGGAGATACTCAAACCAATCTTTATGCATTTTCATTATCTTAGAGAAGATTCTTTTTATATTTTTATTAGCTGCTTCGATTGCACCATTACCTTAAGGTCAATAAGATGATGATTTATGATGCTTAATCTTATATCTCTATAAAAACTCAACCATCTCTACCTAAAAATGAACACTACTGTCTATCACAACATGATGTGTGATCCCGTATCTGCAAATGAGATTCTTCTCAATGAACCTTGCCATCTATCTAACCTTCAAGGCACTAAAGGATTTTGCTTTTATCCATCTAGAGAAATAGTTAATTGCCACTACTATATATTTATGCCCGTTTGAGGCAGTTGGTCTTATCTCCCCTATTATATCTATCCCCTATGCTGCAAAGTGCCATGGAGATGTTAAACTATTAACACTATAGGGTGAAGATGATTGAGATTCCCATGTATCTAGCACTGATGACATTGTCTCACTATTTGGATACAATATTTTTCCATGTTTATCCAATAGTACCCATGTCGAATAATTTTATTTACCAAAATCATCCTATTCATATGAGATCCACAAACCCCTACATGAATCTCTATCATCACCTATTCTACTTCATCCTTCTTAAGACATCTCAACTATGATCCATTTGACATTCTTATGTATAACACCCTATCATGACTAACATAATGGCATGCAAGAACATGAAGAGCATATTTTTCATTTGAAGTCACTTCATCTGGGTACTTCCTTTCCTCAACGAATCTCTAGATGTCATAAAACCACAGCCTTTCTTTTAGCCCTATCTAAATACTCATAACTAGTTTTTCATCATATCATTGAGCTTTCATTTTCATTATTACCAAATGTTTCATCATCAACCCGTCGATTTATCCCACATTGAAGAAAATGTTTCCAAGGCATTCGCCATTTAATTCTCATCTCTTGGTAAATGCATCAAGAGACATTTAGTGAAGGTTCTTATTAACATCTTCAAATAGTAGATGTAAGGTTTCAACCTTTATTCTTTCACTTTGCACTCCTCGTTAGCCTGACTAATAACTAAAAGGGAATCTCCATCAACTAGTAAGTCTTTAGCTCTAACTGCTAGCATTACTTCTATCCCATAGATACATGCCTTATACTCAAACATGTTGTTTATAACTTTGAAGTCTAATTTCTTTACCATTGGGATGGTTTCTCCTCCTGTTGTGACAAGAATCACTCCTAACCCTTCTCCCTTATTATTCACAGCTCCATCAAAATAAAGCTTCCATTCATGTTGTTCTATTACTACTAATTTCTCATATGGAAACTCTAAATTCCACTACTCATTTCCTTCGACTGCATTTTGTGCCAAGAATTCTGCTACTGCTCTTTCTTTGATGACCTTAGTAGTGACATACTCTATGTAAAACTCAGTCAAAAGTACCAACCATCGAGACATCTTTCCAGTTAAAGTTGGTGCTTGAAATAAGCACCTTAAAGGATCTATCTTTAAAACAACTTGTACTTGTAGCCCATATCATTATCAAACATGTCTTCTCCACAAGATCATATTTTTCTTCATATGGCATAAACTTTTTACTAAGATAATACACTGCATACTCTACCCCTTCTAGTCCTTATTGCACTAGCATTGGCCCCATTGTCGTTTCCTCTAAAGCCAAATATAAGATTAAGGGTTTACCTTGTCTTGGTGGTCTCAACATAGGTGGATTAGTAAGGTATTCTTTAATCTTATCAAAGGCTTTCTAACATTCTTCATTCAATTCCATTGCTTGATTCTTCCTTAAGAGCTTGAAGATTAGATCATAAACCATGGTGACTTTTGCAATAAAGCTACTAATGTACTCCAGTTTTCTAATAAACCCTCATACTTCTTTCTCTATTCTTGGTGTTGGCATCTCTTAAATGGCTTTGATCTTGTCTAGATCAACTTTTATTTCTCTATCACTGACTATATGCCCTAACAACTCTCCAAAAGTAACCCCAAAGATGCATTTCTTCAAATTAAGCCTTAGGTTGTATCTTTCTATTCTTGTCAGAAACTTATTTAAAGCCTCAAAATGTCCTTCTTTTATTTCTAACTTAACCATCATGTCATCAACATACACTTCCACTTCTTTGTGCATCATATAATGAAATAGAGCATAAGTCGCTCTTACATTCTTTAATTTGAAGGGCATCACTTTATAGCAATATATCTCCCATTCCATGATAAAAGCAGTTTTGTTCTTATCTATAACTGCCATCATTATCTGATTATAACCTGAAAACGAATCCATGAAAGAGTACATTACACTAGATGTCGAGCTATCAATAATCACATCAATATGGGGTAAAGGAAAGTCATCTTTTAGGCATGCTTTATTGAGATCTCTAAAATCTACACACATCTGAACTTTTCCATCTTTCTTGGGAACTGGTACTATGTTTGCCAACCATTGAGGGTACTTTACCACTTCTAGAAAATTAGCCTGGATTTGCTTAGGAATTTCTTCCCTTATCTTTCTTGTCCACTTTAGTCTTAACCTACAAAGTTTTTTCTTAATAGGTTTACCTTCTGGATATATTGGAATGCAATGCTCTACAATTTCTCTATCTAAACTTGGTATATCCTCATAAGAACAAGCAAATACTACCTTTGTTTTTATTAGTATTCTCTCAAAATTTTCCCTCTCTTCAGGAGTTAAATCATGTGATATATAAATGTATTCTGGTTGTTCATTTTTGCCCATTTTTAATGAATCTAATGCAATTGAATTAATGTTAAACATGCATGAACAATCATTATTAAAATGCACAAGACCATAAGGGTCAACATCATACAAATAAGCCAAACTAGAATTCATATCATTGACTATAGGAAAAATAGAGTTTTTGTCCTCAAATAAACCATACATTATTACATCAGTTTCTTTATAAAAAACATCACTAAAACTATTACTAATATTGCTAGCTAAATCCTGTGGTGGTTCTTTGTTAGGTGGTAGACAAAGCAACTTTTCAATGGCCTCAGTCCCTATCTTCTCAGCGACTTTCTTCATAAACTCTTCTTTAATGTCTTGCACTAGACTCTCAACTATCTATTTCTTAAAGATCCCAAACCAAGGAATATTCATACTAGCTACTTGGATAGGCTCCTCTTCAACTAGGTAGAACTTCTCTTTTCTTTCTTTGACAAAGTTGTCCTTTAGTGGTCCCAGATTCTTTAAGAGGTTATTCTCATTAAAAAACCTTCTTCTAACTCTTTTACTACTAAATCCAACTCTTGTATAGCCCAATCATTTTGTATCATCTTAGTTTTTTGAAATCTAGAGTTCTGAATTCCTTACTCATTCTTTCCTAGTCATCGTCCAAGTTGATAATTCATCTTCTTAATCATGCTTATAACCTTTCGGTCCATCTTAATTTCATAAGAGATCATGGCTATTTGGAAACTAGGAGGGGTAACTACTTGCTTCTGACTATCCATAACTGCAGACACAGTCTTGTTCATACTAGCATCTAAAGTTACGACTTCTCCATCAAGTAGGAATTTGACCTTTTGATGCACAGTTTAAGGCACTCATCCCAAAATATGATACCAAGGCCTACCCAAAAGCAAGGCATATGTGACATGGATATCTAGTATAATGAATTTCACCATTGCCTCTATAGGTCCAGTCTTTACAGGAGCCATAAATGTCCCCACTACATTCCTTGTATTATCATCATAAACTCTAATTACAAGGTCTGATTTTACTAAATCCTCCACCTTCACTCCTAGATTAAGTAGGATCTATAGTGGGCAAAGATTAATTGTAGACCCGTCATCCACCATCACATAATTGGTCCTTTTCCCTCTAACTTTAGTTGGAATGAACAAGGCTTTATTATGATTCCTCCCTTCCACAGGTAAATCCTTATTAGAGAAAGTAATAACATCATTCTTTTTCTTAATAACCTTGGCCACCATTGCCTTAGGGTTTGCAATAGTTTTGATGTTCATTTTAGCTAGAGCCTTAGCCAGAGCCTTCTTATGGCTACTAGAATGCATCAAGAGCTTCTAAACGCTCACATTTGCTTTTGCCTTCTTAAGCTATTTAAGAATCAAGTCATCACCATGTTCATCTGAGTCTTCTCTTTCAGTAACTTCTTCTCTCTCTATAGTTTTCTCTATCAATTTATAGCCTTTGCCACTTCTAGTGACATGATTGACTTCTAGATTATCAACTCATACATTGTAGCCTTCAGTACCTTCTTAATCATAATTGTACCACATGTTAATAACCCCAATAGTTCAATCCTTCTTTCCATCTTTCCATACCTCAACCATGCATTTTTCTTTCTTATCTGACAACTTCTTATTATCAAATTCATCACCCCACCCTGTAGGCATAATTGACTCAACGGATATATTAAAAGAAGGTGGTTTAGAGTAAAACACCTTGTAGTCGAACTCGCTTGAAGGTTGTCCCAATAATTTTTATACTCTTTTCCCATCTTTAAGGGCATTAGGAGATTTCTCTTTAGTTTTAAGGTCTAGGTCCTTAAAGGTGTTTATCACTTCTTCCTCGCTTATTCTTGAGTTGATCATTATAGTCGTTAGGGGTGGCATGTTTTGGCAATTTGGGAAAGGGTTATTTTTGGTGTTTGGGTTTGGATTTAATTTCTTAGGGTTTGTAATTTTTCCAAAATCTATGAAGTTTTGAATTTCATGTTTAAGGCACATGCAATAGTTAGTGGAATGGCCAGTAACTTGGTGAAATTTGCAATAACTATTTGGGTAAAAGCTAGGGAGATTTGGGTTTGGTGGTCTAGAGGGAGTTAAAGGTATAAGAAGGCCTTTTTGGATCAAACAGTCTAAGACTTTAGATAAGGGTTGGTAAAATTCGAGAATCTCCTATGTTATTGAATAGCATGGACTCCCACAACCTGACTAGCATTTCCTTATTATATGCCCCCAATTAGGTAGTTCCTTACTTCGGTGCTTCTAGTGATCTTCTTTTTCTCACTTGCAACCCATCATCATAAAAGGTCTAAAAATATCTTAGGGTTCATCATATGCAACATCTCATCTAAATTAGGTGACACATTTTGAATAATCATCCTAACCTCATCCTTTTCAGGTAGCTTATTTTTCATTAATCCTGCCTTATTCATGAATCTGGTCAGAAAATCTAAAATTGATTCATTAGGCTTCTACTTGGTCAATTCCAAATCCTTGATGAACACTTCAAACTTGAAATTGTAGTCATACTATTTCAAAAAGTGGTACACAATTCTTTCCAGTCCGCTCGGATAGACTTCTCTAACCCATGATGCAAATTAACAGCTATACCCTTAAAGTTTAGTACAAACAACTTGGTAACTATAGACAAAGGAGCCTTAGTGGTGCTCATAGTAGTTGTATATTGACTAAGGTGATTCTTTAGGTCACCAGTACCATCAAACTTCTATAGCTATGGCATCTTGAATTTATTAGGCAGCTTATCTTCCTTAAATTGCATCTCATCATCAAAGTCAAACAAATATTTAATGCCTTGTCCTCTCATCAATTCTTCCATTTTGGACATCTTCTGAGTCAGTGCTTTCTTCTACTTGGATTCAAACTCTTGAACTTGCTCAAGTGATTCCCTTTTTGCCTTTTCAACCATATAGTTCTTAACATCCTCCAATTTCCTTTCTATAACAGGTGCATTTCTAGTAGCATTTAAAGGTTGCCCCCCCAAAATTATTAATGTTAGCAGGTGGTGCTCCCTTAACAGGTGGATTGGCTGCAACTAGAGGTGCAGCAACAGGTGGTGGTATTAATCTAGCCAGAGCTTATCTTAATTCATCTTGTATCATTGCTCTCATGTCATCCATTAATGCTCCTTTGACGTCCTCTAGAGTCCAGTTTCCTCCCTCTTCTTATTCTATTTCTTCTACTTGTTTAGTTAGAGCTTAAGCAACTTTTAGGTAGAGTGGATTGATAAGACTCCTTTCCAGTCTACTTAGAATCTCTTTTGTAATTGACTAAAGGATTGAATCTATTCTTATTAATTTGCCATCTTTATGACTCCAAACATAGGAAAACCCATATGAATCTATGATGGCTGAAAAATAAAGTATTAGTATGATGCATGAAATGCATGTATGCATGTGCTACGCAATAAGTAGCAAGTAATAAGTCAAGTCAAGTGTACATACATCCTTCTAACCTTATTCCTCCCACACATGTATTCAATGGTGAGCCTCTTTTCCTAGGATTTTTTGTCTTAGCCTTAATATTAATAGGGGATATCAAGAACTGATGCTCATATCATATCTCTCAAAGCAGTAAAACATAGAAATAGTATTTCTAAGTATAAAATATTAGGCTAATCTTTATTAACCTAAATGGGCTTCTAAAGTTTGGGCTTGGGCCTTTACAAATAAAATACCTCATGGCAACAAGCACAAGCAATTTGAGTAATCCTAAGAGAAGTTACTAAGTCACTACATGAGCCGAGTCTGGTGAAAAAGGTCAAGGTTCCTTGAGCAAGCTACCCTCCTTTAAGACTTAAGTTATAGGCCAAGGTTTGAGGGGCTCGACATCCTTTGTAAACTCAAAAGAAGACTACCCCCCTTTAGGACTTAGGTTATAGACTCTCACCATATAAGCCTGGTAATCTCTCTTGAACTAAGTTAAGGCTAAGAGTAATGGTTAGCCAATTTATAATCCCATTAAGCTAGTGGAATCATGGAACCATAAACCAATGCCATCGATGAATAGGGACATGTAGAATGAATGCAACAATAAATTAATAATTAATAAAATAATTCTAAAGAACACAAGTAGAATCAATATCTCTTATCCCCAGTGGAGTAACTATTGTAGACGATGGGGTTTAGCATGTGTCCAAGATTTTAACAACTACAACATTGTTTGAGCTCAGGGCTCTAAAGAACACACTAACCACTGTCACAAAGACATGACGTGGAGATGAGGAGTCACCACCTAAGGTAATAACTAGGAAAAATCAAAAGAGGTGGTACTCGATTCTCTAAAAGAAAGCTAGCACTATAACCAAGAGATTTTGGTTACGGAATACTAACTTCTTTTAGTCTTATGTACATTTAGAATTACTTTATGAATTACTATCTTATCCCATATTTACATGCAATTTCATATAAACCCTTATTTAAACAATTAACTCCATGCAAACTAGTCATGAAAAATACATATAAACAATGCATTCATTTACATTCACAATCCCTAAGTTAGTCTAATCTACATTGATTTTGATTAAATGAGCTAAATCTACATGTTTTAATTTACAAGTAATCCTAAAGACTAATGAGCCTAATTCCTACTCAATTTTAATTAACTGAACCTAAGTTTACTTCTTTTAATTATAAAAATGGGCCTAAATCTACAAATTATGAAATATTTGGATTAATGGGCCTAGTTCTACATGTTTTAATTCTATAGCGATTTTAAATCTACAAGTTATGGAAAAGGGGCTTAATTTAATGGGCTAAGTCTAAATTAATTTTAATTAACCTAGGTGGGCCTATATCTAATTAACTAAATGAGCCTAAGTTATTTCTAACCTAATTTCTAATTAATTATGTGCCTAAAATGCATTTTAATTAATTAAAATATATACTTAATTAATTAATAACCTATTAAATGAAATGGCTAACTAAAAGATGGGCTAAAAAGAACTACTTAAGCCTTAAATTATTTAAATGGGTTAGAGCCTAATATGGGCCTGGGGCCTAAAATACATAAAAAGTAAACAAGCCCAAAAAAAATCAAACAATCAAATAAAAGATTAAGCAATTAATTAAATTTATTTCTTGTAAAAAACCTAATTTAATTAAAGTGACCTTGACCAGCAACCCTAATTCTATCACACTTAATCATCCTGAAATTGGGTGCTTACACCAACACATCTCCTTGGCGCTAGTGTTGTTTGTGAAAAAGAAAGATGGTAGTTTGCAACTTTGTATTAACTATACATAGTTGAACAAAGTAACCATCAAGAACAAGTATCCTCTTCTGAGAATTGATGACTTGTTCGATTAACTTCAAGGAGCTCGATGTTCTTCCAAGATTGACCTAAGGTCAAGGTATCATCAGTTGAGAATTAGAAGTAGAGATGTACCTAATACTGCATTTTGGACAAGGTATGGCCATTATAAATTCTTGGTGATGTCCTTTGTGTTGACTAATGCCCCATCAGCCTTTATGGACCTGAAGAATCAAGTGTTTAAGCCATTCTTAGATCATTTTATAATAGTTTTTATTGATGATATCTTGGTGTATTCTAAAAGTGAAAAGGAAAATGTTATGCATTTAAAGATGATGTTTCAGACTTCAAGGGAACATCAATTGTATGCCAAGTTCTCAAAATAAGAGTTTTTGTTGGATTAAGTGGCATTCTTAGGTCATGTAGTATCCAAAGATGACATGCAAGTGGATCCTAAAAAAAAGATTGAAGCTATTATAGAATGGCATAGACCCACAACAGTCACAGAAGTAAGGAATTTTCTAGAATTAGCAAGCTAATATAGGAGATTTATGAAGGAGTTATCCAAGATAGCCGCACCTTTAATAAAGTTAACTTAGAAGAATGTTAAGTTTGAATGGAATGATAAATATGAGGACCACTTTCAAATTCTTAAGGATAGGTTGACTTTAGCTGTAGTGTTAACCTTACCTTTAGGGAATGAAGGGTATATAATGTATTGTGATGCTTCCCAAGTAGGATTAAGGTGTGTATTGATGCAAAATGGGAGAGTGGTAGCTTATACTTCATGTCAGTTAAAGAAGCATTAGCAAAACTATACTACTCATGATTTAGAGATGGCCGTAGTGGTGTTTGCATTGAAGATTTGGAGACATTACTTGTATAGTATAACTTGTGAAATATACACTAATCAACAAATATTAAAATATATCTTTTAGTAGAGAGACTTTAACTTGAGGCAGAGGAGATGGATGTAACTCCTAAAGGACTATGATTTCTTTATTCTTTGCCATTCACATAAAGCTAATGTGATAGCTAACGCTTTGAGTAGAAAGTCAGTAGGAAGTCTTGGTCACATTAGCATGGAAAGGAGGCCAATAATAAAAGAATTACATGAATTAATTGACCAAAGGTTTTAGTGGAAGGTAACTAAGAAATATCTTTTAGTTCAATTCATAATACGATTAGTGTACTTAGATAGAGTCAAAGCAGCTCAGTGAATGGACCCAAAGTTATATAGAATAATGTTATAAGTGCAATATGGTCAATCTTGAGAATTTATTATTGATAATAAGAGTGCGCTACATTTAAGTACTAGGTTGTGTGTACCGGATATGGATGACTTAAGGAAAGATTATGGAAGAAGTTCATTGTTATGCTTACATAGTTCATCCTAGATCTACCAAGATGTATCATAATTTAAAAGATAGATATTGGTGGAATGGAATGGTGAGAGACATTGTTGAGTTTGTATCTAAGTGTCTCACATGTCAGCAGGTGAAATTAAAACATCAAAGGCCCTTAGGATTTTTACAGCAATTGCCTATCCCAGAATGGAAGTGGGATATGATTGTTATGGATTTCATGACTGGATTACCTTGTACAATAGTTGGTTATGATACCATATGGGTGATAGTTGATAGGTTGACCAAGTTAGCTCACTTATTGACAATTAAGACGAAATACTCTACTAACAGGTTAGCAAGCTTGTATGTTAACCAAATTGTTTGCTTGCATTGAGTGATAGAAAGAATAGTGTCTAACAGATGAGCTACGTTTACTTCAATCTTTTGGTAAGAATTCTATAAAGAGTTGGGTATGAGACTTGACTTCAATATAGTTTTTCATGCATGAGACTTGACTTCAATATAATTTTTCATCCTTAAATTAATAGTCAATCAGAACATACCATTCAGACATTAGAAGATATGATGAGAATGTGTGTGATGGATTTTGGTGGTCAATAGGATATGCACTTATCATTGATTAAATTTGTATATAATAATAATTATCATAAAAGTATTGGAATGGATTCATATGAAGCATTGGATGGAAGAAAGCGTATATCACTCTTGTGTTAAGAAGTTGGTAAAACACAATTGATCAGTCCATAATTAATGCAAGTGACTTTTAAGAAAGTTTCTATCATTCAACAAAGATTGAGGATGACTTTTAGTCAATAAAAAAGCCATGTAAATCCTAAGAGAAAGGATGTGTAATTTTCTATTGGAGACATAATGTGTCTCAAGGTGTCTCCAATGAAGAGAATAATGAGATTTGGTAAGAAAGGTAAGTTAGCTCTAAGATATATTAGACCCTTTGAGATTCATTCAAGGGTAGGTGATGTGGCTTACAAATTGGTGTCGCCACTAGAGTTTTCATGAATTCATCTAGCATTCCATGTCTCTATGTTAAGGAAATGTATCTTTGATCTTTCAGATGTCCTTCAGCCATAGACAATGGAGCTTAGTGAGGATGTATCATATGAAGAGTATCCTATGGCGATTGTAGGCCATCAAGTGGGTCAACTTCATACCAAAAAAATTCCTATCGTGAAGGTGTTATGGAGCAACCATACAGTAAAGGGCTATGCTTAGGACATAGAGATGGATATGCATAGTCGACACCCCCACTTGTTTCAGTATTGATGAAAATTTAAGGATGAAATTTCATAAGGGGGAAGAATGTAATAACCCAAATTTTTTATTATTAATAATATTTTTTATTTCTTATTATTATTACTTTAATTGTTGTTGTTTTTGTTGTTTTTGTTATTGTTATTGTTGTAATTGTTGTTAGTATCATTACTATTACTATTATTATTATTTATTGATACATACATACATATATATATATATATATATATATATATATATATATATATATATATATGTTTCTATTAAAAAAAACCAGCTAGTGATGGACATATGGTCTATTACCTTTTATTTAAAGGAGGAAGTGGTGTTCTGCAGAGTGGAATTGACGGGAGGAAGGGTGCTGAGTGGCAAATTTCCACTTAATACTAAATATTTTCTTTTTATTTTTCTTTTTTGTTTAATACCCAAATGAACTCCGATTGACTTCAAATTTGAGTGGTAGATTTCTCTCAACCTCTTCTACCTCGCCATAATTTTTATTTTGCAAGAAAGTGCCTAGAAATTCAAAGAAACCATCAACCTGTTCTTCAATTTTCTAATGTTCTAATGGGTTTTAAGTGACGGGGTTGCCTTTACTACGTCCCTCTTGTCATCATGAGTCTATAGGTACCGACCATGCGTTCAATCTATATTTGTAGAATATTTGATGAATATTTTTAGGTAATTCAATTTTTATTCCAAATGTTTTATTAAGTATACATTAGGTTGTTTGAGGCTATTTTTGTGTTCTAGTAATTATTAGGAACATTTTGGTATATACGGTTTTATCAAGTGACACTTTTTTGGTGAAAAATTTAGTGGGTCCCACTCGAACTCCGATGAATGAATAGTGTCAACCCCAAGATAAATGCATGAAACTATTTTTAATAAATAGTATAAACTATAGCATTGAATTTCTGTGAATGGAGTTTAAATAAATTCTTTATGGATTTTGAGTAATAAATCTCAGATACTTTGTAGTGGAAATTAATTAATTTCCATTTAAATTAGTTTTATCACTGGAGATAATTCTTAAGGCTCAAATTAATCATTTAGGGTGTTCCTAAGTCAGTTTCCATGATTCTATCATTTTTATAATTTTTAAAATATTTTGGGAGTTATTAGGAATTTATTTCATAATTATTTATATATATTATCTATACAGTATACCGAAGCGGAGACATTGGGTTTAGGTGGACAAGGACATGTTAGTATGCTCACTCCACTTGTAAGTTAATATATTGAAATATGTGTTAGGTTTGCATATAAAAGGAAAAGTTGATTAAGTATATTTAAAGAATATATTTAATTAAAGAATTTATATTTTAATATTGCAATACTTATACAGTTGTACTATTATATTTAAGAAGAGGATTCAATTTAAGAATTTATATTTCCAATATTTGAATATTGAAAAGGTTGATTTTGATATTTCAATATGTTGATTTTGTTTTGATTATATTCAAGGTTAATTCGCCCTTATTATTTTATTATGATGATTATTGATGCTTTAATTCAGTTATTTGTTATTATGATTTTTATTATAAGGATATGGTGAGAAGTTAAGAGTACTTTCATTTTCAATTATCATATTCCTTATGCATTATATATATATTTATAAATATTTTTGGAAAAAGACTGGTAGAACATGCTACCTAGTGGGCTACACTAGGACTTTTGCGCAACAATATGCTAGTTGCTAGGTTACAATATGTTGATTGATATGAGATTATATGATATGAGGTATTGATAACTGATTATAGAGATTTGTGGATAGAGAGTGGTGTGGCTGTGAGAGCTCAGTTGATCTGCAGTGTCTCGGGGCTGATCATGCTAGCAAGGGGACTACAGTAGCTTGGTTGACTTTCCTGTGTCTCGGGGCCACTCTAATGCGAAATTGGAAAAGATAAATATTATTTGGATTCAAGAAGGACTAATGGCTAGTGAGGTACAGTGACTGAGGTTACGGATATTTTAGGGTCCTACCATGATTTTCCATTTAAAAGAATATTTTAAAGACATGTTATTTCTATTTCGAAGGATTATGAGAGTTTATAAAATTCTTTAAGATTTGTAAAATTGATTTTGTCAAAATAATTTTTTAAATATAAGTCATATTTATATATTTTATTATAATTCCATAAAATCTTTTAATAAAGAAGGAATTTAAAACAACATGCATTTCCTTAAATTAGCATACTTATTAAGGTCTGACTCCCCTCAATTATTTTTCCTAGGATCTCAGGAATCTACAATTAGTTCTACTTGTCTGCGCTAGACTTGTTATTCCCTAGCTACTTTATGTATGTCATGTAAATGTTTATTATCTTATATTTGTACTTTAGACACTGCAGTAGTAGTTGAACATTTGATAAATGTATTTTTATTTAATTAGTTTAAATTGAGTCTATGTATTACTATGATGATATATGTGCTGAGCATATATTTTTTGTGGCGAATTTTATTGTGTTGGAGATTGATATTTATAAAGGAATACTGGAGTTATTGTGATGCAGTATTTATGGGAGAATATTTTAGAAGTGTATTTCTTGATTTAAAGGTTTTGGGTTTGTTCCCAATATAGAGGAAACTTTGCCGGATTTTTGTTAGAATTATAGAATTGATTTAATTTTATTATGAATTTTTCTTAAGGCATACTACAGGTTTTTAAAGCTTCACGTTTTCCTATTCCCTAGTGCCGATCACGTGCCCTTTAGGTTCGGGTCGTGACACTTCATATTTAGCTTCATTGTTAGTGACTTCACATTTTAAATGCTTTGCCATTAAAATCATTTTTCCTTATAGCGAGATCAGAATCACACAAATGCCTACTCCTCTATTATTGACTGCTCCATCAAAATACATTTTCCATGTCTGGATCTCTATTGCCCCTAAGTGGTCATTCGAGAATTCCAACTCACATTCTTGTCCATTATCTACTGGATTTTAAGCTAAGAAGTCTGCTACAACTCTTCCTTTTATCACCTTTTTTGCCATATAGTCTATGTCAAATTTGGTAAGTAGGACCAACCATCTAGCTAATTTCCTTATAAGAAAGGGAGTCTATTAAAGATACATGAGAGGATCATGCATAGAGACTGCTTGAATTCTGTAAGACAGAAAGTAATATAAGAGCTTCTCTATTGCCCAAATTACAACCAAGCAAGTTCTCTCTACTAAACTATAATTGGCTTTATAGGGTAAAAGCTTCTTACTCAGATAATACACAACATGCTTAACTCTTCCTTTTCCTTTTTGAGCTAGCATTATGCTAATTACATCATTCTCTATTATCAGGTAAAGAATTAATGGCTTAATCGGCCTTAGCAGCTGCAAGACAGGAGGATTCATCAAATAATTCTTAATAGTTTTAAAACCTTATTGACATTTATCTTCCCAGATGATCGACTAATTCTTCTTTAAGAGCTTGAAGATTGGCTCACAAATGGTGGTAAGCTTGGCTATGAACCTACTAATGTATTGTAATTGTCTAATGAACTCTCTAATATCTTTCTCATTTTTTAATGTAGGCATTTGTTTAATCACTCTCACTTTATCTAGATCCACCTCTTTGCCTCCATGGTTAACAAAATGACCTAGTACCTTTTCGGAGGTTACCCTAAAAACACATTTCTTTGGATTCAACCTAAGGTTATACTTTTCAACTCTTGCCAATAACTTATCTAGAGCCTCAAAGTGACCTTCTCTAGTTGGAGACTTGACCATCATGTCATCCACGTACACTTCTATCTCTTTATAGACCATATTATACAACAAAGTTGTAGTCATCTGTAGATGGTGAGGTTTAGCACATGCTTAAGATCTTAGCAACCATGACACTATTTGAGCTCAAGGCTCTAGAGAACACACTAACCACTATCACAAAGACATGGCGTGGAGATGAGGAGTTGCCACCCAGGGTAATAACTGGGACAAATAAAAAAATTGTGGTACTCAATTCTTTAAAAGAAAGCCAACACCACAACCAGGAGATTTTGGATACGACATACTAACTTCTTTCAGTCTTGTGTTCATTCAGAATTACTTTATGAATTACTATCTTATCATCTATTTACATGCAATTTCATATAAAACCATATTAAAACAATCAACTCTAGGCAAACTAGTCATGAAAAATACATGTAAACAATGCATTCATATAAATCACAATCCCTAAGTTAGTCTAATCTACATTGATTTTATTTAAGTGGGCTAAATCTACATGTTTTAATTTATAAGTGAGCTTAAAGACTAATGGGCCTAATTCCTATTCAATTTTAATTATGTGAACCTAAGTCTATTTATTTTAATTCTAAAAATAGGACTAAATCTAAAAAATTATGAAATATTTAAATTAGTGAGCCTAGTTCTACATATTTTAATTCTAAGATGATCTTAAATCTATAAGTTATGAAAAAGTCTTAAATTAAATGGGCTAGTTCTAAATTAATTAAAATAGATGGACCTATATCTAAATTAGCTAAATGGGTCTAAGTTATCTCTACCCTAAATCTAATTAATTATGGGCCTAAAAATGCATTTCAATTAATTAAAATCTAGGCCTAAATTTATTTAAATGGGTTAGAGCCTATCACGAGCTTAAGGCCCAAAACACATAAAAAGAATAAAAAAAAGCCCAAAAACAATAAAATATCAAAATAATTAGATAAAAGATCAAACAATCAATCAAACTTATTCTTTCTAAAAACCCTAATTTAATTAAAGTGACCATGAACAATAAATAAAATCATTAATAAACAACCCTAATTCTAACCACTTAAATCTAATCCAATTTTAATAAAAAAATCTAATTATCTCTATAGCCATTAATTAATTACCCAATTAAACCCTAATTTTACTAACTAATTAATTGAAATAAAACACACAATCATGCACACATGATTTCATTATTCCTACTATTGGGGCTATTACAAAGAGCTATTGAAAATAATAAAAAAAGGAAAAATTAATACAACCCAAAAAAAATAAAAAATAAAACAATAATAAACAATTAACTAAAAACCTAGAAACTATATTTAGCTATAAGGTTCAATCTATGGCATTCCATGGACCTCAATGGATTTTGTTCTTCAAGTAAGATCATCATGTAATCCCTTCCATAATAACCAATAAAAAAGAATAAACAATGATTATTGACTAAAATAACAATAAAAATTTATTAAAATTGAATTTTAATAAAATCAAAATAATAATAAAACAACAAAAATAAAAGAAGGTAGGAAATAAGATAATGATTATGGATGCACTATGGTTGGCTCCTCAAACTAAGATCAATCACTGTTATTTGTTAAGTAAGTCTTCAAAAAACTTGTTGTTCTCTTCTTCAAGGTCTATTGCTCCTTGCTTTAATAAAAACTAATAAATCATATATAATACTTTTATTTACAACCTAGGATAAGAAAAGTCTCCAGGCCAAAAGAGAGCTCCAGGTCCCCCCACCAAAAGAGCTTTAGCTAGGTTTTTATAGAAAAATCTAAAAAACTGTTTCTCATCACATACTAAAGAGTTTCAGTTTTAAAAGGACTGAAAATCTAGATAAATCTAAAAAATAGATTTAAGAAAATTTTTAGTCAATCAAAATTCAGGAAATATATTTTTTATTTTCTGTGAAAATACAAAAAAAAAAGGAGAAAAAATGTATAATTCCGACTAGAATTACATAATTCTTATCGGAATTACATAATTCAAAATGGAATTGTGTAATTTTTAACTTTTAATTATAAAAAGACCCTTGAAAAAATTTAAAATTTTCAATTAGGTCCTAAAAAATATTACATAATTCCGATCGGAATTGTGTAATTTTGGTCGATAATTCCGATCCTTTTTTTTTAAATTTTAATTATAAAAAAGACCCCTGAAAGAATTTAAATTTTTCAATTAGGTCATAAAAATATTACAATTAATTCCTTAAAAACCAATTAAACTCTTTTTCAAAATGTATTCAGAGTTTTAAGGTTTCAAACTTCAAGTATTGAAGACCTACTTATAACATTTTCATCATTGGAGTCTTTTATCACATCCATACTTTATTATCTCGAAATTGAATGCTTATACCATCCTTTGATAAGTAGCTCAAGCATTTTTCAACCCAAATGGCATGATTATATAGCAATAAACACCTCATTCAATGGTGAAAGAAGTTTTCAAACTTGTCAATCACTGCCATCATAATTTGGTTGTATATTGAGAAGCCATCTATAAAGCATTACATAGCACTTAAAGTTGCACTGTCAACTAAAGTGTCAATATGTAGCAAGGGAAAATCATCTTTTGGACAAGCCATATTCAGGTCCCTATAGTCCATACACATCCTAACTCTCCCATCCTTCTTAGGAACTAAAACTATATTGGCTAGCCACCGAGTGTTATCTATCACTTCTAAGAACTTTGCTTTCAGTTGTTTCTCCACTTCTTCTTTAATCAAGAGAGCCCATTCTGGCCTTAATCTCTTTTTCTTCTATTTTATCTCATGTTCTATAATCTTTTTATCAATCCTAGGCATATCCTCATATCTCGAAGCAAATACTTTGTCATTTTTTTCAATATTTCTTTCATTTTTTCTCTTATTAGGAGTTAAGTTAGAGGCAATCATTATATTTTTAGGATTATCACATGTGCCTAGATTAAATGATTCAGTTTGCATTGAATTAATGTCAAACATATGCATGAAATGATCATCATAAATAGAATAACCACTAGGAAAAACATCGCATAAATAAGCAAAGTTAGACCTTATCACATTTACTTTATAAAAGAAAACGTCATCAGTTTCAAACAAGTTAGAAAGAGAAATGTCAAGATCATTATAGTAAACTTCCATAATGGAATCAGGAACATAGGGTTCAAAGTTGAACTCCTCTTTTTAATTCTCCATCATAGGAATGTCCTCTTCCAATTATAGAGTCAATATTAGTTCCTCCATTATCAAGTATTCAATAGTAACTTCATTAATCCCAATCACATGTTCATCAAAAATTTCAAACCTAGGGACAAATTTCTCAGTAATCATTAAAGGCGCAAGAGCTCCTCTATAGGGGTAGTTAGCACCTGCCTCTATAAATGTTTCCCATAATGTCTTCTTCTTTAGTTTAGCTCTCTCTTTGTTCTTCCCAAACTTTCCTTTAGCTTCATCCTCTTTTATAGACTCATATACTTCTAGATACCCTACCCCGTGCTTTAAGATTGGCAATTTAGGTTCAATAAACTCAAGCAGGCCCTATTGATTATTTCCCAATCCCATTCTAGGCATAAATTGCATGTTCTTCATTATACTTATAATTCTCAAATTCAGCTCATATTAATAGATCATGCAAACCTCAAAACTCAGATTGCCTGGAATTTCAATGGGAGTTAACTTCAATGTAGTGACAATAGCTTCAATTTTTGCCATTATAGTGACTATTCTTCCTTTATGTAGAAATTTGATTTTTTAATGAATAGTATATGACACTCCCCTTAATGGATGAAACCACAAACTTCCTAGAAGAACGGCAAAGGTGATCAAAATATCTATACATGTAACTTAACCTAAACTTTGATACGTCCAATCTTGACTAAGGCTCTGAAGGTTCCCTTAACTGGCCTTTTTGTATCATCACAAACCTTAATGACCACATTAGATGGCTTTAGATCAACAATTGCCAACCACAACTTTGCCAAAATCTTCAGAGGCCACATGTTGATGGCAGATCCATTATCCACTATTACGCAACAAGTTAATTTCCCTTTCACCTTGGCCTTTATGAATAAGGATTTATTATGGTCTCTACCTTCTAAGGGTAAGTCATCATCTGTAAACACAATTGCCCCAGAGGGCTTTCTATCAGCAAATCTACCATTCATTCTAGAGTGTGTATTGAGGGGATCTTCTTATGATTAAGAGTCATAGCCAATGCTTCCCAATGGGTTTGAGAGTTCATAAGCAGCTCCCAAACACTAGCAAAAGTTTTCTCATCTCTTCTGGTCTCAACAACTTTCTTATTCTACTTTTCTTTCTCTGGTTCTTCCTTTGATTTGACTCTTTCTTTTTCTAGTTCAGCATTTTTTACTTCCTTTCTCTTCTCAAGCTTCTTAATTGATTGAGATGTCTTCCTTTCATTATTTTTTCATAGATCAATTACTTCCCCTTCTTCATCATCAGAACATTAAATGTCTAGAACATTCACATGAAGCTCCACAGACTATTGGTTCAGGTTCAGGTCTTTAGGTTATGGTTTTGGTGGTGTGGGTATGGCATCAACAAAGGAATTAACAACTTTTTCCTCTTTTAAACTGATATTGATCATCAAGATGCATGGATTTTATGGTGGCACACTACAATAGTTGGGCAAAGGGTTATTTTGGGTGGTTTGGTTTTCTAATTTCAAGGTAAGTTATCTTAACTAGATTGATAAGATTTCAAACCTCATGTTTCAGGCGAGTGTAACTGTTAGTATCATGTTATATTTTTTTGTGATATTTACAGTATAATTTTGTGTTGGCATTTGGAAAAGGTGGTCTTTGAGGTAAGGGTCACAAGAGGCTATTTTCAATCAGTTTCTTTAAGACTTTAGAGAGGGGTCTTCCTAAGTTAGAAAACATTCGAGGTTGTTTAATAGTATTGATCTGTAAATTGTTGCTCAACCTAATTCCACTATTGGATCCAATCCCTTCTTTGCTTGTAGGTCTTCCACTTAAGAATTTTTTCTCTTTTGCCAAGTCAGATTCTTTCTACACCCCAAATCTATATAGCTCCTCAAAGTTTCAAACTCTCAAATGTTTTAATTTTTTAGAGAGCAGGAGCACACACCCTTCTATCGCTATCACTAAGGATCAGATTATGCGGGTTGGTAATTCATTTGTGCTAATTTTACTCTGCACCTGATCAAGTAATCAACAAAAGACTTATTGAATTTTTTCTTTACATTTTACAAGTCTCTTAAAGATGCTTCCATTTGAATGTGAGACTATACTACTTTATAAATGCAGTGTATAATCCCTCCCAATCAACTTGGATATGGGATTCTAAAGCATAATACCATATGATGGGTGCTCCTTCTAAAGATAGAGGAAATTGCTTCACAATTTGTGCCTTGATCAAATTGGATGTCTTCATGTGAGTCACATACTACTTCAAATATAGATGGGGATCTTCAATGTAGTAAATTTCTTCATGTTAGGGAATTTAAACTTTCAGGGTAGAGGGTCAACATCTTCATCCAAACTCAAATTAGAGTAGCTCATCGGAGCATCTATCTCCTTCTCTTTCAATATTAACTGCATTTGAGCCATAGTCTTAGTTACATTTTTAACCCAGATAGACTTTTCCACATTTTTTATAGTTTCTGTATTCACATTCTGTCTGGCGATAGGCTCTACCACTAAAGTTTCCTAATCATCCTCTCTTTCCTATCTTCTAGAGTCTTCAGCATCCAAATCAAACAGTTGTGGCTAAGGTGCTAGCAGTTCCTATCCAATTAGTCCCCTCATTTTATCCATCATCTCTCCCATACTTGATCAGGTCTAATCAACTATCTCTACTTTCAACCTATCCCCAAAAGCCTCAGCATTAAATTCTATCATCTCGATTTCTTTAGAAATCCTAGCCAAATGACCAATGTTAGATTGCTTCCAGCTAGAAGATTGTCATGAATCTATAACTAAAATCACCATAGATTAGAAATATGCATGATGTGTATCCATGAGATGAAAATTTAATTAAATAGGAAATAAACACATACTTTATTTATATATAACAATAATAAACAATATATAAAGCTCTCAAACGGTATCTCCGCCCTTATTTCTCCTACACATATGTTCACTGGTGAGTTCCTTGTCCTAGGATTGTTGTTCTAGGTTTTAATTATCAGTATAGGATAATAAAACCAATAGATACAAGATAATTCTCAAGATGATACAAATAAGTAGTCATTTCTTTAAATAATTCCAAAGTCCATTTTAATGGGCAAAGAATGACATTAAAGGCCCACCTTGTCAATATCCACTTGTAATGGGTTAAAATAGGTATGAGAGGCCCATCTTATCAAGGTTTGTTTATAATGGGCTTGGGCCTTATTCAAAGAATTACCATATGGCATCAAACACATGCATTTAGGAAATATTCTAATGGAAATTGCTAAGTCATTACATGAGTTGGGTCTTGGGTAATAAGCTTCAGCTCCTATAGCTATATACTTCCATTACGTCTCCCCACTTAAGGGTTTATGCGATATGCATAAGTACATGCTATGAGTGACAATAATTGAATACTCCACCACTAGGTTTGAGTGAAACACAGGTAGCAAAGTAAAGACTATTGTCGATTTATTTAGGACTTAGTGTGCACATTGTGTGGAAACATGTAATGAATGGAAGAATATTCAAAGGAAATAAGGAAATAATCAAATATGATAAATTATGAAACACTTGGAATTAGTTTCTCTATTCCCCAATGGAGTCACCATAGTAAGAGGTAGGGTTAAGCGCACACCCAAGTGTTTGGCAACCATGACACTGTGTGAGCTCAAGGCCCACTAGGAAATACAAAATGGGCTTTGAGGCACAAAATGGAGATAGAGTCACCACCCGAATAAAAGCATGGACACATTATATAGCAACTGGATTCCATGGAGGTTCCTAGAAGACATCATCAAAGATTGGGTTCAGAAACTGGATATAGGCTTTTGGAATGCCTACCCAACCTTATGATCAGCCTCTGTGTGTGTGTTTTTTTATTACCTTTGATTATTAAATTATTTCATTATTTTAACGTGGATTGTAATCATTTCCAATTTTATATTCTAGTCTGAGTTTGCACATTAGTCCCATTTTCATGTTTATAGCCCGACATTCAATATAAATAATAATAATTTACAGTCATACATTCCAAATGAATGGGGGAAAGGATTAGGGATTACAATACTTTGTTCAAATAAACATAAAATAAATAAAAAAATAAACTAATTAATTAGACCAATAAAACCTCTCAAAAACTAATTAATAGACTAACTATTTAATGATTAAAAATCACCAAACAATCCCTGTAATAAGCACAAATTAGTCCTTTCTCATAAATAAAAATATTATCTACAAAATAATTAACAAATAATATCCATAAGAAATGGAAATAAAATCATAAAAATAGTCCACAAATAATATAATAATATTATACAATAAAAATATTAAACAACATAGTAATCATGTATAAAATCAAGATATATAACAAAATAAACATGAGAATCATGTAAAATATACAAAATAAGCACTAAAAACCAAAATATAATAATGTAGGATCTTGATCAAGCAATGATGCCTCTTCAAAGAGGTGTTGCCTCCTGACCAGGAGGCAATCTCAAATCGCCCCAAAGAGAAGGGGCAATGCCTCTATAAAGAGACATCGCCTCTTCAACAAACCCAGAAATAGACTACATTCCTTAACCTCTAAGAAACTTTAAAATCAAGACAAATAAGTAAAGACTTATACAAATACACAAAGATCAACAACCAAGACTCAATGTTTCACATATTCATGCTTATATATGACCTTAAACAAGCAATAAAATCCAAGAAAACAAGTAAGAGAATAATAAATCAAAAGCTTTTAATGAAATAATGAACTTAAAGCTTGAAAATGGGAGTTCTCATTAGTTTGGATGAGTTGATGCTCCTAACTAAGCCCTCAGAGCTTGGTTTGTTAGTTTGAATGCTTTGAATGCAAAAGAATCCTTTTCCTTTTCAAGAAGATTAAGTCTTTTAGCTCTAAAATCCCCCTTTTCTCTATCTTCTCAAATTACCATAAAGAGAAGGGTAGAGACATGGCCTCTTCAACATACCTATAAACATACTATATTTCTTAACCTATAAGAAACTTCGAAATCAAGACAAACAAGTAAAGACTTATACAAATACACAAAGATCAATATCCAATACTCAATATTTCATATATTCATGCTTCTATATCACCTTAAACAAGTAATAAAACCCAAGAACACAAGCAAGAGAGTAAAAAAATCAAAAGCTTTTAATGAAATAAAGAACTTAAAGCTTGAAAATAGGAGTTTGCATTGGTTTGGATGAGTTAATGCTCCTAACTAAGCCCTCAGAGCTTGGTTTGTTAGTTTGAATGCTTTGAATAGAAGAGAATCCTCTTCCTTCTCAATAAGATAAAGTCTTTTACCTCTAAAATCCCCCTCTTCTCCTTCTTCTTCTCTTTTTTTTTTCTATCTGCTCTCTTTTTTTCTTTCCAAACGTCCTTTCTCTTTTTTTTGAGAGATTAAAAGTCCAACCCCCTCTGCTTTGCCCTCAATCTTCCTTTTAAGCCTCTTTCCCTTTTGCCTTTTTCGATTCCTAAAAAACTCACTTTTGCCCTCTCCCTATCCTTTTCATTATTCCCTATCTTTTTTCTCTTTTTTTTCCTTTTTTCCTTTCTTTTCCATTTAAAAATGCCCAAAATTAGAGGCATATAGACCTCAATTGCTGCCATTAATGGTATTTAATGATGTAGAGGGTGGTTGTGAAGAGGCACCACCTCTTTAATGAGGTGTCGCCTCACTAATGCCTAGGATGAAGAGGCAATGCCTCTTCATTGAGATGATCGCCTCTTCACCCAAGCTAGATCTGGGCCTTTAAGCCAAAAGGCAATGGGCTTGGGCTTAGAAGCTCAATTTTGGACTTAGGCTTAGAGGCTCAATTTTGGGCTTAGGCTTGGCATCTGGGCTTGAATTTAGTTTTTGGGCTTATATTTGGTGTTTTGGGCTTTCAAGTGTATTTTAGAGAGGTTTCAGGCTTCCTTTACATTGAAACTTGTAATTTCTCATCATTGGTCTTTCATTGCAGGCCCAATCAAAATGAAGGTGTCCACACTATATATCTTCAACAATCAAATATACATTACAAGCTTAATTCTTCTTATAGTATCAAAGTTGTAATCATTAATTTTTTTTCAAAACTCTTCATCATGTCTGCGACTAATTCCTCCTTTGTTCCCACTTTTAAGGCCCTACAACTGCTATAAATTTTCATTTCACTCACAAGAATGTGTCAACTTGGGTTTAGCTAAAAATCACTTCGGTTACAATTGTTTGAGTTTGTCTTCTAGTTGTATTTATCATACTAGATTTGTTAAATTTAATGAATCCAAGTTTCCTTGTCACTCCATGCCAACTACTTCAGAAGTCTTTTAACAGCATCACAATTGTCCTTGGTTAACAATTGTACAACAAAGTCCACTATACTCAAGACACTCATAAGGTATGAATTCTCTAACCTTATTTACATCTTCTCTTCCTTCTCACCATATAACTCCTCTAATACTAACCAGCCCATCTAATTGTGTTAACCAAAATCACTCATCCACATCCACTAACACATCTACCAAACCTTCCAATTATGTTTCCCAAACTCCCTCATTCTTATCCACCAATTCGTACCCTACTTAACCTGAAATACATTTATAGGTTGACCTCACTCGCTATACCATAACCTTTATCACTTATACTACACCACCTTGAACCCACCTTCTACAACTTTGCCCCTTAACATTAAATAAATGCAAGCTCACTTAACCACTAACTTTCACTCCAAGTAGCCAAACCCAATTACCAATTGACTGAACCCACCATATACAACCAAGTTCACATATACAAAGAATGGAGAACAATAATGCAATAAGAAATAAATGCTTTAACGATAACAAAACATAGTCCTTGGTTCCTTGTCCTCTTAAAAAGAATTTTGTAAAGTGTAAATAGGTGTTTTGCATCAAATGAAAGCCTGATTATTCCATTAATTACTATAAGGCTTGCTTGGTTGCTAAAAGGTACAATCAATAACATGGCATTGACTTCAATAAAACATGCAACCCTATTATTCTTGCTACAACCATACACATGATTCTTAGTATTGTTGTTCAAATAATTGGCCAATATGGCAAATTGACGTGTCCAATGCATTTTTATATGGCTCTTTATAAGAATAAGTGTACATGTCTCAACCACCTGGCTTTGCTGATCCATAACGCCCTTCATTTGTTTGTCATCTTCATAGCTCTCTCTATGGGCTAAAACAAGCTCCTAGAGCATGGTTTATAAGGTTGCAACAATTTCTACATCAACAATATTTTCAATCTTCAAAAGCCGAAACTTCATTGTTTGTCCGCCACCATAGAGCTAGCAAAATTTTTATTTTGATATATGTTGATGATATCCTTGCCACATGTTCTTGCTCTAAGGAAATTGACTCTGTCATTGCCGCTTTGCAACATGAATTTCCCTTGCATGATCTTGGCCCTTTAAGCTATTTCTTAGGCATTAAAGCCATTCAAACACCACAAGGAATTCTGCTTTCATAACAAAAATACATGTTTGATCTTCTTGATAAAACAAAATGCAAGATTGCAAAACATGCACCATGCACATTACTACAAAGTGGTGAAATATACAAACAAGTTGTTAGAGCCTTATAATATGTAACTCTTACCTGCCCAGATATTGCATTTACTATAAATAAGCTCTGCCAATAAATGCATTGCCCAATGAATCTTCATTGTCAAGCAGTCAAGCAAGTTCTTCGCTACCTCAAACATATTGTAAGTCACTCATTATTCTTTGCTTCTTCATAAACTTCTTCTCTTCAATATTTCACCAATAGCAATTGGGGAGGCTGTCTTGATGAAAGACAATTAACAAACGATTTTACTATATACCATGGCACTAATTTAATTTCCTGGATGGTTAAGGAATAACCAACCATTGCACAGTCATCCATAAAGAGCGAGTACAAAGCTATTGCAAATGCCATGCAAAAATAATACGGTTGCAATCCCTTCTAGCAAAACTCGACCAACTAATGTCTTTGGTTCCAATCATATGGTATGACAATGTCAGCTCTATTTACCTCTCCTCAAACCCAGTTCTTCATACTTGAATAAAACACATCGAGCTCGATTATTATTTTGTAAGAGAGCAAGTGCATAATAACAAGCTTCATGTTTGATTTCTAAGTTCAGCTGATCAGATAGTAGACTTTTTAACCAAGTCGTTGTCCATCTCTAAGTTCCAACATCATCGAGACAAGCTTTGATTGTCAATTCAACCACCATTAGCTTGATAGGGGGTGTAAAGGATACCCATTCCTAATAACATTCGGTTGTTAATTATTTGGTTGTAATTTATTTATTATTACTCTATTTTTCTTTATTGTAATAGAGACTTTGTATTCTATTTGTCTACCTTCTCTTTTATTGTATTTATATATGTACGATGTATCTTCAATGTGTGATCAAATATACATTACAAGCTCAATTCTTCTTACTCATTAACATGAAAACTAATGGTTCAAATTTATTTTTAAAAGTAAAAGTCTATAAAAATCTATAATTAAAATATTTTATTTATAATTAGAAATCTCAAAAGACTAAAGTTGAATTTAAGGGGAGCCACATAATTAATTCAGGGCATTAATTATATATATATATATATATATAAAAGGTTTTGATCGTTTTTATTATTTTTTGGTGTTAGATTCTATTTGTCATCTCTTTTTTTGTTATCCTTTTCTATCATCTCTTTTCTTTATCCTTTTCTTCTCCTACAAATCTCTTCTTATTTAAGATTTGTCAATGCGATGCACACTCTATTTTCTTTCAGAAATAACTTACTTAGACATGATCCATAATCATACATATATGAATATTCTCCAACATGTATATGGATGGATCCTATGAAGAAATTAATCTATTAAATAATTAATATAAAATTAATTTTTGGGTGTTTTTTATATTCAAAACAAAGTAACTTACTTTATTTGGAAAAAATATATATCTAAATTTACAAAAAGTATAAAGATTCTATTTTACTTTTGCGAAATAATATTATTTTTTGCAAATATAAGTAGTGTTTTTTTATTATAAATTGATATATATATATATATTAAATTGTTACTTTGTAAAAAACTTAAACCGTTTTATGGAATTATAACAATTCCACCTTATGCAAAAACAAGGCTCTAATACTAATTTTCTAGAGCTCCATTAAAATTATATTTCATAGCTATACAGATTATATCATGGACTAGCCAAAACCGTACTTATAGCATCACACAACCAATTTTCGGCCAGACAGCTTGTCCCCTTTTTATAATCTATACAACTATAAATTATAATCTTAATAGAGTTGGTTATTGGATCATTTTCTTAATTAAGTTTCTGATGTACCAGATCCTTCATAGAGGCAAGTACAGAGCATACTCCTTAATTTAGATAGGTGGAATAATTGTAATTCATAATCTAACTGCTAGAGAAGAAGAAAGACTTTTTAAAAGGCCATGGTTTATTTAGCTTCTGAAAATTTTTACAAGAGGGGTTCTGCCTTTCAACTAAGACAGAAAACTCCTTATATAGAGAAGGAGCTGAGATAAAAGAAGGCCTACAAGCAAACAAACAACTAAAGATAAACAGACAAACATGGATAGATATCCACTGATAAAGTAACATCTTTAAATTACAACCATTTATGACTAATTGGCTCGTGACTTAGAGATAGATTCTTATCTTCAACACTGTCTTCACTATGGTAAAAGTCTTCGTCAGGATCTTGTGAGTGTCCTGCTATTGGCATACGTGGGTCCTCTGAATTATTTGATTTGAAAGAGTTTAACCATATCTGTTCTGCAGATGAGCTGGCTTGATAAGGATCAGATGAGCTGTCTTGATAAGGATCAGATGAGCTGTCTTGATAAGGATCAGATGAGCTGTCTTGATAAGGATCAGATGAGCTGGCTTGATAAGGATCATCAATTTGCATGTGAGACGGGATTGATGTAGTCCTTTGTGTCTTTTCCCAATATTCTTTGTCTGCTAACAGCTGTTTCCCATAATCAGGAGGAATTATTTCCCATGGGGCATCATCAGATATCTTTGGCCATATCTCCTTTGGAATAATACCATTTTTTTTGAACATGTGTCTTTGAAATTCTCTCCATGGTGAAGGATCTGTGGTATCTATGGTAATATAGTGCATCATTGAGTGTCTATAAGTCCCATAGATATCAAAACATGGTACATCAGTGAAAACACCTTTAGCTTTGAAGAAAGTTCTTTTGAAGGTGATGATAGTATGACATTCGAGAGGAGGTGCCACATGTTGAGTATAAGCTTCATTTGTCAAATAAGATTTCCATCTTGAAAAATTCTGGAACCATTTGAGAAATGTTGACAAATGTGGATTCAGACCTTCATTCTTCTCAAGCAGGCTGATATACCTTGCAAGCTTTAATGGTTGAAGATTAAATGAGATCCAATATAGATGACAAAGATACCAAAACAGGATTAACAATTCAGGAGGCCAATAAAATTGGTTTCCAGGACTTTGGTTTAGGAAGCTGAAAATACAGGTGAAAGGATAGATAGGATGAAAGCCTAATTTGTGAAAAAAATCTAACCCATATTTTCTGATTAGTCTGGATTGAAGTTCAAAAATTTGAGTTCTTGCCTTTTGATTAAGGATGGTCATGGAAATTTGTGATGGTAAGGATGGAGGAATACCTTTTTCAAGAAAGTTGGTATTAATAGTTTGATACATATATAGCATGGGAAGAACTTTTAGCTGAAAGGGTTTTTCACAAGAGAAAGGTGGTCTGCTTAAAAGATCTGGTAACAGGTTATCCTCTCCTTTGATGTGTTCTACTTCAAAGTCATACTTACTGAACCATTCTTTCATTCTGAGAAGTTGAGGATGGGGCAGAGTCTTTTCTTTGAATTCAAGCATTTTTGGAAATGATGAGCAATCCATCACAACTTTGAAATGATGACCAATTAGATGGAATTCGAAATGTTTTATGCCATATTTAACTGTAAAGACCTCTTTAAAGGTTGAGTGATAATGGCATTCTGCGTCTGTGAACTTTCCACTAGCATGAGCACAAATCCGTTTTTTCTTATTGTCATCCTCTTCTAAAAGAATAGCTCCCCAAAATTGATCGTTTGCATCTGTTTGAAGAATTCTTTTTCCTGTGGAGGGAATCTGGAGATTAGGAAGATTCTTTGTGCAAATTCTGAGTTGTTCAAAAGCTTCTGTTTGTTTTAAGGACCATGGTGGAGGATTCTTTCTTAGAAGAGCTCTGAGAGGGCCTGTCTTCTTTGTCAAGTGAGGAATGAAATCCCTGAGATAATTGATAATGCCAAGAACTTGTCTGATTTGTTTGACAGAAAGATTTTCTTTTGGAAATTTATCCAGTTCTGTTGCAACATGAGGACCTGGAAGATACTTCCCTTCTTTGAATTTCATTCCAAGAAAATCTATCTCTGTTTGACCAATGAACATTTTGGTGGGTGAAAGCATAACAACATAATGTCGTACAAGATTAGCAAACTGTTGGAGCAGTTTCTCATGGGCTTTTATATCTGCAGAAAATAAAAGAATATCATCAATATGAACAAGAGCGCTGGAGAGGATGGGCTCAAAGATTTTGATCATAGCCCGTTGGAATAGTGATGGGGCTACTTTGAGTCCAAAAGGCAGCACATTCCATTGATAGTGTCTGTTTGGAATACAAAAGCCCATTTTGTATCTGTCTTCCTCTTTGATTCCAAGTTGCCAAAATCCAGCCTTCAAATCAAATTTTGAAAAGATTTTAGCTCCCGCCAAAAATGCAAATAATGAGGAAATTTTTGGCAAAGGGAATTTGTCATCCCTGAGGAAGAAATTCAAAGGCTGATAGTTGATCACCAATATTTTCTTCCCACGAACTTGTTCTGATCTTTTGTTTACATAAAAAGCTTGGCATGCCCATTCTGATTTTGTGGGAACAACTAGGCCTTGGTCTTCCAATTGGTTGCATTCTTCAATTGCCAATTTAAGATCAGAGGGAGTCATTCCTGGATGAGTTGCCTTTGTTGGGTTGACATCTTCATTTTGTTTGAAAGGTAAGGAGATGAAGAACTCCTCATTTTTCCATAATGGTGATGAGCATTTCTGAAGAAACTCTGTATGAGATTGAGCACTGCATTCTCTTAATAAGAACTCATGAATAGTTTGAAGGTTTGGTTGAGAAATGGTTTGGTCAACAAAAAGGATAGATGAAATATTGGTGAATGGTTGAAAGTATTTCTTGAACTTGAGTCCATTTGGAAGAATTCTCAAGTCTTTCATCTTCCAATAGACATTAAAGCCAATGACAATATCTTTTCCAGGTAAGGAAGATCCAAGAACATGTGTCCAGGTGTAATAATTTGGAAAGAATTGGATCTTTATTAGGTGTCTAGTTTTAAGGCTAGTTTTAAGTAATTCTCCATTAGCTGTAGAGAAATACTCAGAATGATGTTTCCAACATTCTTTAGGCAAGGCTTTTGAGTTGAGAATGGTAGTTTTGGCTCCAGTGTCGATCAAGGCTACAAGTTTTATGGGTTTGGAATAACTGGTTGGGTAAATTTGGATAAGGAACAAAGGTATTGGATGTTTTTCATGAGTTAGGGCTATCATGTCTTTATTATCACCACCAATTAAAAACTGGTCATTCCAGGACTCTGTTTCAGAGCTGGAAATTTCTGAGTCTGCCTCTTGGCCTATAGTAAAAACACATTCTGGTGAAGCTTCTTCTTCTTCTGAAAAGAGAGACTCAAGATCAGCATCATTCAAATCTACTTTAGTGATCTGCTGAATTTGTTGAATCATTTGCTCAGTCTTCTTTGTTTTTGAAGGGTAGCTTTTTGCAAAATGACCCTTTTTCCCACAGATGTAGCATCTGTCAGTTTTTTTCTTGCCACGGAACTTTTTCTTCTTATAATACTTCCACTTCTTAAACTTGGATCTTTTCCCTTTCTTCTTCAGTTTGAAGAAATGTTTCTTCTTCTTTGATGGACAAACGCAAACATCAGTATCTTTGCATTTGATCTGCAAGTCAGGCCTGTCACATGAAAGTTTTCCCAAAGGATTCTTCCTACTGCCCAGATACAGTTTAATCATCTTCCTTTGATCACATAACTGTGTATGAGCCTGAATCATGATCTGATACAAATGTCCCATTGGCACATCTCCAACTTTGTAATTTGATTGTTGAAGGATTAAAAACATTCGAAAGGCAAGAATCTCAGGAATAGAAGCCAAAAAGGCTTGTTTTAAATCAGGATTAGTAGTGCCTCCTAACAGGTAAAATCTAGTAGACATATTTAGGAAATGTCTTTCTAGATCTTTTCTTTATAGTGAACAACATTTCATCTGGTAATACTCCTTTCGTGCAACTTCAAGATCATCATCCCATTTTCCTAAGAACTCATAATGCAAGAGTCCTAGGAAATCTTCTGGTGATGTGGCATCCATCAACTGGGTTCTAGCATAAGCATTGAGAGAAGCATACCAGTTTGCTAGCTTTCCCACCATTTTTGCAAGAAATGTTTCAATAACAACCCTGATTTCTGCTCTAGGAATAAGCATTTGTCCAGCTATCCATGCTCTAAATTCCAGAAATCTATTCCTGTATTGTGAAGGAGGAACATCATCCAGGGTGAAGTAATTTCCAGTATTTTTTTGGAAATTTGTCTGCGAATTTGGCTGCGGTGTTCTGGGCTGTTCAAATTCTTCTTCTGGATCATCAACTTCTTCAACTTGAGGTCCTCTAGAAGATGTAGCATCGTCAGCCATCAATTGGTAGGGTATTTCATAATCCGAATCAGAGTCACTTTTTGAAGATTCAGAAGATGGACTTTCTTTTGAATCGGATTCAATTGAAAAGCTGGGCATGACATTTTCAGCACATTTTTCCAAAAAGGAAGAGATAGGATTCACCATCATTAGAGGGTGTTCTGGCTCTTTTGGTGATGAGGTTGGTGACGTATTTTTGGGTAATGATTCAGAAGGTGTTGTTTTAGGTTTCTCAGTTTGAGAGAAATGGACTATTTTTCCTTTCTTTGATGTTGTTTCATCAGAGGACTATGTTTAAGAGGGGGTTTTTGATGAGGATTTGAATCCTTGAAAATTTGGAGGAATATTCAAGGGGGCTGTTGGTGCAGGAAATAAAGATTGGGTGGAAGAGGCTGTGTATGGTGAACTGGGAATTGAATAAGGGCTATACAAAAGACCCAAAGGATCTGGAGAGAAGGATTTTGAGGAGGTTTGTGAGGACAACTCTTCTTTCTTTCTTTTAAGATCCTTTTCAAGTTGGTCAACCTAGGCTTTCAAGTTTAAAATTTCTGTTTCTTTCATTTGAATACTATTCAATGTGCCTTTGTTGCTGATGATTCGCATAAGTTCCTGGTGCTTCATCTCTATCTACCTTTGTAATTCTGTTTGAACGGCTGTCATTCGTTTTTCAAAGGCCTGGAACTTTTTTTCTGCCAAATTCATATGTTCAGCAACTCCATCAATCTTTTCTTCAATAAGCTTCAATTTTTGATTTTGAGCACAAGCATTTTGTGTCTGCCAGTTGACTACTACTTCAGCCGGAGTTGTTTGTCTAGGTCTGCCATCTGCATCAACAATGTATGATTCTAGGATAAAAGGTTGCATGGTAATTTGGTTTTTTGTTTCTTTGGTTAAAGGAGGAAAATCTGGCCAGAAATTATAAAAAGGGGACAGGCTGTCTGGCCGGAAATTGGTTGTGTGATGCTATAAGTACGGCTTTGGCTAGTCCATGATATAATCTGTATAGCTATGAAATATAATTTTAATGGAGCTCTGGAAAATTGGTATTAGAGCCTTGTTTTTGCATAAGGTGGAATTATTATAATTCATATGAAGATTAAAAGAGAAGAAATTCTTAAACATGACAAAACCAGAAAGCTCTTCTGTTCCCTCTTCTACTCCCTCTGTAATATGTGATTATAAGTATGTGCCAACTAAGTCTGTTGTCGTTACCCTATCACCCCCCATCAACCAAACCACCCAGAAAAAGATCGACTACTTGTATGAATTTACTTACCTTCCTGAAGATCAAAAGATTGAAGAATCAAAATTCCCCCTGTTGAACCCTTATGATGCCTTTTCAAAATCCAAAATAAACTGGAAACAATCTTTTAAAGCTCTTGTAAACCGACCCACTTCCTCTATAAAAGAATATGTTCAAGCCTCCAGTTTTGATCAACACCATATACCAGCCTCTCAGACAGAACAATTTGTGACCTTAGAAATTCCTCCAGAATTTCTAAGAACTTGGCTAAACCAGGGATACACTCATATCCACTTTGGAGCTATAAGGTTAGGACTCTCCTACCATGGCAGAGCAGGGCAACCTATTTTCTTTAGGGTCGCTCTTTTGGATTCTAGATATAAACAGTATCAACATGCTGTAATTGGGACCGTAGAGACATCTTTAAATGCTGGCTCAGTATTCTTTACATTTTTCCCAAATTATAATCTGGCCCTTTCTGATCCCCATGCCTTGACAACTTTAAAAGTCCAACTCTAAATCCTTGGTGCTGAACAAATTTCCACAGCCAAAGTAGCCACCCTTCACTACCAAATTGTCTACCGTCTCCAAAACCATGCTATCAACTTGTCACTACCATGTGTCCAAAATGATGCTTTATTCATAAAAGCAGACTCTCATAATACTCCCACGTGCATTCACACACCCAAACAAATTTCTAGGAATGATTTGTTAAAATTATTCCCAGAAAAGTGGATCACCAATTATGAGAAGTTGCATGAGACAGTGGAGCCAATTCAAGGTACAGACCCTGTGCATATCCAAAGATCTGATGGATCAGTTGATACGATCTTTAGGAGAAAACAAGAAACTCCTACAGTTTTTAATACACAGTTCATGATCAATCCTTGGGATCCAGAAGATAACATCCCTGTAGCCTCTTTTGATAATTTTGGAAGACCAGTCTATGCTTTTAAGCGTAATGGTCACTGTTATTTTGATTATTATGATTGTGATGATTGTTATGCTGCATCCTACTTTGATGATGATGAGAAGAAAAAGAAAAAGAAGAAGTCTCCAGGAAAATATAGTGAAAAGGAATTTAGAAGAAGATATGAAGATGGAGATTCAAGCATCTGCACTCTGGGACAACCTTCAGGAAAATATGATTATCTTGTATCATATTCTCCTCCTACTTGGTACAAACCACCAGCTACTCAAAATATTCCTCCTGGACCTTGCAAACCTCAAATACCTCCGTCCCAGCCAAAAGATAAGGCAACTCCTCTCCCATGTTACAAAAAAGCTTTGAAATGGGTAAGAAAAGAAAACTCAGCTGAGATCCAAAAGCCAAAGTCTTTACCCCAAATCTGTATGTTCCAACCCACAGATTTTCCTCCTTTAACCAAAGAACCAAAAAACCAAATTACCATGCAACCTTTTATCCTGGAATCAAACATTGTTGATGCAGATGGCAGACCTAGACAAACAACTCTGGCTAAAGCAGTAGTCAACTGGCAGACACAAAATGCTTGTGCTCAAAATCAAAAATTGAAGCTTATTGAAGAAAAGATTGATGGAGTTGTTGAACATATGAATTTGGCAGAAAAAAAGTTCCAGGCCTTTGAAAAATGAATGACAGTCGTTCATACAGAATTACAAAGGCAGATAGAGATGAAGCACCAGGAACTTATGCGAATCATCAGCAACAAAGGCACATTGAATAGCATTCAAATGAAAGAAACAGAAATTTTAAACTTGAAAGCCCAGGTTGACCAACTTGAAAAGGATCTTAAAAGAAAGAAAGAAGAGTTGTCCTCACAAACCTCTTCAAAATCCTTCTCTCCAGATCCTTTGGGTCTTTTGTACAGCCCTTATTCAATTCCCAGTTCACCATACACAGCCTCTTCCACCCAATCTTTATTTCCTGCACCAACAGCCCCCTTGAATATTCCTCCAAATTTTCAAGGATTTAAATCCTCATCAAAAAACCCCCTCTCAAACACAGTCCTCTGATGAAACAACAGCAAAGAAAGGAAAAACAGTCCATTTCTCTCAAACTGAGAAACCTAAAACAACACCTTCTGAATCATTACCCAAAAATACCGCACCAACCTCATGACCAAAAGAGCCAGAACACCCTCTAATGATGGTGAATCCTATCTCTTCCTTTTTGGAAAAATGTGCTGAAAATGTCATGCCCAGCTTTTCAATTGAATCCGATTCAAAAGAAAGTCCATCTTCTGAATCTTCAGAAAGTGACTCTGATTCGGATTATGAAATACCCTACCAATTGATGGCTGATGATGCTACATCTTCTAGAGGACCTCAAGTTGAAGAAGTTGATGATCCAAAAGAAGAATTTGAATAGCCCAGAACACCGCAGCCAAATTTGCAGACAAATTTCCAAAAAAATACTGGAAATTACTTCACCCTGGATGATGTTCCTCCTTCACATTACAGGAATAGATTTCTGGAATTTAGAGCATGGATAGTTGGACAAATGCTTATTCCTGGAGCAGAAATCAGGGTTGTTATTGAAACATTTCTTGCAAAAATGGTGGGAAAGCTAGCAAACTGGTATGCTTCTCTCAATGCTTATGCTAGAACCCAGTTGATGGATGCCACATCACCAGAAGATTTCCTAGGACTCTTGCATTATGAGTTCTTAGGAAAATGGGATGATGATCTTGAAGTTGCATGAAAGGAGTATTACCAGATGAAATGTTGTTCACTACAAAGAAAAGATCTAGAAAGACATTTCCAAAATATGTCTACTAGATTTTACCTGTTAGGAGGCACTGCTAATCCTGATTTAAAACAAGCCTTTTTGGCTTCTATTCCTGAGTTTCTTGCCTCTCGAATGTTTTTAATCCTTCAACAATCAAATTACAAAGTTGGAGATGTGCCAATGGGACATTTGTATCAGATCATGATTCAGGCTCATACACAGTTATGTGATCAAAGGAAGATGATTAAACTGTCTCTGGGCAGTAGGAAGAATCCTTTGGGAAAACTTTCATGTGACAGGCCTGATTTGCAGATCAAATGCAAAGATATTGATGTTTGCGTTTGTCCATCAAAGAAGAAGAAACATTTCTTCAAACTGAAGAAGAAAGGGAAAAGATCCAAGTTTAAGAAGTGGAAGTATTACAAGAAGAAAAAGTTCCGTGGCAAGAAAAAAACTGACAGATGCTACATCTGTGGGAAAAAGGGTCATTTTGCAGAAAGCTGCCCTTCAAAAACAAAGAAGACTAAGCAAATGATTCAACAAATTCAGCAGATCACTAAAGTAGATTTGAATGATGCTGATCTTGAGTTTCTCTTTTCAGAAGAAGAAGAAGCTTCACCAGAATGTGTTTTTGCTATAGGCCAAGAGGCAGACTCAGAAATTTCCAGCTCTGAAACAGAGTCCTGGGATGACCAGTTTTTAATTGGTGGTGATAATAAAGACATGATAGCCCTAACTCATGAAAAACATCCAATACCTTTGTTCCTTATCCAAATTTACCCAACCAGTTATTCCAAACCCATAAAACTTGTAGCCTTGATCGACACTGGAGCCAAAACTACCATTCTCAACCCAAAAGCCTTGCCTAAAGAATGTTGGAAACATCATTCTGAGTATTTCTCTACAGCTAATGGAGAATTACTTGAAACTAGCCTTAAAACCAGACACCCAATAAAGATCCAATTCTTTCCAAATTGTTACACCTGGACACATGTTCTTGGATCTTCCTTACCTGGAAAAGATATTGTCATTGGCTTTGATGTCTATTGGAAGATGAAAGACTTGAGAATTCTTCCAAATGGACTCAAGTTCAAGAAATACTTTCAACCATTCACCAATATTTCATCTATCCTTTTTGTTGACCAAACCATTTCTCAACCAAACCTTCAAACTATTCATGAGTTCTTATTAAGAGAATGCAGTGCTCAGTCTCATACAGAGTTTCTTCAGAAATGCTCATCACCATTGTGGAAAAATGAGGAGTTCTTCATCTCCTTACCTTTCAAACAAAATGAAGATGTTAACCCAACAAAGGCAACTCATCCAGGAATGACTCCCTCTGATCTTAAATTGGCAATTGAAGAATGCAACCAATTGGAAGACCAAGGCCTAGTTGCTCCCACAAAATCAGAATGGACATGCCAAGCTTTTTATGTAAACAAAAGATCAGAACAAGTTCATGGGAAGAAAAGATTGGTGATTGACTATCAGCCTTTGAATTTCTTCCTCAGGGATGACAAATTCCCTTTGCCAAAAATTTCCTCATTATTTGCATTTTTGGCGGGAGCTAAAATCTTTTAAAAATATTATTTGAAGGCTGGATTTTGGCAACTTGGAATCAAAGAGGGAAGACAGATACAAAACGGGCTTTTGTATTCCAAACAGACACTATCAATGGAATGTGCTGCCTTTTGGACTCAAAGTAGCCCCATCACTATTCCAACGGGCTATGATCAAAATCTTTGAGCCCATCCTCTCCAGCGCTCTTGTTTATATTGATGATATTCTTTTATTTTCTGCAGATATAAAAGCCCATGAGAAACTGCTCCAACAGTTTGCTAATCTTGTACGACATTATGGTGTTATGCTTTCACCCACCAAAATGTTCATTGGTCAAACAGAGATAGATTTCTTAGAATGAAATTCAAAGAAGGGAAGTATCTTCCAGGTCCTCATGTTGCAACAGAACTGGATAAATTTCCAAAGAAAATCTTTCTGTCAAACAAATCAGACAAGTTCTTGGCATTATCAATTATCTCAGGGATTTCATTCCTCACTTGATAAAGAAGACAGCCCCTCTCAGAGCTCTTCTAAGAAAGAATCCTCCACCATGGTCCTCAGAACAAACAGAAGCTTTTGAACAACTCAGAATTTGCATAAAGAATCTTCCTGATCTCCAGATTCTCTCCACAGGAAAAAGAATTCTTCAAACAGATGCAAGCGATCAATTTTGGGGGAGCTATTCTTTTAGAAGAGGATGACAATAAGAAAAAACGGATTTGTGCTCATGCTAGTGGAAAGTTCACAGACGCAGAATGCCATTATCACTCAACCTTTAAAGAGGTCTTTGCAGTTAAATATGGCAATAAAAAAGTTTGAATTCCATCTAATTGGTCATCATTTCAAAGTTATGATAGACTGCTCATGATTTCCAAAAATGCTTGAATTCAAAGGAAAGACTCTACCGCATCCTCAACTTCTCAGAATGAAAGAATGGTTCAGTAGTATGACTTTGAAGTAGAACACATCAAAGGAGAGGATAACCTATTACCAGATCTTTTAAGCAGACCACCTTTCTCTTGTGAAAAACCCTTTCAGCTAAAAGTTCCTTCCCATGCTATATATGTATCAAACTATTAATGCCAACTTTCTTGAAAAAGGTATTCCTCCATCCTTACCATCACACATTTCTATGACCATCCTTAATCAAAAGGTAAGAACTCAAATTTTTAAACTTCAATCCGAACTAATCAGAAAATATGGGTTAGATTTTTTTCACAAATTAGGCTTTTATCCTATCTATCCTTTCACCTGTACTTTCAGCTTCCTAAACCAAAGTCCTGGAAACCAATTTTATTGGCCTCCTGAATTATTAATCCTATTTTGGTATCTTTGTCATCTATATTGGATCTCATTTGATCTTCAACCATTAAAGCTTGCAAGGTATATCAGCCTGCTTGAGAAGAATGAAGGTCTGAATCCACATTTGTCAACATTTCTTAAATGGTTCCAGAATTTGTCAATATGGAAATCTTATTTGACAAATGAAGCTTATACTCAACATGTGGCACCTCCTCTCGAATGTCATACTATCATCACCTTCAAAAGAACTTTCTTCAAAGCTAAAGGTGTTTTCACTGATGTACCATGTTTTAATATCTATGGGACTTATAGACACTCAATGATGCACTATATTACCATAGATACCACAGATCCTTCACCATGGAGAGAATTTCAAAGACACATGTTCGAAAAAAATGGTATTATTCCAAAGGAGATATGGCAAATATATCTGATGATGCCCCATGGGAAATATTTCCTCCTGATTATGGGAAACAGCTGTTAGCAGACAAAGAATATTAGGAAAAGACACAAAGGACTACATCAATCCCGTCTCACATGCAAATTGATGATCCTTATCAAGCCAGCTCATCTGATCCTTATCAAGACAGCTCATCTGATCCTTATCAAGACAGCTCATCTGATCCTTATCAAGATAGCACATCTGATCCTTATCAAGCCAGCTCATCTGCAGAACAGATATGGTTAAACTCTTTCAAATCAAATAATTCAGAGGACCCATGTATGCCAATAGCAGGACACTCACAAGATCCTGACGAAGACTTTTACCATAGTGAAGACAGTGTTGAAGATAAGAATCTATCTCCAAGTCACGAGCCAATTAGTCATAAATGGTTGTAATTTAAAGATGTTACTTTATCAGTGGATATCTATCCATGTTTGTCTATTTATCTTTAGTTGTTTGTTTGCTTGTAGGCCTTCTTTTATCTCAGCTCCTTCTCTATATAAGGAGCTTTCTGTCTTAGTTGAAAGGCAGAACCCCTCTTGTAAAAATTTTCAGAAGCTAAATAAACCATGGCCTTTTAAAAAGTCTTTCTTCTTCTCTAGCAGTTATATTATGAATTACAATTATTCCACATATCTAAATTAAGGAGTATGCTCTGTACTTGCCTCTATGAAGGATCTGGTACATCAGAAACTTAATTAAGAAAATGATCCAGTAACCAACTCTATTTAAGATTATAATTTATAGTTGTATAGATTATAAAAAGGGGGACAGGCTGTCTGGCCGGAAATTGGTTGTGTGATGCTATAAGTACGGCTTTGGCTAGTCCATGATATAATCTGTATAGCTATGAAATATAATTTTAATGGAGCTCTGGAGGCTAGTCCATGATATAATTTGTATAGCTATGAAATATAATTTTAATGGAGCTCTAGAAAATTGGTATCAGAGCCTTGTTTTTGCATAAGGTGGAATTGTTATAATTCATATGAAGATTGAAAGAGAAGAAATTCTTAAACATGACAAAACCAGAAAGCTCTTCTGTTCCCTCTTCTACTCCCTTTGTAATATGTGATTATAAGTATGTGCCAACTAAGTCTGTTGCCGTTACCCTATCACCCCCCATCAACCAAACCACCCAGAAAAAGACCAACTACTTGTATGAATTTACTTACCTTTCTGAAGATCAAAAGATTGAAGAATCAAAATTCCCCCTGTTGAACCCTTATGATGCCTTTTCAAAATCCAAAATAAACTGGGAAACAATCTTTTAAAGCTCTTGTAAACCGACCCACTTCCTCTATAAAAGAATATGTTCAAGCCTCCAGTTTTGATCAACACCATATACCAGCCTCTCAGACAGAACAATTTGTGACCTTAGAAATTCCTCCAGAATTTCTAAGAACTTGGCTAAACCAGGGATACACTCATATCCACTTTGGAGCTATAAGGTTAGGACTCTCCTACCATGGCAGAGCAAGGCAACCTGTTTTCTCTAGGATCGCTCTTTTGGATTCTAGATATAAACAGTATCAACATGCTGTAATTGGGACCGTAGAGACATCTTTAAATGCTGGCTCAGTATTCTTTACATTTTTCCCAAATTATAATCTGGCCCTTTCTGATCCCCATGCCTTGACAACTTTAAAAGTCCAACTCCAAATCCTTGGTGCTGAACAAATTTCCACAGCCAAAGTAGCCACCCTTCACTACTAAATTGTCTACCGTCTCCAAAACCATGCTATCAACTTGTCACTACCATGTGTCCAAAATGATGCTTTTCTCATAAAAGCAGACTCTCATAATACTCCCACGTGCATTCACACACCCAAACAACTTTTTAGGAATGATTTGTTAAAATTATTCCCAGAAAAGTGGATCACCAATTATGAGAAGTTGCATGAGACAGTGGAGCCAATTCAAGGTACAGACCCTGTGCATATCAAAAGATCTGATGGATCAGTTGATACGATCTTTAGGAGAAAACAAGAAACTCCTACAGTTTTTAATACACAGTTCATGATCAATCCTTGGGATCCAGAAGATAACATCCCTGTAGCCTCTTTTGATAATTTTGGAAGACCAGTCTATGCTTTTAAGTGTAATGGTTACTGTTATTTTGATTATTGTGATTGTGATGATTGTTATGCTGCATCCTACTTTGATGATGATGAGAAGAAAAAGAAAAAGAAGAAGTCTCCAGGAAAATATAGTGAAAAGGAATTCAGAAGAAGATATGAAGATGGAGATTCAAGCATCTGCACTCTGGGACAACCTTCAGGAAAATATGATTATCTTGTATCATATTCTCCTCCTGCTTGGTACAAACCACCAGCTACTCAAAATATTCCTCCTGAACCTTGCAAACCTCAAATACCTCCATCCCAGCCAAAAGCTAAGGCAACTCCTCTCCCATGTTACAAAAAAGCTTTGAAATGGGTAAGAAAAGAAAACTCAGCTGAGATCCAAAAGCCAAAGTCTTTACCCCAAATCTGTATGTTCCAACCCACAGATTTTCCTCCTTTAACCAAAGAAACAAAAAACCAAATTACCATGCAACCTTTTATCCTGGAATCAAACATTATTGATGCAGATGGCAGACCTAGACAAACAACTCTGGCTAAAGCAGTAGTCAACTGGCAGACACAAAATGCTTATGCTCAAAATCAAAAATTGAAGCTTATTGAAGAAAAGATTGATGGAGTTGCTGAACATATGAATTTGGCAGAAAAAAAGTTCCAGGCCTTTGAAAAATGAATGACAGCCGTTCATACAGAATTACAAAGGCAGATAGAGATGAAGCACCAGGAACTTATGCGAATCATCAGCAACAAAGGCACATTGAATAGCATTCAAATGAAAGAAACAGAAATTTTAAACTTGAAAGCCCAGGTTGACCAACTTGAAAAGGATCTTAAAAGAAAGAAAGAAGAGTTGTCCTCACAAACCTCTTCAAAATCCTTCTCTCCAGATCCTTTGGGTCTTTTGTACAGCCCTTATTCAATTCCCAGTTCACCATACACAGCCTCTTCCACCCAATCTTTATTTCCTGCACCAACAGCCCCCTTGAATATTCCTCCAAATTTTCAAGGATTTAAATCCCAATAAAAAACCCCCTCTCAAACACAGTCCTCTGATGAAACAACAGCAAAGAAAGGAAAAATAGTCCATTTCTCTCAAACTGAGAAACCTAAAACAACACCTTCTGAATCATTACCTAAAAATACCTCACCAACCTCATCACCAAAAGAGCCAGAACACCCTCTAATGATGGTGAATCCTATCTCTTCCTTTTTGGAAAAATGTGCTGAAAATGTCATGCCCAGCTTTTCAATTGAATCCGATTCAAAAGAAAGTCCATCTTCTGAATCTTCAGAAAGTGACTCTGATTCGGATTATGAAATACCCTACCAATTGATGGCTGATGATGTTACATCTTCTAGAGGACCTGAAGTTGAAGAAGTTGATGATCCAAAAGAAGAATTTGAACAGCCCAGAACACCGCAGCCAAATTCGCAGACAAATTTCCAAAAAAATACTGGAAATTACTTCACCCTGGATGATGTTCCTCCTTCACATTACAGGAATAGATTTCTGGAATTTAGAGCATGGATAGCTGGACAAATGCTTATTCCTGGAGCAGAAATCAGGGTTGTTATTGAAACATTTCTTACAAAAATGGTGGGAAAGCTAGCAAACTGGTATGCTTCTCTCAATGCTTATGCTAGAACCCAGTTGATGGATGCCACATCACCAGAAGATTTCCTAGGACTCTTGCATTATGAGTTCTTAGGAAAAATGGGATGATGATCTTGAAGTTGCACGAAATGAGTATTACCAGATGAAATGTTGTTCACTACAAAGAAAAGATCTAGAAAGACATTTCCAAAATATGTCTACTAGATTTTACCTGTTAGGAGGCACTGCTAATCCTGATTTAAAACAAGCCTTTTTGGCTTCTATTCCTGAGATTCTTGCCTCTCGAATGTTTTTAATCCTTCAACAATCAAATTACAAAGTTGGAGATGTGCCAATGGGACATTTGTATCAGATCATGATTCAGGCTCATACACAGTTATGTGATCAAAGGAAGATGATTAAACTGTATCTGGGCAGTAGGAAGAATCCTTTGGGAAAACTTTCATGTGACAGGCCTGATTTACAGATCAAATGCAAAGATATTGATGTTTGCATTTGTCCATCAAAGAAGAAGAAACATTTCTTCAAACTGAAGAAGAAAGGGAAAAGATCTAAGTTTAAGAAGTGGAAGTATTACAAGAAGAAAAAGTTTCGTGGCAAGAAAAAAATTGACAGATGCTACATCTGTGGGAAAAAGGGTCATTTTGCAAAAAGCTACCCTTCAAAAACAAAGAAGACAGAGCAAATGATTCAACAAATTCAGCAGATCACTAAAGTAGATTTGAATGATGCTGATCTTGAGTCTCTCTTTTCAGAAGAAGAAGAAGCTTCACCAGAATGTGTTTTTGCTATAGGCCAAGAGGCAGACTCAGAAATTTCCAGCTCTGAAACAGAGTCCTGGAATGACCAGTTTTTAATTGGTGGTGATAATAAAGACATGATAGCCCTAACTCATGAAAAACATCCAATACCTTTGTTCCTTATCCAAATTTACCCAACCAGTTATTCCAAACCCATAAAACTTGTAGCCTTGATCGACACTGGAGCCAAAACTACCATTCTCAACCCAAAAGCCTTGCCTAAAGAATGTTGGAAACATCATTCTGAATATTTCTCTACAGCTAATGGAGAATTACTTGAAACTAGCCTTAAAACCAGACACCCAATAAAGATCCAATTCTTTCCAAATTGTTACACCTGGACACATGTTCTTGGATCTTCCTTACCTGGAAAAGATATTGTCATTGGCTTTGATGTCTATTGGAAGATGAAAGACTTGAGAATTCTTCCAAATGGACTCAAGTTCAAGAAATACTTTCAACCATTCACCAATATTTCATCTATCCTTTTTATTGACCAAACCATTTCTCAACCAAACCTTCAAACTATTCATGAGTTCTTATTAAGAGAATGCAGTGCTCAGTCTCATACAGAGTTTCTTCAGAAATGCTCATCACCATTGTGGAAAAATGAGGAGTTCTTCATCTCCTTACCTTTCAAACAAAATGAAGATGTCAACCCAACAAAGGCAACTCATCCAGGAATGACTCCCTCTGATCTTAAATTGGCAATTGAAGAATGCAACCAATTGGAAGACCAAGGCCTAATTGCTCCCACAAAATCAGAATGGGCATGCCAAGCTTTTTATGTAAACAAAAGATCAGAACAAGTTCGTGGGAAGAAAAGATTGGTGATCGACTATCAGCCTTTGAATTTCTTCCTCAGGGATGACAAATTCCCTTTGCCAAAATTTCCTCATTATTTGCATTTTTGGCGGGAGCTAAAATCTTTTCAAAATTTGATTTGAAGGCTGGATTTTGGCAACTTGGAATCAAAGAGGAAGACAGATACAAAACGGGCTTTTGTATTCCAAACAGACACTATCAATGGAATGTGCTGCCTTTTGGACTCAAAGTAGCCCCATCACTATTCCAACGGGCTATGATCAAAAACTTTGAGCCCATCCTCTCCAGCGCTCTTGTTTATATTGATGATATTCTTTTATTTTCTGCAGATATAAAAGCCCATGAGAAACTGCTCCAACAGTTTGCTAATCTTGTACGACATTATGGTGTTATGCTTTCACCCACCAAAATGTTCATTGGTCAAACAGAGATAGATTTTCTTGGAATGAAATTCAAAGAAGGGAAGTATCTTCCAGGTCCTCATGTTGCAACAGAACTGGATAAATTTCCAAAAGAAAATCTTTCTGTCAAACAAATTAGACAAGTTCTTGGCATTATCAATTATCTCAAGGATTTCATTCCTCACTTAACAAAGAAGACAGCCCCTCTCAGAGCTCTTCTAAGAAAGAATCCTCCACCATGTTCCTCAGAACAAACAGAAGCTTTTGAACAACTCAGAATTTGCATAAAGAATCTTCCTGATCTCCAGATTCCCTCCACAGGAAAAAGAATTCTTCAAACAGATGCAAGCGATCAATTTTGGGGAGCTATTCTTTTAGAAGAGGATGACAATAAGAAAAAACGGATTTGTGCTCATGCTAGTGGAAAGTTCACAGACGCAGAATGCCATTATCACTCAACCTTTAAAGAGGTCTTTGTAGTTCAATATGGCATAAAAAAGTTTGAATTCCATCTAATTGGTCATCATTTCAAAGTTGTGATGGACTGCTCATCATTTCCAAAAATGCTTGAATTCAAAGGAAAGACTCTGCCCCATCCTCAACTTCTCAGAATGAAAGAATGGTTCAGTAAGTATGACTTTGAAGTAGAACACATCAAAGGAGAGGATAACCTATTACCAGATCTTTTAAGCAGACCACCTTTCTCTTGTGAAAAACCCTTTCAGCTAAAAGTTCTTCCCATGTTATATATGTATCAAACTATTAATGCCAACTTTCTTGAAAAAGGTATTCCTCCATCCTTACCATCACACATTTCCATGACCATCCTTAATCAAAAGGCAAGAACTCAAATTTTTGAACTTCAATCCGAACTAATAAGAAAATATGGGTTAGATTTTTTTCACAAATTAGGCTTTCATCCTATCTATCCTTTCACCTGTATTTTCAGCTTCCTAAACCAAAGTCCTGGAAACCAATTTTATTGGCCTCCTAAATTGTTAATCCTGTTTTGGTATCTTTGTCATCTATATTGGATCTCATTTGATCTTCAACCATTAAAGCTTGCAAGGTATATCAGCCTGCTTGAGAAGAATGAAGGTCTGAATCCACATTTGTCAACATTTCTCAAATGGTTCCAGAATTTGTCAAGATGGAAATCTTATTTGACAAATGAAGCTTATACTCAACATGTGGCACCTCCTCTCGAATGTCATACTATCATCACCTTCAAAAGAACTTTCTTCAAAGCTAAAGGTGTTTTCACTGATGTACCATGTTTTAATATCTATGGGACTTATAGACACTCAATGATGCACTATATTACCATAGATACCATAGATCCTTCACCATGGAGAGAATTTCAAAGACACATGTTCGAAAAAAATGGTATTATTCCAAAGGAGATATGGCCAAAGATATCTGATGATGCCCCATGGGAAATATTTCCTCCTGATTATGGGAAACAGCTGTTAGCAGACAAAGAATATTGGGAAAAGACATAAAGGATTACATCAATACCGTCTCACATGCAAATTGATGATCCTTATCAAGCCAGCTCATCTGATCCTTATCAAGACAGCTCATCTGATCCTTATCAAGACAGCTCATCTGATCATTATCAAGCCAGCTCATCTGCAGAACAGATATGGTTAAACTCTTTCAAATCAAATAATTCAGAGGACCCACGTATGCCAATAGCAGGACACTCACAAGATCCTGACGAAGACTTTTACCATAGTGAAGACAGTGTTGAAGATAAGAATCTATCTCCAAGTCACAAGCCAATTAGTCATAAATTGTTGTAATTTAAAGATGTTACTTTATCAGTGGATATCTATCCATGTTTGTCTGTTTATTTTTAGTTGTTTGTTTGCTTGTAGGCCTTCTTTTACCTCCGCTCCTTCTCTATATAAGGAGCTTTCTGTCTTAGTTGAAAGGCAGAACCCCTCTTGTAAAAATTTTCAGAAGCTAAATAAACCATGGCCTTTTAAAAAGTCTTTCTTCTTCTCTAGCAGTTAGATTATGAATTACAATTATTCCACCTATCTAAATTAAGGAGTATGCTCTGTACTTGCCTCTATGAAGGATCTGGTACATCAGAAACTTAATTAAGAAAATGATCCAGTAACCAACTCTATTAAGATTATAATTTATAGTTGTATAGATTATAAAAAGGGGACAGGCTGTCTGGCCGGAAATTGGTTGTGTGATGCTATAAGTACGGCTTTGGCTAGTCCATGATATAATTTGTATAGCTATGAAATATAATTTTAATGGAGCTCTGGAAAATTGGTATCAGAGTTTTGTTTTTGCATAAGGTGGAATTGTTTTTGCTCTGGCACATACTTATAATCACATATTACAGAGGGAGTAGAAGAGGGAACAGAAGAGCTTTCTGGTTCTGTCATGTTTAAGAATTTCTTCTCTTTCAATCTTCATATGAATTATAACAATTCCACCTTATGCAAAAACAAGGCTCTAATACCAATTTTCCAGAGCTCCATTAAAATTATATTTCATAGCTATACAGATTATATCATGGACTAGCCAAAGCCGTACTTATAGCATTACACAACCAATTTCCGGCCAGACAGCCTGTTCCCTTTTTATAAGTGTATCACTATTTTTATAAAGAAGAAATCTTAATTTAGGGAAATTTATTTTATTCAAAAAATATATAAAAATATTATTATTATTTCTTTTTTGTAAAATATCACTATATTTCCTAAGTGTAAGATTTAATTTTTTTTTTATTGTAACTTGATATATTTTAGTAAACTATCATTATTTTAATGATTATTTTTTATTAATTAAAAATAATTTTATGTAAAAATAGTTAAAATAATATCAATTTATATAATTATAAAAACTATAAAAATTAATTTCATAAAAACTGATTTACTTTTCTATAGTGCAACAATTTAACGTAAAACAAACAAATTATAATTAAAAAGCACTATAATTTTATATTTACAGAAAAAGATGTTAGTTCACAAAAAAAAGCAAAATATTTTCACATTTTTTTGTAAATTTTTCTAAAAAAATACATTATTTTATTTTGAAACGAAATAAGCATATGAAGCACCTTAAATTTTGTATTAAATCTCATCAATTTGCATAAAATGTAAAAAAAAAATAAAAATAAAAATAAAAATAAAAAAAAAGAATTTTGATGATCCAATAATACAGTTAGAGAGCAAAATTATAAAATAAAAAATAATCCATTGATCATAACCTAAAATAACTTATGTTGTCATTTTGTTGTTTTTCTTATATTTGTGAGAAATTATTTTTTATTCTTTTACTAAGTTTTCTTTATAGAAAAAGTAACATTTAATAAAACATCATTTGGTGGTTTTTTTTTTTTTTTTAAACAAGGTGAGCCCATCTATTATTATGAACGAGTTTGGACATGTTAATTGCCTTTTTGATAAAAGTTGAGATCAAATATCACTGGATGCATCCGATTAGATTGGCAAAATTTTAGTACATTCATTATTTATTAGGATTCAAAATATTATTAATGAAAATAAAAAGTACAATAAGAGTACAATAAGGAATAAAAAAATTAATAAAAATGAAACCTCTCAACAATACTAAAATCTTCAAAAAGAAGATTAATACAAAACTCAGGACAAGAGTACCGCCTCAGGAAATCATTATTTTGTGCTCCAAACTTTGCCAAACTATCTGACACACCATTGCCTTCACGATAAATATGTGAAACAACAACATTCATGCTGCAAAGATTGTGCAAACATGAATCCCATTGAAGCTGAACCACCCAGGGAACATCAACAGAACATGATTGGAACAAATGAACTACTCAAATAGAATGACACCCCAACCATAAATTACACCAACCAAACTCCTTAGCTTTTCAAATTGCAAACATGGCAGCTTGCAATTCATTAACGAAAGCAAAACCCATGCCAATATTAAAAGCAAACGCACCTTTAACATAACCTCTAGCATTACGAAAAACACCACCAGCACCTGACATCCCTAGAGAGCCAATTGCTGAACTATTAGTGTTAGCTTTAACCCAACCATTAATAGGAGGCTGTAAAGTGACACTGATTATCTTTGTAGCTTTAAATGGAATAGCAGTTATATTAAATAGAGAAAGAGTATGCAATTCTGCCAAAGAGTTAGTCACAGAGCCATGATTAAAGAAAGCACACTCATTAACCATATTCCAAAGACTGCGATGTGCCATAAAGATGTCAGGCTTAGCTTCTTCAAAAATAATTAAATTTTGACTATGCTAAATCATCCAAATAGCACTAACAATAGTTGAATTCCATAGCATTCTAACATGAGAACTAAAAGTACATTTCATAGCGAAGTTGATAAGAGAAATGAGAGTATGACCCAAAGTTAATGAATGGCTCTGAAAAGCATACCTATGTTAATTGTTGAATTTGGGATTGCCGATGTGTGATGGACAAGTTGGAGAAGCCCGTAGAGTACATAGGCGATGCTTATACATTCAAGCATAGCGATAGTTCATATAGGTGTTACTGTTACCACCTTAGTGCATAAGGACGACGCCTGACTAGTGAACCGACGCCTGAAAATGTTCAAGTGACGCCTATGTAGAAAGAACGACACTCTCAGTTTAAATTTTGTATGCGACATGGGTAAAATGAATTTGTGGGCTGGGAATAGGCCTGGCCACAAGAGGCTTGGCCACAAGCCAAGTTAGACACTGAACCAAAACCAGTCCGATTAAAATCAGACCGAAACTAAGTTGAACTGACCAGAAAACGTGGGAAGGATCAGTTCCTCTCTAAATGGAATCGTGAACTGAAGGTTTCGAACTAATATTTAAAAAAAAAAAAAATATATATATATATATATATTGTAAAATTTTTTATTTCAACCAATATTATATAAAAACTAACATAAAATAATTTTATTTTTATCTTTTGAATTTTTTTATCTAAAATTAACTAGTTAATTTATTTTAAGTTAACTAGTTAAGGTAAAATTATTTTTTATATTTTATTTTTAACTAAAAAATAACTTATTAAAATGTCATAATAAATTTTTATTTCAACTTTATATCATAAATAAAAGTATATCAAATTGAATCAATTCAAAACTAAAATCGACCAGTTTAAATCGAAATAGGAATCGGCTAATTCTTGAACTAGCTCTGAACTAGTCTTGTGCCCAGTTCCGGTCCGGTTCTAGTAACTCTAAAACCAACGATTCATAAATTATGGCTATGCCTAGTTGGGAAGGCCTTTAAAGCACTGTTGGTTTATAAAGTATATATTTTGGCTTAGTTTATATTTAATCGAAAATGAATTTATTTTTTTTAAGAAATCGAAAATTAATATTTAAGAACTAAAGAGCATAACTAACAATACTAAAATTGATAGTTGTGCAATAATATAATTAGGAAAAGTATATTGGTTATATCATGAAATGTAAAATTTAAATAATATTGTTCTTGAGTTTTTGTGCATTCCAACAATCGTGTAACGTCGCAGTTAAAATTATAGATGCATCTTACTGTATGCATTGTCTAAATGAAATATATATATATATATATATATATATATATATATATATATATATATATATATTTCAACCAAAAGTATAAATTCTCAACTTAAAATTGCAGAGGCTGCTTTATGTGACATGAATATGTATAGAAAGGAATGGATTAAAAGATAAATGTGACCATAAGAAGGCATCAAATGACATATTGAGCAGAAGCCAGCAGTAACAAGTTCATAAAGATAGATAGTTGCTTAAGGTGTTTTAAATGAATTTGTGTTGCTATCCTTTTTTCTTCTTTTCTTCTTTTTATTATTATTTTTTTTCCATTAATATAAGGAAAGGGAAAAGTGGTATGGATCCTAGGTGTGGTCACATGCCTTTGGCAGGATTGGTTTTTTTTTTTTTTTTTTTTTACCAAAGATTAATAGTTAATATTAAATTAGAGGGGAAGGGGAGGTGAAGTTGCGATTCGAACAGCCTACCGTCCATTAAGGCCCTGAGAGTCCTTACCACTACAACCATACGCATAGGGCATGCAGGATTGGTTGTTAGGTAAAGGGAAATTATACAATGAAACAGTGATTTCAACTCAGAAAGTTACATTCATATATTTAATGGGTGGTTTTTATTTATGGGATATTCTTACTTAGACTAGTTGTATTACACTTAATGGTTAGATTCGAATCATAATTTAGGTGTTTTGTTTTCATTTAACAACTTTCTTACACTTTAGTTATGTGTCTTACATCTAATAATATGGTATAAAACATTCAACCTACGCAAGAATCTCCATTTACTTTATATAGGTATATATTTTTAAAAATTATCAAAGCAAGAACATGCGTGAACATGGATGGTTATTTTTTCGAACTAAATTTTCTTACAATATGGCGCAATCTAATTGGTTTATTATTCCATTTATTGATATGTATATAAATTTACACATGTTCTATAATGTGTAAACATGGATACCATGATACAGTCTCTACTATGGCCTTAAAATTTATATTAGGAAGTGATTGTTAGTGCTGAAATAAATATCAGCTAGTTGTTTATTTTTCTACATTTTAATTATATGTGAGTCTATAAAATGGCACTGCTATTTATCTTATTTTGTACCAATTGAATTGAGTAAAATAATACAACAGTTCATATACTCTTTTAGTCTAACTTTTTTATTTTCTTCGATTAAATAAATCTCTATTTTTCTCTTCAAACCAACATTGTGGTATCAAAGCTGGTTACTTTCATACTTTTGGGCATTTTTACATGGCAAATAATAATAGTACACTGAGCATAGCCCAACCAGCCTTGCCAATCTTTAAAGGCAACAACTATAAGTTTTGGAGCATTAAAATAAAAATTTTATTCAAGTCATAGGAGTTCTGGGACTTGGTGGAGCATGGATACAATGATCAAGATGAAGAGACTAAATTGAAGGAAAAAAAAAGACTCGAAAGCCTTGTTCTTCATTCAACAAGCTGTGCATGAGTCAGTTACAACAGCCTCTACAACAAAGGAGGCATGGTTAACCTTGCAGCTGGCATATCATGGCTCATCCACGGTGGTCGTGGTGAAGTTGTAGACACTTAATCGTGAATTTCAAAATTTGCACATGAAGAATGGTGAATCAGTGCATGATTTTTTGATAAACGTAGCAGCAATTGTCAATCAATTGAGGTCATATGGAGAGGAGGTCTCAGAGAGGACTGTTGTTATGAAAGTGTTGAGGAGTTTAACTCCTAAATTTGACCATGTGGTTGTAGCTATTGAGGAGTCCAAAAATCTGTTAACTTATTCATTTGATGAGTTGATAAGTTCTCTATAAGCACGCGAAGCAAGAATTAACTAGAAATAGAGGAAAAGAGTGAATAAAAGGCATTTCAAATAAAAGGTGAAGGCTCAAAGGAACATGAAAGAGCAGCAGGTCAAGGAAAAGGCAGAGGAGGATTTCGAGGAAAGAATTTTAGACATGACAATGGAAGAGGTAGATGGTCTAAGCAAAAATTCAATAACAAAGGCAACATTCAGTGTTATAATTGTAGAAAATTCGGGCATGTGAAAGCAGATTACTAGTTTAAAGATAGAAAGGTGAATTATGCAGAAGAAGCTAATGAAGAAAGAAAATTGTTTATGGCACACAACAAGACAATTGACACATATGGTGGAGTATGCTTTGTAGGTAACAGGTGTTCCAATCATATGACAGGCAAGAAGTCACTCTTTAAGGAGATTGATGAGAGCTAAAAGAGGAGGGTCATATTGGGAGATGATAAAGAAATAGAGGTTGAGGGGAAAGGAACCGTGGCTATTACAGCTAGCCAAGGTAAAACATAGCTCTTATATGATGTTCAATTTGCTCCTAATTTAGCACATAATTTGTTGAGTGTTGGGCAGTTGCTTATTAGTGGGTACTTCACTCTATTTGATGATGAAGCATATGTCATTAAGAACAAACAATTAGGCTAAGTGATTACAAATGTTCAAATGATAAAAAAAATAAATGTTTCCACTTGATGTCTCCACTGTGGAAGAGTTTGCTTTGGTTGCTGGAGAAAAAAATGAATCCAAGCTATGGCATCTTCAGTATGGACACCTGAATGTGAAAGGATTACAACTACTTAAAAGGGAAGGTATGGTTTATGGCTTACCAAAAATTCAAATAACTGATTTATGTGAAGGATGCATTTATGGCAAGCAGATGAGGAAGTCATTTCCTAGTGGGAAGGCATGGAGAGCTGCAACATGTCTTGAACTGGTTCATGCAAACTTGTGTGATCCTATGAATACAAAATCATTTAGAGGAAGTTACTATTTTCTTTTATTTATGGATGACCTCAGCAGAATGAATTGGGTATATTTTCTGAAATTTAAGTCACAAACATTTAAGAATTTCAAAAAATTTAAAGCATTGGTTGAGAATCAAAGTGGCAAGAGTATAAAAGTAAGTCACACGGACAAAAATGGTGAGTTACTTCCAAAAGAATTTAATAAATTTTGTGAGGAGAATGGAATTCAAAGGGAGCTGATACCACCATATACTCCAGAGCAAAACGGGGTGGTGGAACGCAAAAATAGAATAGTGGTGGAGATGGCAAGAAGTCTATTGAAAGGGAAAGGTCTTCCAAATTCATATTGGGCAGAAGCGGTAGCAATAATGGTGTATTTGCTAAATATTTCCCTTACAAAAGTGGTTTAGAATTACACTCCATATGAAGCATGGAAAGGGACCAAACCCATTGTAAGCCATTTAAAAGTGTTTCGTTCTATTGCTTATACTTTAGTTAATTCTCAAAATCGTATAAAATTAGATGAAAAATTAGTAAAATTTATTTTTATTGGTTATTGTTATGAATCCAAAGCATATAAGTTGTATAATCCTAACACAGGCAAGATAATTGTCAGTAGAAATGTAATGTTTAATGAAAAAGCAGGTTGGGATTGGAATGGAGGAAGTTCAAGTGAGGAAGATCAGTCAAAAGTTCCATTAGTTGAAGAAAACTTAAATTCAACTTCAGCTAGTTCACCAATTTCCACTCCAATTGAGTGCAGCCCAACAACTACACCAAATGCCAGCCCAAACACTAGCAACTCAGTAAGTGAGTCTTCGAAGGAGACACCACCACATAAATTTAGATCATTAAGGGAGATATACGAATCAAATGAATTTGCTTTGCTAGTTATAGATCCTTCAACTTATGAAAAGACAATAAAAAGAGAAGAGTGGAAGAAGGCGATGAAATAAGAACTCATGTCCATTGAAATGAACTTAACATAGGAGCTAACAGACTTGCCTAATGGAAAGAATGCAATAGGCTTAAAGTGGATAGACAAAGCTTAATGTAGATGGAAGTGTTCAAAAGCATAAGGCACGATTGGTAGCAGAAGGCTATTCTCAGCAACAAGGAATTGACTACGAGGGGAATTCTTCTCCTGTAGCACGATTTGAAATAGTCATAATAGTCTTGGCATTAGTAACTCAACTCAAATGGAAGGTGTACCAATTAGATGTAAAATCAATATTTTTGAATGGTGAGCTTGAAAAAGAAGTTTATGTCTCCCAACCAGAAGGTTTTGTGATCAACGGGAAAGAATAAAAAGTGTACAAGCTGTGAAAAGCCCTTTATGGCTTAAAGCAGGCTCCAAGGGCCTAGTATAGTAAAATTAATGCATACTTTCATCAAAATGGCTTTATGAGGAGTGAAAATGAGCCTAATCTCTATCTGTAGAAGCTAGGTATTGCTGACTTCATAATAGGGTGTTTAAAAGTATATGATATAATCTATATAGGGACAAGTTCAGCACTTGTAAAAGAGTTCAAGTTCAAAATAATGAGCAGCTTTGAAATGATAGACCTGGGATTGCTGCACTATTTTCTTGGACTAGAGATTATACAAGATGAAGCTGGGGTATTTATTTCTCAGATTAAGTATACTGCAGACTTACTAAAGAAATTCAACATGTCCAATTGCAAGATGATGGCTACTCCAATGAACGTGAATAAAAAATTATAGCAAAAGGATGGAGTTGAAAAAGCAAATCAGAAGCAATTTATGAGTTTAGTTGGTGGACTGATATACTTAACACACACACGACCTGACATTTCATTTTCAATTGGAGTTACGTCAAGGTTCATGAGTAATCCATCAATGTAACACTATGGAGCAGCAAAGAGGATTTTAGGGTATATTGCAGGGACATTGAATTTTGGAATTTAGTACACTCATGTAACCAATTTCAAATTTGTCGGTTTCACTGATAGTGACTGGGCAAGCTCATTAGATGATAGAAGAAGCACTTCTGGAAGCATGATTGGAATGGGATCTGGTGTGATCATGTGGAGTTCCAAAAAATAAGCAACAACAACTTTGTCAACAACTGAGGCAGAGTATGTGGCTATCACTGCAATAACTTGTCAATGTATTTGGCTTAGGAGAATGTTAAGCGAGTTGCATCAAAGCCAAAAAGAAAGGACTAAACTTTACTATGATAATAAATCACAATTGCAATGGCAAAGTGTTAAGAACCTCCAAGGATTAGAACCACGAACCCTAATAATTATGAACCCGTGAATTACTATCTTGAAAACTTAAGAACAAATTTAGTTTCAAAACCCAAGAATAGCTTAAATCAGATTGCAAGGTTTGGTTGATCAAGATTAGAACCTAAAGAAAACTAAGTTCTTTAAACCTTAACCCTTAAGACGCCATAAGGATAGATCAATTCCTTGATAAGTGGTTTATGCATTCAACAAGAATTCAAGCAAATATGCAAAAGGACTAATTTTCATTCAATTTCCAATCTATCTAAAACACATCATAAAGAGGGTTTTTATAACATCCTAACATAAGAATCCATAATAAAACTATTAAGCATAATAGCAAATAATATAGTTCTGAACTTAAATAAGGGATTTAAGCCCATATACTAGCCCGCATAAGTCTTCATGTAGTTGGACTTGCCAAACATTAAACAAAGAAATTCTTAGGATAGAAAAATTGTATGCCAATTTGAAAAAGTATAGTTTTTGCATGGAAAGAGTTAATTTCCTTAGTTTTATTGTTAGTTCAAAGGGTCTAGAGGTTGATGTGGAGAAGGTAGAAGCAATTAGGGAGTGGCCAACACCTAAAACCATTAGCCAAGTTAGAAGCTTTCATGGGTTAGCTAGTTTCTATAAGAGGTTCATTAAAGACTTTAGTACAATAGCTGCACCCTTGAATGAAATTGTCAAGAAAAATTTTAGGTTTACTTGGGGTGATGCATAAGAACATGCTTTTAATATGCTTAAAGATAAGTTATATAATACTCATTTGTTAGTTTTACCTAACTTTGACAAAACCTTTGATATTGAGTGTGATGCTTGTGGCTTTAGAATTGGGGCTGTTTTGATGCAAAAGGGTAGACCTATATGCTATTTTAGTGAAAAGCTAAATGGAGCAGCCCTTCAGTACCCAACCTATGACAAAGAACTCTATACTTTTGTTTAGGCCTTGCAAACATGGCAACACTGTTTATGGCCTAAGGAATTTGTCATACACACAAATCATGAGAGTTTGAAGCATATCAAGGGGCAAGACAAGCTAAACTGAAGACATGCCAAGTAGATGGAGTTCATTGAGACATTCCTATATGTAATCAAGTACAAGAAAGGTAAGGAAAATGTGGTTGCTGATGCACTCTCTCACAGGTATGCTTTACTTACTACTCTTGATTCTAAATTTTTAGGCTTCGAGTTCATAAAAGAGTTGTATGTAAGTGATAATGATTTTAGCAATGTGTTTACAACTTGTGCAAATGGGGCTGTTTTTAATTATTTTTATGTGTTTGAGGGTTTTCTTTTCAAGAAAAATCACCTTTGTATTCCTAACTGTTCTTTGCGGGTTGTACTAGTTAGAGAAGCACATGGGGGCGATTTAATGGGTCATTTTAGGATACAAAAGACTTATGATACTCTGATTGAGTATTTTTATTGGCCATGCATGAAATGTGAGGTGCATAAGATTTATGGTCAATGCATTGTTTGTTTGAAAGCTAAGTCCAAATTGCAACCCCATAGGTTATATACACCTTTACATATTCTTGATGTTCCTTGGATAGATTTGTCTATGGACTTTGTGCTTGGTTTGCCTAGATCTAGGAAAGGTAAAGATAATATATTTATTGTTGTGGATAGGTTTAGTAAGATGGCTCACTTTATACTATGCCATAAAAGTGATGATGCTATTCATATTGTTGATTTGTTTCTTAGGGAAGTTGTGCGTTTGCATGGAGCACCTAGAACCATTGTTAGTGATAGAGATGTTAAATTTCTAAGTCACTTTTGACGTGTGATATGGGGTAAGTTAGGCACTAAATTGCTCTTTTTTACTACTTGCCATCCATAAACAGATGGACAAACCAAAGTTGTGAATAAGACTTTGGTTCAATTGCTTCGTGCTTTGATTTCTTGGAATTTAAAATCTTAGGAGGATTTGTTGCCATTTATTGAATTTTCATACAATAGGGCTGTTCATAGCACTACACACACTTCACCGTTGAAATTGGATATGGCTTTAATCCTTTATCTCCTATTGATTTGATTCATTTACCCCTTAACAAGCTTGTTAGTGTTGGAGGTTCTTCTAAGGCAGATTTGGTTAAAAAACTACACAAGCAAGTTAAAGAGATAATTAAGAAGCAAAATGCAAAAGTGGTTGAGAGGGTTAACAAAGGACGAATTCCAATGGTGTTCCAACCTAGAGATTGGGTTTGGGTTCATTTTCGAAAGGAAAGGTTCCTAAATCAACAAAGGTCTAAGCTAAGTCTGAGGGGTGATGGTCCATTTCAAGTATTTGAGAGGATCAATGACAATGCCTACAAGATTGATTTGAAAGGTGAGTATAATGTGAGTGGTACATTTAATGTTCTTGATCTAAGTCCTTTTGATGTAGGTAATGAGCTTAATTCGAGGACAAATCATCCTAAAGACGAAGGGAATGATACGGACATGGCCAAGCTTAAGAATGGTAATGGTGACAGCATTTCTAGAGATAAAGCTAAGGATGGGCGTCTTCACTTGGGCCAAACCTAGCATGACCAATTGAACTTTCTTGACTAGCCCAATCTTGCATATAGCCAATTAAGCTTTCTTGTAGCTTCTTGGACCTTAACCTTGTAATTGGGCCTTATAGCATGCTTAATGGATCCTTAGCTTTATCTTTGGTTTTTTTGCTGTCCTCTCTATCAAGCCCATCTTTAGTTTTATCTCTAGAATTGCTGCCACCATTACCATCTTAACCTTAGCCATGTCTGTATTATAAAGAATCCAACTTATCATGGAAGAACAAAGCATATTGAGCTGAGAATTCATTTAATCCGAGAATTGGTGGCCAAGGGAGAAATAATCATGAGGTTCTGTCATTCGGAAGTTCAAGTTGCAAACATCTTCACAAAAGCTCTATCAAGTCAAAGACATACTTATCTCAGGGCATTGCTTGGAGTGTGTGATTTTGAATCAAGGGGGAGTGTTGGAGATATGATCCAAAATTTGTTGCAGGAAATTTCTGCAACATCTTCTCATTATTAGTTAAGTTGTTAGCTGATTATTAGGAAGTGATTGTTAGTGCTGAAATAAATATCAGCTAGTAGCTTAATTTTCTACATTTCAGTTATATGTAAGCCTATAAAATGGCACTGCTATTTATCTTGTTTTGTACCGATTGAATTGAGTAAAATAACACAGCAGTTCATCTGCACTTTCAATCCAACTTTTTTATTTTCTTCAATTAAAATAAATATCTGTTTTTCTCTTCAAACCAACAGAAATAACGGAAAACAACAAGACCATGAACACACTTGAAAAACGCGGTCACCTGTTGCTTCTTAGACCTCTGATTGAGATGGATGATCGTCGCATTTCACTAGAACTTCGGATTCAGATCAAGGGCCGGGTTGTATTTCAATATTAACATCTTCTTCTTTCTTGAAGAAGTGCTTGAATGGGTAAGAAATCCAGTGGATAATGGACTTAAAGAATTCGTACACATGTTCCCACAAAGCATAGTACAATCTGCGCTGCATTATCACAAACACTGAGATGGGAAGAAACGCAGCAACAGAAATGAGACTTGCAGTCCACTCCTTTTCTTGGCGAATGACGAGCAAAATTGTAGCACCAAAAGAGAGCATTGTGGCCAATATAGAGAAGAAGAGAAACGTGAAACCCAAGTTAAGTTTCCAAGGTAAAGAGCCGAGAAAATCCTGCAAATTGAATGAAGATGTGAGTATAGAGAGGAACATCACAACTGAGGTCAATGATCCAGCTAAGGCAGCCACATCCATGACGGTGAAGAACACGAAATATGGAGACTTGAGCAAAACTGGAACACCCTTGTCGTTGTTTCCTCCTGGAACAGTATATATGGCGGCATAAACAACAGTCGCCACCAAAACAGCTACAGCAGAACATGATTGAGAGGTTTCTTTGATCCATTTCTTGGCATCTTTGAGCATTTCCTGATGGTTCGTTCGAAATAGATCTCTTGCAGTCCTGTTAGCTCTGTCCCGGTGTGTAAAATAATAATCAGGACACAATTCTCGCACACGCTGCAGGGAGAAACCATATATATATATATATATAACACCGTACCGTGATAATACCCAAAAAAAAAAAAAATGACACACACACATGTATATATATATATATATATATAAACTTTTATACATGATGATATCAAACCTTTTAATACCACACCAAAAATAATTGTATACATATCTCGCATCATGACGATACCAAAAACAAAAATCAACTTTGATGCATGATGATATCAATCCTTTTACAGATGAAAATAAAATATGACACGGAATCATGATGATAAAAAATATAATAAACTTGCACGCGTAAAAGTAATATATGATATTGTATCATGATCACACCCAAAAAAAAGAGAAAAACCATTATAATCATGGAATGGGATGATGATAAGTACCATAATAGGTCATTATAATGGAATCAACTCAAAGAGAATGAGGAATTTGATGAATGGTTTGATTTGTATAATTGGCTAAGATGATAATCACCTCAAACCAACGCAGCTCTTCTTGCAACTGGAGTGCAGGCCCATATTTGGTTCCTTCAGTGTAATGTTTTGTGTCCGCAACTTGGTGCAACAAGGTGCAGCCCTTGTTGTCGATTATTCTGCTCATCCTCTTCCACAATATTTTCTTTCTTTCTAAGAGATCAAAACTCTGCTTCTGGCGGTGCAATATAGTGACATGTAGTACATTCTGTCCCAAGTTATTTCGGTGCTCAACAGCCTGAGGATGCTTTTTAAGTACTTCCCGAACAATCTCAGTAATGCCTTTGCTAGCGGCTATAAGCAATGGATTTTCACTTTCTCTTTCCACACCTTCGCTCTCGATGGTAATCTTTTCTGTCGATGCACCTTCTTTGACCTCATTGTCGATCAATATGCTGTCTTCTTTGACCTCATTGTCGATCAATATGTTGTCGTCAAAATATTTGTCTACTAATATTGGGGCAAGTTTAGAAGCATATACATGCCTATGTTTTTCTTTTAGCATTCTTTGCACTTTTCCTGTTCATATAATGATTAGTTGTTGTTTCAAAGTCAGTAACACAAACACATCAAACAAATAATTAATTGTAGACAGATGCAAATAATTACATGTACCTGTGGCCAATTTTTTGAAGATTTCCAGATAAATATGCATCAACACTGCCAAAATGAGACGCCAATTATATTCCAGCGATAATATATAGCAGTTTTCTTTCTTGATTTTCCATACAAAATTAACATGTAATTTCTTTGTGTTCTTGAAAATTATTTGACTACATGCACCAACTATATATGTTTTAGTGGATAGAACGTCTGAGTTGGATTTTCTTATTTCTCACATCGAGCACAGATATGAAAAGAGGCCTACTCATGTACATTATGCTCAAAATTAAGTTTGTAATATACACAAAGGTATTATATTTTTATTGATCTGTATTACTCATCTACCGGTAGTGTGCAATACTATGATACAGATAAGAATCTACAAATATATTATTGAAGAAAGTACAACTTTTTTTTTTTTTGAACAAACAATAAAGTGCAATTTTAGTCATGTGGTTTTAACTTGTAACATACATTTAGTCCTATAGTTTTTTAATAGGCCTAATTATTTAAAAAAATCCTGAATCTTACGAGTTTTAACAATTTTAATATTTTCTTTCAACTTTTATTTAAGAAGTTATGAACTTTACAACTTTTAACAATTTTAATACCTTTTTTTAACATTTATATAAAAATAAAATCATATACTTTTCAATTTTTAATAATTTTAACATATTCTTTTAAAATATTTTGTCAAAAAATTGTTACAACTTGTAAAATTCAAGACTTTTTAGATAATTAGGCAAATATTAAATTATATTTTTTCAATAATTTTTTTAAGATCTTATAAAATGTTGTAGTATTTAATTTTGATATGACACCGAATTTCTTTTAATTAAAAAAAGAGAATTTAATGAGTTAGTAAAAATTTTCTTGTTTAAAATATACCATTTTAAAATTAAAAAAAATAGTATTTTAATTTATTATAAATTTGAAATTACTTATATCACACTTAAAATTATTTTTTTAATTAAAAACATATTAGAATTATTAAAAGGTGTAAAATTTACAATTTTAAAGTAAAAAAGATATTTATCATATAAACAATTGTAAACTTATGACAAATTAAAATATTATACTTTTTTTTTATTTTAAAATAGTATATTTTAAGGATAAAAATATTGCTAACTCATCAAATTCTCTTTCTTTTTTAAATTAAAAAGTGTTTGATGCTATGTCAATATAACATCTTATCATACGATAAACTATTGATTAAAAAATCTAGTTTAACATTGAAATAGATTTTTTTTGGTTGATAAATTTTAAAAGAATATACAAAATTGTTAAAAGCTGTAAAGTTAGTGATTTTTTAAAAAAATTAAAAGAATGTATTAAAATTTTATAAGTTGTAAAGTTCATAACTTTTTAAATAAAAGTTGAAAGAACATGTTAAAATTATTAAAACTTATAAAATTTAGGATTTTTTAAGTAATTAAGCCTTTTTTTTAATATGACTCTTAAATACCTTGTCTGCCATGAATTTTATACTTCAATATCCTTCAAAATAATACCAATAAAAATCTACCATTTAATGTTAAAATAATATGGATGTTTAATGGTAAAATTAGTTATTAAGTGATATAGCATCTACAATAAATTCAAAATAAATCAAGTTTAGACGTATTTTTTATTTTATTAAGAATTAAAAATAATTATCAAAATAAATTTATAATATCCTTTAAAATAACCAATTAGTTACATTAAATAAACAATAATTATCAAAATAAGTTTGTAATATCCTTAAAAATAACTAATTAGTTACATTGATTATATATCATGTATTAAATAATTTTATTATTAAAATTTAATACTATTTGAATATTTTTTTCATAAAATAATTATAATATTAGTTCATAAATACTAAATTTTTGAGACATGAATATTTAAACAAAAAAAATCACAGCACTAATTTTATCATAACTCAAAATCTCAAAGGTTAAAATTATATAAACCAATTTATATAGATGTTTTATCATATGTCTTGCTATATGTAAGGTTGGAAGATATCTCTCTCTCTCTCTCTTAAAGTCAGATTTATGAATGCTTATAAAACATTAGTGTGGTAGAAAGAAAAAAATATTAACTAAATAGTGTACCTCTAAAAAGATTGAAGTTTTTTTTTTATCAAGTTTCGAAGTCGGCTTCCTTTATTTCTTTCTTGACCATCGTCCTCTTCATCATCATAATACCTGAATTAATTCACATGAGCTTCACTATAAAGACATATATTTTATTTTTATTCACCAAATACAAATCACTTGATTGATGTATTATAAATTCTAAAATGGACCTGACATAGGTAAAAATCTCCAAAATTTAAAAATAGTAGAGAAACATACATTTGTAGAGAAGCAATTCAAGTATATCCATTGGGTATGCACTCCTAAAAGCAGATGGCGTATCAGCAAAAAGATGAAGAGCAGTCTTTCCTTCGGAGTCCTTCAAGTTCCCAAGTGATTCATCCATTTTTATCAACTCAAAAGCAGTTTCTGCATATGCAAAATGTGGATTAGCAGGCATTACTTTATTGCTTTTATTGTAGTGTGTCTTTATAGTAAACTGTCCCCTACATGCCCACTGGACTTGAATCCTGAAACATAAGCCTACATTATTTTTTATTATTTAAAAAAAGAAGGAAAAAAAAAATTGCTTTTATTGCAGTGTGTCTTTATAGTGAAAGGTCCCCCCACACGGCCACTCGACTTGAATCCTGAAACATAAGCCACATGTCTCAACCTTATTTTTTATTATATAAAAAAAAGGAAGGAAAAAAACCATAGGACATCATTCAATATGGTGATTAAAGGCTTTTTCAATTATTGGTATATGGTTCTTTTCATAATGTTGATGAAAATATATAATTCAATATTAAGATAACATGAATATTTATTAGTAAATTTATTTACTGAATAATGTAGTATTTAACTAATTATAATGAATTTATAATAAATAGAATAAGATGTATTTTTAATTTTATTAAGAAAAAAATAAAATAACTTTTTTTAAATAAATTTACATTATCTTTAAAAGTATATAAATAGGTAGATTAATAGTAATCACATATAAAATGATTTTATTATTAAAAATTAGTATAATGTTAGCGTTTGATTATAAAATAATTATAACATTAGCTAATGAAGTACGGAAATGCAAAAGTAAAATAATACAATATATCCTTAAATATGGAGAAAAAAAGAATATGAAGAAAAACCCATGGCCATTCAATAAATGAAAAATGATAGAGATATATGTCGAGGCCACAATTATCAAAATGTCTCTCAGTTTAATATTTTTTTATTTTGTATAATTATTTTAAAAAAGGATTATAGGTTACATGTATTTAAATTCTTAGATAATAGGTTCATCATTTGCATTTATGTTTTAAATTTTTTTAAAAAAATTATGGGCTGTGGGTGTTTAAATTATTATACAACGTGTATAATTTAAGTTTTAGCTTTAAAAAAATTGAATTTTCAAGAAAAAAATTAAAAAATATATATAAGGGCAGACTCTGAAAAATCATGTAACAGCATGTTACTTTTTTATACTCATATATATATAGTGCTAATGACTGATTATAAATAGGGGGACGGAGAGAGAGAGCACAAAACTGTAGTGTTTTCCGTTGATGGCAACATGAAGAATGGATGTGGAGTCAGGTCCGTCGACATGAATTGCTGATAATTTGTTAGGACTGGTCATTTGGCTAATTTGTTGACAGTTTTTGACATGCCAACTGAAGCAGCAGCATACAATGGAGTCATGCCACGTTTATTTTTATGTTCAGCAAGCTGTGGACATTTACTAACAATGAGATTTATTGCTTCATAGTTTCTAGCCCAGACTGCTTCGTGAAGCACTGTGTCTCCATGCGCATTCTTTCTCGACAAAACATTGCTGACTCTAATGGAGTTTGGAAAGGGTCCAATGATTTCAAGTAGTTCTTTGAAAGGAGAAGACTTTCGGCTATACACTGCCATCTGAAGTGCAGTATCTTTACTAGTTGTTATTGGGGTCAGGTCATTGGAATGTTTGATCAATTTGCTCCACTCCTCATACAAGATTGCTAATAAAACCTTTTTCCTCACTGAATCCATCTTTGTGTTCCTAGCTAGGAGAATATAAAATATGCACCTGCTAATGTTATAAAAGCATGTATATCAATTGAGCTTTAACATATGCATATATAAGATCCCTAATTATGGAGAAATGAGCACCCAAAAGTTGAGTAATAATCTATTAAGATTTTGCAAAATGATAAAACAAATGTCACCCCATCAAAAATTATAAATAAAATTGTTAACTGTTTTCAAATATATTACACTAAATTGACATATTTTCTTTATTTATCAAGCGTACCATCAATGTAAAATAATTTAGCAATCTCTTAATCTAATAGCTAAGGAAATTACACCACTTAAAAAGTGGAAATCGAATTTCGAGATACTTTGACATGATAAGCTTTCAAAAATCACAATCCTATCAACTTACATGCCAAACAATTAAGTCAAAATTTAAAGTAAATTATATTTTCAGATGGCTAGATTTTAAATTCACTGAGTTATTGTGCATTAACAAATTATATTAACATGTTGATGCAACACAACTACAACATTATCATGTAAAAAGATTATCATTATTTAGTGTATTAAATGATTTAATGTAATAGTAAAAATAATAATAATAATAATAATAATAATAATAATAACAATAACAATAATAGTAATGATAATAATAATATTAATATTAATAAACTTACCTTTAAACTAGCCACTTTATGCCGTCAACTTATGATTAGACTTGAGACCATCTTCTTTATGAGCTATATTGATTACTAAATCTCTTAGAAGCAAAGATTATATGTGTAGTGGGTAGGTTTAAATTAACAAAAGTAAATAATGCTATAGATTTATTTGTCACCAGTTAAGTAGATATATATAGTTAACGTTGATTGGTATTAATGTCTCATATATATGAACCAGATTCTTAATTTATCGACAACTCCTCATCAGTAGTTAGCATTTTAATGGTATCTTTTTTTTTTTTTTTTGAGAAACATTTTAGTGGTATCTTTTCTTTGCTTGTCAAGTGTATAAAGTTGAAGCAGTCATTATGTAAAAGAGAACGTTGTGTACTGTTATTGAAAGGAACACATGATTCACATGATGCAACACAACACCTTCAATTTAACATTTTTTTATTAAAAAATTTTAATTTGATCTTTAATTTTGGTTTTATATCTGTCATTAGGGCTGTGCAATTGGTTAGGTTGATTACTGAACTGATTGATTAAATTGAATCAAAATGACTAGTTTAGTTTAGTTTTCGGTTAACCGAACAAAAAAAATTGTGGTTTTTAAGTTTGGAATATAAGATCTTATAGATAAAAGACATATTTTTCACAAACCTCATGTATATTTGTGTATATATATGTATCAGTTTTTGGTTTAGTTTTGGCTCGGTTCAATTCCAGCACACCTCTAGGTAGGGTTGATTACAGGACGGAAAAAATACCAAATCGAATCGAAATTCCAAATCGAAAGACATTAAGAAGTGCGATAACGAATCATTCTAATCCTGAACCAAATCAAATTTTATGACGAATTTAGTACGGTACTAGATATTTATAAAAAAAAATTAAACTAAAAACTATACCAAACTGTAAACCAAATATTAATTTAATAAGTAATATATAAATATTAACAAATAGTAGCAAATAGTAATTTAATTATATACTTTTAATTATATTGTCAAGTAATATACATATATATATTAATATATGATAAAAATTAATATGTTTTGTGATTAACATAAAATAAATAAATTGTTAATAAAATATTTTTTATTAATTTTATTATTATTAATATTATTAGTTACTACTACTACTACCAATACTGATGTTGCTACTATTATTCAATTAACAAATAAAAATATGAAATGTCTATTATATTACAATTTGAACTTAAAAAATAAAAATGAAAAATTCACATTACATACTTTCAAATAATTCAATCAACAAACAAAAATGTGGAATGTCCATTACAACATACTTTAAACTTAAATTATGAGAAATAAGAAAATTATTATTATTATAAAAATGTGAAATGCCCATTATATTTCAATTTAAACTAAAAATATGCAAATAAGAAAATAAAAATTGTATAATTTCAAATTGTATAATTTTTAATTAAAATATGTTGTTATTATCATATTTGATAACTTATTAATTAGTTATTATTTTTAGTAAGTAATATAATATTATTGATATTATTTAAAATTAATGAGCTAAATAATATTATTATATTTAATAGCTTATTAATTATTATTATCATTAAGTAATCTGACCTTATCGATATTATTTTAATGAGCTAAATAATATCATTATAATTATTATGTTGCTACATAATAATGTATAAAAATATATTACAGATAACCAAAACAACGTACTTTTATCAAATACTATGTCATTTTGATTAAAGTAAATAGTGATTTTATGAACAAAAATAAGAGAATATAGGTTATTTTTATTAATTAAAATATATTATTATTATTATTATGTTTAATAATTAATTTATTATTATTTTTATTAAGTAATTTAATTTTATATATTATTTAAAAATAATGAAGCCAATAATAATAATAATAATAATAATAATAATAATAATAATAATAATAATATTATTATTATTATTATTATTATTATTATTATTATTATTATTAAGTAATTTAATTTTATATATTATTTAAAAATAATGAAGCCAATAATATTATTGGAATTATTATTATTATTATTATTATACACACAATAACCTACTCAAAACTATATCATTTTAATTTGTGTATAATAAATATAATTTTAATTAATAATACAAATTTGTCTATTATATAAATTTCTGAATTCCTATTTTGGATTGCATCATATCAATCCATTATGATAGAACTGAATCCCCATACCGAACTGTCTACAAAAATGAGATGGTACCGGTATGAAGATTTTTAAATTAGATATTATTACTTGAGATTTTATTTTTAAAATTTTTGAAATATGATATGATTTCGGAGATTTTAAACTCCTGAATTTCCTCGATCCGTGCTCACCCCTACCCCTAGGGTGGACTCTAATTTTTTTGGGAATTTATTTTTTTGCTGAAAGTTTCTGGTTTAGGAGTTAAACTTCAATTCAACACAAAATTTCTGTGAAATAATTCAAAATTCATATGATTATTTCTGTGAAATAATTTTTGAATCTTTTAATTACAATACGTTATGTGCAAAATTACTGTTTCTTATAAAAATCAATTTTAGTTCATTAATATGGTTCACATGTTCATAGTTTGCATTAGAAATTTAATTTTTAAGATTTGATGGGAAATTTTGTTGAGAATATAAGAAAAATACCAAATATTGAAATTATAACATTTAGAGAAAGTTTCAATTTTCTAGTTTATGAAAATGGAAAAAAAAAAAGGTAAAATGAAAAAAAAAATATCCATGAATAAGTATAACATAAAAAGATAGTTTGAATTTCTTCTTGATTGGAAAAAGTACATTATACTGTACCAACTTTCTAGATATAATTTTTTTATTCCGTCTGTTAATAGTAAACTCCATTTTTCTTAGTTAATAAATTTCTTCTCAAAGGTTAAATAAAAATAAAAATAAAAGAACATCAATAAAGCATAATACAGTTGATTCTTAATTTATCGACAACTCTTCATCAGAAGTTTAATATTTTAATGGTATCTTTACTTTGCTTGTTAAGTGTATAAAGTTGAAACAGTCATTATGTAAAGAGAATGTTGTGTACTGTTATTTGTGAAAACGAAAAAATGATTAATACGATGGAACACAATATCTTGAATTTAACAATTTGTTTATTTAATTTGTTTATTTAATCTTTAATTTTGGTTATATATCTGTCATTAGGGCTATGACTCATAGATAAAAATAGACACATTTCCTACTAAGCTCTCTCTCTTCGATTCCTACACACCCCTAGGTCGACATCAATTTTTTTGGCAATCTATTTTTTGCTGAAAGTTTCTGGTTTACGAGTTAAACTTCAATTCAACACAAAATTTCTGTGAAATAATTCAAAATTCATATAATTATTTCTAAGTTTTGAATCCTTTTAATACAATACATTATATGCAAAATTACTGTTTTTGGATTAAAAAAAAAATCAAATTTAGCCCATTAATATGTTTTACTTGTTGGTAGTTCGCATTAGAAATTTAAGTTTTAAGATTTGATGGGAAATTTTGTTGAGCATATAAGAAAAGTACAATCAAGGTTTCCATGGTGTTAATGGTTTATGAAATATTCAAATTATAACATTTAGAAAAAGTTTCAATTTTCTAGTTTATGAATTTTTTTTAAAAAAAAAAAGCAAAATGAAAGAAAGGGTCCATAAATAAGTATAATATAAGAAGACAGTTTGGATTTCTTCTTGATTGAAAAAGTAAGATTCTAGATCTTTTTTTTTTTTTTAATAGTAGATTCCAGTTTTCTTATTTAATAAATTTCTACTTAAAGGTAAAATGGAAAAAAAAAATATTTAATAAGGTCATCTCGGGTTAATCATTTCTACGGTACCCACTTTTTTCACTATTTTCTATTAAAATAATCAACGTTCATTTTGCTATGTAAAACTTCCCAATGTTTATCATGAATCCCACAAAACTATCTAATGATATGTTTCAGTCGTCGATGATAATGTGGATGATGATGTGTCATCCAACAAAAAATAGTAGCCATGTTAATTGAGAGTTAATACACCCACAGTAACCAACTTTTTCACTAGTTCCTAGTAAAATATCAAACTTTCATTTAGTTACTTAAAACCTCTCGTTTCTTATAAATCTCATAAAACTATCTAATGACATATTCCGGTTTTCAGTAATGACTTGGAAGCTGACATGTCAAGTTTTTTAATAATTCAAAATCTGACAAAAAAAATAATGACCACTTTAGCTGAATGTTAGATGACGTGGCCCATTGATGTTTTAAGTTTTTTCTTTTCTAATTCTTTCCAGTTGGATATGTACTTAAGGTCTTATCAATATAAAGTACATATCCAATTAAAATTTTTATTAATAAGGTCTGAAGTACATATCGAGGAGTTGTGAACTTAAGATGGATGCTTTTTGCATCGGGGATGGATGAAGAAAATGGAATGATAATTATAAAATTAGTTTTGGTAATACATAAGGAGAAGTAGAAGAGTGTATATGATAAATATTAGTGTTTGAGGATTCTTATATGATGTTTGATAGAATGCATAAATGAGAAAAGTGAATTGCAAATCATGATGGCATTGAAGCTTCTGTGGGAAGCTTGGTAAGGAGAGAGTAGTAATGGGCCACATCATCTAACATTCAGCTGATATGGCCACTACTTTTTATTATCAAATTTTAAGTTAGTAAAAAATTGAAACGTCATCATCCATGTCATCACCGACAACTGAAATGTGTCATTAACTAGTTTTTTGGGATTCATGCATGAGAAATATTGGGAGGTTTTAAATGACTAAATGAAAGTTGTATATTTTACTGGGAACTAGTAAAAAGGTTTTGTATTGTGGATGTAATTAACTCTTAGCTTACTTGGCCACTACCTTTTGTCAGATGACATATGAGCATGCACGTCATCACTAGCAACCAAAATGTGTCATTAAGTCATTTTGTGGGATTCATGAGAAACGTTGGGAAGTTTTATGTAGGAAAATAAAAATTGAGTATTTTAATGGGAAATAGTGAAAAAGTTGGGTATCATAGGTGTAATTAACCCTCTCAAACTCTTATCTCTAAAATGCAAACAATTTCACTTAAAAATGCAGTTTATATAATAATTTTACTCTAAGTCATTACTCTATTTTTAACTCCAAAAAAATATTATCTAAATATTTCTTTTACATCTTATTTTATATTATCTATACATTTTACACATTACATTCAATATTTATATTTTTTTATATGTTAGTCCAATAAAAATATATTTTACTATTTAATAATTTTATAAATAAATAATAAATTAATTATAATAATTATTGATTATTTATATTTTAATTAATAAATAAATTATATAATTTAAATCAAACACCAATTAAATAGTTTATCAAATCTGGTAGTAATTTACTAGAATATTGAATTATGGGAAACTTATTGTATCCCCCCTATACATAGGCCTAATATATTATTTCATCCTTGACATTCTAAAATACATTTATTAGTCTTTGTATTTTTCTCAATTATACTCGTTAGTTCTTTTGTAAGGACTTTTTGACGGTCAAACAAAAAAATAGTGGTCAAATAGGGAAAATCATATGGAAAATTTAAAATTACCCTTCAAATAATTGATACTTAAATTACGAAGACTGTCTTCATTTTCTTTTCATTTGTCTTCTTCTTCTTCCTCTTCTCCTTCTTAAAAAACAAAGCTAGGGTTTTTAATTGAGATGGCTAGAGGTGTTTCAAGCAACAATGATGGATGGGAAGAAAGATATTTGAACAAAAATTACAAGTGTGGAAAACTAGCTAGTGTAAGAATTTCAAAATCAAAAGAAAACAAGAACAAATTGTTCTCTTACTTTAAAGATAAAATAATGTGGGTAAATTCTTGAATGGTGCATTATGGCTACATCTTTTGCTACAAGTCATAGTAATTGTAGTGTGGATTCAAGATGGAGAAACAAAGTTAATACTGAGGATCTTGATTTAAAGGAAGAAGGCAAAGAATTGAAGGCTAAAAACAGGATTTTAATGGGAAAAATGGAGGGTGTTGAGCTTGTTTTGGGTTTTATAAGATCTTTAGTAGTGATGGTGTTGGTTTTTTGTATCTTTTTGTTTGTAATTGTTATGGGTGTTATATTGAAAATTTTGTAGGTTTTATGTGGGGTGGTTAGGGAGAGGTTGGGGATTAAATGCACTAATGGGGAAGGTTGAGATGTGTAATGACATCACATTTGATTTTTTTTTTTTTTGTGGTTCCATTAGTGCAATGATGTACTTTTTAGGAAAAACTTCTAGATGAATGAATGGTATATAATGTAGGTAACTTATGTGTTTTGAGATTGTCATGTTGTTCTATAAATTTGATACTTTAAAGTTTTTCATGCAGACTATATCAACCCTCAAATTTTAGTGAAAGAACTAAATCATCCCTCAATTAATTTATATTATACTAACTAAACCCTATAAAGTTGAAATTAATTAATTGTTTCCCCCCTAAAATAAATAATGAAAAATTGATAGTGCAAATAAGTATCATAAAGAAACCTGTCTAAATTTAATAACAAATAGTGTTAAATGAACTTGCTTCACATTCATGTAATAGTGCTCAATTGTACATAAAGATCAGTGACTATTCCAAAATAATCTAATGATCATGTACTATCAACACATTGGCTAAACATATATTCCTTAACCCATGATTTACATCCACCAAAAAACCAAAAAGCCATAAGATAGAGTTTAATATGGACATATGCCAAGTTGTTATAATTAGCTATACAACCACCAAAAATTCCCAACAAAGAAGTCATGTATTCTTTAATTCTGTACACCATGTGCATTTGTACTTCCTTGGCTTGCATTCATATATAAAGGCTATATTTGAACTTCTTGCTCCATGAGCACCACTCTGCAAATGCATACTAGAAACACCATCAACTAGGGATGGGGTGCTGCACTACCAGTCCTTACCCTGGCAGTCCTCATCCTTCTACCACCCCTAACTTATGCAGTTTGTAGAAGCCAAAATAACATTTGCATTAGTAATAAAGATGAGAAGGACATATTAAATGAACTTTCACATTAGTCCTACCCTTAATGCTATTTGTGCTCATTGACAGATTCTTTTATTGTGGCCTAGTTGCACGTAGTTCTTACTTTGAATAGTGCATCATCTCTTCCTTGCAGTAAAGGGTGCTGCTTCATCAGCTTCTCTAATTCTTTCTTTTCTTGGTCTTTTTGGATCTCTCTTCAATTTCAATGGTAACATATGTTCTTTCAAATCAACTTCTATGAGATCAATTTGTGGCAAAGGATAAATGACTCCTTTATATGCTGCCTGGTAGGTATTCACAAGAAAAAATTCAAGAAAGATCAATGATCTTTCGAAATTGGCTTCCTTTATTTCTTTCTTGACCATCATCCTCTTCATCATCATTAACTACTACGTCTTCAACTAGAATACCTGAATTAATTACTCTTCATCATCATGAGCTTCATCATAGAGACATGTATCTTATTAATATTGGCGCAGTATAAATCACTGGGTTGATATATTATAAATTCTACTATTATAAGATATAAAAGACCTGACATAGGTAAAAATCTCCCAATTTAAAAACAGTAGAGAAACATACAATAGTAGAGAAACAATTCAAATATGTTCATTGGATATGAACTCCTAAATGTAAATGGCATATCAGCTAAAATATGAAGAGTATTCTTTCCTTCAAAGTCCTTCAAGTTCCCAAGTGATTTATCCATTGTTATTAACTCAAAAGAAGTTTCTGCATATTCAAATGCAAACTGTGGATTAGCAGGCATTACTTTATTACTTTTATTGTAGTGTGTCTTTAGAGTGAACTGTCCCCTACATGCCCACTGGACTTGAATCCTGAAACATAAGCCTACCTTATTCTTTATTATTTAAAAAAAAAAATTAAGATAATTCAATATGGTGATTAAAAGCTTTTTCAATTATCGGTATATAGTTTTCTTAATATTGATGAAAATATATAATTCAAAATATTAAAATAATATGAATATTTATTAATACAATATTTATTGAATAAAATAATTTTATTCTAAAAATGTTACCTTTGATCATAAAATAATAATAATATTAGCTAGCAAAGTACGGAAACGCAAAAGTAAAATAATACAATATATCTTTAGATATCGACAAAAAGAATATCAAGAAAACACTATGGAGATTCAATAAATGAAAAAAATCTGACCGCATGTTACTTTTTTTATACTTATATATTGCTATTGACTGATTAGGGGGGGTGTGGGGGGGTGGGCAAGAGTGAGAGAGGGCACAAAACTGAAGTGTTTTCCGTTGATGGCAACATGAAGAATGGATGTGGAGTCAGGTCCGTCGACATGAATTGATAATAATTTGTTTGTCCTGGTAATTTGGCTAATTTGTTGACAGTTTTTGACATGCCAACTGGAGCAGCAAGATACAATGGAGTCATGCCACGTTTATTTTTATGTTCAGCAAGCTTTGGACATCTACCAACAATGAGATCTATTGCTTCATAGTTTCTAGCCCACACTGCTTCGTGAAGCACTGTGTCTCCATGCACAATCTCTATCGGTAAAACATTGCTAACTTTATCAGAGTCTGGAGAGGGCCTAAGAGCAATATCAAGTAGTTCTTTGAGAGGAGAAGACTTTTGGCTATTCACTGCCATATGAAGTAGTGTCTTTACTAGTTGTTATTGGTGTCAGCACATACTCGTGATTGTCATTGGAATGTTTTATTAGTTTGCTCCACTCCTCATACAAGATTGCTAATAAAAATGTTTTCCTCATTACCGAATTCATCTTTGTGTTCCTATCTAGGAGTAAATAAAATATCCACCTGCTAATGTTATAAAAGCATGTATATCAATTGAGCTTGAACATATATATATATATATATATATATATATATATATATATATATATATAAGACCTATAATAATGGAGAAACAAGCACCCAAAAGTTTAATAATGATCTATTAAGAGTTTGCAAAATGATAAAACAAATGTCACCATGCCAAAAATTATAAGATTCATAATTGTTTCAAGTGTATTACACTAAATTATTAGACAGGAGACAAATATATATCTATCATATTTTCATTATTTAACGTACCATCAATGTAAAATAATTTAACAATCTCTTAATCTAATAGCTAGGGAAATTACACCACTAAAAGAGTGGAAATCAAAACTCAATATACTTTGACATGATAAACTTTCAAAAAACACAATCCTATCAACTTACATGCCAAATAATTAAATCAAAATTTAAAGTAAATTATATATTCACATGGCTGGATTTTAAATTCAGGGAGTTATTGTGCATTAATATTAACATGTTGATCTAATACAACTAATACATTAGTTATCATGTCTATCAACTAATACACTAAAAAACAAAAAAACAAAACTTACTTTAAACTATGCAGTCAACTTGTCCTTAGACTTCAGATCGTCATGTATTAATTAATCTTCATGGACTATATTGACTACTAAATCTCTTAGAAGCAAAGATTAGATGTATAGTGGGTAGGTTTTAATTAGAGATATTTACAAAAATACTCCAGTTTTCATTAATTACAAATTTACCTTATCATAATTACAAGAGTGACTTTTGTATTTTAAAAAATGCATTGATGTTTTTCTTTTTTATTTCTCTACATTTTTCTTTTATTTTTTTATTAATTTCTTGACGGTTTTTATTCCATTCTTTTTATTTTTATTTTTTATTTTTCTCATATTTTTTTACTCTTTTTATAAATTTTTATTTTATTCTTTTTTCTTATTTTTTATTTTTTCCTTCCCTTTTTTTTTATTAGTGAAGATATTTTTTTTTTGAGAATTTCATAAATTCCTCAAGTGGGTTATAAGAATACACAACATATGATAACCAAAATGCAAGTACCTCACATGCAACAAATTTTCTATACATAATTGATTATTGAAGTTCTTAATGTGTGAAAAATATAACATTCATTATAATTGAACCAACATGACTATTTGTAAAAAGCAATAATAGAACTTTGGGTAAGGAAAATAAAGTCATAATTTAAATTTCTAATGATTCTAAAATAGAATCAAATTTATTAATATATTTCAAGCATGAAAAATATAATTTTAACATTTTTAAGATTTCAAATAATTTAATGTGTTTAAAAAATACAAAATAATGCCTTATAAGTTCAAATTGAAGAACCAATCCTGAAAAAGATCATAATCTAACTTAATAATATGTTAGTAAATGAAATATGAAGATGAGTGTAGCTCAAATGGTAGAGCACTTGCTTAACATGTGAGAGGTATAAGAACTGATACCCCACATCTCCATTCTTTTATTAGGTAGCATGTATTTAATTTTATTGTTTTTTTATTTACTTTTAGTTTCTGATCTTATTTTAAAAGTGCAGGAAAATATGGATGTGCTTTCAGTGCTTCTAATTCTAATTTAGGAGATGTTACTGGTTGTGAAAAGGGTGTTTATGAGTTAGAGTTTAATGAAACTGCTGGTGATGGTGATAAGTTAAAGGATTTTTTTTTTATTAAGTAGAATGTATTTAATTTTGTTGCTGTTTGGTTTACATTTATTTTCTGATCTTGTTTTAACAATGTAGGGAAAGTTGAATGTGCTTTTGGTGCTTTTAGTTTTAATTTATGATATGTTGCTGGTAGTTAAAAGGGTACTTATGATTTAGAATTTTGAAACTATTGACGGTGGTTATGAGTTAAAAGATTTTGTTAGGTTATATCCTGTTTTATTATTTTTGTATATTGTTTGTTTCCAATTTTTTTTTTTTTTTTTTTGTATTTTTGTTTTAATGGTAATAAGAAATTGTTTGAGGGTGTTTGTTTTAATTCTAATACTAAAGATAGTTATGTTTAAGATGGTGATGAATTGTTCAAGGATTCTAATTTGGTTTTTTTTTTTTTGTTATATTAATTTTTAGTATTTTTTTGGTTTCTAATTTTTCTTTAATGTGTTGTTTTATTCTTAGGGTGAAAAGACTGTAATTAATGATGTTGATTGTATTTCATTGTTATTGATTTCGCTATAAAAGCTACTTGTTGTTTGAGTGGAGATGTAATTTTTTTTTTTTTGTATTTGGATTATGGATGACTTTGTTTTTTTTTTTTTTTAATAGGTTGTGAAAAAGGATGATTCTATGTCTCTTTCTAATCAATATGGTGTTATTGGTGAACAGAGTATTAAGCATGTTGCTATGGTTTTTTTATTTTTATTTTTTATTTCGGTTGCTTTTTGGTTTATGTTGATTTTCTGGTATTTTTTTATATAATAATAATAATAATAATAATAATAATAATAATAATAATAATAATAATAATAAATTTAAACAAAGATAATGAAAAATATAATAAACTGAATAAAAATGTAAGAGATTGAAGTATTTTTTTTTTAGTTTTTTATGTGTGATTTATTTTTGTAGCTTTTTGATTTATGTTTGGTTTCTGATGTTGTTTTATGTAGTAGTAGTAGTAGTGAAAAATATATTTAATCAAAGATAATAAAAAATATAATGAGCTGAATAAAAGTGTAGTTTTTTTTTTTTTTTTGTGTGTGTGATATATATTTTTATTGCTTTTTGGGTTATGATTGATTTCAAATATCACATTTAACATTAATAAAATTATGATAGTAATATACATGTATATATATACACACACACTTGTAACATCACACATCATTGTATACATATAATGGAACGAATAAGCATATTTACTTGAAGACCTTTGAGACATATCTGAACTGACCAAAACTAACATATATGAATATGAGTTTATGCTGAACATAAAAATTCCCAAGGTATCCAAATTGCCCTATAAATATTCCTGGTTTGTACTAAACGTTAAAATTATGAAACAATGATTTTAACTTGAACTGCAGTAGTAACATAGTGGATTTGGTCTAACCTTAAAATCATGGGACTGTGCTCACAATATTGTTTCTTGTTGGCCAAAGATTTCCACAATAGATGCAAATAGTCACAGTGAAAGCTCTTATGGAAAGCTATTATTTTTAACAATAATATTTCTCTAGTAGAGATGATATTGGCAATGGCATACAAATGGAACACTACTAGTGTAATTTCTTTTTAATCACAATTCAATCCATAACAAAATTACAGCTTTAAAATCAAAGCCTATTCTACCCTTTTAAATAGACTTCCTAAGAATCGCTTCAGATGGAACCTCAAGTGTTGATCCAGCATGCTCCTTATCAAGCTTCATCTTTGTACTAGTTAACATTTGACATTCGAAATCAGCTTATATACATATATTCATAGTTTGTAAGATTGACAATTCAAGGAGCACTTGGTGTGCATTATATATTTGGAGAACAATAGAAACTAAATGTAAAAAAAAAAGTGCCATGGCCACCTTAGTCATTCAACTTGGATTGGACAATCATAAAAAAAGTCACCCATATTGGAAATATGCTTGAAAGACCTAATTTCTCATTTCTGCAACTGCTATGGCCATTGCGACATTAAATTGCTCTCTAAAGGACTTGTTCTACTCTAAATTTTGTTCTATATAGCAAGGTTTAAGAAATGAACAAGCCATTAGCCAACACAAAAAACAAAAAGAAGAAAGAAAGCAATACCTTTGTTCTTCCCCTAAAAACTTCACCCATCAATCATGCTTATTTAAAGGACTTGTTCTACCCCTCAAGATCTGGTGAGCAAGATCAAGCGAGAAAGATCAAGCTTCAAAAACAAGAACAAATTGCATAATTAAAATCTAAAATTTTCAATTAATTTTGCATACAAAAACCCTATGTATAAAAATTTCAATTTAGAATCAAAAAGCAATCTTACATAAACAAGCAAAAGAAAAAAAAAAGTTATTTTTAAAGAAGATTTAGCTTATTGTAGTATTGTGATCTGAATTTTTTTTTTTTAATGGAAAGCTCTTTTTTTGGCTTGACAAAAAAAAAATGAAGAGGGAAAAGAAGCAATAAGCTAAAGAAGAAGCCTAGACATGCAGCCTAGCAAGAATTAAAATACTTAGGAAAAGACATGATTGAAAAAGGAGAAATGTGGTTTTTAGTTGTGAACAAAAAACACTACCAAAAAAAAAAAAAAGAGTGAGCAGAAACAGAGAGATGAAGAAGAGGGTTGCCATTTTTTGAACGTTAATGAAAAAGGGTAGTCACATAAATAAACATGTCTAAGAGGACCTGCATGTAATTTTGAAAAAGTTGGGATATTTTTGTTATTTTGGCTATATTTTGGGATATTTATAAAAAAAACCCTTTAAATTTAGCCTAAGTAATTAATGCTATAGATTTCTTTGTCACCATTTTTTTTGAAAGAAAATGAACTTAATAACATTAAGAGAGTGTATCACTAGCCAAAATATGCAGAATACAAGAAGTGTGAAACCACTCCTTAAAACCAGCAGATTAATGAGACTATTGTGTAAACATATGTGCGAGCTCATTTGTTGATCTTTTTACAAATCAAAATTGAAACCAAAAAGAATTAAACAATTATATATAACCAAATCTTAACTTGAAGTGCCTACTGAACTATGAAGACTGGATTCCACAGATAAGGCATCCAATTCAATCACCACTTTATGAACATCAAATTTCTTTAACCACTGAAGGGCTTCACGAACACTCATAGCCTTAGCCTCACGAAGTGTGTAAGAACCAATAATAGGCAAAGAACCAGCAGCTATAAAGGAACCCCCATGATCTCGCAAAATAAAGCCACAACCGATATGATCAAAATAAGAAAAAACAGTTGCGTCCACATTAAATTTAACCTAACTAGTTGGTGGCTTAGTCCAAACAACATCACTAGCAAAATGAGAAGAGGTCTACTGCAGAGCTACACCAAGTGTCCCTCGACCAAGACTCCACTAATATAAGAACCACCTAGCAGAATTTAAAATGGCACGAATAGGGTCACATATACTATGCCAAACCATCTTATTATGATTAGACCCTAATGCCCAATAGATACACACAAAGAGCCTTGCATTTGCCACTAAGAGCTGATTCAACATAACTGAAAACCAATCTATAAGTGAGAGATTGTTAACAGTGATAATAGGAAATCTATAATGTTCCTAACATGCTGATGCAATTGGACAATAGAACAAAACATGAATAGAAGATTCTAGATTAGGAGAACAAAGTTGACAGTGAGGGGTTCAAAGTGCCAAACGAGTAGGGAGCACAACTGAAGCACAATGCTAAAGAAAGTTTTTTTGCTTTCCCCAGAACAGTGAGATTCCTTAACTTGGACAAAAAATTACCACCTACACTAGTCATATTGCCTTGTATCAACTGATAACAGCTATTGACGGAGAATACCCAATTAAAAGATGAAAGTCGGACCCAAGCACCAGTTGCCGCCTGTACAAAAGGGAATTGCATTATTAACGCCCGACCCCTATGATTAAAGAGACGATTGATAACATAAACATTCCACCGACGCTAATCATCTAATAATAATGAAGAAACAAAAGAAAACTGTATATTCATAGATAAATTAGATGAAATTATACTAGAGTAACAACAAGGCAACCATGGATCATAGGTAATCATTGTGGAAACACCATTGCTGATGCGAACTCTAGCTCCACACCGTATAATTACCTATGTTGCAAATAAGCTACTACTCCAGATGTAACTTGGGTTTGATTCTAATTTAGCTTCTAAAAGAGATGACTGAGGGTAATAAAGTGCCTTATACAATTTAGAAACCAAAGAATCGGGCTTTGTAATAAAATTCCAAGTCTGCTTTGTCAATATTGCTAGATTGAAGCGATGTAATTTCTTATAAGCATAATACATACATGGCCTCTTATACTTGTCATCTTTTATTAATTTGACACTTAAACTTATAGTTTTGCCATTTTGACACTTAAACTTGGCTAAAATACACTAGTTTGTACTAATATAATGACATAATGCATCTAGCAACTCTATACTTATCGTTTTTTATCAGTTTGACATTTTTACTTATAGTTTTTTTGTTAGTTAAACATTTATGATGTGACATTTGCTGATTTGTAAGTTCATGTCACTTGTGTTTATAGGAGTTTCAAAATTCTATTTTAGCCAAGTTCAGGTATCAAAATGGCAAAACTATAAGTTGATGTGTCAAACTAACAAAAAATGACAAGTATAGAGGACCATGTATGTATTACAACTTTCTTAAAACCCATTCCGCCTTAAGCCTTTGGGAAACACAAGTGATCCCAGTTCTTCCACTTAATACCTTTACCATTTTGACTACTACTGCTCCACTAAAATGCATTCTTAAGCTTCTCAGTATCCTTACATATGATAGAGGTAAAAGAAAAACATTCGTGGCGTATGTAGGCAAAGCTTGGGGAAATGATTTAACGAGCACCTATTTACCCACACGAGACATTTGCTTAAAACTCCATTGTTGAACCTTCTGCCATACCCTTTCTTTAATAAAATGTAAAACCCCTATCAAACACTTATGATGTGGCCATACCCTATTTTTAATAAAATGTGAAACCTTTTTACACCAACATCTTGCTAAATATTGAAATGAGATGAAATGGCAGTATGTAAAGCAACATCTGTATTGGTACTAAAGGACATAGTAGATTTTGAGAAATTAATTACTTGGTCGAACACAAAGGCATAGTCCTCCAACACCCTACTAATATGATAACACTCTTGTAAAGTGGCTTTGAAGAATAGATATGAATTATTGACAAAGAAAAGATGACTAATGGAGGGAGCCATCCTAGCAATTCGAACACCATAAAAGGAACCATGGGACTCCAACCAACTCAGTCTAACACTCAAACATTCAGTAGACAATATGAAAAGATAGGATGATAGGGGATCACCTTGTCTCAAGCCATGAGAAGGAATCACAGGACCAATACTATTATCAATATGTGAAATGTCGTACCTGACTAATGTAACACATCCTATAATTTTGCCAACAAAAGCATCACAAAAGCTAAAGTTTTGCAAGACTCTATCCAGAAAACATCATTCAAGCCTATTATAGGTCTTTGACATATCAAGTTTAAGGGCAACATAAGTTGATTTTCCAGATTTATTCATCTCAAATAATGATTAAGTTTAAAAGCCAACAAAAGGTTGTCAATGATTGATTGACCAAAGATAAAGGCACTCTAGAAATCAGACTAAGAGGCATAACTGACTTTAATTAAGTATTTATCACTCTGGTTAATATCTTGTAAAGAACATTACATAAGGCAATAGGACAAAGATCCGTAATGAATTCAGGTGATTTCTTTTTAGGAATAAGGGAGAGCAAGGTATCATTCATAGATTGAATAGTACAACCCGACTCAAACATGGTCTGACACCAATGAACAATGTCTAACCCCACAACAGGCCAGAATTGCTGACAAAAAGTAGGGTTCAGCCCTTCAGGGCTAAGGGCCTTCTCAGGCTGCATATTAAACGCCGCTTGCTGAACATTCAAAAAAGTGATAGGAGCCAAGAGTCATGCATTTTGAGCGATAAAGATTTTAGGAGATAAACAGTCCTCAAAACCATTACAACTAGAGCCTGAACTGGTGAAAATATTATCAAAATATTAAAGCATAACATCCTGGATATTACAATCTTCGCACTGCCAGTGACCATAAACATTCTTGATTTTAGTTATTTTATTTGACCATAGCCGAGCAGAAGCATATGTATGGAAGAAATGAGAATTTGAGTCTCCATCTTTGTGCCAAAATTGTTTGGCTTGCTGAAGCCAATAAAGTTCTTGTTGATATAATAACGATTCATAATCTTAAAGACAAGATTTAAACTTATTGATCCCCTGTAAATCTCCCCTCTTCCAAAGAGAACCCAAATGATGACTACAAGTAGATAGTTTTTTCTTAAATTTCATATTCCAATCACATCCCTAATCAAAGAGCTTTTGGCTACAAAACTCTAATTTCAATAACAATCTGTCTCCTACACTATGACTCTAACAAAAGGAAACTAGATCAGCACAGGTAGGCAAAATTAACTATGAATTTTCAAACCAAAAATGCCTTATCCGGGGAAGAAACATTCGCTTGTCAAGAGTCAAGAAAATGGACAGATGATCTGAAGAACTTATCGGCAAAACTTGCAAAGAAGCATGAGGAAACAATTAAAACTAATCCATAGTAGTGAAACCCCTATCCAGACATTCTTCGACCCATCTTTTAGTGCCCTGGGATCCTTCCCACATGAACGCATGTCCTTCAAATCCCAAATCTAACAAAACACGATCAGAGATTGCATTTTGACCACAAACAACAAACAATGTGGGTAAGACAATTTACCCTATTTTTTCAAAAAATGGAGAATACAATTGAAGTCTCTGATGCACTAGGGAAACATAGATGATTGAGCAAGAGAATAAATTAGTTGCCAAGTAACCCACTGTCAACCTACTTCAGGATAGCCATAGAAACCAGCATACCAAAATTTACCAAGAGACTTATGAGTCACCGTGAAATCAATATAATTAGAGCAAGAGCCCATAGCATCAACTTGAACATAATCCATCCATAAAAGTGCTAATCCGCCCCCATCCACTGCAAAAGTATGCTTTAAACCTAGATGTTTAATTACCCATATCAATCTATCATTAAAGGCCAGTGTTTCACTTGAGAAGAGAAGACTAGGCTTATTAGTAAAACCAAGTCTTTTAAGAACCAAATTGTACATGGGTTGGCCATCCCACAATAATTCCATGCCAGACAACTCATAGATCTAGGTGGGCCTGGAGACTAGGTCCTACCTCTTCTATAGTTGTTGACACGAAGTCACAACCCAAAGAAACATGTATTTATGCATCATGCACTTTTGTACTAATGTTTGCCTTCCTACACCTTTTCCTATCAAAGACAACTAAGCCATCCACATCATCAAATGAGTAACCAATAGGAACAGTGTAGGTATCAGAGGATTAGAGAAAATAGTTGCTACATTACCATCATTCATGCTGGCTTTGCCGCATTTAGAAACAAAGATTGGGTTTTAGAACATGGTACCACTGAAAGCGACGAAAGCCAAAGCACTATTGTTGATCAGCCACTCAATAAATGGCAATTCCGATAAAGCAGAACCAATGTCATCCCTCAGCCATCTCTTACTAATATTTTACATACATCGGAGAGAAGCATGAAGCCAAGAACCAAACAGATTAAAATCCAAAAGCTCTTTATTTTGAAAGATAAACTCACAGAACTGCTTTGAATGTCCAATTTTTCCACAAACAAGGCAAAACATAAGCAATCTCTTGTATTTAAATTCAATCCAACCCTAAGTCAAGACTTCATGTTTAATATATATTTTGCTCTGCAAAGAGTTTTGAACATCCAAACGTACACGAATACGTAAGTAATTCCTCTCAATACTAGTGAAGTTAGTGTCATCAATAGTAATGAAATTAATAATATAATCACCGATACGCAACACCTTAGCCTATCGGAGCCCCATAAGTAAATGGTAAATTTGAACCTAAAAGTCAGTGTAGTAAAACTCCATATCTTTTGGTGCCATCGACCTATCATAAGGACACAAAATGAGCAAGTAAGCACATACTCTAAATCGAGGTCATGAAAAAACTAAAAAGAATATATCTGATTGCCCAAATCTTTAACACAGTTACACCACGAACTAGTTGCCAAATAGAGGCATGGGTGTTTTTCATGGCGATAAAATTCACAATCCTGTCACTTAGAACCTTACCCAAAGACAAATTGCACGATCAAAATGCACACCCTACACTTCATCCTTCGTAATAACCAGACCATTACTGTTAGGCAAAACCTCATCCATAGAGTGGGGATGTTGCTCCGGCACTAGATTATATTGTCATGAGCCACAACTACTGCAAGCCATAAAGAGAAAAGTCTCAGAAGAACCAACAAATATGAGGATGACAAAAACTAATAATAAAAAAGAAAACTTGCAAAGAACAAGACAATGCCAACTTGCAGAACGCAAGACATAGGATAGGGAAAAGACAAGGAAAAAGTAACTGTCATTTGAGAGAATTTTAACCGTTAGCAAACTAAACAGTTGGATTTTTTCTTTTAATTTTTCAAAAAATTTCTTTGTCATGAATTAAGTAGATATATATAGTTAAACTTGAATGGTATTAATGTCTCATATATATGAACAAGATTCTTAATTTATCGACAACTCTTCATCAAAACTTAACATTTTAATGGTATCTTTACTTTGCTTATTAAGTTCATAAAGTTGAAATAGTCATTACGTAAAGTGAATGTTGTGTACTATTATTTGTCAAAGGAACACATGATTCACACGATGGAACATTACACCTTGAATTTAACAATTTGTATATTTAAAATATTTAATTTAATCGTTAATTTTGGTTATATATTTATCATTAGGGTTGTGCAATTGGTTAGTTTGATTACCAAAATGATTGATTAAACTAAATCAAACTAACTAGTTTAGTTAAATTTTTCGTTAACTGAACAAAAAAAATTATGGATTTTGAGGTTCGAATCTAAGACCTCATAGATAAAAATATATGCATTTCCCACCAAATTATATATATATATATTAGTTTGATTACCAAAATGATTGATTAAACTAAAACAAACAAACTAGTTTAGTTAAATTTTTCGTTATCCGAACAAAAAAATTATGAATTTTAACATTCGAATCTAAGACCTTATAGATAAAAATATAAGAATTTCCCACCAAATTATATATATATATATATAGGTTTAAATTAAATTATTTGGTTTCGAAAAAATAGAAGCCGAACCAAAATTTTCAGTTTTTGGTTTTCGTTTTGGCTCGATTCGATTCCTGCACACCCCTATAGGGTGGATTTTAATTTTTTTGGCAATCTAATTCTTGGTCCTATGTTCTATTATATATATATAATCAGTTTAAACTGATTTTTTTTTGGTTTTGAAAAAATAGATATGAAACCAAAATTGTCAGTTTTTTTGTTTAGTATTGGCTCATTTTGATTCCTACACACCCTTAGGGTAGACTTAATTTTTTTTCTTTTTTCTGAAATCTTTTGATCTTGGAGTTAAACTTCAATTCAACACAAAATTTTTGTGAAAAAATTCAAAATTCATATAATTATTACTATGAAATAATTTTTGAATCCCTTTAATCACAATACATTATATGCAAAATTACTGTTTCTTATAAAAATCAAATTTAGCTCATTAATATGTTTTAGTTGTTAGTAGTTTGCATTAGAAATTTAATTTTTAAGATTTGATGGGAAATTTTGCGGAGCATATAAGACAAGTACAATCAAGAAATTATAACATTTAAAAAAACGCTTCAATTTTCTAGTTTATGAAAATGTAAAAAAAAGGGCAAAATGAAAAAAAAAAAATCCAGAAGTATAATATGTAGAATAAAATTTAAAGGAAAACGAAGAGAGAATTTAAGGGAATTATATTTTCATATATTCATGAAAAAGATTACATCCTTTACATATACAACAAATATTCATATATATGGAAAACCTAATTATACATACTAATTAGGGATAGAATAATTTCCTAAAAAAAATAAAGATTTAATTCATAATATATATAACCAAATCTTTGACTCACTTCAATATTCCCCCTCAAGTTGGTGAATGTATATCAACCATTCCCAACTTGCCAAGTGAGTTGTAGAAAATTATTTTAGATATAGCTTTTATGAGGATATCAGCTAGTTGGATCTTAGAAAAAAACAAAGAGAAGATTAATTGTTCCTTGATTCAAATGGTCTTTGATAAAGTATTTATTAACCTCCACATGCTTCGTCTGATTATGTTGAATTGGGTTATTAGCAACTGCTATGGCTGTCTTATTATAACAATGTAATATTATAGGCTTCAAATGATTTAATCCCAGATCTTGCACAATTCATTTTATCTAAAGCAACTCACATATACCATGTATTATTTCTCTAAACTCAGCTTTAGCATTTGACCTTGATACAACCTTCTGTTTCTTGCTCCTCTAGGTGACCAAATTCTTTCTAACAAACATGAAATACCTAGACGTTGATTTTTTATTAGTTTAATCTCTAGCCTAGTCAACATTAGTATAGCGAACAATTTAATGATCCTTATTTCTCCCAAAAAAATAAACCTTTACCCATAGACGACTTCAGGTATCTTAGCACTCGGTATACTGCTTCCATATATTTTTTACTTGTAGAATGCATGAATTGACTTATAATACTTACTACATAAGCAATGTCCACCCTAGTATGAAATAATTAAATTAATCTTCTCATCAGCCTTTAACACCAAGCTTTATTAGTTGGAACTTGCTCTTCTCATACTGATAATCTATAGTTGACTTCCATTGGAGTCTTGACTGTTTTACAATCAAGCATGCTTATCTTTGCTAAAAAAATCTATTACATATTTTTGTTGGCAGAGGGAAATTACTTGAGCTGATCTTATAACTTCAATCCCTAAAAAAATGCTTCAAGTTACCTAAATCTTTGAGTTCAAACTTAGTTGCCAATTATTTTTGCAGGATTATTATCTCACTCAGATTATTTTTAGTAACCACCATATCATCAACATACATAATAAGAGCAGTAACTTTACCTGTCTTTAGTTTAATGAATATCGTATGGTTAGCATCATTTCGTTTATAACTAAGCTTTCTTATAAATGTCAAGAGCCATCCAAACCATGCTCGAGGTGATTTCTTGAGTCTATACAATGTCCTTTTTAGTTTACAGACTCAGTCATTATATCTCATTCCAGGTGGTGGATTTCTATACATTTCTTCTTCTATAGTTTCATTAAAAAAAGCATTTTTTACATCAAACTGTCAAAGCGGCCAATCTAGGTTTGTAACTAATCAGATAAGAACTTGAATGGTGTTCCTCTTTGCTACTAGGGTAAATGTATCTTTATAGTCAATTCCATACTTCTAAGTCTATCATTTTTGTACAAACTGAGCTTTATATTGATTAATGCTTCCATCCATATTAAGTTTGACAATGAATATCCACCTACATCTAATCATTTTGTTTCCTTCAGAAAGTGGAACGAGTTCCCATGTGGAGTTCTTTTATAATGCCTCTAGTTCATCTTTTATAGCTTTCTTTCAATTCGGATCCACTAATGACTTCTGCATATTACTCTAAATAGATACAGTAGATAATTGATTTATAGTATATGCATGTGATTTAAATAAATGATTTGCTAATATGAAATTATTGGTAGGATATTTAACTTTGGTTTTAAAGTTTGAATCATATTGTCTTTTGGGAATCCCTTTATTTATTCTAGAAAGATAACAAGGCTCAGTATTTAAGGTTACTAAGGGAGATAAGTTTACCTCATTGTGTACATCTAGAGTTTCATCAGCCTCTGGTGTTGATTGGGAAGATACTATCTTAAGTTATTTCAGGTCTGAGTAAGACATTTTGACTATGTTCAATTATCTATCTAGGTGGGATGCTCAGACTTACTGTATGACTTTATGAGATGCTCAAAATAAATATTAGAGATATCAGAGTATCAGGTGAGATACTTGGACTTACTGTTTGACTTTGTGAGATGCTCGAAATAGATATCAGAGATATCAAAGTATTAGGTGAGATGCTTGAAGTGTTATCTTCAAATATGTCCTAAATTTTCTCCCTTTAAAGAGAGCACTTAGATTAAGAGAAGTAGGTTGCATTTTTATGGAACTGAACATCTTGAGTTACATGCATCTTCTTAGCATACAAATCATAACACTAATATCCCTTTTTGTAAATTAGCATATCCAATAAAGGGACACTAGATAGCTTATGGATTCAATTAACCAAGTACCTGATGAACTAATGTCGAGCATCCAAAGACTCAAGGCTCAAGATTGTTGGGAGATGGGGCTAGGACAAGCTCCTAAAGTTTTAAAGATGAGTTATGAAATTGAATAATCTTAATGGAGTTTAGTTAATGAGATACACAGTGGACCAAACAACCTCTCCCTAGTATTCTCGAGGAACATTCATGTTAAATAGAGATGCTCAAACTACTTCAGTAGTTTTTAATTTTTTCATTCTGATATAACATTCTATTAGGGGGGTTCAGTGTAAGAAGTTTGGTGATGAATGTCATGCTCGTGGTAAAAATTTTTAAGAATTAAGTTAAGATACTTCGCACCATTATCAAATTGTAAAACTCATATTTAACACTAGTACTGCATGGCCACCATTTTGTATAGGTCCTAAAACATAGAACACATATCTCCCTTGTATGAAAGTAGCAATACCTAGGTCATCTAGGTATATTCATCAATAAATGTTGGAAAATATCAAGCACTGGATAGAGTGGGAATCCAAGCAGGTCCTTAACATCAAAATGAATAGTCATAAATGGAATTTAATTTTTATTATAACTCAGTAAATATTAAATTCGATGGCTCTTTGCCAATTCATAAATATCACACTTGAACTCAAAGTCTATGATACTAAAAAATAATTCAAGTTTTATTTTTGTAAGATAATTAAAAGATAGATGTCCAAGATGATGATGCCATAAAATTACTTGTTCTTTGTCCAAGCTACTTCTAATAACAGTAGTGACTTAACTTAATTTTTTACTCGGATCACCACATAAATCAAAATAATACAACTTTTCACATTTAACATTAGAACCAAGAATCCAATGTGTTATTATGTCCTGAAATAAGCAATAGTTAGGCCAAAATTTGACATTACAATTTAAGATTTAAATGATTTAGCCAACAAATAGCAAGTTAAAAGAAAGAGATGGAATGCCATGAATAATATTTAAATTAAGAGAGTTACAGTTAGATACTGATCAATCATAAGTGATGGGTGCTATTTCTCCATTAGCAGTCAGAATATTTTGTTAGGTTAATGGTTGGATATAGGTAAGACGGTAGGTGGAATTTGTCATATGATATGATCAATAACATATGTATCAATAATCCATATATCATTCTGAGTAAGATTTGTCATACCTGATGTTTCATTAAGGTCACCACTTGGTTTTATAACATTAGAGGTGGCGATTGCACCTTTTTGAGCTTCTTATGAGGCTTTCTATTGAAATCCCACCATTCTGGATAGCCTACTGTTAGTGATATGCACTAGGTCAATCATGTATGACCATGTTTTAACTTTATCATTTTATTTAATAAAGAGGCATTTTTCATTATCATTTTGTGTTATAATAATTACTTGAATAGTCAGTTTTTACTAAGATCATCAAGTATATGACTTGATAGTAAAACTCTTAGATTAAATATGAGTTCTATTCAAATTATCCCTAGTCATAACAATATGTTATGGCTAGTATAATGTTGATTGATGATTATGTTACTGATCATGAATATGAGATATTAACTTAACTCATAGGTACTTATTTGGGAAATAATGTATTGGATTGATCCATCATGAGAATACTACATAGACAATCATCATGGATTTCTACATAACTATTATATATTTTGACACAATCTAACATTGTCTTTAATAGGATGATTAAATAGATTGTTGTTGGATGTGAAATGAGTTATGTGAGGAATGTGAGTGATTGAGAAGGAATTTGTCCCTCATTTAATCTATGTAAGATATATATAGGCCCCTGGATAAGATAGACTGAGGAAAATGCATGGCCATGCTAAAGTGAACTGATAAAGAGTTATCATTCTCAGTTTTCTTAGAGTCAACAAATAATATGTTTGAATTATATAAGGATGACAAAAACTATGCTTTATATTCAATCAAGATATCATATGACAAAAGGATTACAATTTATTATAAATTAGGTTATGTTGGATTATTGACTTCACATGACTTAGGTAGTCATAATGTCTTGCTAGAGGCCACTTATGATTTGTAGGCCTAAATAGAGATTTAAGGCTCACTGCCAACATAATGTGAACCTATAGGGTCACACACTTATAATAGGCCCAAAATTGGATATAGGTTTGAGAAACACAACTATGCTCTATGGAAATAAATAGTTTATTTATTTATTTAAGGTAAAAGTTATCTTAAATAAATAGAATTTTATTTCTGATTTAATTTTAAATAAAATCAGAATAATAATAATTGAGAAATTACCAAAAAGTTGTTTTGGTAAGTGAAACCCTAATTAGAGGTCTATAAATATGTTATATTCTCTAAGGTTTCACTAACTCAATCATTAGCCACCACTTGTAATTCGTTTTTGTCTTGTTAGAAAAATAAAAACACAGAGTGTTTTGTTCTTGATTTGTGTGAAATCAAGAGAAGTGCTAGCACACAAAGTTTTTATTGTAATCAAGGTTATTTGTGTGGACGCTTATAGAGGACGGATTCTTTTGGAGATGTCTTGATTCGAACTACTAAAATCAAAAGCTCGAGGTAAGGTATCACTAAAGTGAACCTCCTCTCTGCCTTTCAACATTCTTGCCTCTTATATGTTTATGGTAAGATTTGAAAACCCTAGTTTTAAATCAATTAATTGAATTACTTGGATCCGGGTTAGTGTTTGTGATTAAAAAGTTTTAATTTATACTGCATTTTTGAATCACGAAACCCAACACCCATAATTTCATAGCACCATTCCTTGAAGTGTCCAACTTCACTATAGTGAGTACATGTGTATGTATTGGATTTACTCAGTACTTTTCCTTTAGACTGTGGTCGAGTTTGAGTTGCTACAAGTATTGTATTGTATGGTAGAACCTTCGGATCCTCCACCGTCTATCACTGGTTGTGATCCCAACACACATGTAAAGACCCATATTTTCTTTATTTATTTATTAAGTTAAAATGAGAATTTATTAAGTTTATTTTATTATTTTATTTAATTAGTATTAAATGAGTATTTATTGAGTGTTTTAATAAATTATTAATCATTAGAGTATATATTTTATGTATTGCATATGTGTGTGTGTGTATGTGTGTGTATGATTAATGTGCGATTAATTGGGAGGAATCTTTTTTTTAATAATACATGTATGTGTACATTTGTATTTAAAAAAAGGTTAAAAAAATGTTTTCCTTTTTCTTTTTTTCCCTTCTTTCCTGTTTTCATCTTTTATTTTATTTTATTTTATTTTATTTTCTTTCCTCTTCTTCTTTGCTCCAGCTACTGCCATCGCCACCCTTGTGCCATCGGTTACCACCGTTGATGTCGAACAACAGTCGATGTTGCCAACCACTCCTTTTCCCTCTGATCACCTTCCCTTTCTCTTTCCCTTCCATTTTCGCTACCACTGATGAGAAGAGAGAGTCACAGTCACAAGCTCCGGTGACACCTGGCCTCATTAGTGGTCTTAAACAATTCCTCTCCTCCTAGGCTTCGATAACCTAATTAATTTTGAGAATCATCACAAGCAACAACTTCAATTTGATGTAATTTGATTCTAGGTTTTTGGATGAAATTTTAATTAATTGAGCTTTAATTAGGTTGATTCAGGTGTATTTGTCGTTATATAAGATGAAATTGGAGTTGAGATCTATCTATGTATATTTATTTCTTAATTTTTTAAAAAATTTTGAATTTTCAGGTATTGGATTATTGTTCCAACTTGGAAGTTTTTAGATTTTTATTAAATTTTATAAATTATATAGATTAAACTTTGTGAAAGAAATTTTATGAGATTATTTACAGAATTAAAGATATGAATTTTTAAAGTTTATGTTTAAAAATGTATTTTTAGAAAAATGATTAGAAATTAGTAATTATTTAATTTTAATTAAATTTATTATTATTTATTCTATTGTAGACTGAATTTAAATAATAATAGTATGAAAATAATTTTTATAATTAATTTCAAATTTTTAGTTAATTAGTAAAAATTTTGGAAAAATAATCGAATAATAAATTTAATTATTATTTTCAAGTTTAAATGAGTTCTTTATTATTTTTATGATATATTTGAGTGATTTAAATAGTTATTTATAATGAATGCTAATTTAGTTATAAAAGGGAAAGTTGATTCCATTAATGAAATTTTATTTATAAATTTGAATTTTACTATTTATTTGGAAAGAAATTTCTTTTATATTTTTATTATATAAACAAACTAAATTGGATTGGTTGACTAAATTTTTTTGATAAATTAGTGATTTGAGAAAAATTAAATATGTTTTTTTATATGTTATGTAGTTCTCAGTTGGGCATTAAGTATAGTCTAGGGGTCCAACTCGAGATGTTGAGTTGTGGAAGTTATAGAAGTGTCGTTTTGTGTAAGAATGAATCTAATTTTAGTAGAGAGATGTTCATTTTATAAAAAAGACTCTGCCGAATTTTTGGTAGATTTCTCGTAAAACATGACATTGGTACGTGTTGGTTTTTGAGTTTGTATAGCATTGTGTCTTAGATCGAGTCAATCTCATCAATTCTATGATTTTAATAAATTGAGAATTTTTATGGATTTATTTATTTTCTCATATAAGCATTATTTTAAATAAATATTATTTATTTTAGAGAATTCCAAGGCAAGAGCTATAGCACTCGGGCAGAAGAGGATGCATCGCCCAGCACGTTCGAACTATGAGTTAATTTTATAGAATGTGTGTTGTGGATGTTTAAATTATATTTTTACATGATTAAAATAATAAAGAAGTTGATTATATGAATTTATTTATGAAAATATTTATATTGACATATGCATTATTATTTCTTTTATTATTATGAATAGTATTTGAAAGGATGTGTTAATGGAATTTATTTCATTATGCTTTATTTATTTATTTTATTTCTTTATAGTTTAAATTGATTTAGAGAAAATGGTAGAATGTGCTACCTAGTGGGTGTCACTAGCACCACATACACATGGGTTGAGATCTCTGTATGTTAAAATGTGTGAATTTAGCTTGGTGGAGCATGTGCTCTCAAGTAAAGTATAAGTTGAGCTTAGTGGAGCTAGTGCTCTCGGGCCAAAAATAGGATGTAACTCAGTTGAGCTTGCTCTCAGGACATCAATATAGGAATAAGTGAATGGACTGTGGCTATAACTTGATTGAGTTTGCTCTCGAGACAACAGTCACTTGGATTAAAGAGAGCTGAAAGGCTATTATAAATGATGGTTTAGGTGTTCTACCAGGATTTCCACTAAAATAATTAATTTATATGTTTTCGTATGAAGATTTTAATTAAATTGAATTGTAAATTTTAAAAAGGATTTTATATAAAGATAGTTGAGAAAAGTAAAAGATTTCAATATCTATATTTATTTTATTTTATTTATTCTTACTTTATCTTAAAAAGGGTTTTAACAAATGTTTTGAAATCAGCATGCATTTTATAAAATTAATTCACCTTAAGAGATTTGATTCCCCTTAACTTTTTTTTAAAACCTCACACCAAGTCTAGTGTTGTGATGTCAAAACCTGCAAATGCACAGATCATGAATTGTAGTACAAGAATATCGTTCTCGTGAGGACTGTATATTAAGTACTAATATTTTTACTTAGGTTCTTAGCTAGTAAAGTAAAAAAATGAATTTTTTAACAAAGATAATCAAAGAAATTTAATTAAATTGTAATCAAATAATAAAAAGCTTAAAGCCTAGGTTTAGATTCATTATTCCAATTTTGATCTTAAACATGTTAATAAACAAAAACAATGATTTTAATTAAGAGTAATTATTCTAAAATACCTAAAGACCCTCTTAAGTTCAATTAAAGTTTAACATACTGTCATGGTTAAGAAGTTAATCTAAACTCATTAAGTTTTTTAACAATTAATTTACCCGGCTTCTGTCTACTGTCATGATTCCCCATAGAGCTCACCTACTCTCATGGTTGAGTGGTCTAAGTCCTATGAGTTTTAAGCTAATATATTCTCCTAACTTTCGTTAGTGAATTTACTCATAAATATGCAAACAATTTGGCCAAAAATGAAAGCATAAAATAAGTTCAACTCAAAGAATTAACTGAAAATCAAATATAACAATAAAAACTCATGTTAAATCACATAATGAAATAGTTACTCCTAACCCAAAACTCTAAATGAGATTTAGCCACACATGATCATGGAAGAATACATGAACATAATTAAAGAAATAAAAACAAAGAAGAAATAAAGATAAAACTCTTTTAAAGCTCCTACTTGTTGCCTCTATCTCTCGACTTTGTCCATACCTCTATTCATCTCTGTTTATCCCTATGTCTCTCTTCTCTTCTCTCTTTTATTGACTCTATATGTCTTTTTATAAGGCAGGCTTGATGAGAGTCCTCTTTACCTTCGATTCCTTCCCTTTACATCATTGATAGATAGCCCCCCTAGTCAAGCACATGCACCCATTATATGCCCACCATCACATGCACCCATTATACGCCCACCATCATTTATGCATGTTATGTAATCACTCTTATTAATTGTTAGTGAATCATCACTCTTCATATCCAATTTATTGACAAAGGTGTTATAATAGCTCACTTCTTTGACCTTAACAACTCATTTTTTTAACAATGTAAGTTATCACAACAGCTCATGAACCTATAAGTCCACCATATATGCTCATCACTTTATGTCTTATGTGTCCAACTGGTATGCCTACTACTTTATGATTTTGTAATGGTTTCTATCATGGTTTAACTTATAGCTTCAATAAGGTATGCAACCTTATTTTTCTTATTTTGATTTTTGTTAGGGCTTTCGTCATGGCTTAGTCAAGCCCTAACACATGTTGCGTCATGATGCATGGGACATGCACATGGTTTGGATCATGGCTTGGGCAAGGCATGATGCATACTATGACAGTTCCACTTTGCTCAATTCCTCATTGGACATGGCTTGGGCAAGCCATGATGCATACACTTTAGACTTAACTACAACAAAAAAGGAATATTAATTAATATCAAATAAGAACTCCTTAAAAATATAATTTAAGTAATAAAATCCTAATTAAATTATAACAGTATTATATTTCCTATTTAAAGTTATTTTTCTACCTAATCTATTATAATTTTTATTCAATAATTCATTAGAATTCAACTCAACAACATGTAAATATTATACACATCAAATTTCCCCACATTAAAACTTTGCTTGTCCTTAAGCAAAAATTAGATTTTAAAATTTTAAAGAGCAAACACAACAACAATCAAAGATTTATAGCTTCTAAGATATGCAAACCAATAATACTGAGATTGAAAATTGTTTACTAAAAAGGATAATTGGAAAAAAATACATCATATATGTATATGAACAATTTACTAATCACAACCCAAGTACATAACTCTTTGAAATCCAATGAACATAACTCTAAGAAAAAGAAATATTAAGGTCTATAGCTCTTTTTATTCAAAATCATGGTTGTAAATGTGTTTTATGCTCAATTTCACAACATCATTGTTTTTTCAAGTGAGTGCATTTTGCACTCCATCTCACCATTTTTTATTCTCTTTAATCAAATCCTCCTACTTTTAGTCATCCCCAGTCGTTCCTGTATTACTAAGCATGGATATCGTTAAGTGGGTCCTTTAAATACTCATACTCTAATTAGAGCATTGGAGTAGATTCATAGCATAAAGATAATTTAAATTAAGTGTTGCTCTTACTTGAGGAAAAAGAGAGATTTTTTCCATTTTTTTATATATAGAGCTATAAATCTGTATGCATCCTCTCCTAGAATCATGCACAAATTCAATCTCCAAACTCATGCTTAGGTTATAAAAACTAAATTGCTCATACATAATGGCCATGTACAACTATCTTAATTAATAAACAATTTAATAGTTTGATAATTGAACAGGAAATGCACACTTATACATTATTTTTCTCTAATTGGGATTGAGCTTCAATTTTGCATAGAACAAGACTATAAAAAGTTTTTATCGACAAACTAAGCTAAAATATAGGAAAACTCAGTTGAAAATTAATGAATGCTGAACAATTCCTAATATATTACATGAATCTTTTTTTTTTATAGTGAGAATAAGTAAATTAATAAAATTCCCCCACATTATCCAAGTCATTGTCCTGAATGAAAAAAGAAAAAATGCAAAAAACAAGTATAAAAGTGAAATTAAGAATAAAAAGGAAATAGGAAAGGAGAATACTGCTTGAAATTTAAAGTCCTCTTGATAACACGAAAGGCAGAAAATAAAAGAGCTAAGAACTAGTATCCAAAATGCAAACCAACAAGTTAAACAAAAGAGCAAATCGTGTGAAATGTCATGATATTATTTATTATTTTTATTAATAATATATATATATATATATCTAAAAATGAAAAAGTAAAATGAGAAAGGACAAGGCATGGAGATACCATAGGACATGCTTGGAATTTTTTTTAATGGGCCAAAATGCATGAAAACATGAAAATATTAAGTCATAGCATGCATGAATTTAGTCACAGTATGGGTCACAAAAGGTGTCCAAAATTTGTGCTTGTTAGTGTCACGACTTCGAGGAAACAATGAGATAACCTGAGGGATGTATTGCATGAAAAAGCAAAATTGAGTCCAATCACTCACGACATGAGGATGTCGTGATACATGAAATCATAAAATGAAGTGGGCATGTTGCAGGAAGACAAAATCATGATACATGCCATGTTGTAAGGACGCACCTAGTCATGGCTTAGTCATGCCATGCTCAATTTTATAAGGTGCTGAAAATTTCAATTCACTAACTTCATGTGCTTATTTTTGCTATGAATTATGAACCTAAATAAAGGAACAAAAAATTAAAAGAAATAAAAGTAAAATTAAACATGGAAAAATAAATAAAAGGCATGAAAATAAATAAAAATAAGTAAATAAAAGAAAATGGAAAAAATTATTGGATTACCTCCCAATTGGCGCTAGTTTAAGGTCTTTAACTTGACCGATCCATGGTGCCTTCAATTAGGGTTAATAAGTACAAATGTGACACTCTTAAAACTCTCTTTATCATTGTGATAAGGCTTAAGATGTTGTCCATTGACTTTGGAGGTTTCATTTGTCTGATTCACTAGTACAACTGCTCTATGAGGAAAGAGTTGCTTAATCTTGAAAGGACCTAACCATCTTGATTTGAGATTTATATGAAAAAGCTTTAATCTTGAGTTAAAAAGGAGCACTAAATCCCCTTCTTTAAATTCCTTTTTTTGTAAATGTTTATCATGCCACCTTTTTGTTCTTTCCTTATAGAATTTGGCATTTTCATAAGCATCCATCATGAATTCTTTAAGCTCATTGAATTGGAGAAGTCTCTTAGCACTAGCTTTTGCTACATCAAAATTAAGAAATCTTATAGCCTAAAATGCTTTATATTCCAGCTCAATTGGAAGGTGACAGGACTTTCCGAAAACCAAGCGAAATGGTGAAGTCCCAATTGGAGTTTTAAAGGTTGTTCTATATGCCCAAGAGCATCATCTAAATATGTAGACCAATCTTTGCATGAAGCATTGACTATCTTCTCCAATATGTTCTTCAGTTCTCTATTTGAAACCTCTACTTGTTTCCTTGTTTAAGGATGGTATGGTGTTGCTACTTTATGCTTCACCCCATCTTTTTCAAGAAGGCTCTTGAACTGGCTGTTACAAAAGTGAGAACCACTATCACTAATTATGGCTCTTGGGGTTCTGAACAAGTAAATATATTTCGTCGAAGGAACTTAGTGACTACCTTAGCATTATTGGTTGGTGATGCAATTACTTTAACCCATTTAGATATGTAATTATCCTTAACTAAGATGTATTTATTTTCATAAAAGCTTGGAAACGAACGCATAAAATTGATTCCTTATACATCAAAGAGCTTAATTTCCATGATTTTTGTAAGTGGCATCTCATTACATTGGCTTATTTCCCTATCCTTTGATAACGATCACACTTAAGCATAAATTCCTTAGCTTCCTTGAAGATTGAAGGCCAAAAGAAACCACTTTGGAGCACCTTGGCAGCTATCTTTATTGAACTTACATGTTTTTCATACTCATGTGAATGACCATGCATGAGAATATATGAAATTTCATCATTTAGGACATGTCTTCTTATTAACCCATCTATAAATATTTTATAAAGATAAGGTTCATCCCAAAGTTATTGCTTCACATCTTAAAATAATTTCTTCTTTTAATGGTAAAATAGGTCAAGGGGAAGAACTCTGCATACTGGGAAATTAACTAAATCAACATACTATAGAATACTGCCTTGAATTTTCATGAGTTGCTCTCCTAGAAGATCATCAAATATAGGGAGAGAAATGGAATTTGGAAGTTGTTCCAGATAGGAGAGATGATCCGCCACCATGTTTTCTATTCCTTTACGATCTTGGATCTCCAAATCAAATTCTTATAAAAGAAGGATCCAACAAATGAGTCTTGGTTTAGCATCCTTATTTTTTATGAGGTATTTGAGGGCTGAATGATTAGTGTAGATAATCACTTTACTTCCAACTAAATAAGAATGAAAATTTTCCACTGTATACACCATTGCCAAAAGCTCTTTTTTAGTTGTTGCATAGTTGAGTTGAGCTTCATCAAGGGTGTGACTAATGTAGTAAATGGTATAAAATTTCTTATCCTTTTATTGCCCTAGCATAGCCTAACAATATAGTCACTTGCATCACACATGATCTTGAATGGGAGGCTCTAATTCGGTGATTGAAAAACAGGTGCTATGATTAAAGCTTCCTTCTACCTATGAAAAGCATCACAACAAGTATCATTAAATTCAAAAGGAGCATCTTTAGTAAGCAAATTAGTCAAGGGTTTAGCAATTTTGGAAAAATCTTTAATAAAGCGATGATAAAACCTAGCGTGACTAAGAAAACTCCTTATCCCTTTGATAGAAGTAGGTAGTGGAAGTCTTTTAATATCTTTGATATTAGCTTTGTCTACTTTGATTCCATTTTCAAAAACAATATGCCTAAGCACCACACCTTTGGTCATCATCAAGTGACACTTTTCCTAATTAAGCACTAGGTTAGTTTCCTTACAATGTTGCGAAATTTCAAAAAGATTATCCAAACATACATCAAATGAAGAACCATACATAGGAAAATCATCCATAAAAACCTCCATAAGGTCCTCAATAAAATATAAAAATATAAAAATCATGCAGCTTTGAAAAGTGGTGGGTACATTACATAACTCAAAAGGCATTCTTTTATATACATATGTTCTATAAGGACATGTGAATGTGGTTTTTGCTTGGTCATCAGGATGAATAGGAATTTGGAAAAAACTTGAATACCCATTTAAAAACAAAAGAATGAATGATTTGCAAGTCTTTCTAAGAGTTGATCAATGAAGGGTAAAGGAAATTGATTTTTCCTAGTGGCCTTATTCAATTTCCTATAGTCAATGCACATACGTCATCTCATGACAGTTATAGTGGGAATCAATTCATTGTTCTCATTCTTTACTAATGTTATTCATCCTTTCTTAGGGACTACAACCTAATTACTATCTGAAATAGGATAGATAATCCTAGTATCAAGTAATTTCATTATTTCCTTATTGACTACCTCCTTCATGTTAGGGTCCAATCTTCTTTGGTTCTCAATGGATGGTTTTGAAGCTTCCTCCATATGAATCCTATAAATGTAAATAGAAGGGTTAATTCCCTTAAGATCATCAATAGTGTACCCAATAATTTTTCTACAAGGTCTGACTCACCTAAGTAATTTTTCTACTTGTTCATCATTCAACTCAACATTCATAACAATAGGATAAGTAGAATTTGGACTAAGGAAAGCTTACCTCAAAGATGAAGGAAGAACTTGTGACTCTACCTTAGGTGCACTTTCTTCTTTCAAGGTATTTACACAACATAAATTGGAATTTAAAGGCTTATACCTGGTTGATTGCCTTATGTTTAGTGTAGGACTAGCATTGAGATAATGATTGTACATTACTACCTCTTCATTTCTGTCATCTTGCTTCTTATTAAGGATGAAGCATAATCCAAGTGGATAATTGGTGAGATGTTGTTAAAAAATTTCCTACATATAACTTTCTATTGTATTAACTCTAAAGCATGACCCTATTATTGAGATTTTCTTTGTCATTTTGAACACATCAAATTCTAATTTGTTGTCCCAAATTTTAAGAAATTTTTTTCCTCTTTTGACATCTATTATTGTACTAGCTATAGCTAGGAAAGGATGTCCCAAAATTATTGGAATTTTTCGATCCTCTTCCATCTCTAAAATGATAAAATCACCGAGCATATAATAGTCTCCAAACTTGATAGGCACATCCTTAAAATTCCACAAGGATAGATGATGGATTTATCTATGAGTTGTAGTGACACTATTGTCAGTTGCTGTTCTCCTATATTTAAATGCCTGCAAAAAGAGAGAGGCATTATGCTTACACTTGCACCCAAATCACAAAGAGACTTACCAATAAATTCATTTCCAATAGTGTAAAGGATAGTAATACTCCCTGGATCTTTAAGCTTTTATGGAAGCTTATTTTGGATAACAACACTACATTACTCATTCATGGGAATGGTTTCATTATCTTCTCACTTCCTTTTATGAGAGATAATTTCCTTAAGAAACTTGGTCTAGGTAAGCATTGCATTTATCACATCCAAGAGTGGTATGTTGAGTTTCAGTTGTTAGAATGACTTCATAAACCTCTCAATTTGCTTATCCAACTTGGATTTTTGTTGTCTTTGAGGAAAGGGTTGTGGTAAAGTGTGGCTCAGTGTTTCCTTCTTCTCCTCATTTTCCTCTTGAACCTCTTTATTCTTTTGCTCTTTCTCTAGAGAGTTTTGTATGACACCATCAACTTGCTTTTTGGTCTCAACTTTAAATAATTATTATCCACTTTGAAGTGTTATTGCCTTTGCTTGCTCCTTAGGATGCTCGGGTTGTCTAGGCAACATACTTCTTTGTCTTAAGCTAGAGGCTTGAGATGCAATTTGGTTTTCTAACATCTTGTTATGAGTAAAAATTTGGCTCATTTGAGTGGTTAGAATTTTTATGGTCTCCTTTGATTCTTCTTGATCCTTTAAGAATTTTTCCATCATGCTCTATAGGTTAGGCTTGCTCTTTTAATATTGATGGAAAGAGCTCTTTTGTTGGAAGCCTAGTGGAGGTGGCTTGAATCCTTGGTTGGCATTTTAGACTCCCCTTGGTTAGACCATGAGAAGTTGGGGTGGTTATGCCATCTCGGATTGTATGTGTTGGAGTAGGGGTTCCTTTAATTCCTTTAGAAATTATTGAGAACATCGAGTTGCTCAATGGAAGGGAAAAGAAAGCTAGCACCACAAATAGGAGATTCTGGATACAGAATACTAACTTTATTCAGTCTTGTGTTCATTTAGAATTACTTTATGAATTATAATCTTATTCTCTATTTACATGCAATTTCATATAAACCCTAAAAATAATCAACTCCAAGGCAAACTAGTCATAAAATATACAAGCAAATAATGCATTCAATAAATCACATAATCCCTAAGTTAATCCAATCTACATGAATTTTAAATAAATTAGCTAAAGTCTACATATTTTAAATTATAAGTGAACCTAAAGACCTAATTCCTTTAGATTTTAATTAAATGAACTTAAGTCTACTAACTTTAATAAATGGGCTTAAATCTACAAATTATGGAATATTTAAATTAATGGGCCTAATTGTACATGTTTTAATTAAATGGTGATCTTAAATCTATAAATTATAAAAAAAGCTTAAATTAAGTGGGCTAAGTCTAAATTAATTAAATTGAGTTACGTGGGCCTATGTCTAATTAACTAAATGGACCTAAGGATATTTCTAATCTAAAATCTAATTTATTATGGACCTAAAAATATATTTTAATTAATTAAACATAATTAATTATTAAGTGAAATGAGCTAAAAGAAAATAACCTAAACTTAAATAAATAAAATCAATACCTAAAATGGGCTTAAGGCCCCAAAAGCACATAAAAATAATAAATAAGCCCAAAAATAAATAAAAACATAAAAAAAATTAAATAAGATTAAACAAATAATTAAATTAATCATTACTAAAACCCTGATTTCATTATCGAGCAACCTAAATTAATCTACTTCCTTCATTGATGTTAAATAATTACCTAATTGAAACCTAGTTTCACTAACCAATTTAATCAAAATAAACATGTAACCACATACATAATTTCACTACTCCCACTATTGGGGCTATTGCATTAATTCATATAATAGTTAATAAAATAAAAATAAAGTAATAAATAAAATAAAATAAAAACCCTAGAAACTAAGTATCTATGAGGCTTTATCCATGGTTTTCCATGGACTTCTCATGAATTCATCCTTCCAACATGATCACCATGTGTTTTCCTCCATAATCACCTCAAAATATAAAATAAAATTATGATTAATGAATAAATTATAATAATAACTCGAAAGAATAAAAAATAATCAATAATATCAAAAAGAAATAAATAAAAAAATAGAATAAGAAGAAGATGATGATGCTTTGAGTGATTTGGGGTATCACTTAGATTTATAATTCACCATTCTTGATAAGTCTTTGAATCTCCTTCTTTCAAAAATTCTCCAAGGATTTTGAATTAATTGATAAATCAAAATGAATTTTTGTAGAAAAATAACTTTAAAAAAATAATTAAGAAAGCTCTTTTTAAGAATCAACAATGGATGAAAATTGTTGATTAAACACACCAAAAAACCCAAAAGCTTTAAAAATAATATACTCTTTTCCCATCTTTGAGGGCATTAGGAGATTTCTCTTTAGTTTTAAGGTCTAGGTCCTCAAAGGAGTTTAGCACTTCTTCCTCGTTTACACTTGAGTTGATCATTATAGTCATTTGGGGTGGCATGTTTTGATAATTTAGGAAAGGGTTATTTTTGGTGATTGGGTTTGGATTTAATTTGTTAGGGTCTGTAATTTTTCCAAAGTATATGAAGTTTTGAATTTCATGTTTAAGGTGCACGTAAGAGTTAGTGGAATGGCCAGTAACTTGGTGAAATTTGCAGTAACTATTTGGGTAAAAGCAAAGGAGATTTGGGTTTAGTGGTCTAGAGGGAGTTAAAGGTCTAAGAAGGCCTTTTTGGATCAAACGATCTAGGATTTAGATAAGGGTTGGTAAAATTTGAGAATCTCCTAGGTTATTGAATAGCATGGACTCCCATAACTTGACTAGCATTTCCTTATTGTGTGCCCCCAGTTAGGTAGTTTCTTGCTCCAGTGCTTCTAGTGATTTTCTTTTTCTCACTTGTAACCCATCATCATAGAAGTTCTACAAATATCTTAGGGTTCATTATATACAACTTCTCATTTAAATTATGTGACACATTTTGAATAATCATCCTAACCTCATCCTTTTCAGCTAGCTTATTTTTCATTAATCCTACCTTATTCATGAATCTAGTTAGAAATGAAAATGATTCATTAGGCTTCTGCTTGGTCAATTATAAATCCTTGATGAACACTTCAAACTTGAAATTATAGTCATACTATTTCAAAAAGTGGTACACAATTCTTTCCAGTCCACTCGGATAGACTTCTCTAACCCATGATACAAATTAACAGCCATACCCTCAAAGGTTAGTATAAACAACTTTGTAAATATAGACAAAGGAGCCTTAGTGGTGCTTGTAGTAGTTGTATATTGACTAAGGTGAATCTTTAGGTCTCTAGTACCATCAAACTTCTTTAGATGTGGCATCTTGAACTTATTAGGTAGCTTATCTTCCTCAAATTGCATCTCATTATCAAAGTCAAACAAATATCTGATGCCCTGTCCTCTCATCAATTATTCTATTATGGACATCTTCTGAGTCAGTGCTTTCTTCAACTTGGATTCCAACTCTTGAACTTCCTCAAGTGATTCCCTTTTTGCCTTTTCAACCATGTAGTTCTTAACATCCTCCAATTTCCTTTCTATAGCAGGTACATTTCTAGTAGCATTTAAAGGTTGCCTCCCAACATTGTTAATGTTAGCAGGTGGTGCTCCTTTAATAGGTGGATTGGTTGTAACTAGAGGTGCAGCAACAGGTGGTGGCATTAATCCAGCCAGAGCTTATCTTAATTCATCTTGTATCATTGCTCTCATGTCATCCATCAATGCTCCTTTGATGTCCTCTAGGGTCCAGTTTCCTCCCTCTTGTTGTTCTATTTCTTCTACTTTTTTAGTTAGAGCTTACGCAACTTTTAGATAAAGTGGATTGATAAGACTCCTTTCCAATTTGCTTAGAATATCTTTTATAATTGACTAAGGGATTGAATTTTTTCTCATTAATTTGCCATCTTTATGAATCCAAACATAGGAAAACTCATATGAATCTATGATGGCTGAAAAATAAAGTATTAGTATGATGCATGAAATGCATGTATGCATGATGCATGTGCTACGTAAAAATTAGCAAGTAATAAGTCAAGTCAAGTGTACATACATCCTTCCAACCTTATTCCTCCCACACATGTATTCAATGGTGAGTCTCTTTTCCAAGGATTTTTTGTCTTAGCCTTAATATTAATAGGGGATATCAAGAACCGATGCTCATGTCATATCTCTCAAAGCAATAAAACATAGAAATAGTATTTCTAGGTATAAAGATTAGCCTAATCTTTATTAACCTAAATGGGCTTCTAAAGTTTGGGCTTGGGCATTTACAAATAAAAATACCTCATGGCAATAAACATAAGCAATTTGAGTAATCCTAAGAGAAGTTATTAGGCCATTACATGAGCTGAGTCTGGTGAAAAAGGTCAAGGTTCCCTTAGTAAGCTACGCTGCTTTAAGACTTAAGTTATAGGCCAAGGTTAAAGGGGCTCAACATCCTTTGCAAACTCGAGAAAAGACTACCCCCCTTTAGGACTTAGGTTACAGATCTCGCTATATGAGCCCGGTAATCTCTTTTGAACTAAGTTAAGGCTAAGAGTAATGGTTAGCCAATTTACAATCCCATTAAGCTAGTGGAATCATGGAACCATAAACCAACCATTGATGAATAGGGACATGTAGAATGAATGCAAGAATAAAATAATAATTAATAAAATTATTCTAAAGAACACAATTAGAATCAGTATCTCTTATCCCCAGTGGAGTCACCATTGTAGACGGTGGGGTTTACCATGCATCTAAGATTTTAGCAACTACAACAATATTTGAGCTCAGGGCTTTAGAGAACACACTAACCACTATCAGAAAGACATGACATGGAGATGAGGAGTCACCACCCAAGGTAATAATTATGAAAAATCAAAAGAGGTGGTACTTGATTCTCTAAAAGAAAGCTAGCACCATAACCAGGAGATTTTGGTTATGGAATATTAACTTCTTTCAGTCTCATGTACATTTAGAATTATTTTATGAATTACTATCTTATCCCTTATTTACATGCAATTTCATATAAGCCCTTGTTTAAACAATTAACTCCAAGCAAACTAGTCATGAAAAATGCATATAAATAATGCATTCATTTACATTCATAATCCCTAAGTTAGTCTAATCTATATTTATTTTGATTAAATGAGCTAAATCTATATGTTTTAATTTACAAGTAACCTTAAAGACTAATGAGTCTAATTCCAACTCAATTTTAATTAAGTGAACCTAAGTGTACTTCTTTTAATTCTAAAAATGGGCCTAAATCTACAAATTATGAAATATTTGGATTAGTGGGCCTAGTTCTACATGTTTTAATTCTAGAGCAATTTTAAATCTACAAGGTATGGAAAAGGGGTTTAATTTAATAGGCTAAGTCTAAATTAATTTTAATTAACCTAGGTGGGCCTATATCTAATTAACTAAATCAGCCTAAGTTATTTTTAACCTAATTTATAATTAATTATATACTTAAAATGCATTTTAATTAATTAAAATATATACCTAATTAATTAATAACCTATTAAATAAAATGGCTAACTAAAAGATGGGCCAAAAAGAACTACTTAAACCTAAAATTATTTAAATGGATAAGAGCCTAATATGGGCCTGGGGCCTAAAATACATAAAAAGTAAACAAGCCCAAAAACAATAAAAAAAACATCAAAACAATCAAATAAAAGATTAAAAAATTAATTAAATTTATTTCTTCTAAAAAACCTAATTTAATTAAAGTGACCTTGACTAGTAACCCTAATTCTATCACACATAATCATCCCGAAATTAGGTGCTTACACCAACACATCTCCTTAGCGCTAGTGTTGTTTGTGAAAAAGAAAGATGGTAGTTTTCAACTTTATATTAACTATACATAGTTGAACAAAGTAACCATCAATAATAAGTATCCTCTTCTGAGAATTATTGACTTGTTTGATCAACTTTAAGGAGCTCAATGTTCTTCCAAGATTGACCTAAGGTCAAGGTGTCATCAATTGAGAATTAGAAGTAGAGATGTACCTAATACTGCATTTTGGACAATGTATGGCCATTATAAATTCTTGGTGATGTCCTTTGTGTTGACTAATGCCCTATCAACATTTATGGACTTGAAGAATCGAGTTTAGGCCATTCTTAGACTGTTTTATAATTGTTTTTATTGATGATATCTTGGTGTATTCTAAAAGTGAAAAGGAACATGTTATGCATTTAAGGATGATGTTTCAGACTTTAAAGGAACATCAATTGTATGCCAAGTTCTCAAAATAAGAGTTTTGGTTGGATTAAGTGGCATTCTTAGGTCATGTTGTATCCAAATATGACATGCAAGTGGATCCTAAAAAAAGATTGAAGCTATTATAGAATGGCATAGATCCACAATAGTCACAGAAGTAAGGAATTTTTTGGATTTAGCAGGCTAATATAGGAGATTTATAAAGGAGTTCTCCAAGATAGCCGCACCTTTAATAAAGTTAACTTAGAAGAATGTTAAGTTTGAATGGAATGATAAATATCAGACCACTTTTAGATTCTCAAGGATAGGTTGACTTCAGCTCTAATGTTGACCTTACCTTCAAGGAATGAAAGGTATACAATGTATTGTGATGCTTCCTAAGTAGGATTAAGGTGTGTATTGATGCAAAATGGGGGAGTGGTAGCTTATGCTTCACGTCAGTTAAATAAGCATCAACAGAACTATCCTACTGATGATTTAGAGATGGCGGTAGTGGTGTTTGCATTGAAGATTTGGAGAAATTAGTTATATAATATAACTTGTGAAATATACATTGATCACAAAATATTAAAATATATCTTTCAGTAGACAGACTTTAACTTGAGGCAGAGGAGATGGATGTAACTCCTAAAGGACTATGATTTCTTTATTCTTTACCATTCACGTAAAGCTAATGTGATAGCTAACGCTTTGAGTAGAAAGTCAATAGGAAGTCTTGCTCACATTAGCATGGAAAGGAGGCCAATAATAAAAGAATTACATGAATTAATTGACCAAGGGTTTTAATGGAAGGTAACTAAGAAATATCTTTTAGTTCAATTCACAATACAATTAGTGTACTTAGACAGAGTCAAAGCAACTCAGTGAATGGACCCAAAGTTATATAGAATAATGTTATAAGTGTAATAAGGTCAATCTTGAGAGTTTATTATTGATAATAAGAGTGCGCTGCATTTAGGTACTAGGTTGTGTGTACCATATATGGATGACTTAAGGAAAGATTATGGAAGAAGTTCATTATTCTGCTTACATAGTTCATCCTAGATCTACCAAGATGTATCATAATTTAAAAGATACATATTGGTAGAATGGAATAGTGAGAGACATTGTTGAGTTTGTATCCAAGTGTCTCACATGTCAACAGGTGAAATTAAGACATTAGAGGTCCTTAAGATTTTTACAGCAGTTGCCTATCCCAACATGGAAGTGGGATATGATTGTTATGGATTTCATGACTGGATTACCTTGTACAATAGTTGGTTATGATGCCATATAGGTGATAGTTGTCAGGTTGACCAAGTTAGCTCACTTATTGAAAATTAAGACGATATACTCTACTAACAGGTTAGTAAGGTTGTAAGTTAACCAAATTGTTTGCTTGCATTGAGTGATAGAAAGAATAGTGTCTAACAGATGAGCTACGTTTACTTCATCTTTTGGTAAGAATTCTATAAAGCGTTAGGCATGAGACTTGACTTCAATATAGTTTTTCATGCACGAGACTTGACTTCAATACAATTTTTCATCCTCAAATTAATAGTCAGTCAGAACATACCATTCACACATTAGAAGATATAATGAGAATGTGTGTGATGGATTTTGGTTGTTAATAGGATATGCACTTATCATTGATTAAATTTGTATATAATAATAGTTATCATATAAGTATTGGAATGGATTCATATAAAGCATTGGATGGAAGAAAGTGTATATCACTCTTGTGTTAAGAAGTTGGTAAAACACAACTTACCAGTCTAGAATTAATGCAAGTGACATCTAAGAAAGTTTCTATCATTCAACAAAGATTGAGGATGACTTTTAGTCAATAGAAAAGCTATGTAAATCCTAAGAGAAAAGATGTGTAATTTTCTATTGGAGACATAATGTATCTCAAGGTGTCTCCAATGAAGAGAATAATGAGATTTGGTAAGAAAGGTAAGTTAGCTCCAAGATATATTGGACCCTTTGAGATTTGTTCAAGGGTAGGTGATGTGGCTTACAAACTGGTGTCGCCACCAGAGTCTTCATGAATTCATCTGGTGATCCATGTCTTTATGTTAAGGAAAAGTATCTTTGATCTTTCATATATCCTTCAGCCATAGACAATGGAGCTTAGTGAGGATGTATCATATGAAGAGTATCCTATAGTGATTGTAGGCCATCCAATGCGTCAACCGCATACCAAAGAAATTCCTATGGTGAAGGTGTTATGGAGAAACCATACAACAAAGGGCTATGCTTGGGAAATAGAGATGGATATGCGTAGTCGACACCCCCACTTGTTTCAATATTGATGAAAATTCGAGGATGAATTTTCTTAAGGGGGGAAGAATGTAATGACCCAAATTTTTTATTAATAATAATATTTTTTTATTTCTTATTATTATTACTTTAATTATTATTATTGTTGTTGTTGTTGTAATTATTGTTAGTATCATTACTATTACTGTTGTTATTGTAATTATTGTTGTAATTATATATATATATATATATATATATATATATATATATATATATATATATGTGTGTGTGTGTGTGTGTGTGTGTGTGTGTGTGTATGTATGTATGTATGTATGTATGTTTCTATTAAAAAAAACCAGTTGGTGATGGACACATGGTCCATTACCTTTTATTTAAAGGAGGAAGTGGTGTTCTGCAGAGTAGAATTGATGGGAGGAAGGGTGCTGAGTGGCAAATTTCCATTTAATACTAAATCTTTTCTTTTTATTTTTTTTATTTAATACCCAAATGAACTTCGATTGACTTCAAATTTGAGTGGTAGATTTCTCTCAACCTCTTCTACCTCGCCATAATTTTTATTTTGCAAGAAAGTGCCTAGAAATTCAAAGAAACCATCAACCTTTTCTTCAATTTTCTAATGTTCCAGTGGGTTTCAAGTGACGGGGTTGCCTTTACTACGTCCCTCTTGTCGTCATGAGTCTATAGGTACCGACCATGCGTCGTATCTATATTGGTAGAATATTTCACGAATATTTTTAGGTAATTCAATTTTTATTCCAATTATTTTATTAAGTATACATTTTAGGTTGTTTGAGGTTATTTTTGTTTTTTAGTAATTATTAGGAACATTTTGGTATATTCAGCTTTATTAGGTAACACTTTTTCGGTGAAAAATTTAATGGGTCCCACGCGAACTCCGATGAATGAATAGTGTCAACCCTGAGATAAATACATGAAACTATTTTTAATAAATAATATAAATTATAGCGTTGAATTTCTGTGAATGGAGTTTAAATAAATTCTTTACGGATTTTGAGTAATAAATCTCGGATACTTTGCAGTGCAAATTAATTAATTTCCATTTAAATTAGTTTAATCACTGAAGATAATTCTTAAGGCTCAAATTAATCATTTAGGGTGTTCCTAAGTCAGTTTCTGTGATTCCATCATTTTTATAATTTTTAAAATATTTTGGGAGTTATTAGGAATTTATTTCATAATTATATATATATATTATCTATACAGTATACCGGAGCGGAGACATTGGGTAATAGGCGAACAAGGACATGTTAGCATGCTTGCTCCACTTGTAAGTTAATATATTCGAATATGTGTTAGTTTTGCGTATAAAAGTAAAGGTTGATTAAGTATATTTAAAGAATATATTTAATTAAAGAATTTATATTTTAATATTGCAATAGTTATATGGTTGCACTATTATATTTAAAAAGAGGATTCAATTTAAGAATTTATATTTCCAATATTTGAATATTGAAAAGGTTGATTTTGATATTTCAATATGTTGATTTTGTTTTGATTATATTCAAGGTTTTTTCACCCTTATTTTTTTTTTATTATGATGATTATTGATGCTTTAATTTAGTTATTTGTTATTATGATTTTTATTATAAGGATATGGTGAGAAGTTAAGAGTAATTTCATTTTCAATTACCATATTCCTTATGCATTATATATATATTTATAAATATTTTTGGAAAAAGACTGGTAGAACATGCTACCTAGTGGATTACACTCGGACTTTTGCGCAATAGTACACTAATTGTTAGGTTACAATATATTGATTGATATGAGATTATATGATCTAAGGTATTGATAAATGATTATAGATATTTGTGGATAGAGAGTGGTATGGTTGTGAGAGCTCGGTTGATCTGCAGTGTCTTGGGCCTAATCATGCTAACAAGGGGACTACGGTAGCTTGGTTGACTTTCCTGTGTCTCAAGACCACTCTAATGCCAAATTGGAAAAGATAAATATTATTTGGATTCAAGAAGGACTAATGGCTAGTGAGGTACAATGATTGAGGTTACGGATATTTTAGGGTCCTACCATGATTTTTCACTTAAAAGAATATTTTAAAGAAATGTTATTTCTATTTTGAAGGATTATAAGAGTTTATAAAATTCTTTAAGATTTGTAAAAATGATTTTGTCAAAATAATTTTCTAAATATAAGTTATATTTATATTTTTTATTATAATTCCATAAAATCTTTTAATAAAGAAGGAATTTAAAACAACTTGCATTTCCTTAAATTAGCTTACTCAGTGAGGTCTGACTCCCCTCAATTATTTTTCTTAGGATCTCAGGAATCTACAGTTAGTTCTACTTGTCTGCGCTAGACTTGTTATTCCCCAGCTACTTTATGTATTTCATGTAAATGTTTATTGTCTTATATTTGTACTCTAGACACTGCAATAGTAGTTGAACATTTGATAAATGTATTTTTATTTAATTAGTTTAAATTGAGTTTATGTATTACTATGATGATATATGTGTTGAGCATATATTTTTTATGGCGAATTTTATTGTGTTGGAGATTGATATTTATGAAGGAATACTGGAGTTATTGTGATGCAATATTTATGGGAGAATATTTTAGAAGTGTATTTATTGATTTAAAGGTTTTGGGTTTGTTCCTAATACAGAGGAAACTCTGCCAAATTTTTGTTAGAATTATAGAATTGATTTAATTTTATTGTGAATTTTTCTTAAGGCATACTACAAGTTTTAAAAGCTTCACGTTTTCCTGTTCCCTAGTGTCGATCACGTGCCCTTTAGGTTCGGGTCGTGACACTTCATAGTTAGCTTCATTGTTAGTGACTTCACATTTCAATCACTTTGCCATCGAAATCATTTTTCCTTATAGCAAGATTAGAATCACACCAATGCCTGCTCCTCTATTATTGACTGCTCCATCAAAATGCATTTTCCATGTCTGGATCTCTATTGCCCCTAAGTGGTCATCCGAGAATTCCAACTCACATTCTTGTCCATTATCTACTGGATTTTAAGCCAAGAAGTCTGCTACAACTCTTCCTTTTATCACTTTTTTTTCCATATAGTCTATGTCAAATTTGGTAAGTAGGACCAACCATCTAGCTAATTTCCTTATAAGAGAAGGAGTCTATTAAAGATACATGAGAGGATCATGCTTAGAGACTGCCTGAATTCTGTAAGACTGAAAGTAATAAAAGAGCTTCTCTATTGCCTAAATTACAACCAAGCAAATTCTCTCTACTAGACTGCAATTGGCTTTATAGGGTAAAAGCTTCTTACTCAGATAATACACAATATGCTCAACTCTTCCTTTTCCTTCTTAAGCTAGCATTACTCCAATTGCATCCTTCTTTATTGTCAGGTAAAGAATTAATGGTTTATTCGGCCTCAGTAGTTGCAAGACAAGAGGATTCATTTATCTTCCCAGATGATCGACTAATTCTTCTTTAAGAGCTTGAAGATTGGCTCACAAATGGTGGTAAGCTTGGTTAAGAACCTACTAATGTATTGCAATTGTCCAATGAACTCACTGATCTCTTTCTCATTTTTCAATGCAGGCATTTGTTTAATCACTCTCACTTTATCTGGATCCACCTCTTTGCCTCTATGGCTAACAATATGACCTAGCAGCTTTCCAGAGGTTACCCTAAAAACATATTTCTTTGGATTCAACCTGAGGTTATACTTTTTAACTTTTGCCAATAACTTATCTAGAGCCTCAAAGTGACCTTCTCTAGTTAGAGACTTCACCATTATGTCATCCACGTACACTTCTATCTCTTTATGGACCATATTATGCAGCAAAGTTGCAGCCATTTATAGATGGTGAGGTTTAGCGCGTGCTTAAGATCTTAGCAACCATGACACTATTTGAGCTCAAGGCTCTAGAGAACACACTAACCACTGTCACAAAGACATGGCGTGGAGATGAGGAGTCACCACCCAGGGTAATAACTGGGACAAATTAAAAAATTGTTGTACTCGATTCTCTAAAAGAAAGCCAACACCACAACCAGGAGATTCTGGATATGACATACTAACTTCTTTCAGTCTTGTGTTCATTTAGAATTACTTTATGAATTACTATTTTATCATCTATTTACATGCAGTCTCATATAAAACCATATTAAAACAATCAACTCCAGGCAAACTAGTCATGAAAAATACATGTAAACAATGCATTCATGTAAATCATAATCCCTAAGTTAGTCTAATCAACATTGATTTTATTTAAGTGGGCTAAATCTACATGTTTTAATTTGTAAGTGATCTTAAAGACTAATGGGCCTAATTCCTATTCAATATTAATTATGTGAACCTAAGTCTATTTATTTTAATTCTAAAAATGGGACTAAATCTAAAAAATTATGAAATATTTAAATTAGTGAGCCTAGTTCTACATATTTTAATTCTAAAACGATCTTAAATCTATAAGTTATGAAAAAGCCTTAAATTAAATGGGCTAGTTCTAAATTAATTAAAATAGATGGACCTATGTCTAAATTAGCTACATGGGCCTAAGTTATCTCTACCATACTTCTAATTAATTATGGGCCTGAAAATGCATTTCAATTAATTAAAATCTAGACCTAAATTTATTTAAATGGGTTAGAGCCTATCACGGGTTAAGGCCCAAAACACATAAAAAAAATTTAAAAAAAGCCCAAAAACAATAAAAATATCAAAACAATTAGATAAAAGGTGTAACAATCAATCAAACTTATTCTTTCTAAAAACCCTAATTTAATTAAAGTGACCACGAACAATAAATAAAATCATTAATAAACAACCCTAATTCTAACTACTTAAATCTAATCCAATTTTAATAAAAAAAAATCAAATGATCTCTATAGCCATTAATTAATTACCCAATTAAACCCTAATTTTACTAACTAATTAATTGAAATAAAACATACAATCATGCACGCATGATTTCATTATTCCGACTATTGGGGCTATTACAAAGAGCTATTGAAAATAAAAAAAAGGAAAAATTAATACAACCCAAAAATAAGTAAAAAATACAACAATAATAAACAATTAAATAAAAACCTAGAAACTATATTTAGCTACAAGGTTCAATCTATAGTATTTCATGGACCTCAATGGATTTTGTTCTTCAAGCAAGATCATCATGTAATCCCCTCCATAATAACCAATACAAAAGAATAAACAATAATTATTGACTAAATTAACAATAAAAATTTATTAAAATTGCATTTTAATAAAATCAAAATAATAATAAAACAACAAAAATGAAAGAAGGTAGGAAATAAGATAATGAGTATGGATGCACTATGGTTGGCTCCTCAAACTAAAATCAATTACTGTTGTTTGTTAAGTAGGTCTTTAAAAAACTTGTTATTCTCTTCTTCAAGGTCTATTGCTTCTTACTTCAACAAACACTAATAAATCACATAGAATACTTTTATTTACTACCTAGGAAAAGAAAAGTCTCCAGGCCAAGAGAGAGCTCCAAGTCCCCCACTAAAAGAGCTTTAGCTAGGTTTTTATAGAAAATCTAAAAAATTATTACTCATTACGTACTGAAGAGTTTCAGTTTTAAAAGGACTGAAAATCTAGATAAATCTACAAAATAGATTTAAGAAAATTTTTATGCAATCAAAATTCAGGAAATATATTTTTTGTTTTATGTGAAAATACCAAAAAAAGGACGAAAAATGTATAATTTCGACTAAAATTACATAATTCTTATAGGAATTACACAATTCAAAGTGGAATTGTGTAGTTTTTAACTTTTAATTATAAAAAGACCCTTGAAAGAATTTAAAATTTTCAATTAGGTCCTAAAAAATATTACATAATTCCGATCGGAATTGTGTAATTTTGGTCGATAATTCCAATCCTTTTTTTTAACTTTTAGTCATAAAAAACCCCTGAAAGAATTTAAAATTTTCAATTAGGTCCTAAAAATATTACATTTAAGTCCTTAAAAACCAATTACACTCTTTTTCAAAATGTATTCAGACTTTTAAGGTTTTAAACATCAAGTGTTGAAGACCTACTTATAACATTTTCATCATTGGAGTCTTTTGTCACATCTATACTTTATTATCTTGAAATTGGGTGCTTATACCATCCTTTGATAAGTAGCTCATGATTTTTTCAACCCAAATAACATGATTATATAGAAATAAACACCTCATTCAATGGTGAAAGAAGTTTTCAAACTTGTCAATCATCGCCATCATAATTTGGTTGTATATTGAGAAGCCATCCATAAAGCAGTACATAGCACTTGAAGCTGCACTATCGACTAAAGTGTCAATATACGGCAAGGGAAAATCATCTTTTGGACAAGCCATATTCAGGTCCCTATAGTGCATGCACATCCTGACTCTCCCATCCTTCTTAGGAACCAAAACTATATTGGCTAGCTACCAAGTGTCATCTACCACTTCTAAGAACTTTGCTTTCAGTTGTTTCTCCACTTCTTCTTTGATCAAGAGAGCCCATTCTAGACTTAATCTCTTTTTCTTCTATTTTATCTTGTGTTTTGTAATCTCTTTGTTAATCCTAAGCATATCATCATAGCTCGAAGCAAATACTTTCTGTCTTTTTTTCAATATTTCTTTCATTTTTTCTCTCATTAGGAGTTAAGTTAGAAGTAATCATTATATTTTTAGGATGATCACATGTGCCTAGATTAAATGATTCAGTTTGCACTGAATTAATGTCAAACATATGCATGGAATGATCATCATAAATAGAATAACCACTAGGAAAAACATCGCATAAATAAGCAAAGTTGGACCTTATCACATTAACTTTATAAAAGAAAATGTCATCAGTTTCAGACAAGTTAGAAAGAGAAATGTCAAGATCATTATAGTAAACTTCCATAATGGAATCAAGAACATAGTGTTCAAAGGTGAACTCCTCTTTTTGGTTAGCAACATCCTTAAGCTCCATCATAGGAGTGTCCTCTTCTAATTATGGAGTCAATATTAGTTCCTCCATTATCGAGTCTTCAATAGTAACTTCATTAATCCCAATCACATGTTCATCAAAAATTGCAAACCTAGGGACAAATTTCTCAGTAATCATTAAAGGCATAAGAGCTCCTCTATAGGGGTAGTTAGCACCTTCCTCTATAATGTTTCCCATAATGTCATCTTCTTCAGTTTAGCTCTATCTTTGTTCTTCCCAGACTTTCCTTCAACTTCATCCTCTTCTATAGACTCATATACTTCAAGATACCCTACCCCGTACTTTAAGATTAGCAATTTAGGTTCAATAAACTCAAGCGGGCCCTTGATTATTTCCCAATCCCATTCTAGGCATAAATTTCATGTTCTTCATTATACTTATAATTCTCAAATTTAGCTCATCTTAATAGATCATGCAAACCTCAAAACTCAGATTGTCTGGAATTTCATTGGGATTTAACTTCAATGCAGTGACAGTAGCTTCAATTTTTGCCATTATAGTGACTATTCTTCCTTCATGCGGAAATTTGATTTTTTAATGAATAGTATATGACACTCCCCCTAATGGATGAAACCACCGACTTCCTAGAAGAACGGTAAAGGTGATCAAAATATCTATACATGTAACTTGACCTAAACTTTGATAGGTTCAATCTTGACTAAAACTCTGAAGGTTCCCTTAACTAGCCTTTTTGTATCATTATAAGCCTTGATGACCACATCAGATGGCTTTAGATCAACAATTGCCAACCACAACTTTGGCAAGATCTTCAGAGGCCACACATTGATAGCAGATCCATTGTCCACCATTACGCATCAAGTTAATTTCCTTTTCACTTTGGCCTTTATGAACAAGGATTTGTTGTGGTCTCTACCTTCTAAGGGTAAGTCATCATTTGTAAACACAATTTCCCAAGAGGGCTTTCTATCAGTAAATCTACCATTCATTCTGAAGTGTGCATTGAGGGGATCTTCTTATGATTAAGAGTCATAACCAGTGCTTCCCAATGGGTTCAAGAGTTCATAAGCAGCTCCTAAACACTAGAAAAATTTTTCTCATCTCTTATGGTCTCAACATCTTTCTTATTCTGCTTTTCTTTCTCTAGTTCATCCTTTGATTTGACTCTTTCTTTTTCTAGTTAAGCATTTTTTACTTCCTTTCTCTTCTTAAGCTTCTTAATTGATTGGGTTGTCTTTCCTTTATTATTTTTTCATAGATCAATTGCTTCCCCTTCTTCATGATCAGAACTCCAAATGTCCATAACATTCACATGAAGCTCCACATATTACTGGTTCAGGTTCAGGTCTTTAGGTTATGGTTTTAGTGGTGTGGGTATGGCATCAACAAAGGAATTAAGGACTTATTCCTCTTTTAAGTTGATATTGATCATCAAGATGCATGGATTTTATGGTGGCACACTGCAATAGTTGGGCAAAGGGTTATTTTGGGTGTTTGGTTTTCTAGTTTTAAGGTAAGTTATGTTGCCTAGATCGATTAGATTTCAAACCTCATGTTTTAGGCGAGTGTAACTGTTAGTATCGTGTTATATTTTTTAGTGATATTTGCAGTATAATTTTGTGTGGCATTTGGAAAAGGTGGTCTTTGAGGCAAGGGTCACAAGAGGCTATTTTCAATCAGTTTCTCTAAGACTTTGGAGTAGGGTCTACCTAAGTTAGAAAAAATTCAAGGTTGTTTAATAGCATTGATCTATAAATTGCTGCTCAACCTAATTCCAGTATTGGATCCAATCCCTTCTTTGCTTATAGGTCTTCCACTTAAGAATTTTTTCTCTTATGCCAAGTTAGATTCTTTTTGCACCCCAAATCTATACAGCTCCTCAAAGTTTTAAACTCTCAAATGTTTTAATTTTTTAGAGAGCGGGAGCACACACCCTTTTATCGCTATCACTATGGATCAAATTATGTGGGCTGGAACTTTATTTGTGCCAATTTTACTCTGTACCTGATCAAGTAATCAACAAAAGACTCATTGAATTTTTTTCTTTACATTTTACAAGTCTCTTAAAGATGCTTCCATTTGAATGTTGAGACTGTACTGCTTTATAAATGTAGTGTATAATCCCTTCTAATAAGCTTGGATATAGGATTCCAAAGAATAATACCATATGATGGGTGCTCCTTCTAGAGATAGAGGAAATTGCTTCACAATTTGTGCTTTGGTCAAATTGGACGTCTTCATGTGAGTCACATGCTACTTCAAATATAAATGGAGACCTTCAATGCAATAAATTTCTTCATTTTAGGGAATTTAAACTTTCAGGGTAGAGGGTCAACATCTTTATCTAAACTCAAATCAAATTAGCTCATCGGAGCATCTATCTCCTTCTCTTTTAATATTAATTGCATTTGAGCCATACTCTTGGTCACATTTTTAACCTAGATAGACCTTTCCACATTTTCTATAGTTTCTGTATTCACATTCTATCTGGCGATAGGCTATACCACTAAAGTTTCCTAATCATCCTCTTTTTCCTATCTTTTAAAGTCTTCAACATCCAAATCAAACGGTTGTGGCTAAGGTGCTGGCAGTTCCTATCCAGTTAGTCCCCTCATTTTAGCCATCATCTCTCACATGATTGCCTGGGTCTAATCAACTATCTTTGCTTTCAACCTATCCTTAAAAGCCTCAACATTAAATTCTATCATCTCAATTTCTTTAGAAATCCTAGCCAAATGACTAATGTTAGATTGCTTCCACCTAGAAGATTGTTATGAATCTATATCTAAAATCACCATGGATTAGAAATATGCATGACATGTATCCACGAGATGCAAATTTAATTATATAGCAAATAACCACATACTTTATTTACATATAATAACAAGAAACAATATATAAAGCTCTCAAATGGTATCTCCACCTTTATTTCTCGTACATATTTATTTGTTCACTGGTGAGTTCCTTGTCCTAGGATTGTTCTTCTAGGTTTTAATTATCAACATAGGATAATAAAACCAATTGATACAAGATAATTCTCAAGATGGTACAAACAAGTAGTCATTTCTTTAAATAATTCCAAAGTCCATTTTAATAGGCCAAGAATGACATTAAAGGCCCACTTTGTCAAGATCCATTTGTAATGGGCTAAAATAGGCATGAGAGGCCCATCTTGTCAAGGTTTATTATAATGGGCTTGGGCCTTATTCAAAGAATTACCATATGGCATCAAACACATGCATTTAGGAAATATTCTAACGGAAATTGCTATGTCATTACATGAGTTAGGTCTTGGGTAATAAGCTTAAGCTCCTATAGCTATATACTTCCATTACATCTCCCCACTCAAGGGTTTATGCGATGTGGATAAGTACATGCTATGAGTGACAATAATCGAATACTCCACCACTAGGTTTGAGTGAAACATAGGTAGCAAAGTAAAGACCATTGTCGATTTATTTAGGACTTAGTGTGCACATTGTGTGGAAACATGTAATTAATGGAAGAATATTCAAAGGAAATAAGGAAATAATCAAAGATGATAAATTATGAAACACTTTGAATTAGTTTCTTTATTCCCTAATGGAGTCACTATAGTAAGAGGCAGGGTTAAGCGCACACCCAAGTGTTTGGCAACCACGACACTGTGTGAGCTCAAGGCCCACTAGGAAATACAAAATGGGCTTTGAGGCACAAAATGGAGATGGAGTCACCACCCAAATAAAAGCAGGGACACATTATATAAAAACTAGATTCCATGGAGGTTCCTAGAAGACATTATTAAAGATCAGGTTCAGAAATTGGGTATAGGCTTTTGGAATGCCTACCCAACCTTACGGTCAGCCTCCATGTGTGTTTTGTATTTTTTTACCTTTGATTATTAAATTATTTCATTATTTTAATGTGGATTGTAATCATTTTCAATTTTATATTCTAGTCTGAGTTTGCACATTAGTCCCATTTTCATGTTTATAGCCCGACATTCAATATAAATAATAATAATTTATAGCCACACATTGCGAATGAATGGGGGAAAGGATTAGGGATTACAATACTTTGTTCAAATAAACGTAAAATAAACAAAAAATAAACTAGTTAATTAGAAAAATAAAACCTCTCAAGAACTAATTAATAGACTAACTATTTAATGATTAAAAATCACCAAACAATCCCTATAATAAGCACAAATTAGTCCATTCTCATAAATAACAATATTATTTATAAAATAATTAACAAATAATATCCATAGGAAATGGAAATAAAATCACAAAAATAGTCCATAAATAATATAATAATATTATACAATAAAAATATTAAACAACATAGTAATCATGTATAAAATCAAAATATATAACAAAACAAACATGAGAATCATGTAAAATATACAAAATAAGCACTAAAAACCAAAATAGAATGATGTAGGATCCTGATAAAGCAGTGATGTCTCTTCAAAGTGGTGTCGCCTCCTAACCATGAGGCAATCTCAAATCACCCTAAAGAGAAGGGGCAATGCCTCTATAAAGATACGTCGCCTCTTCAACAAACCCAGAAATAGACTACATTTCTTAACCTCTAAGAAACTTCAAAATCAAGACAAACAAGTAACGACTGATACAAATACATAAAGATCAAGAACCAAGACTCAATGTTTCATATATTCATGCTTATATATGACCTTAAACAAGCAATAAAACCCAAAAAAAACAAGCAAGAGAATAATAAATCAAAGGCTTTTAATGAAATAGTGAACTAAAAGCTTAAAAATTGGAGTTCTCACTAGTTTGGATGAGTTGATGCTCCTAACTAAGCCCTCAAAGCTTGGTTTGTTAGTTTGAATGCTTTGAATGCAAAAGAATCCTCTTCCTTTTTAAGAAGACTAAGTCTTTTAGCTCCAAAATCCCCCTCTTCTCTTTCTTCTTAGATTGCTATACAGAGAAGGGCAGAGACGTCACCTCTTCAACAGGCCTATAAATATACTATATTTCTTAACCTATAAGAAACTTCAAAATCAAGACAAACAACCAAAGAGTGATACAAATACACAAAAATCAATAACCAATACTCAATGTTTCATATATTCATGCTTCTATATGACCTTAAACAAGCAATAAAACCCAAGAAAACAAGCAATAGAGTAATAAATCAAAAGCTTTTAATGAAATAAAGAACTTAAAGCTTGAAAATAGGAGTTTGCATTGGTTTGGAAGAGTTGATGCTCCTAACTAAGCCCTCAGAGCCTGGTTTGTTAGTTTGAATGCTTTGAATATAAGAGAATCCTCTTCCTTCTCAAGAAGATCAAGTCTTTTACCTCTAAAATCCCCTTCTTCTCCTTCTTCTTCTTTTTTTTCTATCTACTCTCTTTTTTTTCTTTCCAAACGTCCTTTCTCTTTTTTTTTAGTGATTAAAAGTCCGGCCCCATTTGCTTTGCCCTCAATCTTCCTTTTAAGCCTCTTCCCCTTTTGCCTTTTTTGATTCCTAATAAACTCACTCTTGCCCTCTCCCCATCCTTTTCATCATTGCCCATCTTTTTTCTCTTTTTTTGCCTTTTTCCTTTATTTTCCATTTAAAAATGCCCAAAGTTAGAGGCATATAGGCCTCAATTGCTGCCATTAATGGTATTTAATGATGTAGAGGGTGGTTGTGAAGAGGCACCACCTCTTTAATAAGGCGTTGCCTCACTGATGCCCAGGATGAAGAGGCAATGCCTCTTCGTTAAGGTGATCACCTCTTCACCCAAGCCAGATTTGGGCCTTTAATGTAAAAGGCAATGGGCTTAGGCTTAGAGGCTCAAATTTGGGCTTAGGCTTAGAGGCTCAATTTTGGGCTTGGGCTTAAAGGCTCAATTTTGGGCTTAGGCTTGGCGTCTAGGCTTGAATTTAGTTTTTAGGCTTAAATTTGGTGTTTTGGACTTTCGAGTGTATTTTAGAGAGGTTTTGGGCTTCCCTTACATTGAAAACTCATAATTTCTCATCATCGGACTTTCATTGTAGGCCGATCAAAATGAAGGTGTCCACATTATATATCTTCAATGTGTAATCAAATATACATGCTTAATTCTTCTTATTATATCAAAGCTGTAATCATTAATTTTTTTCAAAACTCTTCATCATGTTTGCGACTAATTCCTCCTTTGTTCCTACTTTTAAGGCCCTACAACTGCTATAAATTTTCATTTCACTCATAAGATTGTGTTAACTTGGGTTTAGCTAAAAATCACTTCGGTTACAATTGCTTAGATTTGTCTTCTAGTTGTATTTATCATACTAGATTTGTTAAATTTAATGAATCCAAGTTTCCTTGTCACTCCATGCCAACTACTTCAGAAGACTTTCAACAACATCACAATTCTCCTTGGTTGACAATTGTACCATAAAGTCCACTATACTCAGGACACTGATAAGGTATGAATTCTCCAACCTTATTTACATCTTCTCTTCCTTCTCACTATATAACTCCTCTAATACCAACCAGCCCATCTAATTATGTTAACCAAAATCACTCATCCTCATCCACCAACACATCTACCAAACCTTCCAATTATGTTACCCAAACTCCCTCATCCTTATCTACCAATTCATACCCTACTTAACCTGAAATACATTTATAGGTTGACCTCACCCGCTATGCCACAACCTTTATCACTTATACTACACCACCTTGAACCCACCTTTTATAACTTTGCCCCTTAACATTAAATAAATGCAAGCTCACTTAACCACTAAACTTTCACTCCAAGTAGCCAAACCCAATTACCAATTGACCGAACCCACCATATACAACCAAGTTCATATATACAAAGAATGGAGAACAACAATGCAATAAGAAATAAATGCATTAATGATAACAAAACATGATCCTTGGTTCCTTATCCTCTTAAAAAGAATGTTGTAAGGTGTAAATAGGTGTTTTGCATCAAACAAAAGCCTGATTATTCCATTGATTACTATAAGGCTTGCTTGGTTACTAAAGGGTACAATTAGTAACATGACATTCACTTCAATAAAACATACAACCCTATTATTCTTGCTACAACCATACACATGATTCTTAGTATTATTGTTCTAATCATTGGCCAATATGGCAAATTAACATGTCCAAAGCATTTTTATATGGCTTTTTATAAGAATAAATGTACATGTCTCAACCACTTAGCTTTGCTAATCCATAACACCCTTCATTTGTTTGTCATCTTCCTAGCTCTCTCCATGGGCTAAAACAAGCTCCTAGAGCATGGTTTATAAGGTTGGAACAATTTCTACATCAACAACATTTTCAATCTTCAAAAGCCAAAACTTCATTATTTGTCCGCCACCATAGAGATAACAAAATTTTTATTTTGGTATATATTGATGATATCCTTGCCACATGTTCTTACTCTAAGGAAATTGACTTTGTCATTGCCACTTTACAACACAAATTTCAGGTGCGTGATCTTGGCCCTTTAAGCTATTTCTTAGGCATTAAATCCATTCAAATACCACAAGGAATTCTACTTTCATAACAAAAATACATGTTTGATATTCATGACAAAGCAAAATATGAGATTGAAAACCATGCACCATGCACATTAATACAAAGTGGTGAAATATACGAATAAGTTGTTAGAGCCTTATAATATGTAACTCTTACCTACTTAGATATTGCATTTACTGTAAATAAGCTCTACCAATAAATGCATTGCCTAATGAATCTTCATTGCCAAGTAGTCAAGCAAGTTCTTTATTACCTCAAACATATTGAAAGTCACTCATTATTCTTTGCTCCTTCATAAACTTCTTCTCTTCAATATTTCAAAAATCGTGATTGGGGAGGCTGTCTTGATGAAAGACAATTAACAAACGATTTTGCTATATACCATGGCACTAAATTAATTTCCTGGATGGCTAAGGAATAACCAGCCATTGCACGCTCATCCATAAAGAGTGAGTACAAAGCTATTGCAAATGCCATGCAAAAATAATATGGATGCAATCCCTTCTAGCAAGACTCGGCCAACTAATATCTTAGGTTCCAATTGTATGGTATGACAATGTCGGCACTATTTACCTCTCCTCAAACCCAGTTCTTCATACTCAAATAAAACACATCGAGCTCGATTATTATTTTGTAAAAGAGCAAGTGCATAACAACAAGCTCCATGTTTGATTTCTAAGTTTAGCTGATTAGATAGTAGACTTTTTAACCAAGCCGTTGTCCATCTCTAAGTTCCAACATCATCGAGACAAGCTTCGGTTGTCAATTCGACCACCATCAGCTTGGTAGGGGGTGTAAAGGATACATATTCCTAATAACATTCAGTTGTTAATTATTTGGTTGTAATTTATTTATTATTACTCTATTTTTATTTATTATAACAGAGACTTTATATTCTATTTGTCTACCTTCTCTTTTATTGTATTTATATATGTACTACGTATCTTCAATGTGTGATTAAATATACATTACAAGCTCATTCTTCTTACTTATTAACATGAAAACTAATGGTTCAAATTTATTTTTAAAAGTAAAACTCTATAAAAATATATAATTAAAATATTTTATTTATAATTAGAAATCTCAAAAGACTAAAGTTGAATTTAAGGGGAGCCACATAATTAATTCAGGGCATTAATTATATATATATATATATAAGGTTTTGATCGTTTTTATTATTTTTTGGTGTTAGATTCTATTTGTCATCTCTTTTTTTTTTTTTATCCTTTTCTGTCATCTCTTTTCTTTATCCTTTTCTTCTCCTACAAATTTCTTCTTATTTAAGATTTGTCAATGCGATGCACACTCTATTTTCTTTCAGAAATAACTTACTTAGACGTGATCCACAATCATACATATATAAGTATTCTCCAACATGTATATGGATGGATCCTATGAAGAAATTAATCTATTAAATAACTAATATAAAATTAAATTTTGGGTGTTTTTTGTATTCAAAACAAAGTAACTTACTTTATTTGGAAAAAAATATATCTAAATTTACAAAAAGTATAAAGATTCTATTTTACTTTTGCGAAATAATATTATTTTTTGCGAATATAAATTGTGTTTTCTTTATTATAAATTGATATATATATATATATATATATATAAAATTGTTACTTTGTAAAAAACTTAAACCATTTTATGGAATTTATTGTTATAATTGTAAAATTTTTGTCTATAAGTGTATCACTATTTTTAAAAAGAAGAAATCTTAATTTAGGGAAATTTATTTTATTCAAAAAAATATTATTATTATTTCTGTTTTGTAAAATATCACTATATTTCCTAAGTGTAATATTTAATTTTTTTTTTATTGTAACTTGATATATTTTAGTAAACTATCATTATTTTAATGATTATTTTTTATTAATTAAAAATAATTTTATGTAAAAATAGTTAAAATAATATCAATTTATATAATTATAAAAACTATAAAAATTAATTTCATAAAAACTTATTTACTTTTCTATAGTGCAACAATTTAACGTAAAACAAAACAAATTATAATTAAAAAGCACTATAATTTTATATTTACAGAAAAAGATGTTAGTTCACAAAAAAAAGCAAAATATTTTCACATTTTTTTGTAAATTTTTCTAAAAAAAATATATTATTTTATTTCGAAACAAAATAAGCATATGAAGCACCTTAAATTTTGTATTAAATCTCATCAATGTGCATAAAATGCAAAAAAAAAAAAAAAAAAGAATTTTGATGATCCAATAATACAGTTAGAGAGCAAAATTATAAGATAAAAAATAATCCATTTATCATAACCTAAAATAACTTATCTTTTCATTTTGTTGTTTTCCTTATATTTGTGAGAGATTCTTTTTTATTCTTTTACTAAGTTTTCTTTATATAAAAAGTAACATTTAGTAAAACATCATTTGGTGGTTATTTTTCTTTTTTTAAAAAACAAGGTGAGCCCATCTATTATTATGAACGAGTTTGGACATGTTAATTGTCTTTTTGATAAAAGTTGAGACCACTAGACGCATCCAATTATTCCAATTAGATTGGTACAATCTTAGCACCCTCATTATATATTAGGACTCAAAATAATATTAATGAAAATAAAAAGTACAATAAGAGTACAACAAGGAATAAAAAATTAACAAAAACGAAACCTATCAACAACACTAAAATCTTCAAAAAGAAGATTAATACAAAACTCAGGACTAGAGTACCACCACTGGAAATCACTATTTTGTGCTCCAAACTATCGGACACACCATTGCCTTCACAATAAATATGTAAAACAACAACATTCATGCTGCAAAGATTGTGCAAACATGAACCCCATTGAAGCTGAAACACCCAGGGAACATCAACAGAATGTGACTGGGACAAATGAACTACCCAAATAGAATCACACCCCAACCACAAATTACACCAACCTAACTCCTTAGCTTTTCAAATTGCAAACATGGCAGCTTGCAATTCATTAATGAAAGCAAAACCCATGTCAATATTAAAAGCAAATGCACCTTTAACATAACCTCTAGCATTATGAAAAACACCACTAACACCTGACATCCCAAGAGAGCCAATTGCCGAACTATTAGTGTTAGCTTTAACCCAACCATTAATAGGAGGCTATAAAGTGATACTAATTATCTTTTTCGCTTTAGATGGAATAGCATTTATATTAAATAGAGAAAGAGTATGCAATTCTACCAAAGAGTTAGTCACAGAGCCATGATTAAAGAAAGCACACTCATTAACCATATTCCAAAGACTGCAATGTGCCATAAAGATGTCAGGCTTAGCTTCTTAAAAAATAATTAAATTTTGACTGTGCTAAATCATCCAAATAGCACTAACAATAGTTGAATTCCATAGCACTCTAACATGAGAACTAAAAGTACATTTCATAGCAAAGTTGATAAGAGAAATGAGAGTATGACCTGAAGTTAATGAAAGTCTCTAAAAAGCATACCTATGTTAATTGTTGAATTTGGGATTGCCAATGCGTGATGGATAAGTTGGAGAAGCCCGCAGAGTACATAGGCGATGCCTTTACATTCAGGCATAGCGAGAGTTCATTTAGGTGTTATTGTTATCGCCTTAGTGCATAGGGATGATGCCTGACTAGTGAACCAATGCCTGAAAATGTTCAAGTGACGCCTATGTAGAAAGAACGACACTCTTAGTTTAAATTTTGTATGCGACATGGGTAAAATGAATTTATGGGCTGGGAATAGGCCTGACTACAAGAGGCTTAGCCATGAGCCAAGTTAGACACTGAACCAAAACTAGCCTAATCAAAATCAAACCAAAACTAAGTTGAAACGGCCTGAAAACATGGGGAGGACCAGTTCCTCCCTAGACAGAATCGTGAACTGATATTTAAAAAAAAAAAGAATATATATATATTGTAAACTTTTTTATTTCAACCAATATTATATAAAAACTAACATAAAATAATTTTATTTCTATCTTTTGAATTTTTTAATCTAAAATTAACTAGTTAATTTATTTTAAGTTAACTAGTCAAGGTAAAATTATTTTTTAGATTTTATTTTTAACTAAAAAATCACTTATTAAAATGTCATAATAAATTTTTATTTCAACTTTATGTCATAAATAAAATTATACCAAATTGAACCAGTTCAAAACCGAAACCGACCAGTTTGAACTGAAATTCTATCTTCCATTACTGTATGCATTGTCCAAATGAAAATATATATATATATATATATATATATATATATATATATATATATATATATATATATATATATCAACCATAAGTATAAAATCTCAACTTAAAATTGCAAAGGCTGCTTTATGTGACATGAATATGTATAGAAAGGAATGGATTAAAAGATAAATGTGACCATAAGAAGGCATTAGATGACATATTGAGCAGAAGCCAGCGGTAACAAGTTCATAAAGATAGATAGTTGTTTAAGGTGTTTTAAATGGATTTGTGTTGCTATCCTTTTTTCTTCTTTTTTTCTTTTTATTATTATTGTTTTGCCATTAATATAAGGAAAGGGAAAAGTGGTATGGATCCTAGGTGGGGTCATATGCCTACGGCAAAATTGTTTTTTTTTTTACCAAAGATTAATAGTTAATATTAAATTAGAGGGGAAGGGGAGGTGAAGTTGGGATTCGAACTACCCATCGTCCATTAAGGACTTGAGAGTCCTTACCACTACAGCCATATGCATAGGGCATGCAGGATTGGTTATTCTGTAAAGGGAAATTATACAATGAAATAGTGATTTCAACTCAGAAAATTACATTCATATATTTAGTGGGTGGTTTTTATTTATGGGATATTCTTACTTAAATTAGTTCTATTACACTTAATGGTTAGATTTGAATCATAATTTAGGTGTTTTGTTTTCATTTAACAACTTTTTTACACTTTAGTTATATGTCTTACATATAATAATATGGTATAAAACACTCAGCCTAATCAAGAATCTCCATTTACTTCATATATGTATATATTTTTAAAAATTATCAAAGCAAGAACATGTGTGAACATGGATGGTTATTTTTTCAAACTAAATTTTCTTATAATATGGCAAAATCTAATTGGTTTGTTATTCCATTTATTGATATGTATATAAATTTACACATGTTCTATAATGCGTAAACATGGATACCATGATACAGTCTCTACTATAGCCTTAAAACTTATATTGGGACTTGATTTCATTTAAGCAATGATTGGAGCGTCACATTAAATTAATTGTTAAAACTAGTTTAAATAGCCAAAAGATAGTAGAAATATGTTCACCAGAACACAATTAAAAGAGTCCATTCAGTTATATATAGGTTACTCTTATAACATGGTGTGGATCACTCACATAATGGTCTTTATTAGGCCAAGTGATTGCAAATGTTCAAATGACAAAAAAAAAAAAAGAATGCTTCCACTTGATGTCTCCACTGTGGAAGAGTTTGCTTTGGTTGCTAGAGAACAAAATGAATCGAAGCTATAAGATCTTCAGTATGGACAACTGAATGTGAAAAGATTGCAACTACTCAAAAGGAAAGGTATGGTTTATGGCTTATCGAAAATTCAAACAATTGATTTATATGAAGGATGCATTTATGGAAAGCAGATGAGGAAGTCATTTCCTAGTGGGAAGGCATGGAGAGTTGCAACATGTCTTGAACTAGTTCATGCAAACTTGTGTGGTTACATGAATACAAAATCATTTAGAGGAAGTTACTACTTTCTTTTATTTATGGATGATTTAGCCACACATGATCATGGAAAAACACATGAACATAATTAAAGAAATAAAAACAAAGAAGAAATAAAGATAAAACTCTTTTAAAGCTTTTGCTTGTTGCCTCTATCTCTCGACTTTGTCCATACCTCTATTCGTCTCTGTTTATCCTTATGTCTCTCTTCTCTTCTCTCTTTTATTGACTCTATCTATCTTTTTATAAGGCACGGCTGATGAGAGTTCTCTTTGCCTTCGATTCCTTCCCTTTACATCATTGATAGATAGCCCCTCTATGTCAAGCACATGCACCCATTATATGCCCAGCATCACATGCACCCATTATACGCCCACCATCATTTGTGCATATTACATAATCACTCTTATTAATTGTTGGCGAATCATCACTCTTCATATCCAATTTATTGACAAAGGTGTTATAATAGCTCACTTATTTGACCTTAATAGCTCATTTCTTTAACAATGTAAGTTATCACAACAGCTCATGAACCTATAAGTCCACCATATATGCTCATCACTTTATGTCTTATGTGTCCAACTGGTATGCCCACTACTTTATGATTTTGTAATGGTTTGTATCATGGCTTAACTTATAGCTTTAGTAAGGTATGCAACCTTATTTTTCTTGTTTTGATTTTTGTCAGGGCTTTCGTCATGGCTTAGTCAAGCCCTGACACATGTTGTGTCGTGATGCATAGGACATGCATATGGTTTGAATCATGGCTTGGGCAAGCCATGATGCATCCTATGACAGTTTCACTTTGCTCAATTCCTCATTAGACATGGCTTGGGCAAGCCATGATGCATACACTTTAGACTTAACTACAACAAAAAAGGAATATTAATTAATATCAAATAAAATCTCCTTAAAAATATAATTTAGGTAATAAAATCCTAATTAAATTATAACAGTATTATATTTCCTATTTAAAGTTATTTTTCTACCTAATCTATTATAATTTTTATCCAATAATTCATTAGAATTCAACTCAACAACATGTAAATATTATACACATCAAATTTCCCCACATTAAAACTTTGATTGTCCTCAAGCAAAAATTAGATTTTAAAATTTTAAAGAAGAAACACAACAACAATCAAAGATTTATAGCTTCTAAGATATGCAAACCAATAATACTGAGATAGAAACTTGTTTACTAAAAAGGATAATTGGACAAAAATACATCATATATGTATATGAAAAATTTACTAATCATAACCCAAGTACATAACTCTTTCAAATCCAATGAACATAACTCTAAGAAAAAGAAATATTAAGGTCTATAGCTCTTTTTATTCAAAATCATGGTTGTAAATGTGTTTTACGCTCAATTTCACAACATCATTGTTTTTTCAAGTGAGTGTGTTTTGCACTCCATCTCACCATTTTTTTATTCTCTTTAATCAAATCCTCCTACTTTTAGTCATCCCCAGTCGTTCCTGTATTACTAAGCATGGATATCGTTAAGTCGGTCCTTTAAATACTCATACTCTAATTAGAGCATTGGAGTAAATTCATAGCATAAAGATAATTTAAATTAAGTGTTGTTCTTACTTGAGGAAAAAGAGAGATTTTTTCCATTTTTTTAAATATAGAGCTACAAATTCGTATGCATCCTCTCATAGAATCATGCACAAATTCAATCTCCAAACTCAAAGAAAAACTAAATTGCTCATACATAATGACCATGTACAACTATCTTAATTAATAAACCATTTAATAGTTTGATAATTGAACAGGAAATGCACACTTATACATTATTTTTCTCTAATTGGGAACGAGCTTTAATTTTGCATAGAACAAGACTACAAAAAGTTTTTATCGGCAAGCTAAGCCAAAATATGGGAAAACTCAGTTGAAAATTAATGAATGCTGAACAATTCCTAATATATTACATGAATCTTTTTTTTATAGTGAGAATAAATAAATTAATAAAATTCCTCCACACTATCCAAGTCATTGTCCTCAATGACAAAAGAAAAAATGCAAAAAAAAAAAGTATAAAAGAGAAATTAAGAATAAAAAGGAAATAGGAAAGAAGAATATTGCCTAAAATTTGAAGTCCTCTTGATAGCACGAACCAGTATCCAAAATGCAAACCAAAAAGTTAAACAAAAGAGCAAATCGTGTGAAATGTAATGATATTATTTATTATTATTATTATTATTACTAGTATATATATATATTTATTTTATTTTTTTTTTAAAAGCTAAGAATGAAAAAGTAAAATGGGAAAGGACAAGGCATGGAGATATAATGGGACATGCTTGGAATTTTTTTTTAATGGGCCAAAATGCATAAAAACATTAAAATATTAAGTCATGGCATGCATGAATTTAGTCACATTATGGGTCACGAAAGGTGTCCAAAATTTGTGCTTGTTAGTGTCACGTCTTTAAGGAAACAATGAGATAACCCGAGGGATGTATTGCATGAAAATGCAAAATTGAGTCCAATCACTCACGGCATGAGGATGTCGTGATACATGACATCATGAAATGAAGTGGGCATGTTGCAGGATGATAAAATCATGATACATGCCATGTTGTAGGGACGCACCTGGTCATGGCTTAGTCATGCCATGCTCAATCTTATAAGGTGCTGAAAATTTCAATTCACTAACTTCATATGCTTGTTTTTGCTATGCGTTATGAACCTAAATAAAGGAACAAAAAATTAAAAGAAATAAAAGTAAAATTAAACATGGAAAAATAAATAAAAGGCATGAAAATAAATAAAAATAAAAATAAGTAAAATAAAAGAAAATGGAAAAATTATTGGATTACCTCCCAATTGGCGCTAGTTTAAAGTCTTTAACTTGACCGATTCATGGTGCCTTCAACTAGGGTTAATGCGTACAAATGTGACACTCTTAAAACTCTCTTTATCAATGTGATAAGGCTTAAGATGTTGTCCATTGACTTTGAAGGTTTCATTTGCCTGATTCACTACTTCAACTGCTCTATGAGGAAAGAGTTGTTTAATCTTGAAAGGACCTAACCATCTTAATTTGAGCTTTCTAGGAAAAAGCTTTAATCTTGAGTTAAAAAGGAGCACTAAATCCCCTTCTTTAAATTCCTTTTTCTGCAAATGTTTGTCATGCCACCTTTTTGTTCTTTCCTTATAGATTTTGGCATTTTCATAAGCATCCATCTTGAATTCTTCAAGCTCATTGAATTGGAGAAGTCTCATAGCACCAGCTTTTGCTAAATCAAAATTAAGAAATCTTGTAGCCTAAAATGCTTTATATTCCAGCTTAATTGGAAGGTGACAAGACTTTCCAAAAACCAAGCGAAATGGTGAAGTCCCAATTGGAGTTTTGAAGGCTGTTCTATATGCCCAAGAGCATCATCCAAATATGTAGACCAATCTTTGCATGAAGCATTGACTATCTTCTCTAATATGTTCTTCAGTTCTCTATTTGAAACCTCTACTTGTTTCCTTGTTTGAGGATGGTATGGTGTTGCTACTTTATGCTTTACCCCATCTTTTTCAACAAGGCTCTTGAACTGGCTGTTGAAAAAGTGAGAACCACTATCACTAATTATGGCTCTTGGGGTTCCAAATAAGTAAATATATTTCGTTGAAGGAACTTAGTGACTACCTTAGCATTATTGGTTGGTGATGCAATTACTTTAACCCATTTAGATATATAATTAACCTTAACTAAGATGTATTTATTTTCATAGAAGCTTGGAAACAAACCCATAAAATTGATTCCTTATACATTAAAGAGCTCAATTTCCATGATTTTTGTAAGTGGCATCTCATTACATTGGCTTATGTTCCCTATCCTTTGATAACGATCATACTTAAGCATAAATTCCCTAGCTTCCTTGAAGATTGAAGGCCAAAAGAAACCACTGTGGAGCACCTTGGTAGCTATCTTTGTTGAACTTACATGTCCGCCATACTCATGTGAATGACCATGCATGAGAATATCTAAAATTTCAACATTTAGGACATGTCTTCTTATTAACCCATCTATAAATCTTTTATAAAGATAAGGTTCATCCCAAAGATATTGCTTCACATCTTAAAATAATTTCTTCTTATGACGGTAATATAGGTCAAGGGGAAGAACTCTGCATACTGGGAAATTAACTAAATCAACATACCATGGAATACTGCATTGAATTTTCATGAGTTGCTCTCCTAGAACATCATCAAATATAGGGAGAGAAATGGAATTTGGAAGTTATTCAAGATAGGAGAGATGATCCGCCACCATGTTTTCTATTCCTTTACGATCTTGGATCTCCAAATCAAATTCTTGTAAAAGAAGGATCCAACAAATGAGTCTTGGCTTAGCATCCTTATTTGTTATGAGGTATTTGAGGGCTGAGCGATTAGTGTAGATAATCACTTTACTTCCAACTAAATAAGAATGAAATTTTTCCAACGTATACACCATTGCCAAAAGCTCTTTTTTAGTTATTGCATAGTTGAGTTGAGCTTCATCAAGGGTGTGACTAATGTAGTAAATGGCATAAAATTTCTTGTCCTTTTGTTGCCCTAGCACAACCTAGCAATATAGTCACTTGCATCACACATGATCTTGAATGGGAGGCTTTAATTCAGTGATTGAAAAATAGGAGCTATGATTAAAGCTTCCTTCTACCTGTGAAAATCATCATAACAAGTATCATGAAATTCAAAAGGAACATCTTTAGCAAGCAAATTAGTCTAGGGTTTAGAAATTTTGGAAAAATCTTTAATAAAGCGATGATAAAACCTAGCGTGACTAAGAAAACTCCTTATCCCTTTGACAGAAGTAGGTAGTGGAAGTCTTTTAATATCTTTGATATTAGCTTTGTCTACTTCGATTCCATTTTCAAACACAATATGCCTAAGCACCATACCTTTGGTCACCATCAAGTGAGACTTTTCCTAATTAAGCACTAGGTTAGTTTCCTTACAATGTTACAAAATTTCAAAAAGATTATCCAAACATTCATCAAATGAAGAACCATACATAGGAAAATCATCCATAAAAACCTCCATAATGTCCTCAATAAAATATAAAAATATAAAAATCATGCAGCTTTGAAAAGTGGCGGGTACATTATATAACTCAAAAGGCATTCTTTTATATACATATGTTCTATAAGGACAAGTGAATGTGGTTTTTGCTTGGTCATTAGGATGAATAGGAATTTGGAAAAAACTTGAATACCCATTTAAATAACAAAAGAATGAATGATTTACAAGTCTTTCTAAGAGTTGATCAATGAAGGGTAAAGGAAATTGATTTTTCCTAGTGGCCTTATTCAATTTCCTATAGTCAATGCACATACATCATCTCATGGCAATCCTAGTGGGAATCAATTCCTTGATCTCATTCTTTACTAATGTTATTCCTCCTTTCTTAGGGACTACAACCTAATTACTATCTAAAATAGGATAGATAATCCTAGTATCAAGTAATTTCATTATTTCCTTTTTGACTACCTCCTTCATGTTAGGGTCCAATCTTCTTTGGTTCTTAATGGATGGTTTAGAAGCTTCCTCCATATGAATCCTATAAATGTAAATAGAAGGGTTAATTCCCTTAAGATCATCAATAGTGTACCCTATAATTTTTCTACAAGGTCTGACTCACCTAAGTAATTTTTCTACTTGTTCATCATTCAACTCAACATTCATAACAATAGGATAAGTAGAATTTGGACTAAGGAAAGCTTACCTCAAAGATGAAGGAAGAACTTGTAACTCTACCTTAGGTGCACTTTCTTCTTTCAAGGTATTTACACAACATAAATTGGAATTTAAAGGCTTATACCTGGTTGATTGCCTTATTTTTAGTGTAGGACTAGCATTGAGATAACAATTGTACATTACTACCTCTTAATTTATGTCATCTTGCTTCTTATTAAGGATGAAGCATACTCCAAGTGGATAATGGGTGAGTTGTTGTTCAAAAATTTCCTACATACAACTTTCTATTGTATTAACTCTAAAGCATGACACTATTGTTGATATTTTCTTTGTCATTTTGAACACATCAAATTCTACTTTGTTGTCCCTAATTTTAAGAAAAAATTTTCCTCTTTTGACATCTATTATTGTACTAGCTATAGCTAGGAAAGGGTGTCCTGAAATTATTGGAATTTTTTAATCCTCTTCCATCTCTAAAATGATAAAATCACCGAGCATATAATAGTCTCCAACCTTAATAGGCACATCCTTAAAATTCCATAAGGATAGATGATGGATTTATCTATGAGTTGTAGTGACACTGCTGTCAGTTGCGGTTCTCCTATATTTAAATGCCTGTAAAAAGAGAGAGTCATTATGCTTACACTTGCACCTATATCACAAAGAGACTTACCAATAAATTCATTTCCAATAGTGTAAAGGATAGTGATACTCCCTGGATCTTTAAGCTTTTATGAAAGCTTATTTTGGATAACAACAGTACATTACTCATTCATGGGAATGGTTTCATTATCTTCTCACTTCCTTTTATGAGAGATAATGTCCTTAAGAAACTTGGTCTAGGTAGGCATTGCATTTACCACATCCAATAGTGATATGTTGAGTTTGAGTTGTTAGAATGACTTCATAAACCTCTAAAATTGCTTATCCAACTTGGATTTTTGTTGTCTTAGAGGAAAGGGTAGTGGTAGAGTGTGGCTTAGTGTTTCCTTCTTATCCTCATTTTCGTCTTAAACCTCTTTATTCTTTTGCTCCTTCTCTAGAGAGTTTTGTATGACACCATCAACTTTCTTTTTGGTCTCAACTTTAAATAATTATTATCCACTCTGAAGTGTTATTGCCTTTGCTTGCTCCTTCGGATGCTCGGGTTGTCTAGGCAACATACTTCTTTGTCTTGAGCTAGAGGCTTAAGATGCAATTTGGTTTTCTAACATCTTGTTATGAGTAAAAAGTTGGCTCATTTGAGAGGTTAGAATTTTTATGGTCTCCTTTGATTCTTCTTAATCCTTTAAGAATTTCTCCATCATGCTCTATAGGTTAGGCTTGATGGAAAGAACTCTTTGTTGGAAACCTGGTGAAGGTGGCTTGAATCCTTGGTTGGCATTTTAGACTCCCCTTGGTTAGACCATGAGAAGTTGGGGTGGTTGCGCCATCCCAGATTGTATGTGTTGGAGTAGGGGTTCCTTTAATTCCTTTAGAAATTATTGAGAACATTGAGTTGCTCAATGGAAGGGAAAAGAAAGCTAGCACCATAAACAGGAGATTCTGGATACGAAATACTAACTTCATTCAGTCTTGTGTTCATTTAGAATTACTTTATGAATTATAATCTTATTCTCTATTTACATGCAATTTCATCTAAATCCTAAAAACAATCAACTCCATAGCAAACTAGTCATAAAATATACAAGCAAATAATGCATTCACTAAATCACATAATCCCTAAGTTAATTGAATCTACATGAATTTTAAATAAATGAGCTAAAGTCTACATATTTTAAATTATAAGTGAACCTAAAGACCTAATTCCTTTAGATTTTAATTAAATGAACTTAAGTCTACTAATTTTAATAAATGGACTTAAATCTACAAATTATGGAATATTTAAATTAATGGGTCTAATTGTATATGTTTTAATTAAATGGTGATCTTAAATCTATAAATTATATAAAAAAAAAAGCTTAAAATAAGTGGGCCAAGTCTAAATTAATTAAATTGAGTTACGTAGGCCTATGTCTAATTAACTAAATGGGCCTAAGGATATTTCTAATCCAAAATCTAATTTATTATGGACCTAAAAATATATTTTAATTAATTAAACCTAATTAATTATTAAGTGAAATGAGCTAAAAGAAAATAACCTAAACATAAATAAATAAAATCAAGACCTAAAATGGGCTTAAAGCCCTAAAAGCACATAAAAATAATAAATAAGCCCAAAAATAAATAAAAACATAAAAAACAATTAAATAAGATCAAACAAATAATTAAATTAATCCTCACTAAAACCCTAATTTCATTATCAAGCAGCCTAAATTAATCTACTTCCTTCATTGATTTTAAATAATTACCTAATTGAAACCTAATTTTACTAACCAATTTAACCAAAATAAACATGCAACCACATACATAATTTCACTACTCCCACTATTAGGGCTATTGCATTAATTAATATAACAGTTAATAAAATAAAAATAAAGCAATAAATAAAATAAAATAAAAACCCTAGAAACTAAGTCTCCACGAGGCTTTATCCATGGTTTTCCATGGACTTCTTATGAATTCATCCTTCCAACATGATCACCATGCGTTTTCCTCCATAATCACCATAAAAAATAAAATAAAATTATGATTAATGAATAAATTATAATAATAACTCAAAATAATCAATAATATAAAAAAGAAATAAATAAAAAAATAGAATAAGAAGAAGATGATGATGCTTATGAGTGATTTGGGGTATAACTCAGATTTATAATTCACCATTCTTGATAAGTTTTCGAATCTTCTTCTTTCAAAAATTCTCCAAGGATCTTGAATTAATTGATAAATCAAAATGAATTTTTGTAGAAAAACAACTTCAAAAAAATAATTAAGAAAGCTGTTTTTAAGAATCAACAATGGATGAAAATTGTTGATTAAACACACCAAAAAACCCAAAAGCTTTAAAAATAATATACTATTTTCCCATCTTTAAGGGCATTAGGAGATTTCTCTTTAGTTTTAAGGTCTAGATCCTCAAAGGAGTTTAGCACTTCTTCCTCGTTTACTCTTGAGTTGATCATTATAGTCACTAGGGGTGGCATGTTTTGATAATTTAAGAAAGGGTTATTTTTAGTGTTTGGGTTTGGATTTAATTTCTTAGGGTCTGTAATTTTTCCAAACTCTATGAAGTTTTGAATTTCATGTTTAAGAGTTAGTGGAATGGCCAATAACTTGGTGAAATTTACAGTAACTATTTGGGTAAAAGCTAAGGAGATTTGGGTTTGGTGGTCTAGAAGGAGTTAAAGGTCTAAGAAGGCCTTTTTGGATCAAATGGTCTAAGATTTAGATAAGGGTTGGTGAAATTTGAGAATCTTCTACGTTATTGAATTGCATGGACTCCCATAACCCGACTAGCATTTCCTTATTGTATGCCCCCAGTTAGGTAGTTTCTTACTCCAGTGCTTCTAGTGATCTTCTTTTTCTCACTTGTAACCCATCATCATAAAAGGTCTACAAATATCTTAGGGTTCATTATATACAACTTCTCATCTAAATTAGGTGGCACATTTTGAATAATCATCCTAACCTCATCCTTTTTAGCTAGCTTATTTTTCATTAATCCTACCTTATTCATGAATCTAGTCAAAAATGAAAATGATTCATTAGGCTTTTGCTTGGTTAATTCTAAATCCTTAATGAACACTTCAAACTTGAAATTATAGTTATACTATTTCAAAAAGTGGTACACAATTCTTTTCAGTCCGCTCAGATAGACTTCTCTAACCCATGATACAAATTAACAGCCATACCCTCAAAGGTTAGTACAAACAACTTTGTAAATATAGACAAAGGAGCCTTAGTGGTGCTCATAGTAGTTGTATATTGACTAAGGTGAATCTTTAGGTCTCCAGTATCATCAAACTTCTATAGCTATGGCATCTTGAACTTATTAGGCAACATATCTTCCTCAAATTACATCTCATCATCAAAGTCAAACAAATATCTGATACCCTGTCCTCTCATCAATTCTTCTATTTTGGACATCTTCTGAGTCAATGCTTTCTTCTACTTGGATTCCAACTCTTGAACTTCCTCAAGTGATTCCCTTTTTGTCTTTTCAACCATGTAGTTCTTAACATCCTCCAATTTCCTTTCTATAGCAAGTACATTTCTAGTAGCATTTAAAGGTTGCCCCTTAGCATTGTTAATGTTAGCAGGTGGTGCTCTTTTAACAGGTGGATTGGCCGTAACTAGAGGTGCAGCAACAGGTGGAGGCATTAATCCAACCAGAGCTTATCTTAATTCATCTTGTATCATTGCTCTCATGTCATCCATCAATGCTCCTTTGACGTCCTCTAGGGTCCAGTTTCCTCCCTCTTGTTGTTCTATTTCTTCTACTTTTTTAGTTAGAGCTTACGCAACTTTTAGGTAAAGTGGATTAATAAGACTCCTTTCCAGTTTGAGAATCTCTTTTGTAATTGACTAAGGGATTGAATCTGTTCTCATTAATTTGCCATCTTTATGACTCCAAACATAGGAAAACTCATATGAATCTATGATGGCTGAAAAATAAAGTATTAGTATGATGCATGAAATGCATGTATGCACGATGCATGTGCTACGCAATAAGTAGCAAGTAATAAGTCAAGTCAGGTGTACATACATCCTTCCAACCTTATTCCTCCCACACATGTATTCAATGGTGAGTCTCTTTTCCAAGGATTTTTTATCTTAGCCTTAATATTAATAGGGGATATCAAGAACTGATGCTCATGTCATATCTCTCAAAGCAATAAAACCTAGAAATAGTATTTCTAGGTATAAAAGATTAGCCTAATCTTTATTAACCTAAATGGGCTTCTAAAGTTTGGGCTTGGGCCTTTACAAATAAAAATACCTCATGGCAACAAACACAAGTAATTTGAGTAATCCTAAAAGAAGTTACTAGGCCACTACATGAGTTGAGTCTAGTGAAAAAGGTCAAGGTTCCCTTCATAAGCTGCGCTCCTTTAAGACTTAAGCTATAGGCCAAGGTTAGAGGGGCTCAACATCCTTTACAAACTTGAGAAAAGACTACCCCCCCTTTAGGACTTAGGTTACAGATCTCGCCATATGAGCCCGGTAATCTCTCTTGAACTAAGTTAAAGCTAAGAGTAATGGTTAGCCAATTTACAATCCTATGAAGCTAGTGGAATCATGGAACCATAAACCAACCATTCATAAATAGGGACATGTAGAATGAATACAAGAATAAAATAATAATTAATAAAATAATTCTAAAGAACACAATTAGAATCAGTATCTCTTATCCCCAGTGCAGTCACCATTGTAAACGGTGGGGTTTACCATGCGTCCAAGATTTTAGCAACTACAATAATATTTAAGCTCAGGGCTTTAGAGAACACACTAACCACTGTCACAAAGACATGACGTGGAGATGAGGAGTCACCACCCAAGGTAATAACTAGGACAAGTCAAAAGAGGTGGTACTCAATTCTCTAAAAGAAAGCTAGCACCATAACCAGGAGATTCTGGTTATGGAATATTAACTTCTTTCAGTCTCATGTACATTTAGAATTACTTTATGAATTACTATCTTATCCCATATTTACATGAAATTTCATATAAACCCTTATTTAAACAATTAACTCCTGGCAAACTAGTCATGAAAAATACATGTAAACAATGCATTCATTTACATTCATAATCCCTAAGTTAGTCTAATCTACATTGATTTTGATTAAATGAGCTAAATCTATATGTTTTAATTTACAAGTAACCCTAAAGACTAATGAGCTTAATTCCTACTCAATTTTAATTAAGTGAACCTAAGTGTACTTCTTTTAATTCTAAAAATGGGCCTAAATCTACAAATTATGAAATATTTGGATTAGTGGGCCTAGCTCTACATGTTTTAATTCTAGAGCGATTTTAAATGTACAAGGTATGGAAAAGGGGTTTAATTTAATGAGCTAAGTCTAAATTAATTTTAATTAGCCTAGGTGGGCCTATATCTAATTAACTAAATGAGCCTAAGTTATTTCTAACCTAATTTATAATTAATTATGTGCTTCAAATGCATTTTAATTAAATAAAATATATACCTAATTAATTAATAACCTATTAAATGAAATGGCTAACTAAAAGATGGGCCAAAAAGAACTACTTAAACCTAAAATTATTTAAATGGGTTGGAGCCTAATATGGGCTTGGGGCCTAAAATACATAAAAAGTAAACAAGTCCAAAAACAATAAAAAAAACATCAAAATAATCAAATAAAAGATTAAACAATCAATTAAATTTATTTCTTCTAAAAAACCTAATTTAATTAAAGTGACCTTGACCAGCAACCCTAATTTTATCACACTTAATCATCTCAAAATTGGGTGCTTACACCAACACATCTCCTTGGCGCTAGTGTTGTTTGTGAAAAAGAAAGATGGTAGTTTGCAACTTTGTATCAACTATACATAGTTGATACAAAGTTGTAAACTACCATCTTTCTTTTTCACAAACAACACTATACATAGTTGAACAAAGTAGCCATCAAGAATAAGTATCCTCTTCTGAGAACTGATGACTTGTTTGATCAACTTCAAGGAGCTCAATGTTCTTCCAAGATTGACCTAAGGTCAAGGTATCATCAGTTGAGAATTAGAAGTAGAGATGTACCTAATACTGCATTTTGGACAATGTATGGCCATTATAAATTCTTGGTGATGTCCTTTGTGTTGACTAATGCCCTATTAGCCTTTATGGACTTGAAGAATCGAGTGTTTAGGCCATTCTTAGACCGTTTTATAATAGTTTTTATTGATGATATCTTGGTGTATTCTAAAAGTGAAAAGGAACATGTTATGCATTTAAGGATGATGTTTTAGACTTTAAGGGAACATTAACTGTATGCCAAGTTCTCAAAATAAGAGTTTTGGTTGGATTAAGTGGCATTCTTAGGTCATGTAGTATCCAAAGATGACATGCAAAAAAAGATTGAAGCTATTATAAAATGGCATAGACCCACAACAGTCACAGAAGTAAGGAATTTTCTAGATTTAGCAGGCTAATATAGGAGATTTATGAAGGAGTTCTCCAAGATAGCCGTACCTTTAATAAAGTTAACTTAGAAGAATGTTAAGTTTGAATGGAATGATAAATATGAGGATCACTTTCAGATTCTCAAGGATAGGTTGACTTCAGTTCTAATGTTGACCTTACCTTCAAGGAATGAAGGGTATACAATGTATTGTGATGCTTCCTAAGTAGGATTAAGGTGTGTATTGATGCAAAATGGGAGAGTGGTAGCTTATGCTTCACGTCAGTTAAAGAAGCATCAGTAGAACTATCCTACTGATGATTTATAGATGGTGGCAATGGTGTTTGCATTGAAGATTTGGAGACATTACTTATATAGTATAACTTATGAAATATACATTGATCATAAAATATTAAAATATATCTTTCAGTAGACAGACTTTAACTTGAGGCAGAGGAGATGGATGTAACTCCTAAAGGACTATGATTTCTTTATTCTTTACCATTCACGTAAAACTAATGTGATAGCTAATTATTTGAGTAGAAAGTCAGTAGGAAGTCTTGATCACATTAGCATGGAAAGGAGGCCAATAATAAAAGAATTGCATGAATTAATTGACCAAGGGTTTTAATGGAAGGTAACTAAGAAATATCTTTTAGTTCAATTCACAATACAATTAGTGTACTTAGACAGAGTCAAAGCAGCTCAATGAATGGACCCAAAGTTATATAGAATAATGTTATAAGTGCAATAAGGTCAATCTCAAGAATTTATTATTGATAATAAGAGTGCACTGCATTTAGGTACTAGGTTGGGTGTACCAGATATGGATGACTTAAGGAAAGATTATGGAAGAAGTTCATTGTTCTGCTTACATAGTTCATCCTAGATCTACCAAGATGTATCATAATTTAAAAGATACATATTGGTGGAATGGAATAGTGAGAGACATTGTTGAGTTTGTATCCAAGTGTCTCACATGTCAGCAGGTGAAATTAAAACATCAGAGGTCCTTAAGATTTTTATAGCAGTTGCCTATCCCAAAATGGAAGTGGGATATGATTGTTATGGATTTCATGACTGGATTACCTTATACAATAGTTGGTTATGATGCCATATCGGTGATAGTTGTCAGGTTCACCAAGTTAGCTCACTTATTGAAAATTAAGATGATATACTCTACTAACAGGTTAGCAAGGTTGTATGTTAACCAAATTGTTTGCTTGCATTGAGTGATAGAAAGAATAGTGTCTAACAGATGAGCTACGTTTACTTTAATCTTTTGGTAAGAATTCTATAAAGTGTTAGGCATGAGACTTGACTTCAATACAGTTTTTCATTCACGAGACTTAACTTCAATACAATTTTTCATCCTTAAATTAATAGTTATTAGAACATACCATTCAGACATTAGAAGATATAATAAGAATGTGTGTGATGGATTTTGGTTGTTAATAGGATATGCACTTGTCATTAATTAAATTTGAATATAATAATAGTTATCATGAAAGTATTGGAATGGATTCATATGAAGCATTGGATGGAAGAAAGTGTATATCACTCTTGTGTTAAGAAGTTGGTAAAACACAACTGACCAATCCAGAATTAATGCAAGTGACTTCTGAGAAAGTTTCTATCATTCAACAAAGATTGAGGATGAATTTTAGTCAATAGAAAAGCTATGTAAATCCTAAGAGAAAAGATGTGTAATTTTCTATTGGAGACATAATGTGTCTCAAAGTGTCTCCAATGAAGAGAATAATGAGATTTGGTAAGAAAGGTAAGTTAGCTCCAAGATATGTTGGACCCTTTGAGATTCGTTCAAGGATAGGTGATGTGGCTTACAAACTGGTATCGCCACCAGGGTTGTCACAAATTCATATGGCATTCCATGTCTCTATGTTAAGGAAAAGTATCTCTGATCTTTCACATGTCCTTTAGCCATAGACAATGGAGCTTAGTGAGGATGTATCATATGAAGAGTATCCTATAGTGATTGTAGGCCATCAAGTGCGTCAACTGCATACCAAAGAAATTCCTATGGTGAAGGTGTTATGGAGAAACCATACAACAAAGGGCTATGCTTGGGAAATAGAGATGGATATGCGTAGTCGACACCCCCACTTATTTCAATATTGATGAAAATTCGAGGATGAATTTTCTTAAGGGGGGAAGAATTTAATGACCCAAATTTTTTATTATTAATAATATTTTTTTATTTCTTATTATTATTACTTTAATTATTATTGTTGTTGTTGTTGTTGTAATTATTGTTGTAATTATATATATATATATATATATATATATATATATATATATATATATATATATATATATATATGAATGTATGTATGTATGTTTCTATTAAAAAAAAACCAGTTGGTGATGGACACATGGTCCATTACCTTTTATTTAAAGGAGGAAGTGGTGTTTTGCAGAGTAGAATTACTAGGAGGAAGGGTGCTAAGTGGCAAATTTCCATTTAATACTAAATCTTTTCTTTTTATTTTTCTTTTTCATTTAATACCCAAATGAACTCCAATTGACTTCAAATTTGAGTGGTAGATTTCTCTCAACCTCTTCTACCTCACCATAATTTTTATTTTGCAAGAAAGTGCCTAGAAATTCAAAGAAACCATCAACCTTTTCTTCAATTTTCTAATGTTCCGGCAGGTTTCAAGTGACGGGGTTGCCTTTACTACGTCCCTTTTGTCGTCATGAGTCTATAGGTACCGACCATGCGTCCAATCTATATTGGTAGAATATTTGATGAATATTTTTAGGTAATTCAATTTTTATTCCAATTGTTTTATTAAGTATACATTTTAGGTTGTTTGAGGCAATTTTTGTGTTCTAGTAATTATTAGGAACATTTTGGTATGTTCAATTTTATCAGGTGACACTTTTTCGGTGAAAATTTTAGTGGGTCTCACTCGAACTCCGATGAATGAATAGTGTCAACCCTGAGATAAATACATGAAACTATTTTTAATAAATAGTATAAATTATAGCGTTGAATTTCTGTGAATGGAGTTTAAATAAATTCTTTACAGATTTTGAGTAATAAATCTAAGATACTTTGTAGTGGAAATTAATTAAATTCCATTTAAATTAGTTTAATCGCTGAAGATAATTCTTAAGGCTCAAATTAATCATTTAGGGTGTTGCTAAGTCAGTTTCTGTGATTCCATCATTTTTATAATTTTTAAAATATTTTGGGAGTTATTAGGAATTTATTTCATAATTATTTATATATATTGTCTATACAGTATACCGGAGCGGAGACATTGGGTAATAGGCGGACAAGGACATGTTAGCATGCTCACTCCACTTGTAAGTTAATATATTGAAATATGTGTTAGTTTTTCGTATAAAAGTAAAGGTTAATTAAGTATATTTAAAGAATATATTTAATTAAAGAATTTATATTTTAATATTGCAATAGTTATACGGTTGTACTATTATATTTAAGAAGATGATTCAATTTAAGAATTTATATTTCCAATATTTGAATATTGAAAAGGTTGATTTTGATATTTTAATATGTTGATTTTGTTTTGATTATATTCAAGGTTTTTTCACCCTTATTTTTTTTTATTATGATGATTATTGATGCTTTAATTCAGTTATTTGTTATTATGATTTTTATTATAAGGATATGGTGAGAAGTTAAGAGTAATTTCATTTTCAATTACCATATTCCTTATGCATTATATATATATTTATAAATATTTTTGGAAAAAGACTGGTAGAACATGCTACCTAGTGGATTACACTAGGACTTTTGCGCAATAATACGCTAATTTCCAGGTTACAATATGTTGATTGATATGAGATTATATGATCTAAGGTATTGATAAATGATTATAGATATTTGTGGATAGAGAGTGGTGTGGTTGCGAGAGCTCAGTTGATCTGCAGTGTCTCAGGGCTAATCATGCTAGCAAGGGGACTACGGTAGCTTGGTTGACTTTCTTGTGTCTCGGGGCCACTCCAATGCCAAAATGGAAAAGATAAATATTATTTGGATTCAAAAAGGACTAATGGCTAGTGAGGTATAATGATTGAGGTTATGGATATTTTAGGGTCCTACCATGATTTTCCATTTAAAAGAATATTTTAAAGAAATGTTATTTCTATTTCGAAGGATTATGAGAGTTTATAAAATTCTTTAAGATTTGTAAAAATGATTTTGTCAAAATAATTTTCTAAATATAAGTTATATTTATATATTTTATTATAATTCCATAAAATCTTTTAATAAAGAAGGAATTTAAAACAACATGCATTTCCTTAAATTAGCTTACTCAGTGAGGTCTGACTCCCCTTAATTATTTTTCCTAGGATCTCAGGAATCTACAGTTAGTTCTACTTGTCTGTGCTATACTTGTTATTCCCCAGCTACTTTATGTATGCCATGTAAATGTTTATTGTCTTATATTTGTACTCTAGACACTGTAGTAGTAGTTGAACATTTGATAAATGTATTTTTATTTAATTAGTTTAAATTGAGTTTATGTATTACTATGATGATATATGTGCTAAGCATATATTTTTTGTGGCGAATTTTATTGTTTTGGAGATTGATATTTATGAAGGAATACTGGAGTTAGTGTGATGCAGTATTTATGGGAGAATATTTTAGAAGTGTATTTATTAATTTAAAGGTTTTGGGTTTGTTCCTAATACAGAGGAAACTCTGCCGGATTTTTGTTAAAATTATAGAATTGATTTAATTTTATTGTGAATTTTTCTTAAGGCATACTACAAGTTTTAAAAGCTTCACATTTTCCTATTCCCTAGTGCCAATCACGTGCCCTTTAGGTTCGGGTCATGACACTTCATATTTAGCTTCATTGTTAGTGACTTCACATTTCAATTGCTTTGCCATCAAAATCATTTTTCCTTATAGCGAGATCAGAATCACACTAATGCCTGCTCCTCTATTATTGACTGCTCCATCAAAATACATTTTCCATGTCTGGATCTCTATTGCCCTTAAGTGGTCATCCAAGAATTCCAACTCATATTCTTGTCCATTATCTACTGGATTTTAAGCCAAGAAGTCTGCTACAACTCTTCCTTTTATCACCTTTTTTTCCATATAGTCTATGTCAAATTTGGTAAGTAGGACCAACCATCTAGCTAATTTCCTTATAAGAGAGGGAGTCTATTAAAGATACATGAGAGGATCATGCTTAGAGACTACCTGAATTCTGTAAGACTGAAAGTAATATAATAGCTTCTCTATTGCCCAAATTACAACCAAGCAAGTTCTCTCTACTAGACTGTAATTGGCTTTATAGGGTAAAAGCTTCTTACTCAGATAATACACAACATGCTCAACTCTTCCTTTTCCTTCTTGAGCTAGCATTACGCCAATTGCATCCTTCTCTATTGTCAGGTAAAGAATTAATGGCTTACTCGGCCTCAGTAGCTGCAAGACAAGAGGATTCATCAAATAATTCTTAATTATTTTTAAACCTTGCTAACATTTATCTTCCCAGATGATTGACTAATTCTTCTTTAACAGCTTGAAGACTGGCTCACAAATGGTGGTAAGCTTGGTTAAGAACCTACTAATGAATTGCAATTGTCCAATGAACTCTCTGATCTCTTTCTCATTTTTCAATGCAAGCATTTGTTTAATCACTCTCACTTTATCTGGATCCACCTCTTTGCCTCTATGGCTAACAATATGACCTAGCAGCTTTCCAGAGGTTACCCTAAAAACACATTTCTTTGGATTCAACCTGAGGTTATACTTTTCAAATCTTGCCAATAACTTATCTAGAGCCTCAAAATGACCTTCTCTAGTTAGAGACTTGACTATAATGTCATCCACGTACACTTCTATCTCTTTATGGACCATATTATGCAGTAAAGTTGTAGCCATCTGTAGATGGCGAGGTTTAGCGTGTGCTTAAGATCTTAGCAACCATGACACTATTTGAGCTCAAGGCTTTAGAGAACACACTAACCACTATCACAAAGACATGGCATGGAGATGAGGAGTCTTCACCCAGGGTAATAATTGGGACAAATTAAAAAATTGTGGTACTCAATTCTTTAAAAGAAAGCCAACACCACAACCAAGAGATTCTGGATACGACATACTAACTTCTTTCAGTCTTGTGTTCATTTAGAATTACTTTATGAATTACTATCTTATCATCTATTTACATGCAATTTCATATAAAACCATATTAAAACAATCAACTCCAGACAAACTAGTCATGAAAAATACATGTAAACAATGCATTCAGATAAATCATAATCCCTAAGTTAGTCTAATCTACATTGATTTTATTTAAGTGGGATAAATCTACATTTTTTAATTTACAAGTGAGCTTAAAGACTAATGGGCCTAATTCATATTCAATTTTAATTATGTGAACCTAAGTCTATTTATTTTAATTCTAAAAATGGGACTAAATCTAAAAAATTATGAAATATTTAAATTAGTGAGCCTAGTTCTACATATTTTAATTCTAAAATGATCTTAAATCTTTAAGTTATGAAAAAACCTTAAATTAAATGGGCTAGTTCTAAATTAATTAAAATAGATGGACCTATGTCTAAATTAGCTACATGGGCCTAAGTTATCTCTACCATAAATCTAATTAATTATGGGCCTAAAAATGCATTTCAATTAATTAAAATCTAGACCTAAATTTATTTAAATGGGTTAGAGTCTATCACGGGTTAAGGCCCAAAACACATAAAAAGAATTAAAAAAAAGCCCAAAAACAATAAAAATATCAAAACAATTAAACAAAAGGTCAAACAATGAATCAAACTTATTCCTTCTAAAAACCCTAATTTAATTAAAGTGACCATGAACAATAAATAAAATCATTAATAAACAACCCTAATTCTAACTACTTAAATCTAATCCAATTTTAGTAAAAAAAAAATCAAATTATCTCTATAGCCATTAATTAATTACCCAATTAAACCCTAATTTTACTAACTAATTAATTGAAATAAAACACACAATCATGCACACATGATTTCATTATTCCTACTATTGGGGCTATTACAAAGAGCTATTGAAAATAATAAAAAAAGGAAAAATTAATACAACCCAAAAACTCGATTTCTTTAGAAATCCTAGCTAAATAACTATTGTTAGATTGCTTCTAGCTAGAAGATTATCATGAATCTATATCTAAAATCACCATGGATTAGAAATATGCATGACATGTATCCATGAGATGCAAATTTAATTATATAGGAAATAACCACATACTTTATTTACATATAACAACAAGAAACAATATAAAGCTCTCAAACGGTATCTCCACCTTTATTTCTCCTACACATTTATTTATTCACTGGTGAGTTCCTTGTCCTAGGATTGTTCTTCTAGGTTTTAATTATCAACATAGGATTATAAAACCAATTGATACAAGATAATTCTCAAGATGGTACAAACAAGTAGTCATTTCTTTAAATAATTCCAAAGTCCATTTTAATAGGCCAAGAATGACATTAAAGGTCCACCCTGTCAAGATCCATTTGTAATGGGCTAAAATAGGCATGAGAGGCCCATATTTTCAAGGTTTATTTATAATGGGCTTGGGTCTTATTCAAAGAATTACCATATGGCATCAAACACATCCATTTAGGAAATATTCTAACGAAAATTGCTATGTCATTACATGAGTTGGGTCTTAGGTAATAAGCTTAAGCTCCTATAGCTATATACTTCCATTACATCTCCCCACTAAAGGGTTTATACGATGTGGATAAGTACATGTTATGAGTGACAATAATCGAATACTCCACCACTAGGTTTGAGTGAAATATAGGTAGTAAAGTAAAGACTATTGTCGATTCATTTAGGACTTAGTGTGCACATTGTGTGGAAACATGTAATGAATGGAAGAATATTTAAAGGAAATAAGGAAATAATCAAAGATGATAAATTATGAAACACTTGGAATTAGTTTCTTTATTCCCTAATGGAGTCACTATAGTAAGAGGCAGGGTTAAGCGCACACCCAAGTGTTTGGCAACCACAACATTGTGTGAGCTCAAGGCCTATTAGGAAATACAAAATGGGCTTTGAGGCACAAAATGGAGATGGAGTCACCACCCAAATAAAAGCAAGGACACATTATATAGAAACTAGATTCCATGGAGGTTCCTAGAAGACATTATTAAAGATCGGGTTCAGAAATTGGGTATAGGCTTTTGGAAGCCTACCCAACCTTACGGTCAGCCTCCATGTGTGTTTTGTATTTTTTTACCTTTGATTATTAAATTATTTCATTATTTTAATGTGGATTGTAATCATTTTCAATTTTATATTCTAGTCTGAGTTTGCACATTAGTCCTATTTTCATGTTTATAGCTCGACATTCAATATAAATAATAATAATTTACAGCCATACATTTCGAATGAATGGGGGAAAGGATTAGGGATTACAATACTTTATTCAAATAAACATAAAATAAATAAAAAATAAACTAATTAATTAGAAAAATAAAACCTCTTAAGAACTAATTAATACATTAACTATTTAATGATTAAAAATCACCAAACAATCCCTATAATAAGCACAAATTAGTCCATTCTCATAAATAACAATATTATCTACAAAATAATTAACAAATAATATCCATAGGAAATGAAAATAAAATCATAAAAATAGTGTACAAATAATATAATAATATTATACAATAAAAATATTAAACAACATAGTAATCATGTATAAAATCAAGATATATAACAAAACAAACATAAGAATCATGTAAAATATATAAAATAAGCACTAAATACCAAAATAGAATCATGTAGGATCCTGATAAAGCAATAATACCTCTTCAAAGAGGTGTCGCCTCCTGACTATGAGGCAATCTCAAATCGCCCTAAAGAGAAGGGGCAACGCCTCTATAAAGATACGTCACCTCTTCAACAAACCTAGAAATAAACTACATTTCTTAACCTCTAAGAAACTTTAAAATCAATACAAACAAGTAATGATTGATACAAATACACAAAGATCAATAACCAAGACTCAATGTTTCATATATTCATACATATATATGACCTTAAACAAGCAATAAAACCCAAAAAAACAAGCAAGAGAATAAAAAATCAAAAGCTTTTAATGAAATAGTGAACTAAAAGCTTGAAAATGGGAGTTCTCACAAGTTTGGATGAGTTGATGCTCCTAATTAAGCCCTCAAAGCTTGGTTTGTTAGTTTGAATGCTTTAAATGCAAAAGAATCCTCTTCCTTTTCAACAATATTAAGTCTTTTAGCTCCAAAATCCCCCTCTTCTCTTTCTTCTCAGATTGCTATAAAGAGAAGGGTAGAGACGTCACCCCTTCAACAGACCTATAAATATACTATATTTCTTAACCTATAAGAAACTTTGAAATCAAGAAAAACAACTAAAGACTGATATAAATACACAAAGATCAATAACCAACACTCAATGTTTCATATATTCATGCTTTTATATGACCTTAAACAAGTAATAAAACCCAAGAAAACAAGCAAGAGAGTAATAAATCAAAAGCTTTAAATTAAATAAAGAACTTAAAGCTTGAAAATAGGAGTTTGCATTGGTTTCGAAGAGTTGATGCTCCTAACTAAGCCCTCAGAGCTTGGTTTGTTAGTTTGAATGCTTTGAATAGAAGATAATCCTCTTCCTTCTCAAGAAGATCAAGTCTTTTACCTATAAAATCCCCTTCTTCTCCTTCTTCTTCTCTTTTTTTTTTATCTACTCTCTTTTTTTCTTTCCAAACATCCTTTCTCTTTCTTTTTTTTTTGAGTGATTAAAAGTCCGGCCCCCTTTGCTTTGCCCTCAATCTTCCTTTTAATCCTCTTCCCCTTTTGCTTTTTTCTATTCCTAACAAACTCACTCTTGCCCTCTCCCCATCCTTTTCATCATTCCCCATATTTTTTCTCTTTTTCTGCCTTTTTTTCTTTTTTTTACATTTAAAAATGCCCAAAATTAGAGGCATATAGGTCTCAATTGCTACCATTAATAGTATTTAATGATGTAGAGGGTGGTTGTAAAGAGGCACCACCTCTTTAATAAGGCATCGCCTCATTGATGCCCAGGATGAAGAGGCAATGCCTCTTCGTTGAGATGATCGCCTCTTCACCCAAGCCAGATCTGGGCCTTTAAGCTAAAAGGCAATGGGCTTGGGCTTAGAGGCTCAAATTTAGGCTTAGGCTTAGAGGCTCAATTTTGGGCTTAGGCTTAAAGGCTCAATTTTGGGCTTAGGCTTGGAGTCTAGACTTGAATTTAGTTTTTAGGCTTAAATTTGGTGTTTTGGACTTTCGAATGTATTTTAGAGAGGTTTTGGGCTTCCCTTACATTGAAAACTCGTAATTTCTCATCATCGGTCTTTCATTGCAGGCCGATCAAAATGAAGGTGTCCACATTATGTATCTTCAACGTGTAATCAAATATACATGCTTAATTCTTCTTATAGTATCAAAGCTGTAATCATTAATTTTTTTCAAAACTCTTCATCATGTTTGTGACTAATTCCTCCTTTGTTCCCACTTTTAAGGCCCTACAACTGCTATAAATTTTCATTTCACTCACAAGAATGTGTCAACTTGGGTTTAGCTAAAAATCACTTTGGTTACAATTGCTTGGATTTGTCTTCTAGTTGTATTTATCATACTAGATTTGTTAAATTTAATGAATCCAAGTTTCCTTGTCACTCTATGCCAACTGCTTCAGAAGACTTTAAACAGCATCACAATTCTCCTTGGTTGACAATTGTACCACAAAGTCCACTATACTCAGGACATTGATAAAGTATGAATTCTTCAACCTTATTTACAACTTCTCTTCCTTCTCACTATAAAACTCCTCTAATACCAACCAGCCCATTTAATTATGTTAACCAAAATCACTCATCCTCATCCACCAACACATCTACCAAACCTTCCAATTATGTTACCCAAACTCCCTCATCCTTATCCACCAATTCATACCATACTTAACCTGAAATACATTTACAGGTTGACCTCACCCGCTATGCCATAACCTTTATCACTTATACTACACCACTTTGAACCCACCTTCTACAACTTTGCCCCTTAACATTAAATAAATGCAAGCTCACTTAACCACTAAACTTTCACTCCAAGTAGCCAAACCCAATTACCAATTGACCGAACCCACCATATACAACCAAGTTCACATATACAAAGAATGGATAACAACAATGCAATAAGAAATAAATGCTTTAATGATAACAAAACATGGTCCTTGGTTCCTTATCCTCTTAAAAAGAATGTTGTAAGGTGTAAATAGGTGTTTTGCATCAAACGAAAGCCTGATTATTCCATTGATTACTATAAGGTTTTCTTGGTTACTAAAGGGTACAATTAGTAACATGGCATTCACTTCAATAAAACATACAACCCTGTTATTCTTGCTACAACCATACACATGATTCTTAATATTATTGTTCTAATCATTGGCCAATATGGCAAATTGACGTGTCCAATGCATTTTTATAAGAATAAGTGTACATGTCTCAACCACCTGGCTTTGCTGATCCATAACACCCTTCATTTATTTTTCATCTTCATCGCTCTCTCTATAGGCTAAAACAAGCATCTAGAGCATGGTTTATAAGGCTGCAAAAATTTCTACATCAACAACATTTTTAATCTTCAAAAGTTAAAACTTCAATATTTGTCCGCCACCATAGAGCTAACAAAATTTTTATTTTGATATATATTGATGATATCCTTGCCACATGTTCTTGCTCTAAGGAAATTGACTCTGTCATTGTCGCTTTACAACACAAATTTCAGCTGCGTGATCTTGGCCCTTTAAGCTATTTCTTAGGCATTAAAGCCATTCAAACACCACAAGGAATTATGCTTTCATAACAAAAATACATGTTTGATCTTCATGACAAAGCAAAATGCGAGATTGCAAACCATGCACCATGAACATTAATACAAAGTGGTGAAATATACGAACAAGTTGTTAGAGCCTTATAATATGTAACTCTTACCTGCCTAGATATTGCATTTACTATAAATAAGCTCTCCCAATAAATGCATTGCCCAATGAATCTTCATTGCCAAGTAGTCAAGCAAGTTCTTTACTACCTCAAACATATTGTAAGTCACTCATTATTCTTTGCTCCTTCATAAACTTCTTCTCTTCAATATTTCACCAATAGCGATTGGGGAGGTTGTCTTGATGAAAGACAATTAACAAACGATTTTTCTATGTACCATGGCACTAAATTAATTTTCTGGATGGCTAAGGAATTACCAGCCATTGCACGCTCATCCATAAAGAGTGAGTACAAAGCTATTGCAAATGCCATGCAAAAATAATATGGATGCCATCCCTTCTAGCAAGACTCGGCCAACTAATATCTTTGGTTCCAATCATGTGGTATGACAATGTCGGCACTATTTACCTCTCCTCAAACCTAGTTCTTCATACTCAAATAAAACACATCGAGCTCGATTATTATTTTGTAAGAGAGCAAGTGCATAACAACAAGCTCCATGTTTGATTTCTAAGTTCAGCTAATCAGATAGTAGAGTTTTTAACTAAGTCGTTGTCCATCTCTAAGTTCCAGCATCATCGAGACAAGCTTCGGTTGTCAATTCGACCACCATCAGCTTGATAGGGGGTGTAAAGGATACCTAGTCCTAATAGCATTCAGTTGTTAATTATTTGGTTGTAATTTATTTATTATTACTCTATTTTTCTTTATTGTAATAGAGACTTTATATTCTATTTGTCTACCTTCTCTTTTATTGTATTTATATATGTACTGCGTGTCTTCAACGTGTGATCAAATATACATTACAAGCTCATTCTTCTTACTCATTAACATGAAAACTAATGGTTCAAATTTATTTTTAAAAGTAAAACTCTATAAAAATATATAATTAAAATATTTTATTTATAATTAGAAATCTCAAAAGACTAAAGTTGAATTTAAGGGGAGCCATATATATATATATATATATATATATATATATATATATATATATATATATATATATATATAAGGTTTTGATCGTTTTTATTATTTTTTGGTGTTAGATTCTATTTGTCATCTCTTTTTTTTTTTTTATCCTTTTCTGTCATCTCTTTTCTTTATCCTTTTCTTCTCCTACAAATTTTTTGTTATTTAAGATTTGTCAATGCGATGCACACTCTATTTTCTTTCAGAAATAACTTACTTAGACGTGATCCACAATCATGCATATATAAGTATTCTCCAACATGTATATGGATGGATCCTATGAAGAAATTAATCTATTAAATAATTAATATAAAATTAAATTTGGTGTTTTTTATATTCAAAACAAAGTAACTTCCTTTATTTGGAAAAAAAAATATATCTAAATTTACAAAAGTACAAAGATTCTATTTTGCTTTTGCGAAATAATATTATTTTTTGCGAATATAAGTAGTGTTTTTTTTTATTATAAATTGATATATATATATATATATATATATATATATATATATATTTATATTTAATTGTTACTTTGGAAAAAACTTAAACCATTTTATGGAATTTATTGTTATAATTGTAAAATTTTTGTCTATAAGTGTATCACTATTTTTATAAAGAAGAAATCTTAATTTAGGGAAATTTATTTTATTCAAAAAAATATTATTATTATTTCTGTTTTGTAAAATATCACTATATTTCCTAAGTGTAATATTTAATTTTTTTTATTGTAACTTGATATATTTTAGTAAACTATCATTATTTTAATGATTATTTTTTATTAATTAAAAATAATTTTATGTAAAAATAGTTAAAATAATATCAATTTATATAATTATAAAAACTATAAAAATTAATTTCATAAAAACTGATTTACTTTTCTATAGTGCAACAATTTAACGTAAAACAAAATAAATTATAATTAAAAAGCACTATAATTTTATATTTACAGAAAAAGTTGTTAGTTCACAAAAAAAAAAAAAAGCAAAATATTTTCACATTTTTTTGTAAATTTTTCTAAAAAAATACATTATTTTACGTCGAAACAAAATAAGCATATGAGGCACCTTAAATTTTGTATTAAATCTCATCAATGTGCATAAATTGCAAAAAAAAAAAAAAATGAATTTTGATGATCCAATAATACAGTTAGAGAGCAAAATTATAAGATAAAAAATAATCCATTGATCATAACCTAAAATAACTTATCTTTTCATTTTGTTGTTTTTCTTATATTTGTGAGAAATTCTTTTTTATTCTTTTACTAAGTTTTCTTTATAGAAAAAGTAACATTTAGTAAAACATCATTTGGTGGTTATTTTTCTTTTTTTAAAAAAAAAAAAGGTGAGCCCATCTATTATTATGAACGAGTTTGGACATGTTAATTATCTTTTTGACAAAAGTTGAGACCAAATATCACTAGACGCATTCAATTATTCCAATTAGATTGGTATAATCTTAGCACCCTCATTATATATTAGGACTCAAAATAATATTAATGAAAATAAAAAGTATAATAAGAGTACAACAAGGAATAAAAAAATTAACAAAAACGAATCCTCTCAACAACACTAAAATCTTCAAAAAGAAGATTAACACAAAACTCAGGACTAGAGTACCACCACTGGAAATCACTATTTTATGCTCCAAACTATCTGACACACCATTGCCTTCACGATAAATATGTAAAACAACAATATTCATGCTGCAAAGATTGTGCAAACATGAATCCCATTGAAGCTGAAACATCCAGGGAACATCAACAGAATGTGATTGGGACAAATGAACTACCCAAATAGAATCACACCCCAACCATAAATTACACCAACCTAACTCCTTAGCTTTTCAAATTGCAAACATGGCAGCTTGCAATTCATTAATGAAAGCAAAACCCATGCTAATATTAAAAGCAAATGCACCTTTAACATAACCTCTAGCATTATGAAAAACACCACTAACACTTAACATCTCTAGAGACCCAATTGTTGAACTATTAGTGTTAGCTTTAACCCAATCATTAATAGGAGGCTGTAAAGTGACACTGATTATCTTTATAGCTTTAGATGGAATAGCATTTATATTAAATAGAGAAAGAGTATGCAATTCTACCAAAGAGTTAGTCACAGAGCCATGATTAAAGAAAGCACACTCATTAACCATATTCTAAAGACTGCGATGTGCCATAAAGATGTCAAGCTTAGCTTCTTAAAAAATAATTAAATTTTGACTATGCTAAATCATCCAAATAGCACTAACAATAGTTGAATTCCATAACACTCTAACATGAGAACTAAAAGTACATTTCATAGCAAAGTTGATAAGAGAAATGAGAGTATGACCCGAAGTTAATGAAGGGCTCTGAAAAGCATACCTATGTTAATTGTTGAATTTTGATTGCCGATGTGTGATGGACAAGTTGGAGAAGCCCGCAAAGTACATAGGCGATGCCTATACATTCAGGTGTAGCGATAGTTCATTTAGGTGTTATTGTTACTGCCTTAGTGCATAAGGATGATGCCTGACTAGTGAACTGACGCCTGAAAATGTTCAAGTGACGCCTATGTAGAAAGAACGACACTCTCAGTTTAAATTTTGTATGCCACATGGGTAAAATGAATTTGTGGGGCTAGGAATAGGCCTGGCCACAAGAGGCTTAGCCACAAGCCAAGTTAGACAATGAACCAAAACTAGCCCAATCAAAATTAGACCAAAACTAAGTTGAACCAGCCTGAAAACATGGGGAGGACCAGCTCCTCCCTAGACAGAATCGTGAACCGATATTTAAAAAAAAAAGAATATATATATATATTGTAAAATTTTTTATTTCAACCAATATTATATAAAAACTAACATAAAATAAATTTATTTCTATCTTTTGAATTTTTTTTTATCTAAAATTAAACTAGTTAATTTATTTTAAGTTAACTAGTCAAGGTAAAATTATTTTTTATATTTTATTTTTAACTAAAAATTAACTTATTAAAATATCATAATAAATTTTTATTTCAACTTTATGTCATAAATAAAATTATATCAAATTGAATCGGTTTAAAACTAAAACCGACCAGTTTGAACTGAAATACAAATTAGCTAATCCTTGAACTAGCTCTGAACTAGTCTTGTGCCCAGTTCCGATCCGGTTCCAGTAACTCTAAAACCAACGATTTATAAATCATGGCTAGGCCTAGTTGGGAAGGCCCTTAAAGCATTGTTGGTTTATAAAGTATATACTTTGGCTTAGTTTATCTTTAATCGAAAATGAATTTATTTTTTTAAGAAATCAAAAATTAATATTTAAGAACTAAAGAGCATAACTAACAATACTAAAATTGATAGTTGTGCAATAATATACTTAGGAAAAGTATATTGGTTATATCATGAAATGCAGAATTTAAATAATATTGTTCTTGAGTTTTTGTGCATTCCAACAATCATGTAACCTCGCAGTTAAAATTATATGTGCATCCTGTTAAGAAGAAGAAGAAGCTCAAAAATTCTATCTTCCATTACTGTATGCATTGTCCAAATAATATATATATATATATATATATATATATATATATATATATATTTCAACCAGAAGTATAAAATCTCAACTTAAAATTGCAAAGGCTGCTTTATGTGACATGAATATGTATAGAAAGGAATGGATTAAAAGATAAATGTGACCATAAGAAGGCATCAAATGACATATTGAGCAGACGCCAGCGGTAACAAGTTCATAAAGATAGATAGTTGCTTAAGGTGTTTTAAATGGATTTGTGTTGCTATCCTTTTTTCTTATTTTTTTTCTTTTATATTATTATTGTTTTGCCATTAATATAAGGAAAGGGAAAAGTGGTATGAATCCTAGGTGGGGTCACATGCCTGCGACAGGATTATTATTATTTTTTTACTAAAGATTAATAGTTAATATTAAATTAGAGGGGAAGGGGAGGTGAAGTTGGGATTCGAACTGCCCATCGTCCATTAAGGACTTGAGAGTCCTTACCACTACAGCCATACGCATAGGGCATGCAGGATTGATTGTTAGGTAAAGGGAAATTATACAATGAAATAGTGATTTCAACTCAGAAAATTACATTCATATATTTAGTGGGCAGTTTTTATTTATGGGATATTCTTACTGGTTGTATTACACTTAATGGTTAGATTTGAATCATAATTTAGGTGTTTTGTTTTCATTTAACAACTTTTTTACACTTTAGTTATGTGTCTTACATCTAATAATATGGTATAAAACACTTAGCCTAATTAAGAATCTCCATTTACTTTATATATGTATATATTTTTAAAAATTATTAAAGCAAGAACATGCGTGAACATGGATGGTTATTTTTTTGAACTAAATTTTCTTATAATATGGCACAATCTAATTGGTTTGTTATTCCATTTATTGATATGTATATAAATTTACACATGTTCTATAATGCGTAAACATGGATACCATGATACAGTCTTTACTATGGCCTTAAAACTTATATTGGGACTTAATTTCATTTAAGCAATGATTGGAGCGTTACATTAAATTAATTGTTAAAACTAGTTTAAATAGCCAAAAGATAGTAGAAATATGTTCACCAAAACACAATTAAAAGAGTCCATTCAGTTATATATAAGTTACTCTTATAACATGGTGTGGATCACTCACATAGTGGTCTTTATTAGGCCAAGTGATTGTAAATGTTCAAATGACAAAAAAAAATGTTTCCACTTGATGTCTCCACTGTGGAAGAGTTTGCTTTGGTTGCTAGAGAATAAAATGAATCCAAGCTATGGGATCTTCAATATGAACACCTGAATGTGAAAAGATTGTAACTACTCAAAAGGAAAGGTATGGTTTATGGCTTACTGAAAATTCAAACAATTGATTTATGTGAAGGATGCATTTATGGCAAGAAGATGAGGAAGTTATTTCCTAGTGGGAAGGCATGGAGAGTTTCAACATGTCTTGAACTGGTTCATGCAAACTTGTGTGGTTACATGAATACAAAATCATTTAGAGGAAGTTACTACTTTCTTTTATTTATGGATGATTTTATCAGAATGAGTTAGGTATATTTTCTGAAATTCAAGTCATAAACATTTAAGAATTTTAAAAAATTTAAAGCATTGGTTGAGAATCAAAGTGGAAAAAGTATAAAAGTAAGTGACACAGACAAAAATGGTGAGTTACTTTCAAAAGAATTCAATAAATTTTGTGAGGAGAATGGAATTCAAAGGGAGCTGATACCACTATATACTCTAGAGCAAAGTAGGGTGGTGGAACGCAAAAACATAACAGTGGTGGAGATGGCAAGAAGTCTATTGAAAGGGAAAGGTCTTCCAAATTCGTATTGGGCAGAAGCGGGTAGCAACAATGGTGTATTTGCTAAATTTTTCCCCTACAAAAGCGGTTCAGAATTACACTCTATATGCAGCATGAAAAGGGACCAAACCCACTGTAAGCCATTTAAAAGTGATTGGTTCCATTACTTATGCTTTAGTTAATTCTCAAAATCGTAAAAAATTAGATGAAAAATTAGTAAAATTTATTTTTATTAGTTATTATTTTGAATCCAAAGCATATAAGTTGTATAATCCTAACACTGGCAAGATAATTGTCAGTAGAAATGTAATGTTTAATGAAAAAGCAGGTTGGGATTGGAATGGAGGAAGTTCAAGCAAGGAAGATCAGTTAAAAGTTCTATTAGTTGAAGAAAACTCAAATTCAACTTCAACTAGTTCACCAATTTCCACTCCAATTGAGTGCAGCCCAGTAACTACACCAAATGCCAGCCCAAACACTAGCAGCTCAGCAAGTGAGTCTTTGAAGGAGACACCACCACATAAATTTATATCATTAAGGGAGATATACGAATCAGATGAATTTACTTTGCTAGTTCCATATCCTTCAACTTATGAAGAGACAATAAAAAGAGAAGAGTGGAAGAAGGTAATGAAAGAAGAACTCATGTCCATTGAAATGAACTCAACATGGGAGCTAATAGACTTGCCCAATGGAAAGAATGCAATAGGCTTAAAGTGGATATTCAAGATAAAGCTTAATGCAGATGAAAGTGTTTAAAAGCATAAGGCATGGTTGGTAATAGAAGGCTATTCTCAGCAATAAGGAATTGACTACGAGGGGACTTTTTCTCCTCTAACATGATTTGAAATAGTCAGAATAGTCTTGGCATTAGCAGCTTAACTCAAATGGAAGGTGTACAAATTAGATGTAAAATCAACATTTTTGAATGGTGAGCTTAAAAAAGAAGTTTATGTCTCCTAACCAGAAGGTTTTATGATCAACGAGAAAGAAGAAAAAGTGTACAAGCTGCGAAAAGCCCTTTATGGCTTAAAGCAGGCTCCAAGGGCTTGGTATAGTAAAATTAATGCATACTTTCATCAAAATGGCTTTATGAGGAGTGAAAATGAGCCTAATCTCTATCTGCAGAAGCTAGGTGTTGCTGACTTCATAATAGTGTGCTTAAAAGTAGATGATATAATCTATATGGGGATAAGTTCAATACTTGTAAAAGAGTTCAAGTTCAAAATGATGAGCAGCTTTGAAATGATAGACCTGGGATTGCTGCACTATTTTCTTAAACTAGAGATTATACAAGATGAAGCTGGGGTGTTTATTTCTCAGATTAAGTATATTTTAGACTTGCTAAAGAAATTTAACATGTCCAATTGCAAGATGATGGCTACTCAAATGAACATGAATAAAAAATTACAGCAAAAGGATGGAGTTGAAAAAGCAAATCAGAAGCAATTTAGGAGTTTAGTTGGTGGACTGATATACTTAACACACACACGACCCGACATTTCATTTTCAGTTGGAGTTGCGTCAAGGTTCATGAGTAATCCATCAATGTAACACTATGGAGTAGCAAAGAGGATTTTATTGTATATTACAGGGACATTGAATTTTAGAATTTGGTACACTCATGTAACCAATTTCAAATTGGTCAGTTTCCCTGATAGTGACTAGGCAAGCTCATTAGACGATATAAAAAGCACTTCTGGAAGCGTGATTGGAATAGGATCTGGTGTGATCACATGGAGTTCCAAAAATAAGCAACAACAACTTCGTCAACAGCCAAGGCAGAGTATGTGGCTGTCACTATAGCAACTTGTCAATGTATTTGGCTTAGGAGAATGTTGAGCGAGTTGCATCAAAGCCAAAAAGAAGGGACTAAACTTTACTATGATAATAAATCACAATTGCAATGGAAAAGTGTTAAGAACCTCTAAGGATTAGAACCATGAATCCTAATGATTATGAGCCCATGAATTACTATCTTGAAAACCTAAGAACAAATTGAGTTTCAAAACCCAAGAATAGTTTAAATCAGATTGCAAGGTTTGGTTGATCAAGATTAGAACCTAAAGAAAACTAAGTTCTTTAAACCCTAACCCTTAACATGCCACAAGGATAGATCAATTCCTTAATAAGTGGTTTATGCATTCAACAATAATTCAAGAATTCAAGCAAATATGCAAAAGGACTAATTTTCATTCCATTTTCAATCTATCTAAAACACACCATAAGTAGGGTTTTTATAACATCCTAATATAAGAAACCCTAATAAAACTATTAAGCATAATAGCAAATAATATAGTTCTAAACTTAAATAAGAGATTTGAGCCCACATACTAGCCCGCATTAGTCTTCATGTATTTGGACTTGCCAAACATTAAACAAAGAAATTCTTAGGATAAAAAAATTGTATGCCAATTTGAAAAAGTGTAGTTTTGCATGGAAAGAGTTAATTTCCTTGGTTTTATTGTTAGTTCAAAGGGTCTAGAGGTTGATGTGGAGAAGGTAGAAGCAATTAGGGAGTGGCCAACACCTAAAACGATTATCCAAGTTAGAAGCTTTCATGGGTTAGCTAGTTTCTATAAGAGGTTCATTAGAGAATTTAGTACTATAGTTGCACCCTTGAATGAAATTGTCAAGAAAATTTTTGGGTTTACTTAGGGTGATGCACAAGAACATGCTTTTAATATGCTTAAAGATAAGTTATGTAATGCTCATTTGTTAGTTTTACCTAACTTTGACAAAACCTTTGGTATTGAGTGTGATGCTAGTGGCTTTGGAGTTGGAGTTGTTTTGATGCAAGAGGGTAGACCTATATGCTATTTAAGTGAAAAGCTAAATGGAGCAGCCCTTTGGTACCCAACCTATGACAAAGAACTCTATACTTTTGTTCAGGCCTTGCAAACATGGCAACACTATTTATGGCCCAAGGAATTTGTCATACACATAAATCATGAGAGTTTGAAGCATATCAAGGGGCAAGACAAGCTAAATCGAAGACATGCCAAGTGGATGGAGCTCATTGAGACATTCCTATATGTAATCAAGTACAAGAAAGGTAAGGAAAATGTGGTTGCTAATGCACTCTCTCGCAGGTATGCTTTACTTACTACTCTTGACTATAAATTTTTAGGCTTTGAGTTCATAAAAGAGTTGTATATAAGTGATAATGATTTTAGCAATGTGTTTATAACTTGTGCAAATGGGGCTGTTTTTAATTATTTTTATGTGTTTGAGGGTTTTCTTTTCAAGAAAAATCACCTTTGTATTCCTAATTGTTCTTTACGGGTTGTACTAGTTAGAGAAGCACATAGGGGCGATTTAATGGGTCATTTTAGGATACAAAAGACTTATTATACTCTGATTGAGTATTTTTATTAGCCATGCATGAAATGTGAGGTGCATAAGATTTGTGGTCAATGCATTGTTTGTTTGAAAGCTAAGTCCAAATTGCAACCCCATGGGTTATATACACCTTTACCTATTCTTGATGTTCCTTGGATATATTTGTTTATGGACTTTGTGCTTGGTTTGCCTAGATCTAGGAAAGGTAAAGATAGTATCTTTGTTGTTATGGATATGTTTAGTAAGATGGCTCACTTTATACCATGCCATAAAAGTGATGATGTTATTCATATTGTTGATTTGTTTCTTAGGGAAGTTGTGCGTTTGCATGGAGCACCTAGGACTATTGTTAGTGATAGAGATGTTAAATTTCTAAGTCATTTTTTGTGTGTGCTATGGGGTAAGTTAGGCACTAAATTGCTCTTTTCTACTACTTGCCATCCACAAATAAATGAACAAACCAAAGTTGTGAATAGGACTTTGGTTCAATTGCTTCTTACTTTGATTTCTTAGAATTTAAAATCTTGGGAGGATTTATTGCCATTTGTTGAATTTGCATACAATAAGGTTGTTTATAGCACTACACACACTTCACCATTGAAATTGTATATGGCTTTAATCCTTTATCTCCTATTGATTTGATTCCTTTACCCCTTAACAAGCTTGTTAGTGTTGAAGGTTCTTCTAAGGCATATTTGGTTAAAAAACTACACAAGTAAGTTAAAGAGAGAAATGAGAAGCAAAATGAAAAAGTGGTTGAGAGGGTTAACAAAGGACGAATTCCAATGGTGTTCCAACCTGGAGATTGGGTTTGGGTTCATTTTCGAAAGGAAAGGTTCCTAAATCAACAATGGTCTAAGCTAAGTCCGAGGGGTGATGCTCCATTTCAAGTCTTTGAGAGGATCAATGACAATGCCTACAATATTGATTTGAAAGGTGAGTATAATGTGAGTGGTACATTTAATGTTGTTGATCTAAGTCCTTTTGATTTAGGTAATGAGCTTAATTCGAGGACAAATCATCCTAAAGACGAAGGGAATGATACGGACATGGCCAAGCTTAAGAATGGTAATGGTGACAACATTTCTAGAGATAAAGCTAAGGATGGGCGTCTTCACTTGGGCCAAACCTAGCATGACCAATTGAACTTTCTTGACTAGCCCAATCTTGCATATAGCCAATTAAACTTTCTTGTAGCTTCTTGGACCTTGACCTTGTAATTGGGCCTCGTAGCATACTTAATGGATCCTTAGCTTTATCTTTGGTTTTCTTGCTGTCCTCTCTATGAAGCCCATCTTTAGCTTTATCTCTAGAAATGCTGTCACTATTACCATTCTTAAGCTTAGCCATGTCCGTATCATAAAGAATCCAACTTATCATGGAAGAACAAAGCATATTGAGCTGAGAATTCATTTAATCCGAGAATTGATGGCCAAGGGAGAAATAATCATGAGGTTCTATCATTCGGAAGTTCAAGTTGCAAACATCTTCGCAAAAGCTCTGTCAAGTCAAAGACATACTTATCTCAAGGCATTGCTTGGAGTGTGTGATTTTGGATCAAAGGGGAGTGTTGGAGATATGATCCAAAATTTGTTGCAGGAAATTTCTGCAACATGTTCCCATTATTAGTTAAGTTGTTAGCTGATTATTAGGAAATGATTGTTAGTGCTGAAATAAATATCAAGCTAGTTGCTTATTTTTCTACATTTCAGTTATATGTAAGCCTATAAAATGGCACTGCTATTTGTCTTGTTTTGTACCGATTGAATTGAGTAAAATAACACAGCAGTTCATCTGCTCTTTCAATCCAACTTTTTTATTTTCTTCAATTAAAATAAATCTCTGTTTTTCTCTTCAAACCAACAGAAATAACGGAAAACAACAAGACCATGAACACACTTGAAAAACGCGGTCACCTTTTGCTTCTTAGACCTCTGATTGAGATGGATAATCGTCGAATTTCACTAGAACATCGGATTCAGATCGTGGGACGCGTTGTATTTCAATATTAACATCTTCTTCTTTCTTAAAGAAGTGCTTGAATGGGTAAGAAATCCAGTGGATAATGGACTTAAAGAATTCGTACACATGTTCCCACAAAGCAGAGTACAATCTGCGCTGCATTATCACAAACACTGAGATGGGAAGAAACGCAGCAACAGAAATGAGACTTGCAGTCCACTCCTTTTCTTGGCGAATGACGAGCAAAATTGTAGCACCAAAAGAGAGCATTGTGGCCAATATAGATAAGAAGAGAAACGTGAAACCCAAGTTAAGTTTCCAAGGTAAAGAGCCGTGAAAATCCTGCAAATTGAATGAAGATGTGAGTATAGAGAGGAACATCACAACTGAGGTCAATGATCCAGCTAAGGCAGCCACATCCATGACGGTGAAGAACACGAAATATGGAGACTTGAGGAAAACTGGAACACCCTTGTCGTTGTTTCCTCCAGGAACAGTATATATGGCGGCATAAACAACAGTCGCCACCAAAACAGCTACAGCAGAACATGATTGAGAGGTTTCTTTGATCCATTTCTTGGCATCTTTGAGCATTTCCTGATGGTTCGTTCGAAATAGATCACTTGCAGTCCTGTTAGCTCTGTCCCGGTGTGTAAAATAATAATCAGGACACAATTCTCGCACACGCTGCAGGGAGAAACCATATATACATATTTATAACACCGTACCGTGATAATACCCAAAAAAAAAAAAAATGACACACACACACATGTATATATATATATATAAACTTTTATACATGATGATATCAAACCTTTTAATACCACACCAAAAATAATTGTATACATATCTCGCATCATGACGATACCAAAAACAAAAATCAACTTTGATGCATGATGATATCAATCCTTTTACAGATGAAAATAAGTATGACACGGAATCATGATGATAAAAAATATAATAAACTTGCACGCGTAAAAGTAATATATGATATTGTATCATGATCACACCCAAAAAAAAAGAGAAAAACCATTATAATCATGGGATGGGATGATGATAAGTACTATAATAGGTCATTATAATGGAATCAACTCAAAGAGAATGAGGAATTTGACGAATGGTTTGATTTGTATAATTGGCTAAGATGAAGATAATAATCACCTCAAACCAACGCAGCTCTTCTTGCAACTGGAGTGCAGGCCCATATTTGGTTCCTTCAGTGTAATGTTCTGTGTCCGCAACTTGGTGCAACAAGGTGCAGCCCTTGTTGTCGATTATTCTGCTCATCCTCTTCCACAATATTTTCTTTCTTTCTAAGAGATCAAAACTCTGCTTCTGGCGGTGCAATATAGTGACATGTAGTACATTCTGTCCCAAGTTATTTCGGTGCTCAACAGCCTGAGGATGCTTTTTAAGTACTTCCCGAACAATCTCAGTAATGCCTTTGCTAGCGGCTATAAGCAATGGATTTTCACTTTCTCTTTCCACACCTTCGCTCTCGATGGTAATCTTTTCTGTCGATGCACCTTCTTTGACCTCATTGTCGATCAATATGCTGTCTTCTTTGACCTCATTGTCGATCAATATGTTGTCGTCAAAATATTTGTCTACTAATATTGGGGCAAGTTTAGAAGCATATACATGCCTATGTTTTTCTTTTAGCATTCTTTGCACTTTTCCTGTTCATATAATGATTAGTTGTTGTTTCAAAGTCAGTAACACAAACACATCAAACAAATAATTAATTGTAGACAGATGCACATAAATAATTACATGTACCTGTGGTCAATTTTTTGAAGATTTCCAGATAAATATGCATCAACACTGCCAAAATGAGACGCCAATTATATTCCAGCGATAATATATAGCAGTTTTCTTTCTTGATTTTCCATACAAAATTAACATGTAATTTCTTTGTGTTCTTGAAAATTATTTGACTACATGCACCAACTATATATGTTTTAGTGGATAGAACGTCTGAGTTGGATTTTCTTATTTCTCACATCGAGCACAGATATGAAAAGAGGCCTACTCATGTACATTATACTCAAAATTAAGTTTGTAATATACACAAAGGTATTATATTTTTATTGATCTAATATAAAACATATAAAATATGTATTACTCATCTACCGGTAGCGTGCAATACTATGATATAGATAAGAATCTACTAATATATTATTGAAGAAAGTACAACTTTTTTTTTTTTTGAACAAACAAGAAAGTGCAATTTTAGTCATGTGGTTTTAACTTGCAACATACATTTAGTCCTATAATAGGCCTAATTATTTAAAAAAATCATGAATCTTACGAGTTTTAACAATTTTAATATTTTCTTTCAACTTTTATTTAAGAAGTTATGGACTTTATAACTTTTAACAATTTTAGTACCTTCTTTTAACATTTATATACAAATAAAATCATATACTTTAAAATTTTTAATAATTTTAAAATATTCTTTTAAAATATTTTGTCTTGTAAAATTCAAGACTTTTTAGATAATTAGGCAAATATTAAATTATATTTATTCAATAATTTTTTTAAGATCTTATAAAATGTTGTAGTATTTAATTTTGATATGACACCGATTTTCTTTTAATTAAAAAAAAAAAATTTAATGAGTTAGTAAAAATTTTCTTGTTTAAAATATACCATTTTAAAATTAAAAAAAAATAGTATTTTAATTTATCATAAATTTGAAATTACTTATATCACACTTAAAATAATTTTTTTAATTAAAAACATATTAGAATTATTAAAAGGTGTAAAATTTATAATTTTAAAGTAAAAAAGATATTTATCATATAAACAATTGTAAAGTTATGACAAATTAAAATATTATACTTTTTTTTTTTGTTTTAAAATATTATACTTTTTTTTAAGGATAAAATTATTGCTAGCTCATCAAATTCTCTTTCTTCTTTAAAATTAAAAAGTGTTTGGTGATATATCAATATAACATTTTATCATACGATAAACTATTGATTAAATTGTTAAAAGAATATACAAAATTGTTTAAAGCTGTAACGTTTGTGAATTTTTTTTTAAATTTTAAAAGAATGTATTAAAATTTTATAAGTTGTAAAGTTCATAAATTTTTAAATAAAAGTTGAAAGAATATATTAAAATTATTAAAACTTATAAAATTTAGGATTTTTTAAATAATTAAGCCTTTTTTTAATATGACTCTTAAATATCTTGTGTGCCATGAATTTTATACTTCAATATCCTTCAAAATAGTACCAATAAAAATCTACCATTTAATGTTAAAATAATACGGATGTTTAATGGTAAAATTAGTTATTAAGTGATATAGCATCTACAATAAATTCAAAATAAATCAAGTTTAGACGTATTTTTTATTTTATTAAGAATTAAAAATAATTATCAAAATAAATTTATAATATCCTTAAAAATAATTAATTAGTTACATTGAATAAAAAATAATTATCAAAATAAGTTTATAATATCCTTAAAAATAACTAATTAGTTATATTGATTATAGATCATATATTAAATAATTTTATTATTAAAATTTAATACTATATTAATATTTTTTCATAAAATAATTATAAAATTAGTTCATAAATACTAAATTTTTGAGACATGAATATTTAAACAAAAAAAAAATATCACAGCACTAATTTTATCATAACTCAAAATCTCAAAGGTTAAAATTATATAAACCAATTTATATAGATGTTTTATCATATGTCTTGCTATATGCAAGGCATACGTCATATGGAAGATATCTCTCTCTCTCTCTCTCTCTCTCTCTCTTAAAGTCAGATTTATGAATGCTTATAAAACATTAGTGTGGTAGAAAGAAAAAAATATTAACTAAATAGTGTACCTCTAAAAAGATTGAAGTTTTTTTTTATCAAAAAGAAATCAGTGACGTTTCGAAGTCGGCTTCCTTTATTTCTTTCCTGACCATCGTCCTCTTCATCATCATTAGCTACTACGTCTTCAACCGGAATACCTGAATTAATTACTATTTATCATCATGAGCTTCACTATAAAGACATATATTTTATTTTTATTCACCAAATACAAATCACTTGATTAATATATTATAAATTCTAAAATGGACCTGACATAGGTAAAATTCTCCAAAATTTAAAAATAGTAGAGAAACATACATTTGTAGAGAAGCAATTCAAGTATATCCATTGGGTATGCACTCCTAAATGCAGATGGCGTATCAGCTAAAAGATGAAGAGCAGTCTTTCCTTCGGAGTCCTTCAAGTTCCCAAGTGATTCATCCATTTTTATCAACTCAAAAGCAGTTTCTGCATATTCAAATGCAAAATGTGGATTAGCAGGCATTATTTTGATGGGGAAAAAAATTGCTTTTATTGCAGTGTGTCTTTATAGTGAAAGGTCCCCCCACATGGCCACTCGACTTGAATCCTGAAACATAAGCCACATGTCTCTACCTTATTTTTTATTATATAAAAAAAAGGAAGGAAAAAACCTTAGGACATCATTCAATATGGTGATTAAAGGCTTTTTCACTTATTGGTATATGGTTCTTTTCATACTGTTGATGAAAGTATATAATTCAATATTAAGATAACATGAATACTTATTAGTAAATTTATTTACTGAATAATGTAGTATTTAACTAATTATAATGAACTTATAATAAATAGAATAAGATGTATTTTTAATTTTATTAGGAAAAAAATAAAATAACTTTTTTAAAATAAATTTACATTATCTTTAAAAGTATATAAATAGGTAGATTAATAGTAATCACATATAAAATGATTTTATTATTAAAAATTAATATAATGTTAGCGTTTGATTATAAAATAATTATAACATTAGCTAATAAAGTATGGAAATGCAAAAGTAAAATAATACAATATATCCTTAAATATCGAGAAAAAAAGAATATGAACAAAAAACCATGGCCATTCAATAAATGAAGAAGGATAGAGATATTTACGGCCGCCACAATTATTAAAATGCCTATCAGTTTAATATTTTTGTATTTTGTATAATTATTTTAAAAAAAAATTTACAGGTTACTGATATTTAAATTCTTAGAAGACAAGTTCACCATTTGCATTTATATTTTAAATTTTTTTAAAAAAATTATGGAATGTAGGTGTTTAAATCATTGTACAACATATTTACCCGTGTATAATTTAAGTTTTAACTTTAAAAAAAATTGAATTTTCAAGAAAAAAATTAAAATATATATATATAAGGGCAGACTCTGAAAAATCATGTAACAGCATGTTACTTTTTTATACTCATATATATATAGTGCTAATGACTGATTATAAATAGGGGGACGGAGAGAGAGAGCACAAAACTGTAGTGTTTTCCGTTGATGGCAACATGAAGAATGGATGTGGAATCAGGTCCGTCGACATGAATTGTTGATAATTTGTTAGGACTGGTCATTTGTCCTGTTAATTTGGCTAATTTGTTGACAGTTTTTGACATGCCAACTGAAGCAGCAGCATACAATGGAGTCATGCCACGTTTATTTTTATGTTCAGCAAGCTGTGGACATCTACTAACAATGTCATCTATTGCATCGTAGTTTCTAGCCCAGACTGCTTCGTGAAGCACTGTGTCTCCATGCCCATTCTTTATCGACAAAACATTGATGACTTTATCAGGGCCTGGAGAGGGCCCAAGAGCATCAAGAAGTAGTTCTTTGAGAGGAGAAGGCTTTCGGCTATACACTGCCATCTGAAGTGCAGTGTCTTTACTAGCTGTTATTGGGGTCAGAACATACTCGGGATTGTCATTGGAATGTTTGATCAGTTTGCTCCACTCCTCATTCAAGATTGCTAATAAAACCTTTTTCCTTAGTCCTGAATCCATCTTTGTGTTCCTAGCTAGGAGAATATAAAATATCCACCTGCTAATGTTATAAAAGCATGTATATCAATTGAGCTTTAACATATGCATATATAAGATCCATAATTATGGAGAAACGAGCACCCAAAAGTTGAGTAATAATCTATTAAGATTTTGCAAAATGATAAAACAAATGTCACCCATCAAAAATTATAAATAAAATTGTTAACTGTTTTCAAATATATTACACTAAATTGACATATTTTCTTTATTTATCAAGCGTACCATCAATGTAAAATAATTTAGCAATCTCTTAATCTAATGGCTAAGGAAATTACACCACTTAAAGAGCGGAAATCGAATTTCGAGATACTTTGACATGATAAGCTTTCAAAAATCACAATCCTATCAACTTACATGCCAAACAATTAAGTCAAAATTTAAAGTAAATTATATTTTCAGATGGCTAGATTTTAAATTCACTGAGTTATTGTTGTGCATTAACAAATTATATTAACATGTTGATGCAACACAACTACTACATTATCATTATTTAGTCTATTAAATGATTTAATGTAATAGTAATAATAATAATAATAATAACAGTAACAATAATAGTAATGATAATAATAATATTAATATTAATATTAATAAACTTACCTTTAAACTAGCCACTTTATGCCGTCAACTTATGATTAGACTTGAGACCATCTTCTTCACGAGCTATATTGATTACTAAATCTCTTAGAAGCAAAGATTATATGTGTAGTGGGTAGGTTTAAATTAACAAAAGTAAATAATGCTATAGATTTATTTGTCACCAGTTAAGTAGATATATATAGTTAACGTTGATTGGTATTAATGTCTCATATATATGAACAAGATTCTTAATTTATCGACAACTCCTCATCAGAAGTTAGCATTTTAATGGTATCTTTTGTTTTGTTTTGTTTTTTTTTTTTTTTTTGAGAAACATTTTAGTGGTATCTTTTCTTTGCTTGTCAAGTGTATAAAGTTGAAGCAGTCATTATGTAAAGAGAACGTTGTGTACTGTTATTGAAAGGAACACATGATTCACATGATGCAACACAACACCTTCAATTTAAAATTTTTTTATTAAAAAATTTTAATTTGATCTTTAATTTTGGTTATATATCTGTCATTAGGGTTGTGCAATTGGTTAGGTTGATTACTGAACTGATTGATTAAATTGAATCAAATTGACTAATTTAGTTTAGTTTTTGGTTAACCGAACAAAAAAATTTTGGTTTTTAAGTTTCGAATATAAGATCTTATAGATAAAAGACATATTTTTCACCAAACCTCATGTATATTTGTGTATATATATGTATCGGTTTTTGGTTTAGTTTTGGCTCGGTTCAATTCCAGCACACCTCTAGGTAGGGTTGATTACAGGATGGAAAAAAAACCGAATCAAACCGAAATTCTAAACTGAAAGACATTAAGAAGTGCCATAACGAATCATTCTAATCCCGAACCAAATCAAATTTTATGATTAATTTAGTACGGTATTAGATATTTAAAAAAAAAAAAACTGAACCGAAAACTGTACCGAATCATAAACCAAATATTAATTTAATAAGTAATATATAAATATTAACAAATAGTAGCAAGTAGTAATTTAATTATATACTTTTAATTATATAGTCAAGTAATATACATATGTATATTAATATATGATAAAAATTAATATGTTTTGTGATTAAAATAAAATAAATAAATTGTTAATAAAGTATTTTTTATTAATTTTATTATTATTAATATTATTATCATTGTTACTACTACTACTACCAATTATGATGTTGCTACTATTATTCAATTAACAAGTAAAAATATGAAATGTCTATTATATTACAATTTGAACTTAAAAAAATAAAAAAGAAAAATTCACATTACATACTTTCAAATAATTCAATTAACAAACAAAAATGTGGAATGTCAATTACAACACACTTTAAACTTAAATTATGAGAAATAAGAAAATTATTATTATTATAAAAATGTGAAATGTCCATTATATTTCAATTTAAACTAAAAATATGCAAATAAGAAAATAAAAATTGTATAATTTCAAATTGTATAATTTTTAATTAAAATATGTTGTTATTATCATATTTGATAACTTATTAATTAGTTATTATTTTTAGTAAGTAATATAATCTTATTGATATTATTTAAAATTAATGAGCTAAATAATATCATTATAATTATTATGTTGCTACATAATAATATATAAAAATATATTACAGATAACCAAAACAACGTAATTTTATTAAATACTATGTCATTTTGATTAAAGTAAATAGTGATTTTTCAAATAAAAATAAGAGAATATAGGTTATTTTTATTAATTAAAATATATTACTATTATTATGTTTAATAATTTATTATTGTTAAGTAATTTAATTTTATATATTATTTAAAAATAATGAAGCCAATAATATTATTGGAATTATTATTATTATTATTATTATTATTATTATTATTATTATTATTATTATTATTATTATTATTATATATTTTTTAATTAAAGTAAATAGTGATTTTACAAATAAAAATAAGAGAATATAGATTATTTTTTTAATTAAAATATATTGCTATTATTATGTTTAATAATTAATTATTATTATTATTATTAAGTAATTTAATTTTATATATTATTTAAAAATAATGAAGCCAATAATATTATTGAAATTATTATTATTATTACTGTCACTTGAGATTTTATTTTTAAAATTTTTAAAATATGATATAGTTTCGGAGATTTTAAATTCCCGAATTACCTCGACTTGTGCTCACCCCTACCCCTGGGGTGGACTTTAATTTTTTTGGAAATTTATTTTTTTGCTGAAAGTTTCTAGTTTAGGAGTTAAACTTCAATTCAACACAAAATTTCTGTGAAATAATTCAAAATTCATATGATTATTTCTGTGAAATAATTTTTGAATCTTTTAATTACAATACGTTATGTGCAAAATTACTGTTTCTTATAAAAATCAAATTTAGTTCATTAATATGGTTCACATGTTCATAGTTTGCATTAGAAATTTAATTTTTAAGATTTGATGGGAAATTTTGTTGAGAATATAAGAAAAATACCAAATATTGAAATTATAACATTTAGAGAAAGTTTCAATTTTCTAGTTTATGAAAATGGAAAAAAAAAAAGGTAAAATGAAAAAAAAATATCCATGAATAAGTATAACATAAAAAGAAAGTTTGGATTTCTTCTTGATTGGAAAAAGTACATTATACTGTACCAACTTTCTAGATATAATTTTTTTTTCTGTCTGTTAATAGTAAACTCCATTTTTCTTAGTTAATAAATTTCTTCTCAAAGGTTAAATAAAAATAAAAATAAAAGTCCATCAATAAAGCATAATACAGTTGATTCTTAATTTATCGACAACTCTTCATCAGAAGTTTAATATTTTAATGGCATCTTTACTTTGCTTGTTAAGTGTATAAAGTTGAAACAGTCATTATGTAAAGAGAATGTTGTGTACTGTTATTTGTGAAAACGAAAAAATGATTAATACGATGGAACACAATATCTTGAATTTAACAATTTGTTTATTTAATTTTTTATTTAATCTTTAATTTTGGTTATATATCTGTCATTAGGGCTATGACTCATAGATAAAAATAGACACATTTCCTACTAAACTCTCTCTCTTCGATTCCTACACTCCCCTAGGTCGACATCAATTTTTTTGGCAATCTATTTTTTGCTGAAAGTTTCTGGTGTACGAGTTAAACTTCAATTCAACACAAAATTTCTGTGAAATAATTCAAAATTCATATAATTATTTCTAAGTTTTGAATCCTTTTAATACAATACATTATATGCAAAATTACTGTTTTTGGATAAAAAAAAATCAAATTTAGCCCATTAATATGTTTTACTTGTTGGTGGTTCGCATTAGAAATTTAATTTTTAAGATTTGATGGGAAATTTTGTTGAGCATATAAGAAAAGTACAATCAAGGTTTCCATGGTGTTAATGGTTTATGAAATATTCAAATTATAACATTTAGAAAAAGTTTCAATTTTCTAGTTTATGAATTTTTTTTTTTTTTTAAAAAGTAAAATGAAAGAAAGGGTCCATAAATAAGTATAATATAAGAAGACAGTTTGGATTTCTTCTTGATTGAAAAAGTAAGATTCTAGATCTTTTTTTTTTCTTTAATAGTAGATTCCATTTTTCTTATTTAATAAATTTCTTTTTAAAGGTAAAATGGAAAAAAAAAAAAAAAAGAGTTATTTAATAAGTATAAGGTCATCTCTATGGTACCCAATTTTTTTCTCTATTTTCAATTAAAATAATCAACTTTCATTTTGCTATGTAAAACTTCCCAATGTTTATCATGAATCCCACAAAACTATCTAATGATATGTTTCAATTGTCAATGATGATGTGGATGATGACGTGTCATCCAATAAAAAATAGTAGCCATGTTAATTGAGAGTTAATACACCCACAATAACCAACCTTTTTACTAGTTCCTAGTAAAATATCCAACTTTCATTTAGTTACTTAAAACCTCTCGTTTCTCATGAATCCCATAAAACTATCTAATGACATATTCCAATTTTCAGTGATGACTTGGATGCTGACATGTCAAATTTTTTAATAATTCAAAATCTGACAAAAAAATAATGACCACTTTAGTTGAATGTTAGATGATGTGGCCCATTGACGTTTCAAGTTTTTTTCTTTTCTAATTCTTTTCAGTTGGATATGTACTTAAAGTCTCATCAATATAAAGTACATATCCAATTAAAATTTTTATTGATAAGGTTCGAAGTACATATCGAGGAGCTGTAAACTTAAGATAGATGCTTTCTACATCGGGGATGGATGAAGAGAATGGAATGATAATTATAAAATTATTTTTGGTAATATATAAGGAAAAGTAGAAGAGTGTATATGGTAAATATTAGTGTTTGAGGATTCTTATATGATGTTTGATAGAATGCATGAACGAGAAAAGTGAGTTGCAAATCATGATGGCTTTGAAGCTTCTGTGGGAAGCTTGGCAAGGAGAGAGTGGTAATGGGCCACATCATCTAACATTCAGCTAATGTGGCCACTACTTTTTATTGTCAAATTTTAAGTTAGTAAAAAATTGACACGTCATCATCATCCACGTCGTCACCGACAACTGAAATGTGTCATTAAGTAGTTTTTTGGGATTCATGCATGAGAAACATTGGGAGGTTTTTAAGTGACTAAATGAAAGTTGTATATTTTACTGAGAACTAGTGAAAATATTTGATACTGTGGATGCAATTAACTCTTAGCTTACTTGGCCACTACCTTTTGTCAGATGACATATCAGCATGCACGTCATCACTGGCAACCAAAATGTGTCATTAAGTCATTTTGTAGGATTCATGAGAAACGTTAGGAAGTTTTATGTAGAAAAATAAAAATTGAGTATTTTAATGGGAAATAGTGAAAAAGTTGGGTACCATAGGTGTAATTAACCCTCTCAAACTCATAGCTCTAAAATGCAACAAATTTCACTTAAAAATGCAGTTTATACAATAATTTTACTCCAAGCCATTACTGTATTTTTAACTCAAAAAAATATTATCTAAATATTTCTTTTACATCTTATTTTATATTATCTATACATTTTACACATTACATTTAATATTTATATTTTTTTATATGTTAGTCCAATAAAAATATATTTTACTATTTAATATTTTATAAATAAATAATAAATTAATTATAATAATTATTGATTATTTATATTTTAATTAATAAATAAATTATATAATTTAAATCAAACATCAATTAAATAGTTTATCAAATCTGGTACTAATTTACTAGAATATTGAATTATGGGAAACTTACTGTATCCCCCCTATATATAGGCCTAATATATTATTTCATCCTTGACATTCTAAAGTATATTTATTAATCTTTGTATTTTTCTCAGTTATACTCGTTAGTTCTTCTGTAAGGGCTTTTTGACAATCAAACAAAAAAATAGTGGTCAAATATGGAAAATCATATGGAAAAGTTAAAATTACCCTTCAAATAATTGATACTTAAATTATGAAGACGGTCTTCATTTTCTTTTCATTTGTCTTCTTCTTCTTCCTCTTCTCCTTCTAAAAAACAAAGCTAGGATTTTTAGCAACAATGATGGATGGGAAGAAAGATATTTGAATAAAAATTACAAGTGCGGAAAACTAGCTAGTATAAGAATTTCAAAATCAAAAGAAAACAAGAACAAATTATTCTCTTACTTTAAAGATAAAAAATGTGGGTAAATTCTTGAATGGTGCATTCTGGCTTCATCTTTTGCTACAAGTCATAGTAATTGTAGTGTGGATTCAAGGTGGAGAAACAAAGTTAATACTGAGGATCTTGATTTAAAGGAAGAAGCCAAAGAATTGAAGGCTAAGAACAAGATTTTGATGGGAAAAATGGAGGGTGTTGAGCTTGTTTTGGGTTTTATAAGATCTTTAGTAGTGATGGTGTTGGTTTTTTGTATCTGTTTGTTGTAATTGTTATGGGTGTTACATTGAAAAATCTGTAGGTTTTATGTGGGGTGGTTAGGGAGAGGTTGGGGATTAAATGCACTAATGGGGAGGTTGAGATGTGTAATTACATCACATTTGATGTATTTTTTTTGTTGTGGTTCCATTAGTGCAATGATGTACTTTTTGGGAAAAACTTCTAAATGAATGAATGGTATATAATGTAGGTAACTTATGTGTTATGAGATTGTCATGTTGTTCTATAAATTTGATACTTTAAAGTTTTTTATGCAGACTATATCAACCCTCAAATTTAAGTGAAAGAACTAAATCATCCTTGAGTTAATTTATATTATACTAACAAAACCCTATAAAGTTGAAATTAATTAATTGTTTCCCCCCTAAAATAAACAATGAAAAATTGATAGGGCAAATAAGTATCATAAACAAACCTGTCTAAATTTAATTACAAATAGTGTTAAATAAACTTGCTTCACATTCATGCAATAGTGCTCAATTGTACATAAAGATCAATGACTATTCCAAAATAATCTAATGATCATGTACTATCAACACATTGGCTAAACATATATGCCTTAACCCATGATTTACATCCACCAAAAAACCAAAAAGCCACAAGATAGAGTTTAATATGAACATATGCCAAGTTGTTATAATTAGCTATACCACCAAAAATTCCCAACAAAGAAGTCATGTATTCTTTAATTATGTACACCATGTGCATTTGTACTTCCTTGGCTTGCATTCATATATAAAGGCCATATTTGAACTTCTTACTCCATGAACGACACTCTGCCAATGCATACTATAAACACCATCAACTAGGGATGGGGTGTTGCACTACCAGTCCTTACCCTGGCAGTCCTCGTCCTTTTACCACCCTTAACTTATGCAGTCTGTAGAAGCCAAAATAACATTTGCATTAGTACTAAAGATGAGAAGGACATATTAAATGAAATTTCACATTAGTCCTACCCTTAATGCTATTGGTGCTCATTGACAGATTCTTTTATTGTGGCCTAGTTGCATGCAGTTCTTACTTCAAATAGTGCATCATCTCTTCCTTGCAGTAAAGGGTGTTGCTTCATCAGCTTCTCTAATTCTTTCTTTTCTCGGTCTTCTTGGATCTCTCTTCAATTTTAGTGGTAATATATGTTTTTTCAAATCAACTTCTATGAGATCAATTTGTGGCAAAGATGAATGACTCCTTTATATGCTGCATGGTAGGTATTCACAAGAAAAAATTCGAGAAAGATTAGTGATCAAAATTGGCTTTATTTCTTTCTTGACCATCATCCTCTTCATCATCATTAACTACTACGTCTTCAACTAGAATACCTGAATTAATTACTCTTCATCATCATGAGCTTCATCATAGAGACATGTATCTTATTAATATTGGCGCAGTGTAAATCACTTGGTTGATATATTATAAATTCTACTATCCTAAGATATAAAAGACCTGACATAGGTAAAAATCTCCCAATTTAAAAATAGTAGAGAAACATACAATAGTAGAGAAGCAATTCAAATATGTTCATTGGGTATGAGCTCCTAAATGTAGATGGCGTATCAGCTAAAATATGAAGAGTAGTCTTTCCTTCAAAGTCCTTCAAGTTCCCAAGTGATTTATCCATTGTTATAAACTCAAAAGCAGTTTCTGCATATTCAAATGCAAACTGTGGATTAGCAGGCATTACTTTATTGGTGTGTCTTTATAGTGAACTATTCCCTACATGCCCACTGGACTTGAATCCTGAAACATAAGCCTACCTTACTTTTTATTATTTTAAAAAAAAGGAAAAAATAAACTTAAGATAATTCAATTTGGTGATTAAAAGCTTTTTCAATTATCGATATATAGTTTTCTTAATATTGATGAAAATATATAATTCAAAATATTAAAATAATATGAATATTTATTAATACAATTATTTATTGAATAAAATAATTTATTTAAAAATGTTACCTTTGATCATAAAATAATAATAATATTAGTTGACAAAGTACGGAAACGCAAAAGTAAAATAATACAATATATCTTTAGATATCGAGAAAAAGAATATCAAGAAAACACTATGGAGATTCAATAAATGAAAAAAATCTGACCGCATGTTACTTTTGTATACTTATATATTGCTATTAACTGATTAGGGGGGGTGTAGGGGGTGGGGAAGAGTGAGAGAGGGCACAAAACTGAAGTGTTTTCCGTTGATGGCAACATGAAGAATGGATGTGGAGTCAGGTCCGTCGACATGAATTGATAATAATTTGTTAGGACTGGTCATTTGTCCTGGTAATTTGGCTAATCTGTTGACAGTTTTTGACATGCCAACTGGAGCAGCAACATAAAATGGAGTCATGCCACGTTTATTTTATGTTCAGCAAGCTTTGGACATCTACCAACAATGAGATCTATTGCTTCATAGTTTCTAGCCCACACTGCTTCGTGAAGCACTGTGTCTCCATGCACATTCTCTATCGATAAAACATTACTGACTTTATCAGAGTCTAGAGAGGGCCTAAGAGCAATATCAAGTAGTTCTTTGAGAGGAGAAGACTTTTGGCTATTCACTGCCATATGAAGTAATGTCTTTACTAGTTGTTATTGGGGTCAGCACATACTCGGGATTGTCATTGGAATGTTTTATTAGTTTGCTCCACTCCTCATACAAGATTGCAAATAAAAATGTTTTCCTCATTACCGAATTCATCTTTGTGTTCCTATCCAGGAGTAAATAAAATATCCTTATATATATATATACATATATATATATATATATATATATATATATATATATGACTTGAGTTTGACTTAAAATAATTTAGCAATCCCTTAATCTAATCGCTAGGGAAATTACACCACTAAAAGAGTGGAAATCAAAACTCAAGGTACTTTGATATGATAAACTTTCAAAAAACACAATCCTATCAACTTACATGCCAAATAATTAAATCAAAATTTAAAGTAAATTATATATTCACATGGCTGGATTTTAAATTCAGGGAGTTATTGTGCATTAATATTAACATGTTGATCTAACACAACTAATACATTAGTTATCATGTCTATCAACTAATACACTAAAAAACAAAAAAACAAAAAAACAAAACTTACTTTAAACTAGCTACTTTATGCAGTCAACTTGTCCTTAGACTTCAGATCATCATGTATTAATTAATCTTCATGGACTATATTGACTACTAATTCTCTTGGAAGCAAAGATTAGATGTATAGTAGGTAGGTTATCATTAGAGATATTTACAAAAATACTCCGATTTTCATTAATTACAAATTTATCTTATCATAATTATAAGAGTGACTTCTGTATTTTAAAAAATGCATTGATGATTTTCTTTTTGATTTCCTTTTGATTTCTTTACATTTTTCTTTTATTTTTTTTATTAATTTCTTGACGATTTTTATTTCCTTCTTTTTATTTTTATTTTTTATTTTTCTCATATTTTTTTACTCTTTTTATAAATTTTTATTTTATCCTTTTTTCTTATTTTTTTATTTTTATTCCCTTCTTTTTTCTTTTTTTCTTTTTATTTTTTATTTCCTTGTTCCTTTTCCACTTTTTTTTTTATAAATTTTTTATCTTTTTTTTTTCTCTTTTTATTTTTAATTTTTGTACTTCCCTTCTTTTATTTTTATTTTCTCTTTTTTTTATTTCTCTTTTAAAAAAATATTTTCCTTAATTTTCCTCCCTTTTTTTTTATTAGTGAAGATTTTTTATTATTTTTTTTTTTTTTGAGAATTTCATAAATTTCTCAAGTGGGTTATAAGAATACACAACATGTGATAACCAAAATGCAATCACCTCACATGCAACAAATTTTCTATACATAATTGATTATTCAAGTTCTTAATGTGTGAAAGATGTAACATTCATTATAATTAAACCAACATGACTATTTCTAAAAAGCAATAATAGAACTTTGGGTAAGGAAAATAAAGTTATAATTTAAATTTCTAATGATTCTAAAATAGAATCAAATTTATTAATATATTTCAAGCATGAAAAATATAATTTTAACATTTTTTAAGATTTCAAATAGTTTAATGTGTTTGTAAAATACAAAATAATGCCTTATAACTTCAAATTGAAGAACCAATCCCGAAACAGATCATAATCCAACTTAATAATATGTTAGTAAATGAAAGATGAAGATGAGTGTAGCTCAAATGGTAGAGCACTTCCTTAGCATGTGAGAGGTATAAGAATTGATACCCCACATCTCCATTCTTTTATTAGGTAGCATGTATTTAATTTTGTTGCTTTTTTGATTTACTTTTAGTTTCTGATCTTATTTTAAAAGTGCATGGAAATATGGATGTGCTTTTGGTGCTTCTAGTTCTAATTTAGGAGATGTTGCTGGTTGTGAAAATGGTGTTTATGAGTTAGAGCTTATTGAAACTATTGGTGATCATGATAAGTTAAAGGATTTTTTTTATTAGGTAGCATGTATTTAATTTTGTTGCTTTTTGGTTTACGTTTATTTTTTATCTTGTTTTAAAAGTGTAGGGAAAAGTGAATATGTTTTTGGTGCTTCTAGTTTTAATTTAGAATATGTTGCCGGTAGTTAAAAGGGTACTTATGATTTAGAATTTTGAAACTATTGGTGGTGATCATGAGTTAAAGGATTTTGTTAGGGCATGTCTTGTTTTATTATTTTTGTATATTTTTTGTTTCTGATATTTTATTTTGTGTTTTTGTTTTAAGGGTAATAAGAAATTGTTTGAGGGTGTTTGTTTTAATTCTAATACTAAAGATAGTTATGTTTAAGATGGTGATGAACTGTTGAAAGATTCTAATTTGGTGTGTCTTTTTTTTTTGTTATATTAATTTTTAGTATTTTTTTGGTTTCTAATTTTTCTTTAATGTGTTGTTTTATTTTAGGATGAAGAGACTGTATTTAATGATGTTGATAGTCTTTTCATTGTTATTGATTTTGCTATAAAAGCTACTTGTTGTTTGACTGGGGATGTAATTTTGTTTTCTTTCGTATTTTGATTATGGATGATTTTTTTTTTAATAGGTTATTAAAAAGGATGATTCTATGTCTGTTTCTAATCAATATGGTGTTATTGGTGAACATAGCATTAAGCATGTTGGTATGGTTTTTTTATTTTTTATTTCGGTTGCTTTTTGGTTTATGTTGGTTTTTTGGTATTGTTTTATATAATAATAATAATAATAATAATAATAATAATAATAATAATAATAATAATAATAATAATAAATTTAAACAAAGATAATGAAAAATATAATAAGCTAAATAAAAATGTAAGAGATTGAAGTATTTTTTTAGTTTTTTTATGTGTGGTTTATTTTTGTAGTTTTTTGGTTTATGTTTGGTTTCTGATGTTGTTTTATGTAGTAGTAGTAGTAGTACTAGTGAAAAATATATTTAATCAAAGATAATAAAAAATATAATGAGCTGAATAAAAGTGTAGTTTTTTTATGTGTGATATATATGTTTATTGCTTTTTGGTTTATGATTGATTTCAAATATCACATTTAACATTAATAAAGTTATGATAGTAATATACATGTATATATATATACACACACACTTGCAGCATCACACATCATTGTATATATATATAATGGAATGAATAAGCATATTTACTTGAAGACCTTTGAGACATATCTGAACTGACCTAAACTAACATATATGAATATGAGTTTATGCTAAACATAAAAATTCCCAAGGTATCCAAATTTCCCGATAATAGTCCTGGTTTGTACTAAACGTTAAAATTATGAAACAATGATTTTAACTTGAACTGCAGTAGTAACATTGTGGATTTGGTCTGACCTTAAAATCATGGGACTGTGCTCACAATATTGTTTCTTGTTGGCCAAAGTTTTCCACAATAGATGCAAATAGTCACAGCGAAAGCTCTTATGGAAAGCTATTATTTTTAACAATAATATTTCTCTAGTAGAGATGATATTGGCAATGGCATACAAATGGAACACTATTAGAGTAGTTTCTTTTTAATCACAATTCAATCCATAAAAAAATTACAGCTTTAAAATCAAAACCTATTCTACCCTTTAAACAGACTTCTTAAGAATCGCTTCAGTTGGAACCTCAAGTGTTGATCCAGCATGCTCCTTATCAAGCTTCATCTTTGTAGTAATTAACATTTAACATTCAAAATCAGCTTATATACATATATTCATAGTTTGTAAGATTGACAATTCAAGGAGCACGTGGTGTGCATTATATATTTTGAGAATAATAGAAACTAAATGTAAAAAAAAAAGTGCCATGGCCACCTTAGTCATTCAACTTGGATTGGACAATCATAAAAAAAGTCACCCATATTGGAAAGCTGCTTGAAAGACCTAATTTCTCATTTCTGCAACTACTATGGCCATTGCTACATTAAATTGCTCTCTAAAGGACTTGTTCTACTCTAAATTTTGTTTTATATAGCAAGGTTTAAGAAATGAACAAGCCATTAGCCGACAAGAAAAATAAAAAGAAGGAACAAAGCAATACCTTTGCTCTTCCCCTAAAAACGTCACCCATCAATCATGCTTATTTAAAGGACTTGTTCTACCCCTCAAGATCTGGTGAGCAAGATCAAGCTTCAAAAACAAGAACAAATTGCATAATTAAAATCTAAAATTTTCAATTAATTTTGCATACAAAAACCCTATGTATAAAAATTTCAATTTAGAATCAAAAAGCAATCTTACATAAACAAGCAAAAGAAAAAAAAAAAAAGATATTTTTAAAGAAGATTTAGCTTATTGTAGTTTTGTGATCTGATTTTTTTTTTTTTTTTTTAATGGAAAGCTCTTTTTTTGGCTTGACAAAAATAAAAAAAAAAAAAAAAAATATATATATATATATATATATATATATATATATATATATAGGGAAAAGAAGTAAGAAGCTAAAGAAGAAGAAGAATTAAAGAAGAAGCCTAGACATGCAGCCTAGCAAGAATTAAAAAAACTTAGGAAAAGACATGATTGAAGAAGGAGAAATGTGGTTTTTAGTTGTGAACAAAAAACACTATGAAAAAAAAAAAGAGTGAGCAGAAACAGAGAGATGAAGAAGAGGGTCGCTATTTTTTTTAACGTTAATGAAAAAGGGTAGTCACGTAAATAAATATGTCTAAGAGGACCCGTGTGTAATTTTAAAAAAGTTGGGATATTTTTGTTATTTTAGCTATGTTTTGGGACATTTATAAAAAAAACCCCTTTAAATTTAGCATAAGTAATTAATGCTATAGATTTCTTTGTCACCATTGTTTTTGAAAGAAAACGAACTTAATAACATTAAGAGACTGTATCACTAGCCAAAATATGCAGAATACAAGGAGTGTGAAACCACTCCTTAAAACCAGCAGATTAGTGAGACTATTGTGTGAACATATGTGGGAGCTCATTTGTTGATCTTTTTACAAATCAAAATTGAAACAAAAAAGAATTAAACAATTAGATATAATCAAATCTTAACTTGAAGTGCCTACTGAACTATGAAGACTGGATTCCACAGATAAGGCATCCAATTCAATCACCACTTTATGAACATCAAATTTCTTTAACCACTGAAGGGCTTCACGAACACTCATAGCCTTAGCCTCACGAAGTGTGTAAGAACCAATAATAGGCAAAGAACCAGCAGCTATAAAGGAATCCCCATGATCTCGCAAAATAAAGCCACAACCGATATGATCAAAATAAGAAAAAACAGTTGCGTCCACATTAAATTTAACCTAACTAGTTGGTGGCTTAGTCCAAACAACATCACTAGCAAAATGAGAAGAGGTCTACTGCAGAGCTACACCAAGTGTCCCTCGACCAAGACTCCACTAATATAAGAACCACCTAGCAGAATTTAAAATGGCATGAATAGGGTCACATATACTATGCCAAACCATCTTATTATGATTAGACCCTAATGCCCAATAGATACTCACAAAGAGCCTTGCATTTGCCACTAAGAGCTGATTCAACATAACTGAAAACCAATCTATAAGTGAGAGATTATTAACAGTGATAATAGGAAATCTATAGTTCTTAACATGCTGATGCAATTGGACAATAGAACAAAACATGAATAGAAGATTCTAGATTAGGAGAACAAAGTGGACAGTGAGGGGTTCAAAGTGGCAAACGAGTAGGGAGCACAACTGAAGCACAATGCTAAAGAAAGTTTTTTTGCTTTCCCAAGAACAGTGAGATTCCATAACTTGGACAAAAAATTACCACCTACACTAGTCATATTGCCTTGTATCAACTGATAACAGCTATTGACAGAGAATACCCAATTAAAAGATGAAAGCCGGACCCAAGCACCAGTTACCGCCTGTACACTTAAAGGGAATTGCATTATTAAAGCCCGATCCCTATGATTAAAGAGACGATTGATAACATAAACATTCCACCGAAGCTAATCATCTAATAATAATGAAGGAACAAAAGAAAACTGTATAGTCATAGATAAATTAGATGAAATTATACTAGAGTAACAACAAGGCAACCATGGATCATAGGTAATCATTGTGGAAACACCATTGCTGATGCGAACTCTAGCTCCACACCGTATAATTACCTATGTTGCAAATAAGCTACTCCAGATGTAACTTGGGTTTGATTCTAATTTAGCTTCTAAAAGAGATGACTGAGGGTAATAAAGTGCCTTATACAATTTAGAAACCCAAGAATCGGGCTTTGTAATAAAATTCCAAGCCTGCTTTGTCAATATTGCTAGATTCAAGCTAAGTAATTTCTTATAGGCATAATACATACATGGCCTTCTATACTTGTCACCTTTTTTCAGTTTGACACTTAAATTTACAGTTTTATCATTTTGACACTTGAACTTGGCTAAAATGCACTAGTTTATACTAATATAATGATATAATGCATCTAGCAACTCTATACTTATCGTTTTTTATCAGTTTGACATTTTTACTTATAGTTTTTTTGTTAGTTAAACATTTATGATGTGACATATGTTGATTTGTAAGTTCATATCACTTGTGCTTATAGGAGTTTCAAAATTGTATTTTAGCCAAGTTCAGGTGTCAAAATGGCAAAACTATAAGTTGATGTGTCAAATTGACAAAAAGTGACAAGTATAGAGAGTCACGTATGTATTACAACTTTCTTAAAACCCATTCCACCTCAAGCCTTTGGCAAACACAAGTGATCCCAGTTCTTCCACCTAATACCTTTACCATTTTGACTACTATTGCTCCACTAAAATGCATTCTTAAGCTTCTCAGTATCCTTACATATGATAGAGGTAAAAGAAAAAAATTTGTTCTTGGGCAAATGATTTAAGGAGCACCTATTTACCTACACGAGACATTTGCTTAAAACTCCATTGTTGAACCTTCTGCCATACCCTTTCTTTAATAAAATGTAAAACCCCTATCAAACACTTATGATGTGGCCATACCCTATTTTTAATAAAATGTGAAACCTTTTTACACCAACATCTTGCTAAATATTGAAATGAGATGAAATGGCAGTATGTAAAGCAACATCTGTATTTGTACTAAAGGACATAGTAGATTTTGGGAAATTAATTACTTGGTCGAACACAAAGGCATAGTCCTCCAACACCCTACTAATATGATAACACTCTTGTAAAGTGGCTTTGAAGAATAGATATGAATTACTGACAAAGAAAAGATGACTAATGGAGGGAGCCATCCTAGCAATTCGAACACCATAAAAGGAACCATGGGACTCCAACCAACTCAGTCTAACACTCAAACATTCAGTAGACAATATGAAAAGATAGGGTGGTAGGGGATCACCTTGTCTCAAACCATGAGAAGGAATCACAGGACCAATACGATTATCATTATGTGAAATGTCGTACCTGACTAATGTAACACATCCTATAATTTTGCCAACAAACGCATCACAAAAGCTAAAGTATTGCAAGACTCTATCCAGAAAACATCATTCAAGCCTATTATAGGTCTTTGACATATCAAGTTTAAGGGCAACATAAGTTGATTTTCCAGATTTATTCATCTCAAATAATGATTAAGTTCAAAAGCCAACGAAAGGTTGTCAATGATTGATTGACCAAAGATAAAGGCACTCTAGAAATCAGACTAAAAGAGGCATAACTGACTTTAATTAGTAGTTATCACTTTGGTTAATATCTTGTAAAGAACATTACATAAGGCAATAGGACAAAGATCCGTAATGAATTCAGGTGATTTCTTTTTAGGAATAAGGGAGAGCAAGGTATCATTCATAGATTGAATAGTACAACCGGACTCAAACATGGTCTGACACCAATGAATAATGTCTAACCCCACAACAGGCCAGAATTGCTGATAAATAGTAGGGTTCAGCCCTTCAGGGCTAAGGGCCTTCTCAGGGTGCATATTAAACGCCGCTTGCTGAACATTCAAAAAAGTGATAGGAGACAAGAGTCATGCATTTTGGGCGATAAAGATTTTAGGAGATAAACAGTCCTCAAAACCATTACAACTGGAGCCTGAACTGGTGAAAATATTATCAAAATATTCAAGCATAACATCCTGGATATTTCAATCTTCGCACTGCCAGTGACCATAAACATTCTTGATTTTAGTTATTTTATTTGACCATAGCCGAGCAGAAGCATATGTATGGAAGAAATGAGAATTTGAGTCTCCATCTTTGAGCCAAAACTGTTTGGCTTGCTGAAGCCAATAAAGTTCTTGTTGATATAATAACGATTCATAATCTTATAGACAAGATTTAAACTTATTGATCCCCTGTAAATCTCCCCTCTTCCAAAGAGAACCCAAATGATGACTACAAGTAGATAGTTTTTTCTGATAGTTTTTTCTTAAATTTCATATTCCAATCACATCCCTAATCAAAAAGCTTTTGGCTACAAAACTCTAATTTCAATAACAATCTGTCTCCTACACTATGACTCTAACAAAAGGAAACTAGATCAGCACAAGCAGGCAAAAATAACTATGAATTTTCAAACCAAAAATGCCTTATCCGGGGAAGAAACATTCGCTTGTCAAGAGTCAAGAAAATGGACAGATGATCTGAAGAACTTATTGGCAAAACTTGCAAAGAAGCATTAGGAAACAATTAAAACTAATCCATAGTAGTGAAACCCCTATCCAGACATTCTTCGACCCATCTTTTAGTGCCCTGGGATCATTCCCACATGAACGGATGTCCTTCAAATCCCAAATCTAGCAAAACACAATCAGAGATTGCATTTTGACCACAAACAACAACCAATGTGGGTAAGAAAATTTACACTATTTTTTCAAAAAATGGAGAATACAATTGAAGTCTCTAAGGATGCACTAGGGAAACATAGATGATTGAGCAAGAGAATAAATTAGTTGCCAAGTAACCCACTGTCAACCTACTTCAGGATAGCCATAGAAACCAGCATACCAAAATTTACCAAGAGACTTATGAGTCACCGTGAAATCAATATAATTAGAGCAAGAGCCCATAGCATCAACTTGAACATAATCCATCCATAAAAGTGCTAATCCACCCCCATCCACTGCAAAAGTATGCTTTAAACCTAGATGTTTAATTACCCATATCAATCTATCATTAAAGGCCAGTGTTTCACTTGAGAAGAGAAGACTAGGCTTATTAGTAAAACCAAGTCTTTTAAGAACCAAATTGTACATGGGTTGGCCATCCCACAATAATTCCATGCCAGAGAACTCATAGATCTAGGTGGGCCTGGAGACTAGGTCCTACCTCTTCTATAGTTTTTGACACGAAGTCACAACCCAAAGAAACATGTATTTATGCATCATAAGTAAATGATAAATTTGAACTTAAAAGTCAGTGTAGTAAAACTCCATATCTTTTGGTGCTATCGACCTATCATAAGGACACAAAATGAGCAAGTAAGCACATGCTCTAAATCGAGATCATGAAAAAACTAAAAAGAATATATCTGATTGCCCAAATCTTTAACACAGTTACACCACGAACTAGTTGCCAAATAGAGGCATGGGTGTTTTTCATGGCGATAAAATTCACAATCCTGTCACTTAGAACCTTACCCAAAGACAAATTGCACGATCAAAATGCACACCCTACACTTCATCCTTCGTAATAACCAGACCATTACTGGCAGGCAAACCCTCATCCATAGAGTGGGGATGTTGCTCCTGCACTAGATTATATTGTCATGAGCCACTACTACTACAAGCCATAAAGAGAAAAGTCTCAGAAGAACCAACAAATATGAGGATGACAAAAACTAATAACAAAAAAGAAAACTTGCAAAGGACAAGACAATGCCAACTTGCAGAACGCAAGACATAGGATAGGGAAAAGACAAGGAAAAAGTAACTGTCATTTGAGAGAATTTTAACCGTTAGCAACTAAACAATTGGATTTTTTCTTTTAATTTTTCAAAAAATTTCTTTGTCATGAATTAAGTAGATATGTATAGTTAACCTTGAATGGTATTAATGTCTCATATATATGAACAAGATTCTTAATTTATCGACAACTCTGCATCAAAACTTAACATTTTAATGGTATCTTTACTTTGCTTATTAAGTTCATAAAGTTGAAATAGTCATTACGTAAAGTGAATGTTGTGTACTATTATTTGTCAAAGGAACACATGATTCACACGATGGAACATTACCTAGAATTTAACAATTTTTATATTTAAAATATTTAATTTAATCGTTAATTTTGGTTATATATTTATCATTAGGGCTGTGCAATTGGTTAGTTTGATTACCAAAATGATTGATTAAACTAAATCAAACTAACTAGTTTAGTTCAATTTTTTGTTAACTGAACAAAAAAAAAATTATGGATTTTGAGGTTCAAATATAAGACCTTATAGATAAAAATATATGCATTTCCCACCAAATTATATATATATATATATATATAGTTTTTGGTTTCATTTTAGTTTGGTTCGGTTCAATTCGATTCCTGCATACCCCTATAGAGTGGATTTTAATTTTTTTCGCAATCTAATTCTTTTAGTTCAATTTTTCGTTAACTGAACAAAAAAAATTACGGATTTTGAAGTTCGAATCTAAAACCTTATATATATATATATATATATATCTCGGTTTAAACTAAATTTTTTGGTTTTGAAAAAATAGAAGCCGAACCAAAATTTTCAGTTTTTGATTTCATTTTGGTTCGATTCGATTCCTGCATGCCTCTATAGGGTGGATTTTAATTTTTTTGGCAATCTAATTCTTGGTCCTATATTCTATTATATATATATATATATATAATCAGTTTAAACTGAATTTTTTGGTTTTGATAAAATAGATATGAAACCAAAATTGTCAGTTTTTTGTTTAGTTTTGGCTCATTTTGATTCCTGCAGGGTAGACTTAATTTTTTTTCTTTTTTCTGAAATTTTTTGATCTTGGAGTTCAACTTCAATTCAACACAAAATTTTTGTGAAAAAATTCAAAATTCATATAATTATTACTATGAAATAATTTTTGAATCCCTTTAATCACAATACATTATATGCAAAATTACTGTTTCTTATAAAAATCAAATTTAGCTCATTAATATGTTTTACTTGTTAGTAGTTGGCATTAGAAATTTAATTTTTAAGATTTGATGGGAAATTTTGTGGAGCATATAAGACAAGTACAATCAAGAAATTATAACATTTAAAAAAACGCTTCAATTTTCTAGTTTATGAAAATGTAAAAAAAGGGAAAAATGAAAAAAAAAAATCCACAAGTATAATATGTAGAATAAAATTTAAAGGAAAATGAAGAGAGAATTTAAGGGAATTATATTTTCATATATTCATGAAAAAGATTACATCCTTTACATATACAACAAATATTCATATATATGGAAAACCTAATTATACACACTAATTAGGGATAGAATAATTTTCTAAATAAAAATAAAGATTTAATTCATAATATATATAACCAAATCTTTGACTCACTTCAATACTCCCCCTCAAGTTGGTGAATGTATGTCAACCATTCCCAACTTGCCAAGTGAGTTGTAGAAAATTGTTTTAGATATAGCTTTTATGAGGATATCAGCTAGTTGGGTCTTAGAAAAAAACAAAGAGAAGATTAATTGTTCCTTGATTCAAATGGTCTTTGATTAAGTATCTATCAACCTCCACATGCTTAGTCCGATTATGTTGAGTTGGGTTATTAGCAATTGCTATAGCTGTCTTATTATAACAATGTAATATTATAGGCTTCGGATGATTTAATCCCAGATCTTGCACAATTTGTTTTAACCAAAGCAACTCGCATACACCATGTGCCATTTCTCTAAACTCAGTTTTAGCATTTGACCTTGCTATAACCTTCTGTTTCTTGCTCCTCTAGGTGACCAAATTCTTTCTAACAAACATAAAGTACCTAGATGTTGATTTTTTGTTAGTTTAATCTCTGGCCCAATCAACATCAGTATAGCGAACAATTTAATGATCCTTATTTCTCCTAAAAAATAAACCTTTACCCATAAACGACTTCAGGTATCTTAGCACTCGGTATACTGCTTCTATATATTCTTTACTTGTAGATTGCATGAATTGACTTACAATATTTACTACATAAGCAATGTCCACCATAGTATGAAATAATTAAATTAATCTTCCCATCAGCCTTTAATACCAAGCTTTATCAGTTGGAACTTGATCTTTTCACACTGATAATCTATAGTTGACTTCCATTGGAGTCTTGACTGTTTTACAATCAAGCATGCTTATCTTTGTTAGAAAATCTAATACATATTTTTGTTGGCAAAGGGAAATTACTTGAGCTGATTCAATCCTTAAAAAATGCTTCAAGTTACCTAAATCTTTGAGTTCAAACTTAGTTGCCAATTATTTTTGCAGGATTATTATCTCACTCGGATTATTTTCAATCACCACCATATCATCAACATACACAATAAGAGCAGTAACTTTACCTGTCTTTAGTTTGATGAATATTGTATAGTTAGCATCATTTCGTTTATAACTAAGCTTTCTCATAAATTTTAGGAGCCATCCAAACCATGCTCGAGGTGATTTCTTGAGTCCATAAAATATCCTTCTTAGTTTGCAAACTCAATCATTGTATCTCATTCTAGGTGGTGGATCCCTATACATTTCTTCTTCTATAGTTCCATTCAAAAAAGCATTTTTTACATCAAACTGTAAAAGCAGCCAATCTAGGTTGGCAACTAATCAGATAAGAACTCGAATGGTATTCATCTTTGCTAGTAGGGTAAATGTATCTTCATAGTCAATTCCATACTTCTGAGTATATCCTTTTCATACAAATTGAGCTTTATATCAATTAATGCTTCCATTCGGATTAAGTTCGACAATGAATATCCACCTACATCTAATCATTTTGTTTCCTTCAGAAAGTGGAACAAGTTCCCATATGGAGTTCTTCTATAAGGCCTCTATTTCATCTTTCATAGCTTTCTTTCAATTCAGATCCACTAATGACTTTTGCATATTACTCTAAATGGATACAATAGATAATTGATTCATAGTATATACATGTGATTTAAATAAATGATTTGCTAATATGAAATTATTGGTAGGATGTTTAGCTTTGGTTTTAAAGTCTGAATCATATTGTCTTTTGGGAATCCCTTTATTTATTGTAGAAGGATAACAAGGCTCGGTATTTAAGGTTACTAAGGGAGATAAGTTTACCTCATTATGTACATCTAGAGTTTCATCAGCCTTTGGTGTTGACTGGGAAGATATACTATCTTAAGTTATTTTAGGTCTGAGTAAGACATTTTGACTATGTGCAATTATCTATCTAGGTGGGATGGTCAGACTTACTGTATGACTTTGTTAGATGCTCAAAATAAATATCAGAGATATCAGAGTATCAGGTGAGATACTTGGACTTACTGTTTGACCTTGTGAGATGCTCGAAAAAGATATCAGAGATATCAAAGTATTAAGTGAGATGCTTAAAGTGCTATCTTTAAATATGTCCTAAATTCTCTCCCTTTAAGGAGAGCACTTAAATTGAGAGAAGTAGGTTGCATTTTCATGGAACTAAACATCTTGAGTTACATGCATCTTTTTAGCATACAAATCATAACACTAATAACCTTTTTTATAAATTAGCATATCCAATAAAGGGACACTAGATAGCTTATGGATTTAATTAACTAAGTACCTGATGAACGAATGTCGAGCATCTAAATACTCAAGGCTCAAGATTGTTGGGAGATGGAGCTGGGACAAGCTCCTAAAGTTTTAAAGATGAGTTATGAATTAATCTTAATGGAGTTCGATTAATGAGATACACAGTGGACCGAACAACCTCTCCCTAGTATTCTCGAAGAACATTCATGTTAAACAGAGATGCTCAAACTACTTCAATAGTTTCTAATTTTTTCATTATGCTATACCATTCTATTAGGGGGGGTTCAGTGTAAGAACTTTGGTGATGAATGTCATGCTCATGGCAACATTTTTTAAGAATTAAGTTAAGATACTTCGCACCATTATCAAATTGTAAAACTCAGATTTAACACTAGTACTACATGGCCACCATTTTGTATAGGTCCTGAAACATAGAACACATATCTCCCTTGTATGAAAGTAGGGATACCTAGGTCATCTGGGTATATTCATCAATAAATGTTGGAAAATATCAAGCACTGGATAGAGTGGAAATCCGAGCAGGTCCTTAACATCAAAATGAATAGTCATAAAAGGAATTTAATTTATTTTTATAACTCAGTACATATTAAATATGATGGCTCTTTTCCAATTCATAATTATCACACTTGAACTCATAGTCTGTGATGCTAAAAAGTAATTCAAGTTTTATTTTTGTAAGATAATTAAAAGATAAATGTCCAAGATGACGATGCCATAAAATTACTTGTTCTTTGTCCAAGCTGCTTCTAATAACAGTAGTGACTTAACTTAATTTTTTACTCGGATCACCACACAAATCAAAATAATACAACTTTTCACATTTAACATTAGAACTAAGAATCCAATGTGTTGTAATGTCCTAAAATAAGCAATAGCTAGGCCAAAATTTGACATTACAATTTAAGATTTAAATGATTTAGCCAACAGATAGCAAGTTAAAAGAAAGAGATGGAACGATAAGAATAATATTTAAATTAAGAGAGTTACAGTTATATACTGTTCAATCATAAGTGATGGGTGTTATTTCTCCATTAGCAGTCATAATATTTTGTTAGGTTAATGGTTGGATAGAGGTAAGATGGTAGGTGGAATTTGTCATATGATATGATTAATAACATATGTATCAATAATCCATATATCATTCTGAGTAAGATTTGTCATACCTGATGTTTCATTAAGGTCACCACCTGGTTTTATGACATTCGAGGTGGCGATTGCAACTTTTCGAGCTTCTTATGAGGCTTTCTATTAAAATTCCACCATTTTAGATAACCCACTGTTAATGATATGCACTAGGTCAATCATGTATGACCATGTTTTGACTTTATCATTTTATTTAATAAAGAGGCATTTTTCATTATCATTTTGTGTTATGATAATTACTTGAATAGTCAATTTTTACTAAGGTCATCAAGTATGTGACTTAGTAGTAAAACCTTTAGATTAAATATGAGTTCTATTCAAATTATCCCTAGTCATAACAATATGTTATGGCTAGTATGATGTTGATTAATGATTATGTTTTACTGATCATGAATATGAGATATTAAGTTAACTCATAGGTACTTAATTGGGAAATAATGTACTGGATTGACCCATAATGAGAATACTACATAGACAATCATCATGGATTTTTACATAACTATTATATATTTTGACACAATCTAGCATTGTCTTTAACAGGATGATTAAATAGATTATTGTTGGATGTGAAATGAGTTATGTGAGGAATGTGAGTGATTGAGAAGGAATTTGTCCCTTATTTAATCTGAGTAAGATATCTATGGGCCCCTTGATAAGATAGACTGAGGAAAATGCATGGCCATGCTAAAGTGAACTGATAAAGAGTTATCATTCTTAGTCTACTTAGAGTCAACAAATAATATGATTGAATTATATAAGGATGACAGAAACTATGCTTTATATTCAATCAAGATATCATGTGACAAAGGGATTATAATTTATTATAAATTAAGTTATGTTGGATTATTAACGTCACATGACTTGGGTAGTCATAATGTCTTGCTAGAGGCCACTTATGACTTGTAGGCCTAAATAGAGATTTAAGGCTCACTGCCAACATTATATAAACCTATAGGGTCACACATTAGAATAGACCCAAAAACGGATATAGGTTTGAGAAGCACAAATATGATCTGTGGAAATAAATAGTTTATTTATTTATTTAAGGTAAAGGTTATCTTAAATAAATAGAATATTATTTCTGATTTATTTTTAAATAAAATCATAACAATAATAATTGAGAAATTATCAAAAAGTTATTTTCGTAAGTGAAACCCTAATTAGAGGTTTATAAATATGTTATATTCTTTAAGGTTTCACTAACTCAATCATTAGCCACCATTTGTAATTCGTTTTTCTCCTCTTAGAAAAACAAAAACACAAAGTGTTTTGTTCTTGATTTGTGTGAAATCAAGAGAAGTGCTAGTATACAAAGTTTTCATTTTTATTCAAGGGCTGTTCGTGTGGATGCTTATGGAGGACAGATTCTTTTAGAGACGTCTTGATTCGAACTACTAAAATCAAAAGCTCAAGGTAAGGTGTCACCAAAGTGAACCTCCTCTCTGCTTTCCAACATTCTTGCCTCTTCTGTGTTTGTGGTAAGATTTGAAAACCCTAGTTTTAAATCAATTAATTGAATTACTTGGATCTGGGTTAGGGTTTATGATTAAAAAGTTTTAATTTCTACTGCATTTTTTAATCACGAAACCCAACACCCACAATTTCATAGCACCATTCCTTGAAGTGTCCAACTTCATTATAGCGAGTACATGTGTATGTGTTGGATTTACTCGGTACTTTTCCTTTAGACTGTGGTCGAGTTTGAGTTGCTACAAGTATTGTATTTTATGGTAGAACCTTCGGATCCTCCATCGTCTATCGCTGGTTGTGATCCCAACACACATGTAAAGACCTATATTTTATTTATTTATTTATTAAGTTAAAATGAGAATTTATTAAGTTTATTTTATTATTTTATTTAATTAGTATTAAATGAGTATTTATTCAGTGATTTAATAAATTATTAATCATTAAAGTATATATTTTATGTATTGCATATATATGTGTGTGTGTGTGTGTGATTAATGTGTGATTAATTGGGGGGAATTTTTTTTTAATAATACATGTATGTGTACATTTGTACTTAAAAAAAAATGGTTAAAAAATGTTTTCCCTTTTCTTTTTTCCCCCTTCTTTCATGTTTTCATCTTTTATTTGTTTTTATTTTATTTTATTTTCCTTCCTCTTCTTCTTCTTTGCTCCAACTACTGCCATCGCCACCCCTACACCACCGGTCACCACCGCCGATGTCGAACAGCAATCGATGTTGCCAACCACTCATTTTCCCTTTGGTCACATTCCCTCTCTCTTTCCCTTCCATTTTTGCTGCCACTGATTAGAAGAGAGAGTCACAGTCACGAGCTCTGGCGACACCTGGCCTTATTAGTGGTCTTAAACAGTTCCTCTCCTCCTAGGCTTCGATAACCTAATCAATTTTGAGAATCATCACCGGCAACAACTTCAATTTGATGTAATTTGATTTTAGGTTTTTGGATGTATTTTAATTAATTGAGCTTTAATTAGGTTGATTCAGGTTTAGTTACTGTTATATAAGATGAAATTGGAATTGAGATCTATCTATGTATATTTGTTTCTTAATTTTCTAAAAAATTTTGGATTTTCAGGTATTGGATTACTATTCCAACTTGGAAGTTTTTAGATTTTTATTAAATTTTATAAATTATACAGATTAAACTTTGTGAAAGAAATTTTATGAGATTATTTACAGAATTTAAGATATGAATTTTTAAAGTTTATGTTTAAAAATATATTTTTAGAAAAATTATTAGAAATTAGAAATTATTTAATTTTAATTAAATTTATTATTATTTATTTTGTTTTAGACTGAATTTAAATAATAATAGTATGAAAATAATTTTTATAATTAATTTCAAATTTTTAGTTAATTAGTAAAAATTTTGGAAAATTAATCGAATAATAAATTTTATTATTATTTTCAAGTTTAAATGAGTTCTTTATTATTTTTATGATATATTTGAGTGATTTAAATAGTTATTTATAATGAATGCTAATTTAGTTATAAAAGGGAAAGTTGATTCCATTAATGAAATTTTATTTATAAATTTGAATTTTACTATTTATTTGGAAAGAAATTTCTTTTATATTTTTATTATATAAACAAATTAAATTGTATTGGTTGACTAAATTTTTATTATATATTAGTGATTTGAGAAAAATTAAATCTGCTTTTTTTATATGTTATGTGGTTCTCAGTTGGGCATTAAGTATAATATAGGGGCCTAACTCGAGATGTTGAGTTGTGGAAGTTATAGAAGTGTCGTTTTGTGCAAGAACGGCTCTACCTTTAGTAGAGAGATGTTCATTTTACAAGAAAGACTCTACCAAATTTTTGATAGATTTCTCGTAAAACATGAAATCAGTACCTGTTAGTTTTTGAGTTTGTATAGCATTTTGTCTTAGATCGAGTCAATCTCATCAATTCCTTGATTTTAATAAATTGAGAATTTTTATGGATTTATTTATTTTCTCATATAAGCATTATTTTAAATAAATATTATTTATTTTAGAGAACTCAAAGGCAAGAGCTATAGCACTTGGGCAGAAGATGATGCATCGCCCAGCACGTTCAGCCTATGAGTTAATTTTATAGAATGTGTGTTGTGGATGTTTAAATTATATTTTTACATGATTAAAATAATAAAGAAGTTGATTATATGAATTTATCTATGAAAATATTTATATTTCCATATGCATTATTATTTCTTTTATTATTATGAATAGTATTTGAAAGGATGTGTTATTGGAATTTATTTCATTATGCTTTATTTATTTATTTTATTTATTTATAATTTAAATTGATTTGGAGAAAATGGTAGAATGTGCTATCTAGTGGGTGTCACTAGCACCACATACGCATGGGTTGCGATCTCTATATGTTAAAATGTGTGAATTTAGCTTGGTGGAGCATGTGCTCTCAGGTAGAGTATGAGTTGAGCTCGGTGGAGCTAGTGCTCTCGGGCCAAAAATGGGATGTAACTCGATTGAGCTTGCTCTTAGGACATCAATATAGGAATAAGTGAATGGACTGTGGCTATAACTTGATTGAGTTTGCTCTCGGGACAATAGTCACTTTGATTAAAAAGAGCTGAAAGGCTATTATAAATGATGGTTTAGATGTTCTACCAGGATTTCCACTAAAATAATTAATTTATATGTTTTTGTACAAAGATTTTAAATTAAATTGAATTGTGAATTTTAAAAAGGATTTTTATATAAAGATAGTTGAGAAAAGTAAAAGATTTCAATATCTATATTTATTTTATTTTATTTATTCTTACTTTACCTTGAAAAAGGTTTTAACAAATGTTTTAAAATCAGCATGCATTTTATAAAATTGATTCACTTAGTGAGATTTGATTTCCTTTAACTTTTTTTTAAAACCTCACACCAAGTCTAGTGTTGTGATGTCAAAACCTGCAAATGCACGGATCATGAATTGTAGTATAAGAATATCGTTCCCGTGAGGACTGTATATTGAGTAATAATATTTTTACTTAGGTTCTTAACTAGTAAATTAAATAAAAATGAATTTTTTAATAAAAATAATCAAAGCAATTTAATTAAATTGTAATCAAATAATAAAAAGCTTAGATCCTAGGTTTAGATTCATTATTCCAATTTTGATCTTAAACATGTTAACAAACAAAAACAATGATTTCAGTTAAGGGTAATTTTTCTAAAATACCTAAAGACCCTCTTAAGTTCAATTAAAGTTTAACATACTCTCATGGTTAAGAAGTTAATCTAAACTCATTAAGTGTTTTAACAATTAATTTACCACTGTAGACTTCTATCTATTGTCATGATTCCCCATAGAGCTTGCCTACTCTCATGGTCGAGTGGTCTAAGTCCTATGAGTTTTAAGCTAATATGTTCTCCTAACTTTTGTTAGTGAACTTACTCATAAATATGCAAACAATTTGGCGAAGAATGAAAGCATAAAATAAGTTCAACTTAAAGAATTAACTAAAAATCAAATATAACAATAAAAACTCATGTTCAATCACATAATGAAATAGTTACTCCTAACCCAGAACTCTAAATTAGATTTAGCCATACATGATCATGGAAAAACACATAAACATAATTAAAGAAATAAAAACAAAGAAGAAATAAAGATAAAACTCTTTTAAAGCTCCTGCTTATTGCCTCTATCTCTCGACTTTGTCCATACATCTATTCATCTCTGTTTATCCCTACGTCTCTCTTCTCTTCTCTCCTTTGTTGACTCTATCTGTCTTTTTATAAGGCAGGGGTGATGAGAGTCCTCTTTGCCTTCGATTCCTTCCTTTTACATCATTGATAGATAGCCCCCCTATGTCAAGCACATGCACCCATTATATGCCCACCATCACCTGCGCCCATTATATGCCCACCATCATTTGTGCCTGTTACGTAATCACTTTTATTAATTGTTGATGAATCATCACTCTTCATATCTGATTTATTGATAAAGGTGTTATAATAGCTCACTTCTTTGACATTAACAACTCATTTCTTTGACAATGTAAGTTGTCACAATAGCTTATGAACCTATAAGTCCACCATATATGCTTATCACTTTATGTCTTATGCATCCAATTGGTATGCCCACTACTTTATGATTTTGTAATGGTTTGTATCATGGCTTAACTCACAACTTCAGTAAGGTATGCAACCTTATTTTTCTTATTTTGATTTTTGTTAGGGCTTTCATCATGGCATAGTCAAGCCTTGACATATGTTGTATCATGATGCATAGGACATGCACATGGTTTGGATCATGGCTTGGGCAAGCCATGATGCATCCTATGACAGTTCCACTTTGCTCAATTCCTCATTGGACATGACTTGGGCAAGCCATGATGCATACACTTTAGACTTAACTACAACAAAAAATGAATATTAATTAATATCAAATAAAAACTCCTTACAAAAATATTGTAAGTAATAAAATCCTAATTAAGTTATAACAGTAATATATTTCCTATTTAAAGTTATTTTTCTACCTAATCTATTATAATTTTTATTCAATAATTCATTAGAATTCAACTCAACAACATGTAAATATTATACACATCAAATTTCCCAACATTAAAACTTTGCTTGTCCTCAAGCAAAAATTAGATTTTAAAATTTTAAAGAACAAACACAACCACAATCAAAGATTTATAGCTTCTAAGATATGCAAACCAATAATACTGAGACTGAAACTTGTTTACTAAAAAGGATAATCGGACAAAAATACATCATATATATATATGAACAATTTACTAATCACAACCTAAGTACATAACTCTTTCAAATCGAATGAACATAACTCTAAGAAAAAGAAATATTAAGGTCTATAGCTCTTTTTATTCAAAATCATGGTTGTAAATGTGTTTTACGCTCCATTTCACAACATCATTTTTTTTCAAGTGAGTACGTTTTACACTCCATCTCACCATTTTTTTTAATTCTTTTTATTCAAATCATCCTACTTTTAATCATCCCCAGTCGTTCTTGTATTACTAAACGTGGATATCGTTAAGTGGGTCCTTTAAATACTCATACTCTAATTAGAGCATTGGAGTAGATTCATAGCATAAAGATAATTTAAATTAAGTGTTGCTCTTACTTGAGGAAAAAGAGAGATTTTTTCCATTTTTTTTATATATCTATAAGCCCTTATGCATCCTCTCCTAAAATCATGCACAAATTCAATCTCCAAACTCATGCTTAGGTTATAAAAACTAAATTGCTCATACATAATGACTATGTTCAACTATCTTAATTAATAGACCATTTAATAGTTTGATAATTGAACAGGAAATGCACACTTATACATTATTTTTCTCTAATTGGGATCGACCTTCAATTTTGCATAAAACAAGACTATAAAAAGTTTTTATCGACAAGCTAAGCCAAAATATGGGAAAACTCAGTTGAAAATTAATGAATGCTGAACAATTCCTAATATATTACATGAATCTTTTTTTTTATAGTAAGAATAAATTAATTAATAAAATTCCCCCACACTATACAAGTCATTGTCCTCAATGACAAAAGAAAAAAATGCAAAAAAAAGTATAAAAGAGAAATTAAGAATAAAAAGGAAATAGGAAAGGAGATTACTGCTTGAAATTTGAAGTCCTCTTGATAGCACAAAAACAAAAGAGCTAAGAACCAGTATCCAAAATGCAAACCAAAAAGTTAAACAAAAGAGCAAATCATGTGAAATGTCATGATATTATTTATTATTTTTATTGTTATTACTATTATATATATATAATGAAAAAGTAAAATGGGAAAGGACAAGGCATGGAGATTTCATGGGACATGTTTGGAATTTTTTTTAATAGGCCAAAATGCATGAAAACATGAAAATATTAAGTCATAGCATGCATGAATTTAGTCACGGTATGGGTCATGAAAGGTGTCCAAAATTTGTGCTTGTTAGTGTAACGACTTCAAGGAAATAATAAGATAACCCGAGGGACGTATTGCATGAAAATGCAAAATTGAGTCCAATTACTCACGGCATGAGGATGTCGTGATACATGACATCATGAAATGAAATGGGCATGTTGCAGGATGACAAAATCATGATACATGTCATGTTGTAGGGACGTACCTAGTCATGGCTTAGTCATGCCCTGCTCAACCTTATAAGGTGTTGAAAATTTCAATTCACTAACTTCATGTGCTTATTTTTCCTATGCATTATGAACTTAAATAAAGGAACAAAAAATTAAAAGAAATAAAAGTAAAATTAAACATGGAAAATAAATAAAAGGCATGAAAATAAATAAAAATAAATAAAAATAAAAATAAGAAAATAAAAGAAAATGGAAAAATTATTGGATTACCTCCCAATTGGTGCTAGTTTAAGGTCTTTAGCTTGACCGATTTATGGTGCCTTCAGCTAGGGTTAATGAGTACAAATGTGACACTCTTGAAACTCTCTTTATTAGTATGATAAGGCTTAAGATGTTGTCCATTGACTTTAAAGGTTTCATTTGCCTGATTCACTAGTTCAACTGCTCTATGAGGAAAGAGTTGCTTAATCTTGAAAGGACCTAACCATCTTGATTTGAGATTTCTAGGAAAAAGCTTTAATCTTGAGTTAAAAAGGAGCACTAAATCCCCTTCTTTAAATTCCTTTTTCTATAAATGTTTGTCATGCCACCTTTTGTTCTTTCCTTATAGATTTTGGCATTTTCATAAGCATTCATCCTAAATCCTTCAAGCTCATTGAATTGGAGAAGTCTCTTAGCACCAACTTTTGCTAAATCAAAATTAAGAAATCTTGTAGCCCAAAATGCTTTATATTCCAGCTCAACTGGAAGGTGACAGGACTTTTCAAAAACCAAGTGAAATGGTAAAGTCCCAATTGGAGTTTTGAAGGCTGTTCTATATGCCCAAAGAGCATCATCCAAACATGTAGACCAATCTTTGCATGAATCATTGATTATCTTGTCCAATATGTTCTTTAGTTCTCTATTTGAAACCTTTACTCATTTCCTTGTTTGAGGATGGTATGGTGTTGCTACTTTATGCTTTACCCCATATTTTTCAAGAAGGCTCTTGAACTAGCAGTTGCAAAAGTGAGAACCACCATCACTAATTATGGCTGTTGGGGTTCCAAAACAAGTAAATATATTTCATCGAAGGAACTTAGTGACTACCTTAGCATTATTGGTTGGTGATGCAATTACTTTAACCCATTTAAATATGTAATTAACCTTAACTAAGATTTATTTATTTTCATAGAAGCTTGGAAACTAACCCATAAAATTGATTCCCTATACATCAAAAAGCTCAATTTCCATGATTTTTATAAGTGGCATCTCATTACATTGGCTTATGTTCCCTATCCTTTAATAACGATCACACTTAAGCATAAATTCCCTAGCATCCTTGAAGATTGAAGGCCAAAAGAAACCACTTTAGAGCACCTTGGCAGCTATCTTTGTTGAACTTGCATGTCCGCCATACTCATGTGAATGACCATGCATAAGAATATCTAAAATTTCATCATTTGGGACATGTCTTTTTATTAACCCATCTACACATCTTTTATAAAGATAAGGTTCATCCCAAAGATATTGCTTCACATCTTAAAATAATTTCTTCTTTTAATGGTAATATAGGTCAAGGGGAAGAACTCTGCATACTAGGAAATTAACTAAATCAATATACCATGGAATAGTCCCTTGAATTTTCATGAGTTGCTCTCCTAGAAGATCATAAAAAATAGGGAGAGAAATGGAATTTGGAAGTTATTCAAGATAGGAGAGATGATTCACCACCATGTTTTTTATTACTTTACGATCTTGGATCTCCAAATCAAATTCTTGTAAAAGAAGGATCCAACAAATGAGTCTTGGCTTAGCATCCTTATTTGTTATGAGGTATTTGAGGGTTGAATGATTAGTGTAGATAATCACTTTACTTCCAACTAAATAAGAATGAAATTTGTCCATTGTATACATAACTGCCAAAAGCTCTTTTTCAGTTGTTGCATAGTTAAGTTGAGCTTCATCAAGGGTGTGACTAATGTAGTAAATGGCATAAAATTTCTTGTCTTTTTTTGCCCTAGCGCAGCCTAACAATATAGTCACTTGCATCACACATGATCTTGAATGGGAGGCTCTAATTCGATGATTGCAAAATAGTTATTGTGATTAAAGCTTCCTTCTACCTATGAAATGCATCACAACAAGTATCATTAAATTTAAAAGGAACATCTTTAGCAAGAAAATTAGTCAAGGGTTTAGCAATTTTGGAAAAATCTTTAATAAAGTGATGATAAAACCTAGCATGACTAAGAAAACTCCTTATCCCTTTAACAGAAGTAGGCAGTGGAAGTCTTTCAATAACTTTGATATTAGCTTTGTCTACTTCAATTCCATTTTTAAACAAAATATGCCTAAGCACCACACCTTTGGTCACCATTAAGTGACACTTTTCCTAATTAAGCACTAGGTTAGTTTCCTCACAACGTTGCAAATTTTCAAAAAGATTATCCAAACATACGTCAAATGAAGAACCATACATAGGAAAATCATCCATAAAAACCTCCATAATGTCCTCAATAAAATATAAAAATATAAAAATTATGCAGCTTTGAAAAGCAGCAGGTACATTACATAACTCAAAAGGCATTCTTTTATATATATATGTTCTATAAGGACATGTGAATGTGGTTTTTTCTTGGTCATCAGGATGAATAGGAATTTGGAAAAAACTTGAATACCCATCTAAATAACAAAAGAATGAATGATTTGCAAGTCTTTCTAAGAGTTTATCAATGAAGGGTAAAGGAAATTGATTTTTCCTAGTGGCCTTATTCAATTTCCTATAGTCAATGCACATACGTCATCCCGTGACAGTCCTAGTGGGAATCAATTCATTGTTCTCATTCCTTACCAATGTTATTCCTCCTTTCTTAGGGACTACAACCTAATCACTATCTGAAATAGGATAGATAATCCTAGGATTAAGTAATTTCATTATTTCCTTCTTGACTACCTCCTTCATGTTAGGGTCCAATCTTCTTTGGTTCTCAATGGATGGTTTAGAAGCTTCCTCCATATGAATCCTATAAATGTAAATAGAGGGGTTAATTCCCTTAAGATCATCAATAGTGTACCCTATAATTTTTCTATAAGGTCTGACTTACCTAAGTAATTTTTCTACTTATTCATCATTCAATTCAACATTCACAATAATAGGATAAGTAGAATTTAGACTAAGGAAAGCTTACCTCAAAGATGAAGAAAGAACTTGTGACTCTACCTTAGATGCACTTTCTTCTTTCAAGGTATTTACACAACATAAATTGGAATTTAAAGGCTTATACCTGGTTGATTGCCTTATGTTTAGTGTAGGACTAGCATTGAGATAATGATTGTACATTACTACCTCTTAATTTCTATCATCTTGCTTCTTATTAAGGATGAAGCATACTCCAAGTGGATCATGGGTGAGTCTTTATTCAAAAATTTCCTGCATACAACTTTCTATTGTATTAACTCTAAAGCATGACCCCATTGTTGAGATTTGCTTTGTCATTTTGAACACATCAAATTCTACTTTGTTGTCCCTAATTTTAAGAAAATTTTTTCCTCTTTTGAAATCTATTATTGTACTAGCTATAGTTAGGAAAGGATGTCCTAAAATTATTGGTATTTTTCGATCCTCTTCCATCTCTAAGATGATAAAATCACCGGGCATATAATAGTCTCCAACCTTGATAGGCACATCCCTAAAATTCCATAAGGATAGATGATGGATCTATCTATGAGTTGTAATGACACTGCTGTCAGTTGTGATTCTCTTATATTCAAATGCCTGCAAAAAGAGAGAGGCATTATGCTTACACTTGCACCCAAATCACAAAGAGACTTACTAATAAATTCATTTCCAATTGTGCAAAGGATAGTGATACTCCCTAGATCTTTAAGCTTTTATGGAAGCTTATTTTGGATAACAGCACTACATTACTCATTGATGGGAATGGTTTCATTATCTTCTCACTTCCTTTTATGAGAGATAATGTCCTTAAGAAACTTGGTCTAGGTGGGCATTGCATTTATCACATCCAAGAGTGGTATGTTGAGTTTGAGTTGTTAGAATGACTTCATGAACCTCTCAAATTGCTTATCCAACTTGGATTTTTATTGTCTTTAAGGAAAGGGTAGTGGTAGAGTATGGCTCAGTGTTTCCTTCTTCTCCTCATTTTCCTTTTGAACCTCTTTATTCTTTTGCTCCTTCTCTAGAGAATTTTGTATGACACCATTAACTTGCTTTTTGGTCTCAACTTTAAATAATTATTATCCACTCCGAAGTGTTATTGGCTTTGCTTGCTCCTTAGGATGCTCAGGTTGTCTAGGCAACATACTTCTTTGTCTTGAGCTAAAGGCTTGAGATCCAATTTGGTTTTATAACATCTTGTTATGAGTAAAAAGTTGGCTCATTTGAGAGGTTAGATTTTTATGGCCTCCTTTTATTCTTCTTGATCCTTCAAGAATTTTTCCATCATGCTCTATAGGTTAGGCTTGCTCTTTTAATATTGATGGAAAGAACTCTTTTGTTGGAAACTTAGTGGAGGTGGCTTGAATCCTTAGTTGGCATTTTAGACTCCCCTTGGTTAGACCATGAGAAGTTAGAGTGGTTGCGCCATCCTGGATTGTATATGTTGGAGTAGGGGTTCCTTTAATTCCTTTGGAAATTATTGAGAACATTGAGTTGCTCAATGGAAGGGAAACAAAAGCTAGCACCATAACTAGGAGATTCTGGATATGGAATACTAACTTCTTTCAGTCTTGTGTTCGTTTAGAATTACTTTATGAATTATAATCTTATTCTCTATTTACATGCAATTTCATATAAACCCTAAAAACAATCAACTCCAAGGCAAACTAGTTATAAAATATACAAGCAAATAATGCATTCAATAAATCACATAATCCCTAAGTTAATCCAATCTACATGGATTTTAAATAAATGAGCTAAAGTCTACACATTTTAAATTATAAGTGAACCTAAAGACCTAATTCCTTTAGATTTTAATTAAATGAACTTAAGTCTACTAATTTTAATAAATCTATAAATTATGGAATATTTAAATTAATGGGCCTAATTGTACATGTTTTAATTAAATGGTGATCTTAAATCTACAAATTATAAAAAAAGCTTAAATTAAATGAGCTAAGTCTAAATTAATTAAATTGAGTTATGTGGGCCTATGTCTAATTAACTAAATGGGCCTAAGGATATTTCTAATCTAAAATCTAATTTATTATGGACCTAAAAATAAATTTTAATTAATTAAACCTAATTAATTATTAAGTGAAATGAGCTAAAAGAAAATAACCTAAACTTAAATAAATAAAATCAAGACCTAAAATGGGCTTAAGGCCCCAAAAGCACATAAAAACAATAAATAATCCCAAAAACATATAAAAACATAAAAAAACAATTAAATAAGATCAAACATATAATTAAGTTAATCCTTACTAAAACCCTAATTTTATTATCGAGCAACCTAAATTATTCTATTTCCTTCATTAATTTTAAATAATTAACTAAGTCTCTACGAGGCTTTATTCATAGTTTTCCATGGACTTCTCATGAATTAATCCTTCCAACATGATCACTATGTGTTTTCCTCTATAATCACCAAAAAAATAAAATAAAATTATGATTAATGAATAAATTATAATAATAACTCGAAATAATAAAAATAATCAATAATATCAAAAAGAAATAAATAAAAAAATAAAATAAGAAGAAGATGATGATGATTATGAGTGATTTGGGGTATTACTCAGATTTATAATTCATCATTCTTGATAAGTCTTCGAATCTTCTTCTTTCAAAAATTCTCCAAGGATCTTGAATTAATTGATAAATCAAAAGGAATTTTTGTAGAAAAATAACTCCAAAAAAATAATTAAGAAAGCTCTTTTTAAGAATCAACAATGGATGAAAAATTGTTGATTAAACACACCAAAAATCCCAAAAGCTTAAAAAATATGTTATTGCCTCTTTTTTCTTTTTTTCTTTTATTTTTTATTTTTCTTCCTTTTTCTCCTTCCTAGCTCCCATCCTCTTTTATATAGTGGAAAAAGAACTAAAAAACCTAGCTCAATCCTAACGTGATTCTAATTCCTAAAAATATAAGATTAATACTTAAAATTATATTTAGAAATTTTAGACCAATTAGGATTGACTTAAAAGCCAATTAGGAATTTTAAACCAATTAGGATTGAGTTAAAAAACAAAAATAGAGACGGAAGAATTCAATTTCGACCGGGATTGTGTAATTCCGATTGGAATTACACAATTTCTATTGGAATTGGTGTAATTCTGATTGAAATTACATAATTCCGATCAGAATTATGGAATTTTGACAGGTTTTTTTTAACATTTAATTACAAAAAGACCCCCTGGAAGAATTTAAGTTTTGCAATTAGGTCCTAAAAAACATTGCAATTTAGTCCTTGAAAGCACTAAATCCTTCTTTTAAAAGATGCATTTAGTCCCTTGGAATTTTAAAGTTTAAGTATCGAGGACCTATTCATGATATTTTCATCATTGGAGTCCTCTATCGCATTCATAATTGATCATCCTAAAATTGGGTGTCTACAAAGGGTCTTGAGAAGAGAAACTCCTTTGACACTCTAGAGTCGAGTGCCTTCCTCCGCAATACTCACAAGAGTAAATGGACATTAGATTTTGTATTTTGGTTGAGGCTTCCAATTTCTTTATAAGCATATCAATCGTTGTATTAAGAATGTTCCAACTATCCACTTCATGCATCGTTGCAACTTTCTTTAGTGCACTTCTTTCTTCATGCCATTGGTAGTTATTAGATGCCATAGTCTCAAGCAAGTTGAATGCATCATTGGGTGTCTTGCTCATGAATGAGCCTTGAGCATTATCATTAATAGTGATTTTTATTAGTTCATTGACTCCTTGATAAAAGGTTTGAATGAGTAGCCATTGTGGAATTCCATGGTGAGGACATTGACATTATAGATTCTTGAACCACTCCCATGCTTTATACAAGGATTTACCATGGTGCTAAATGAAGCTTATGATCTCTTGCCTAAATTTTATTGTCTTGCTTGGAAGGAAATACTTGCCTAAGAATGCCTTTGACAACATCTCCCATGTGGTAATGGACTGTGAAGCTAGAGAGTGTAACCATAGTTTAGGTTTATCCCTTAAAGAGAGAGGAAATAATCTCAACTTCATTACATCCTAACTAACCCCATTCATTTTAAATGTGTCATAAATCTCCAAAAACTAAGCTAAATGGGTGTTAGGATCTTCGCTTATGAGACCTCCAAATTTGAATTATGAAACCATCTAAATAATTGCTGGTTTGAACTCAAAATTATTGGCATCTATAGTAGGTTTCACAATACTATTATGCATATCTCCTAGGTTAGGCATTGTGTACTCTTAAAAAGGATGATTCCTTGCTGCTTGTGCTACTTAATTTTAAGCCATCTTTTACTTGTCTTTCTCATGCTTTTCCTTTTAGTTTTTCTTGCATGATCTCTCGATTTGAAGGTTGATCTCTTCTAAGTTTGTCCCCTTTGATCGAGTGTTCATAAACTAGCAAAAATACTTAAAAAATCAATAAGCCAAATAGGGTCTGACTATTTCAAAAACTTGTTGAAGCAAGATGATAGAAATCACACTTATTGAAATCAAGTAAAAACCCACAAACAAAGTCAGATTGTTTCAAAAAATTATTGAAATAACACTAACTTATGGGTAATTATTCTAAAATAAGCACTTTATCATGCACCATTGTTGGTGCTTACTTATGATTTCAACAAGTAAGCACTTTATCATGTGCAATTACTTAGTCATACTATGCTTTTACTCATTTATAATATTTATATATAGATCCTCCCTTTTTGTTGTAATTAAGTCTAAAGTGTATGCGTCATGGCATACATCATGGATTGCCCAAACCATGTCCAATAAAGAATTAAGCAAGCTAGAAGTGTCACAACATGCATCATGACTTGCCCAAGCCATGATCCAAATCATGTGCATGTCTTATGTATCATAACAAAACATGAGTCAGGGCTTGACTAAGCCATGAAAAAAGCCCTAATAAAAGCCTTGACAAAAATTAAAATAAGAAAAATAAGGTTGCATACCTTACTGGAGCCATGAGTTAAGCCAAGATATAAACCGTTACAAAATCATAAAGTAGTGGGGACACCAGTTGGATGCATAAGACATAAAGTGATGAGCATATATGGTGGACTTATAGGTGCATGAGCTATTGTGACAATTTCACATTATCAAAGAAATGAGCTATTGATGTCAAAGAAGTGAGTTGTTGCAACACCTTTGTCAACAAATTTGATATGAAGAGTGATGATTCACTAATGACTAATAAGAGTGATTATGTAACATGCACAAATGATGGTGGGCATATAATGGGTGCATTTGATGGACATAACTGGGCTATCTATTAGTGATGTATATTCTCTAATAGAAGAGAAAGGAATCAAAGGAAAATAAGACTCTCATCAACCCTGCCTTATAAAAAGACAGACAGAGTTGATAGAGAAAGAGAATAGTAGGGAGACTAATATGAACCCTAAAAGGGATCAAAAGTGCCTAAATATTAAGAATTCAAGCTAATTAGTTTAATTTCCTATTTTGAAATTAATTAGCTTGATATGGATGAATTTTGGAGTTATTCCTATTTTGGAGTCAATAAGGAAGATTCAAGAAGATTCTAGAAGATGTGAGAAGATTCAAGAATATTCCAAGTCAAAGTCAACAAGTCAAAGTCAAAGTCAAATAGTCAACAAGTCAAAGTCATGGTCAATGGTCAACATATGACATGGCATGTGACATGGCATGCTTTAATGCTTAGTTGTCATGAGTTGTCATTTTGCTTAGTTGTCATGAATTGTAATGAGTTGTCAATTTTGACTTTTCAAAGATGAGTTGTCATTAGTTGTCCTATTTTAAAGGAAATCTCCTTAATTAAGGATTTTCCTATATAGTTATCTTTGGGAATAAGGAATAAAACTTTTTCCTTTAAGGATTAGGTTCTTTACATGCCTATATAAGGGCTAACCCTATGACATACGAATTTAAGAAGAAGATTGAAATATTAAAAGTGAGGTTTTTCCTTAAACTTTGTTCTTTTGAAACTTTGCAAGTTTACTTGAATTGTTTCACTTCTACCTTTCATTACAATTACTAGGTTAGATTAAACTTAGAATTGTGTGATTGTTCATCTTATAATAGCTAAGTATCTTGCTTCAATTTAATAAGCAAGGGGTTTAGCTCCATCTTCATAACCTCATCTTGATGATCTTGGGCAAAGATTTCAAAGTTGGATGCGCGTTCTATCTCTTTTATAGGTAGGGTTCGTATTAGAGACAGGGATGAATAGAGGTGTGGATAGAGTTAAGAGACAGAGGCAATAAGTAGGAGCTTTAAAAGAGTTTTATCTTTGTTTTAATTTCTTTAATTATGTTCATGTGTTTCAACATGATAATGCATGGCTAAATCTTACTTAGAGTTATGGGTTAGGAGTAACTATTTTATTATGTGATTTAACATAAGTTTCTATTATTGTATTTGATTTTCAGTTAATTCTTTAAGTTGAACTTATTTTATGCTTTCATTCTTGGCCATATTTTTTGTATATTTATGATTAAATTCACCAATGAGAGTTAGGAGAATTTATTAGCTTAAAACTCATAGGACTTAGACCACTCCACCACGAGAGTATGCGAGCTCTACTAGGAATTATGATAGTAGGCAAAAGTCTACAATGGTAAATTAATTATTAAGAAACTTAATAAGTTTAGATTAACTTCTTAACCATGAGAGTAGGTTAAACTTTAATATTTATATGCTCAATTGAACTTGAGAGAGTCTTTAGGTATTTTAGAACAATTATCCTTAATTGAAATCATTGTTTTTATTTGTTAACGTGTTCATGATAAAAATTCAAATAGTGAATCTAAACCTAGGCTCTAAGCTTTTTATTATTTGATTACAATTCAATTAAATTTTGATTATCTTTATTACAAAATTCACTTTTATTTATTTTACTAGATGAGAACATAAGTAAAAATATTAGTACTCAATATATAGTCCTCGTGGGAACAATATTCTTGTGCTACAATTCATGATCTGTGCACTTACGGGTTTTGAAATCACAACAAGTTTTTGGTCCCATTGCTGGTGCAAGACCTTAATGTAGCATAAAATGCATTCATAACCATGATTTTGAATAAAAAGAGCTATAGACCTTAATGTTTTTTTTAGAGTTCTGTTCATTGGATTTCAAAGAGTTATATACTTGGGTTGTGATTAGTAAATTGTTCATATATAAATGATGTATTTATGCAGGTTAAAAAAAGTATAAAAGAGAAATTAAGAATAAAAAGGAAATAGGAAAGGAGAATATTGCCCTAAAATTTGAAGTCCTCTTGATAGTGTGAAAGGTAGAAAACAAAATAGCTAAGAACCAGTATCCAAAATACAAACCAAAAAGTTAAACAAAAGAGCAAACCATGTGAAATGTCATGATATTTATTATTATTATTATTATATATGAGCGACCTATTTTGGTTGGCGTTGTACTGTGTAACGGGTCTTTTTATTTTTGAGGGACATGACAACTTTACCAAATAGGGACAAATGATTGGTCTTGAGAGGACAAGACACTTTTTATTTTATGGAGTCACTACTTGATTTTTAGAAAATTAGGAAAAGAAAGGGACTGCATCGGGTCATTTAGCGAGTATTGTCCTTAGTAGAGATTTTTGGGTTGTGTCTAATTTTTAACTATTTCTCATTATATGATATTTGATGTATAGCTATTGCAACACCCTAGTTTTTGTAATGACAATTTTTATAGCATTCACATGGTACATCAAACAGTATAAGATAATAAAGTTAAAAATTTTATTATATCGCTTTCTTGATATAATACATGTAAAAAAGGAAAGATTGTGAAAAGATAAATCTAGTATGATTGATTTGCAAGAATAATATGATTATTCACATAACTTGTTCGATGAATGATAGGATGATCATGCATGCTTATAGTGATTATTTATGCTATGATGGTGTATGATGATACTATAAAGGATGCATGAGGTCATCATTAGACCGAGAGCATAATGAGTCTATTATGGGATATGAACTTTTCATATAACTGGTATTTATGATGTGATTTCATGATTTTGGAAATAGAGGATATAAAAATGATGATGTGAAATGAGCATAATAAAGCAAATATTATTCACGTAGCATGCAAGATTACCAGTCTCATCACGCAAGCATAACAGTATTCCCAAATGCTAGCGACAGAAAAATAAAATGCAATACGATGAAATAAATGTGCTAAAAATGATTGTATGGCCCTCAGACTCGGATAAGCTTATGTGAGCTTTTAAAGCTTTAACTTTGAGGGATTATCAAGCTTCCCTCATCGAGAGGTTCAAAATGATAGCAAAATGATGCTAGATTGTATACCTTTAAAGCATGCTTTGACAAAGATGAGGCTTGGTTCAGTGGAAAAAGGGATTTAACAACCTAAAGGAAAGGCTATGGTGAGCAAAAACTATCTGGAAAGGGGTTTCTAATGCCTTAGATCAGACTAATTTTTGAGTATGTGTGGTTTCCACTTACTTCCCCCTCAAAATAGGGTTTAGAGGTGTCTATTTATAGGAAAAATTATATAGAATATGGTGTTGTGGGCATGGTCACATGCATTAAACGATGTTTTTACACGTGGCCACGCTATGTGAGCATGGTTGCATACGTGTGTGGTTCCACGTGCACTTTGACACTTTACACACTCTTCTCGGGTTTTATGCGCATTATTCCAGGGTTAGTTCCCTATGGTTTTTAGGCCTTTTGGATGCTTTTTTAAAATCTATTTTGCCAAATTTGACCACGATTTTAGCACATTACACCTAAGGGTGTTTTAAATGCATTTTTTAGTGGTACACACCAATACTTGAGTTATGTTGGACCATTCCAGGACCACTTCTGAAGGTTTTGGAGCCTTCTAGATGTGTTTCTAAAGTCTATTTTTATCAAAATTAATTTTATTTTTTCACGAAGTCGAGTCCCCGATTTAATGAAATACGCACTGACCCAACAAGCTGAGTATTCTAAGAGGAGTTTTCCTGAAATAAAACCTCTTGTTGTCCTGATAATTCATATTTTGTAATGTTAGAGCATAACTTAATGGCTTGATGATCAATTTTGCATATTAGTGGGGTTGGTTAGGTTTTTAAGGTTGCACATTTTAGAGGTGTTATGAACAAGCAGACTCTAGTCATCTTAGGGATTTGTTTCATCATTAGACCTTTTTGGGGATAGTAAAATTTGAGGCATGACAGTTGCCCCCTGCTTCACGTGTGTTGCACAGCTACCTAGCACTAGTGTTAATACATGTAAAGCAAATGCAAAGATGCAAAAAACATTTTAACAGGGAGAGAGGTACTTACATGTGGGTTGTCTTTAGACCTCTTGTCAAGATTTGACTGTTGTTGTTATGTTTTGTTTGTTGTTATTATTTTATGACTTGGTTGTCATACAAGGTGCTATTTAGGACATATGTAAGCTTGTGACTGATGTAAAGTGCATTGCGCTTTTTGTGACTATAACCTTCTTAGGTGTCATGTAAAATGAGGATGCTACTAAGCTATCACACAAATGAACATGTAACTATAACCTTCTTAGGTGTCACATAAAATGAACACATGACTATCACCTTCTTAGGTGTCACATAAAATGAAAATGTGACTATAACCTTCTTAGGTGTCACACAAAATGAATGTGCGACTATAACCTTCTTAGGTGTCATATGAAATGAACATGCAACTATAACCTCTTAGGTGTCACATGAATGAACATGTGATTATAAACTTCTTATGTGTCACACGAAATGATCATGCAATTATAACCTTCTTAGGTGTGATGCGAATAAACATGCGACTATAACCTTTTGAGCTGTAACGTAAAATGATCATGCGATTATAACCTTCTTAGGTGCAAATGAACATGTGATTATAACCTTTTAAGTGTCACACAAAATGTAGATGCTACTAAATAAATGAGAATGCTCCTAAGCAATATGAGGATGCTTCTAAGTAATAAGAAAATGCTTATAAGCAATGAAAGTGTTTCTGAGCAATGTGAATGCTTTTAAGTGATGTAAGAGTGTTTCTAAGTAATGTGAATGCTTCTAAGTAATGTGAGTGCTTTCTAAGTAATATGAGAGTACTTCTAAGCAATGTGGATGCTTCTAAGCAATGTGAGAGTGCTTCTAAGCAAGGTAAAGATGCTTCTAATTAATAAATATAGTAGTAGTAATGATGTAGTAATTATGTTATAGTGATGTAGTGACGATGCAGCAATGATGTGGTAGTGATGCAGTTATTTATCATGTTGATGATGTTATTTTGATGATTTGAAGTAAGATATCCTTACAATGAATTTTCCTTGATGTTCTTCTTTTGTAAAATGTTGAGTTTTTTGATGAAAGCGATGAACGCACAGTGGTCTTTAGACGTATGGAGTCCTTATTAGTGTACTTTGATATGAGTTTAGTGCATGTCTTATGCTCAAATGGAAGTTTAGGATTGTAGAAGTGAGTGTGAAAAGTCTCAAAGTGCGTATAAAACAACAAAAGAGCATGTGGAAGGGGGGAATGCATATCATAACACGTGGGAGGGGGAATGCGCGTCATAACACGTGGGAGGTGTGTGATCACGTGCTTGTGCACGTGGACACATGCCTAGTGCATGGTCACACGCTTCCCCCCCCCCTCTAGGCTTAGTTAAACAACTATTTTAGAGGTCTTAGGAGGCTTTGTCTAGACTTCTTTAAGTGTTTTTTTACTTTTCTTAAACTTTTTTTGTCTTTTAGGTGCTATCTGTTATGTTTTGCTTATGTACTTCCATTTTCTTCTATGTAAAATGGAATTCACCAATATTCCTGAGGGTCTGGAGGACATTTTTATTGATGTTGATGTTAATCTTGAGGGTGATTTTGGGGAGGCTACTGGAGTTAGGACGTCCACTGTAAGGACTAGCACATCTAGTGCTCATAGTTCTCAGTAATCCAGGCTTTCTCAGGAGATCTGATCCCTGTTATTTATAGCTTAGAGACTCATGCTTAGGTGCATCATCATCACAAAGTAGGTCCTTCTTTGCCCTTATTTTTTAAATCTTTTTTTTCAGTTTCTTTGCTATTTATTTTATTGTATGAGGTTGTTGTAACTATAGCTCTATAGCTCTTATTGTAACTATCTGTCTAGCTTTATTGTAAATGTTGGTGACTGATAGCTTTTGCTTTATTTTCTTTTTATGATTGTCTGCTTACCGCGATGCTTTTCTTTTCACCCTTTGTTATTATTTTGATCCTATTAGTGATAGAGAGAGAGAGATATGTTAGTATTTAGTAGTTGTGGAAATGTTTGATAGCATACCTATTATTTGCAGCCCCGTAGGTATGTCACTGTGCTGCCTGGTAGTTTCAACATGGTTAGCATGTATTATTAGGGTCTCCCAATGTGTGTGAAGTAAATGGTTGCGGGGAAGGGCTTTAATGGGGTAATTGCTGCATTATAATATAACTCGTATGCTTCAAGTTAGATTACCATGTATGCATTGATAGAGTGGTGGATGGACATGATGCATACTTTCCATCTGCCTATTAGGGAGATGACTATTACCCTATTAGATTTTACTGCTATCACGGGCTTTAACTTTTCTAGAGAGCTCATTCCTTTTAATGAGGAGGAGTGTTCTACTGCTATGGCAGAAGGCACCTCATGATGGATTTGCTTGGGGTAGTCACACCTATAAAGTCTAGTTGCATGTATCTTGCTCGATACATGGAGTTTTTTTCTTTCATGTGGGCTTTATATGATGATGGTCTTGTCTCAGTAGAGTGGTTGGCTTGCTGCTTTTTATTTTATTTGATGAGTGATGTTATCTTCCTAAACCCTTCGGGTCTAAGTGATCTACGACTGTTGCCTATCTTGAGAAATCTGGATGGCTTGCTATGTTATAGTTGGGGCACTGCTACCTTTGCTCATATGTACTCAGGACTTAATGTAGCATGCTAAGGTGGCTCAAGGATTTACAAATGCTTGTTCATGCTAGACATGAGTAGGAGTTCCGTTGTCTGTTCTTTTACTTTTAGTTTATTATTTCTGACCTCTTATTTTAATAGATAGGGGCATATAAGTTTAAGATTCTTCCTCATCCATTCATCGAGCTTTTCAAGGAGGATGGCTTTCCTCATTATTCCTGTTGGATCAAGAAGACTATTGATTTGATTAAGGATTGCACAGTAGCTCGGGAAAATATAAGGAGGTTGTCCCTTGATCAGGTATGTCTGATGTTATATTAGTTGTTTCTTTCTTAGGGGTCTTTTGGTCATTATTGAATTTTGAGCAGATCTTTCTTTATTGGTGGGTGGTGAGGTCTCATTGGATGGCAAAGATAATGGTTGAATAGTGTTTATAAAGAGGACAAGTGCTACTCTTTGGCCTTATCGGCAGAGTGTGGTATTTGGGTGAGCGAGTCCATCGTTGTTGGGATGACCCATATATGAGGAGAGTTCCTGTCCCTCCTTTTAATGACATGTTATAGGGTCATGAGCTTTATAGTGATGTTCTTGCTACTATTATAATGGAATTCCCCTATGAAAGCCTCTTGGAGAGTGCAAGTTTGCCTTATGCTAATGTATTGAGCCCTCAACTGATTAATGATGTAGCTAGTGGGACCTTTCCTTTACCTCCACCTTCTCAGGCAAATGAATCTCATCCTTTGGGTTCAAGGATTAAACCATCATGTGGGTCATCGAGAGTCACTTCTTCTGATCTGGTAAGCTTTTATTCCTATTTTGGTGCAAGCATATAGCAAACTTTATTAGTAATAAATTCCAATTGACATGAGTTATAGAACTTATTTATAGTGATGTCGGAGGAGATTTGGATCTTGCTTTGAGGAAATTGCTCATTGCCAGTGGTGTCAAATCTAGTAGTACTATGCTTGGGAACTTGACGATTCAACCATCTTTCTCTTTGCTTGGAACATATATCCTTGGTAGAGTAATGAGCTTTAATTTACCTAGGGCCTGGCTTTCCTCAGTTAGGTGTTGCTCCCACTGATGCTAACCATGTTTGTGTTCTTCACTTATTTTTACATGTGTTTCATTTATTTAGTGAATGGTGGTTGACTTATTTGCTTGCTTTTTTAGATTATTGTCTCCTTTATTAGTATTGGTATATTGTTGCAGGGAGTGCACAATAATGCTTTTTGGAGTTTGCTACCACTCATAGGTTTTACCTTCTTTATTGTACCTATTTATTTTATGCACATGTTTTATATATGAGTTTATGATATGCAATATGTAATGTAGGTTAAGCATCGTCTTATTAGTCTTGAATGGAAGCAAGAGCGTGTAGCTTATCATGACAACATTAGTGAGCTAGATTCATGGCTATTGTCCTTTGTAATGAATGGTAATGAGCCAGGTTTAGATGAGGGGGATGCTTGAGTAGGATTAGTGCTTGCTTCTAATGCCAGCCACAACCGATGTAGTTGTTTTAGGAGCTAGGTGTAGGACTTTTGTCCTAAGGTTTGCTTTATTATATTATTTTCCTGAGGTTATGGACTTTAGGTGTTGTATCTAAGCATTTGTCCCTACATGTTGTATGATGACTGTATATGATTCCTGTTGTGTATCATTGACGATGATGTTTGCCATTACTATCATCTGCCTTTTTTGCCTAAGGCATCTCCTTTTGGAACTTTTTGCACTTAGCTGGGTTTTCTTTTTCTTCCCTTTTTTTTGCCTAGGGTGTCCTCCTTTCAAAGCTTTTCACACCTAGCTAGGGGTTTTTTTGGCTTTAACAATAGTGTTTGATCTCAAAGAGTGAGCTTAAAGAGGATGGTAAGAACCGTGGTCATGTAATGAAGGACAATGCAAAATATGCTTGATGTAATTCATGATGATAAAATGTGTTGCACTTTTCAAAGACATTTTGCATAAATTGGCAATTATTGTCATTTTACTGTAATCATTTAAGAAAAGCACAGGTGCAATTGTACAAATTTTTAATTTAAGGCTACCCCTATCCTTAACTATCCTTCTTAGGTTTTCTAGTTAAGTATTTCCTCTCTTTCCCTAATTTTTTCTTAAGCTACCTTTTTAGGTTTTTCACTCAGCAGAAAGTCCCTAACTTTTGCCTAAGCTGCCATTTTTTATTTTTTAACTAAGCGGGATGATTTTTTTTCCTTAGATGTAGTACTTCTTTAAGCGATCTGTATTGATAGGTTCAGAGAATTCATTGCCTTCAAAATCCATTAGCTTGATTGCTCCTTTTAATAGGACATGTTTGATCAGGTATAGGCCTTCCTAGTTTAGTTTTAATTTTCCTTTAGGGTCTGAAACATTATATCTTGTTTGCTTTAGCACTCAGTCTCCTACTTTGACACTCTTGTGTTTTAGCTTTTCTATTGAAGGTTTTGGCTAGTCAAACCTAATAAAACTATGTGTTGTATAATAGAGCCTTAAGCCTTTGGCTATCTAAGAGAGTGAGATTGTAATGCCTCTATTATGCCCACTGTACTTTTGGCAATTTAGATTCGAATGCTACCCGAAGAGACTTGATCTCTATTTCAATTGAAGAACTGCTTCTGATCCATACACTAATGAGAAAGGAGTTGTAAAATTTTATCTTTACATGTTTCTCGATGTCCTCTTCTTCACTAGTTAGGCCCATTTTGGTCTGAGGTCTTCTTAGTTTTTGCTTGATCGATTTGCATCCTTCTTTAGTATGAATGAAGTGTTAAACAATGTCTCTGTCAATACTAGGCATATTGTCGTACGTCTAGGAAAATACTTCTAAATATTTTATTAATATTCTTTCAATTTCTCTCCTCTCTTTAGGTGTAACTTATTTCAAAATGTGCAGAATGTGTGGTTCAGATTCTATGTCAATGTTAAATGATTAAATGCATATGGAATGAATGTCAATGTTTTAATCAATGCAATTCACACTACCTTTAAAAAAGACAATAAACAAGTAAACAAAATCCTATTTCATTGCATTAACCTTAGAATTCATTACATCATCATTTTCAAACAAAGAAAAAGTACATAGATAATTATCGGCAATGTCTTTAAACAAGATATCATCAATGCTAGATTTAAGGATGGCAGTAGCTTAGGCATGATTGATAGCTTCAATCTCATATTCTGTCTCTAGGTTTTTTATCAACTCATAAATGTCAGTCTCGGTGATCATGTCTGGTAAGTACTTCTCCTTAAGGGTGTCATTAAAGATCTTGAACCCTAATTTCTTTATTCCGTTGCTCATTCACTCCTTAGCTTGTCCTTGATAGACTTAGCTTGAACTTTTAGCCATAAAAGAGGCTGATTTTTTAGCCCTAGTATCCTTTTTAGGATTGTACCCTAAACCATTTTTTGTTGGTTTATCCTTAGAAGTTATGGAACTATATGACTCTAATGTTTTTTCCCCTTAATCTTGTTCCAAGTAGATATTGCATATTTTTATTCATAACAGTAATGTTAGGATTGACATGACCATCACTAATCATAAAAACCTAGAATCTTGGTGGGTCCATATTCAGGTAGTCTATAATGTTGTTTGTTTCAGTAGGGATAGTAATGACCTTTCCATTCAGAGGGAACTTAATCTTCTGATGCACAATGGAAGGTATGTCCCCTACTAGTGGAACTAAGGTCTTCCTAGCAGTAAGGCAAAAGTCATAGGGATGTCCAGGATGGTAAATTCTATTACTGATTCGATATCTCCCACTATAACTACTATTTTAAAAGTGTTTATGACTGGCTTCTTTAAATCATTATAGGTTCATATGACCACATTGGATTCTTTAGGTTTTCAACATTCATCCCGAACTTATACAGCAACCTTAGGGGGCAAACATTAATAGCAGACCCATCATCTACAATAACCATAGGGTCTTCTAATCTTGAAAATTGCCTGTATGAAGAAGGGATGATTGTGGTGATCGTATTAGAAGGAGCTTTCATTAGAGAGGCTATTATCTCATAAGGTGAGGCATCAGTAGGAATCTTTACTTCATTTAGTGCTCTGACTAGGGCATCTCTGTGCTTCTTAGAGGCCATGAGTAGGTCCTAGATATTAGCTTGTGCCTGAGTTTTCTTAAGCTATTTAAGGATAGTATCTTCCTCTTTGATCGGAGCTTGATCCCTTGCTACCTCTAGTTCCTTCTTTTTCTCAAGAGGTTGATATACCCACCCACTGCTAGTTACATGATTAACTACTAGTGAGGGCTTCTTAGGTCCATGCTTATTGGCTTTTGTACTGTTGTTTTGGTCCTAAGCAATGATTTTAGGATCATCAAAGTCATATCATATGTCTATTCTCATGATTTGTAAGTTTTGAAGCTAAATAGTATTGACCATCCCATCTTTGTTGTCAAATTCCCTATCCTGATGGTACTATGTCTTTTAAGAGTGTGTAGGAAGCAGGAGGTGTTGTGTACTTGACTTTATAGTTGAACTTCCCAAATGGCTAGCCCAGTAAATCCCATACTTCATGGTTACTGCTAAGTTTTTTGTCTATGTCTACTTCTTATAAGTCAAGGCAATCAATCACTTCACCATTCATAGGGAGAGCTGTATCCCTAGCTCTTTTTTGCATCATCAAGTGGGGAAGAAATTTTTGAGGCATTGGAATGTATTTAAAGGTAAAAGGACATTGCTCATCTACACTAGAATCATGAGGCTTAAGAATGGGATTGTGGGTTCATCCTCTAAGGGCCTATCTTAGGTTTCTTGTATGGCTTGATTGATTTTTTGAAAAATTCTTATGGTAGACTGAAGGAGATCATGCTGATGGTTGGTGGAGGCATGTTTTGATAGTTTGGGAGAGGATTAGCCTTGATACTGGGTCATTTTTCTAGGTCATCAATTTTTCGAGAGTCAATGAGGTCTTGGATTGCATTTTTAAGAGTTTTGCATGTATCAGTGGTGTGGCCAAGCATTTGGTGAAAATGTCAGAACAATTTTTGGTTAATCTAAGGTGGTAGTGGGTTTGGAAGAGGCCTAGGCTTTTATGGCTATAGGAGGTTCTTTTATTGAAGCCTTTTGAATACTTTGGATAGTGGGAGGTTAAAGTTTAATAATTTTCTTCGTGGTATAATGGCATTGATAGATGGTGAGATGTGGGTGTTGGGTTGGATCATGTTTATTTTGGCAGCTCAGATGAAGGTGTTTTGGATGTTTGGTTGGTTTTATAGCGCAAAGTATTTATGGCTTGCTGAGGTTACTCATCCTCAATTCTAATCCTACCTTAATAGAGAGCTCTGAAGTCAGGATAATGAGCAAAGATCATCTATTTTTTATTATTAGCTTTATTTATTCATCCACAAGAGGACAGTTTCTCATCCTAATTGCCTTTCACCGCCATATGGTGACATAATTAGAGAAAGCTTCACTGAGTTTCTGCTTTGTGGTCTCAAGGTCCCTTCAAGTGATGTCTAACTGAGTATTGTATTTATACTGCTCGATAAACTTATGAGTTAGTAGTAGCCAATCATTTTTTATTTCATCTTCAAGGTCAAAAAACCATGCCCTCAGTCCTTCCTCTAATGATGTGAAGAAGAATTGAACAATCTATGATTCTATAAGCTTTGTGGCAGCCATGAAGGTAGCATATTGCCCTAGATAGACCCTCAGATCCTTTGTTCCGTCAAACTTGGCAAAGTTGGGTAGATTAAAATCATATGGAAGTGGCTTATCTTCAAACAGTGCCAAGTCAATGAAGCTTTTGGAGCCATGAGTTCCCTTATCTTTGAAGGCAAATTCCAATCGAGCCATTTTGTTGGCCAATAGTTTAACCTCCCCTATCGATTCAAGCTTGGTCATGTCAGCAATTTTTGTAGCTTTTGGTGCATTCTTGAGATCTTGGTATTAGTCATTCTCATCATTAGCTTGAACTGGAGTGTGGGAAATTCCCTTTGCCTTATCTACCCTTGAGTGAACATATGCAGATACTTCATTAGTGGTGTGTTATTCCCATCTCAAGCACTTTTGGCTTTGATTTGGGCTTGGAGGATTTTAGCTATGGTGCCATCAGTGAGCAACTTTTTGATCCCCTCTTTTAGCTTGTCTTTGAATTGCTAACATGAGGTATCTTCTTGGTCATTCATGCTTAAATGTCATATTCCTATACATTTATTATGGTTAGATAAATGAATGATGCATGATTTTATGCTTTTTGACCTTTTTTTTATTTTATTTATGAAATTACCAAATTGACCTTCAACTAATTTAATAATAATAATAATAATAACAACAACAACAACAATAAGATTAATGTTAACAACAACAACAACAAAAATAATATTAATAAATAATATTAATAACAATGATAATAATAATAATATTATTATTATTATTGACTTTAATATTTTAAAAAATCCCACCTAAAATAAATTATTTTACGTAAACAAATCTTTTAGAATAAAATATATGGATAATATTAGCAATTAACAATAATAATATACAAATAAAATTTAATATTATTAACATTGCATATCTTAAAATAATATTATTTTATTTAAATACTAGGTCATTTCAAACCACCATATGGTGTTGGAAACTTAACTTTTCAGAACCTACATCAACCATCTCAATAGAACCAAAACTCATCTCTTAAAGGCAAGCTAGACAAGTTCATGGAGATGATAGACAAAAGGATGACTCTTCAAGATGATTCGAATTAAAAGCTAGAGGTGAAGGTGGACTAGATTCAGAAAGATACTCAGTTGCTGTTCAAGAACCATTCTTCTTCCATTCACAATCTGGAAGTGAAAATGGGCTAGATAGCTAATGCACTGACATCATGGAACCAAGGAAACTTACTAAGCAATACTGAGACAAATCCAAGGGAGCAAGTGAAAGCTATAACCCTAAGAAGTGGAACTACCTATAGAGTCCAACTCAAGCAACCAGGGCAAAGCCATTATCGAAGAAAGCTCTAGTGAAGCAAACAATAGAGGAGAATCTAAGGGAACCAAAGAGAGTAAAGAAAGAGCATACAAGCCACCCATTGCCTTTCTACAGAGGTTAAAGAGAATAAAGCTAGATCCTCAATTTTCAAAATTCCTAGACATGCTTAAAAAGATTTAGGTTAATTTACCTTTTGCGGAGGCCATTGCTCAGATGTTGAAGTATGCAAAATTTCTCAAAGAGTTGATCTCCAATAAAAAGAAGCTTGAAGAACTGGAGACAATGACTTTGATAAAGGAATGCGATGCCCTAATCTCAAACAAGCTTCCAAGCAAGCTTAGGCACCCTGGAAGCCTAACCATCCCCTGTGAAATATGGAGTATCCAGTTCCATAAAGTATTGTGTGATTCAGGTGTCTCCATAAACCTTATGCCCCTATCCATTTTTAGGAAACTAAGTTTGGAAGAAAAGATGACGAATATGATTCTTCAATTGGCATATCATACTACTAAAAAACCACTAGGGATTGTTGAGGACATGTTAGTAAAAGTGGGCAAGTTTATATTCCTTGTTAATTTTGTTGTTCTAGATTTTGAAGAAGATGAGGAGGTGCCTCTAAACTTAGGCAAGCCATTCTTATACACTGCCAAAGCCTTGGTTGATATGCATGAAGGAACTCTCATATTAAGAGTAAGAGAAGAAAAATGTGTCTTTGACATTTATAAGGCAAGTAGACGGCCTATTGATGGAGATTTCTACATGCGCTTGGATGCAGTAGATAAATGTGTGGATGAAGTTTTCCATACTCAACTACAAGCAGTTGAAGATTCTCTACAAGTGGAGGAGAGTTCGAAAGAAACTCCTAAACTTAAACCTTCTCAAACTGATCATCCTTAAAGGCATACACCACTAATTTTAAATATCCAACCCATACAACCTTCCATTATTTTACCACCTTCACTTGAATTGAAACCTTTACCACCTCACCTTAGATATACCTTCCTAGAAGAAAATCAAACTCTACTAGTCATTATCTCTTCCAAAATCACCTTTGAATAAGAAACCTTACTTATAGAAATGCTAAGGAGAAGGGTGAAAGCCATTGGGTGGTAGACCTCTGACATCAAAAGAATAAACCCATCCTACTGCATGCATAAAATACTAATGGAAGATGGGTGCAAACCGATCATTGAACTACAGAGGCAATTGAATCCAAACATGCAGGAAGTGGTGAAAAACGAGATTATAAAGCTTCTTGATGCATGTATTATATATCCAATCTTAGACTCTAGTTGGGTAAGACTTATTCAGCATGTGGTAAAGAAAGGAGGGATGACCATAATGGAGAAGGATGGAGAGTTAATCCTAATAAGAGTTGTTACTGGCTAGAGGGTATGTATTGATTATAGGAAGCTCAATAATGCCATAAGAAAAAACCACTTTCCCTTACCATTCATTGACCAGATGCTTAAGAGAATTGCAAGACATACTTTCTACTACTTCCTTGATGGCTACTCAGGCTACAACTAGATTTCTATAGCTCTAAAGGACTAAGAGAAAACAACATTCACCTGTCCTTATGGCACATATGCCTAAAGGAGAATACCTTTTGGGTTATGCAATGCCTTTGCCACATTTTAACATTGCATGACAGCCATCTTCTCTAATTTAGTTGAGGATATCATGGATATCTTCATGGATGACTTCTCAGTGTTTGGAGATTCATTTGATGCTTGCCTTAACAATTTGGAGGAGGTATTAGCAAAATGTGAGGAAACTAATTTGATGCTGAATTAGGAAAAATGCCACTTTATGGTAGATGAAGGAATAGTATTGGGACACAAAATTTCAATAAGGGAAATAGAGGTTGATCGAGCCAAAAAAGAGACAATTGAAAATCTCAGTTATCTAACCAATGTAAAGGGTGTTAGAAGCTTCCTTAGACATGTCAGCTTTTATAGATGCTTCATCAAGGATTTTTCTAAAATTTCTAAACCTCTTTCTCAGTTACTAGAAAAAGATGTTCCTTTTAAGTTCATTAATGTTTGTAAATATGCTTTTGACAGGTTGAAGAAGGAACTCACATCAGTACCGATTATGGTACCACTAGATTAGAGCCTTCCATTTGAACTAATGTGTGACACCAGTGACCAAGCCATAGGAGCTGTTCTAGGGCAGCATAAAGACAAAAGGTTGCATGTGATATACTATACTAGCAAGACTCTCTTAGAAGCATAACTCAACTATGCCACAACAGAGAAGGAGATGTTAGCTATTGTGTTTGCTTTTGTTAAGTTTTACTCTTATCTTCTAGGATTGAAAGTGATCATGTACACAAATCATACAACTATCAAAAATCTATTATCCAAGAAAGATTCTAAGCCAAGGTTGATTCAATGGGTACTTCTACTTTAAGAGTTTGATATGGTGATCAAATATAAGAAGGGCTAAGAGAACTGGGTAACTGACCACCTCTCTCGCTTAGAAAAGGGGAATAGTGATTAAACATCCAGCAGGGAGACTTTTCTAGATGAGACACTATTTGCACTTGCATTTATCCCTTAGTACTCAGACTTGGCTAATTTTCTCTCATGTGGGCAATTCCTTAAGAACTTCTCATATCAACAAAGAAAGAAGCTCATGCATGATGCAAAGAGCTATGTATACGATGATCCTTATCTCTAGAAATTATACAATGATGGCTTAGTGAGAAGGTGCATTCTTGACTCAGAGATATATGATGTGATGAACCACTATCATAGTTCTCCCTATGGTGGACACTATAAGCCAAACAAAACAGTGGCCAAAATACTTAAAAGTGGATTATATTGGCCTTTTGTATTTAAGGATGCTAGAAACTTTGTCATGAACTATAATAAGTGTTAGTGCAGTAAGGGACTTTCAAGGAAAGAGGAGATGCTACAATCTGGAATTCTAGAGGTTGAACTCTTTGATGTATGGGGTATAGACTTTATGGGACCATTTCTCTCCTCTCTTGGGAGTCAATACATTCTTATTTATATTGACTAAGTCAAAATGGGTTGAGGCTCAGGCTTGTATTACTAATGATGTGAGAGTGGTATGCAAGTTCTTGAAAAAGGTCTTCACAAGGTTTGGGATCTTCAAGCCATTATAAGTGATGGAGGAAGTCATTTCTACAACAAATAGTTTGAAGTCCTCCTAGCAAGATATAGTGTAAAGCATAAAATCTCTACATCGTACCACCCATAGACCAATAGACAAGTTGAAGTAAATAAAATAAAACTTAAGAATATTCTGGAAAAGACAGTGAACAACTCTAGGAAAGATTAGGCACTTAAGCTTGACAATGCATTGTGGGCCTATCAAACTAATTTTAAGACTCCACTCAAAATGTCACCATATCGTTTGGTGTTTGGTAAGACCTATCATCTTTTAGTGGAGCTCGAGCACAAAGCATACTAGGTTATCAAAACCCTAAATATGGACTACAAGAAGTCAGGGGAGAGGTGGCTTCTCTAATTAGATGAACTAGAGAAAATTAGGAATATGGCATATAAGAATGCCAAACTTTACAAGGATAAGACTAAAAGATTGCAAGATGCAATGATTAAGCGAAAGCACTTTGAAAAAGGGGACAAGGTTCTTTTGTTCAATTTAAGACTCTAACTCTTCCCTGGGAAGCTAAAGTCTAAATGGTATGGTCCTTTTATAGTAGTGGAAGTATTTCCCCATGGAGCAGTGGTAATTCAAAGCAATAAAGGTGAACCCTTTAAGGTGAATGGACAATGACTTAAGTTGTATTTTGGGGAGGAGATATCATAACTCATAAGCAATCAGGACTTATAAGAGGCACCTAAAACTGAGACAAGTGCACCATAACAACCATCATCTATAATGAAGATGAAGGAGACTTTGCCTTCACTAAAGAAATGAAGAACCACGTGGCCATAGTTAAGCTTAGGACCAAACATAAACAAAGCACTTCTTAGGAGATAACCCAAATGTTCTTTATTTACTCATTTAATTTTTTTTAGTGAGTTTGATGCCCCCTGAGGAGCTTAATTCTTCATGTAGTTTTCTGAATACCCTAAATATACATGGAGTAGGGACCCTTCTCAAGTCATTAGTGATATTCAGAATATAAAGTATTGCAGCATCTGGAAATAAATTAGGGAAGTTTTCTTTACTTTTGTCTTTATTTATAAATTTATGTAATTGTTTATGTGCTTGAATGTTTGATTGACTTTGAAAATGTTTGGAGTGACTTTGAATGATAATTTGAAAGTGGGAACATATGTTACTATTGGACGATGTATGCATGCATAAAGAGGGCTTGTGAAGTAGGATGGGCATGCCACTAAGTGACACAACCATGCAATCGAACACCAAAACACGACCATGCCTCACCTAGCATGGTCGTGTCATTTTAAGCCACCATTGTGTATGGTTGTACCTCACCTAGCATGGCCATGTAATTCTCATGCACAAAATGTGCACGGCCATGCCTCACTTGGCACAACCATGCAATTTTAATGCTTAAAATGTGCATTACTTGGCACCACCATGCAATTTTAATGCTTACAAGGTGCACAACCGTGCTTCATCTAGCATGGCCATGCAATTTTCAAGCTTCTATTGTGCATGAGCGTGTGCATGATCCATTCATTCACACGTTATATAGGCATGTAGATTCACTTTAGCTAGGCATGTGACTTTACCTCTTCATGTGAACTACCTCACACCTTTTTGACTTCCATTTTCCCAAAACATCCAAACACCTTTTAATGTGTTTTAGTTCAATGTCAAATTTTAAAATAATTTACTTTTGTCTTTTCATTTCTTAATAAATATGTCTTTTTGTGTGACTTCTTTCATTTTATATTTTAATGGCTATTACTTTATTTTTCTTTTTGTCATTTCAATCCACTTGCAATGCAACACATTGAGGACAATGTACAATTGAAGTGTTGGGGGAGTATTTCCTTACTTTACCTTTTAGTATTTTATCTTGTTAATTTTGAGTGATTTGTCATTTATTTATTTTAGTTCATGTCAATAATAATAATAATATCCCACACTTTTATTTTTGCTAACTTGTTATAATTATAAGCTTTGTATATTACAATTAAAATTAGCTAGTTTAGTTGATTCAATATGTGGTTAATTCTTGTAGTATACGGTTTAAAGTTTTATTAATGCTTAAGAATTAGACTTTTTAACTTTTAATCAACCTAAATATATACCTCTCTTTTGTTTTATTTAAAAGGATTTTTGGATAAAATTTTTGGTAATTAAGAGATTTGGATAGATTTTTATTATTAGGAAAACCTTTTTTCTACTATATGATAATTCAGTTGAGTAAAAAAATAGATTAGAGGAACAAAAAGCTTTTATAGCCTATAATAAGCTCCATTCTAGTCCAATGATCAAATTAAGTACGAGTAATCCAAATGTACCTAATGGCTATAGACAGCGGGGTTTAGCATGTGTCCAAGATTTTAGCAACCGTGACATTGTTTGAGCTCAAGGCTCTAGAGAACACACTAACCACTGTCACAAAGACATAATGTGGAGATAAGGAGTCGCCACCCATGGTAATAACTGGGACAAATAAGAAAGGTGGTACTTGATTCCCTAAAAGAAAGCTAGCACTACAACCATGAGATTCTAGATACGGAATACTAACTTCTTTCAATCTTGTGTTCTTTTAGAATTACTATATTATCCTCTATTTACATGCAATTTCATATAAATAATTATTCTAACAATTAACTCAAAGGCAAACTAGTCATGGAAAATACAAGTAAATAATGCATTCAATACAATCCCTAAGTTAGTCTAATCTACATTGATTTTAATTAAATGTGCTAAATTTACATGTTTTAATAATGAAATGATCTTAAATCTACAAATTATGAAAAAGACTTAAATTAAATGGGCTAAGTCTAAATTAATTTAATTAAATTAGGTGGGTCTATGTCTAATTAACTAAATTAGCCTAAGTTATCTCTACCCTAAATCTAATTAATTGTGGGCCTAAAATGCATTTTAATTAATTAAACCTAAATTTAAATGGGTTAAAGTCTAATGTGGGCCTAGGGCCCAAAACATATAAACACATATAAACAAGCCCAAAAACAATAATAAAAATCAAGCTAAATAAATAAAAAGATCAAATAATTAATTTAACTTATGCTAAAACCCTAATTTAATTAAAGTGACCATAAATAATAAAATAAAATAATAAATCAAGCAAAACCAAATTTACCAACTTAACTCTAATTTAATTAAAAAAAAACCTAAGGATTTCTATAACCATTAATTTTAATTAATTACCCAATGAAAACCTTAATTTTACTAACCGATTAAATTAAATCAAAAAAAGCACACAAAGACCAAATTCCATTATTTTCACTATTAGGGCTATTACAATGATCTACTGCAAATAGGAATAAAAACTAATACAATCCAAAAAAACACAACATAAAATAACCAATAAAATAGTAGCAAATAAATAAATAAAACTTTTAAAAAACTACATTCAAATACAAAATTTAATCCATGGCATTCCACGGATCTTCATGAGTTTTGTTCTTGTTCAATCACATGCTACTCCACAACTTAGGTTACTCCCAGCATAATTATGAACACAAAAGCAAAATAAATAATGACTGAGCTTAAATAAAATAAAAATAACAAAAACTAAATAATCAAAAAAAAAAAAAGAAAAGGGTAGAAGAAGGGATGATTGAATGGATGCAGTATTGATTAGCTCCTCAGAATGTTATCAATCACCATTACTTTTAATGGATATTCAAAGCTTGATGTCCTCCTCCTCAAAAGTCTATTGCTCTTGCTCCAAAAACAAATAAAATCTAAAGAAAAAATATTTTATGTACTGCTTCAAAGAAAAATATAGAGAGAACTTTTTTTTAAGTAGAAAGAGATAGTCCAAAGAGAGCCCCCCTTTTCCAAGAGCCTAAACTATCCTTATATAGGAAAAGAGCTAAAAAAAACCCTAATCCTCCGTACTTAAGAGTTCCAGTTTTAAAAGGACTTTATTTCCTGAAAATCCAAAAATAAATTTTAGAAAATTTTTAGCCAATCAAAATTCAGGAAAAATATATTTTAAAAAATTAAAAATTGAAAAAATAGTGCAAGACCATATCAGAATAGTACAATTTCTATCATAATAGTACAATTCTAATCGGAATTATAGATTTTCGAACTGTAAAGTTTTTTTAACATTTGATAACAAAAAGACCTTTGAAAGAATTTAAAATTCTCAATTAGGTCCTTAAAAAGTATCACAATTTAGTCCTTGAAAATATTAAACCCTTTCTTTGAAGAGTGCATTCAGACTATTGAGGTTTCAAACTTCAAGTATTGAAGATCTATGTATGATATTTTCATCATTGGAGTCCTCTGTCACATCCACACTTTATCATCTCAAAATTAGGTGCTTACAATGATGGTATTCATACTCAGTAATATAGGAACGGTAGGGAATACCAAAGTTAGGAAGGATTCTAATCCATCATAAATAAATAAAAATAAAATAAAATAAAAATTCAACTTGTTATCATATTTAGCTTAAGGGTTGACTAATAATTTAAATATGTTTGACTTTCCTTGGTTTATAAGTTCTAGTTCATCAATTACTATGAATAATTCATTTGAAAGGTATGCTTCACTTGGTAATATTCATAGTCTTTTTCTCTATTCATTAACTCAGTTTTGCTAAATAATACATGTATTAACCCATTGCTATATTAATTAAACTATCTTTAATTTTATTTTAATGTGCTTATATTATTGTTATAATAAGGTTCTTACTTAAGGACAAGCAAAAGTTCAAGTGTGGGGGTATTTGATAATTGCATTTTCTTATTAAAAATTAGGCTCATTTTAATTTAATAATATCTCATTTTAGGTGCATAATTTTCCATTTTCTACATAATAATGAATAGAATTAGCATTTAGAAAATAATAGGACCTTTAAATAAAATAGAGAAAAAATCATACATTAATTAAATAAATTAGGATTTTTATATTTTTTGTCCATTTTTTGTATTCTTCTCACTTAATTTTTATTTTATATATAGGAATTAAAATACATATGCATCACAACCGTGTAGAAAATTCAAAGATCAAGCCTGAAGTTAAAGAAAGGAACACGGGTGTGCATTAATTATGCATAGCCATGTAATGCCAATCATGGTCGTGCCAAATTTTGCCTAAGTACATGCACGACCATGCAATTCCAAGCATGGTCATGCCAAAATTTGCTTGAAGGTATGCACGACCATGTAATGCCAAGCATGGCCATGCCATGAATTGCCTAAGGAAGAGCACAGTCGTGCAAGGCACAACATGACCATGTATTGCACTAAAAGAAAAGTGCATGGCCTTACAAGGCACAACACGACCGTGGAAGCCCAATTTTGGATTTGCATGACCATGTTTGCACATTTAAGGAAATTCTACCTGAAGCACGCATGTACCACATGCAACACTAATTCTAAGGATATAAAAGCATCATAAACTCGAAAAGCAGCTGAAAGGAGAGAATAATAGAATTATAGAAAAAGAACTATGGAGAGGATAGAGAGTGAAGCTTATTCATCTGTATTAGAGTACAAGCAGACAGTAAAGAGATCAGCAATCTAGAGCTACATTGACAAGGATTATGGAGTTTTCTCTTTTCTCATTTTTGTATCTTGATTATATCTGCTACGTCTGTTAATTGTTTTCTTGTTCTTTGTATGAACATGGTAGCTTAATTTCATTTTGTAATAGAGTTATCTGAGTAACCTAGAGATGTATTGAACTCACATTTATTTTTAAATATAATCTCAATTCATGTCATGTTTATGGTTTTTATTCTTATGCTTCATGAACTATTCAATTATTTAAGTTGGTATATTAAGACCAAGAGGAGATTTATACCTATAGTTGTAATATTTATATTGAGTTATCCTATGCTAAGAGTTTTAAGATTGAGAGGAGATTTACACTTAGGGATCTAGAATAAAAACTAATAAATCTTAATTTGAGTAAAGATACTGGTTAAGAGTTAATATTGCATTTTACCTTTAGAGTTTAAGTTTGTTATGGATCTATTGTTTAGAATTTTGTGAGGCGAGAGTCCTTTTATTCAAATTAATATTTGAAATAATAAGCTCACCTTGTAAATGCTCAAGAGAGATTTATGAGAATCACAATGGTAACATCTTAAACATGACTATAAGAGAGATTATATAAATTAGATTTTGAGTTAATACAGATCCAGGTGAAAAGAGAAACTCTAGTACATACTACACACTACTTATTCTTTATAAAAAAATTAATTTAGTTTTAATTTTAATTACTTTACAACATAAAAATTGATCTATTTAGACAAGCACATAAATCAAGTGAACTAGTACTTAACCTCTTCCTTGTGGGATCAATACATGCACTTACAGTCCTATTCTATAACTTGACCTGTATACTTATGAATTTGCATCATCTATCCTTATAGAATTCTTAAGGATATGCCCATCAAAGTTGGAGACTATTATGTGCCCAGGAATTTTATCATCTTAGAGATGGAAGAGGACCAAAAAAATTCCAATAATTTTATAATGTCCTTTCCTAGCTACAGCTTGTGCAATAATAGATGTCAATTAAGAAAAAAATTTCTTAAAATTGGGGACAATAAAGTAGAATTTGATGTGTTCAAAATGACAAAGCAAGTTGATACAATAAAAAGTTGTGTGCATAAAGTTTTTGAACAATAACTCACCCATGATCCACTTGGAGTATGCTTGGTACATGATGCGAAGTAAGATGACAAAAATCAAGAGGTAGTAATGTACAATCATTATCTCAATGCTAGTCTGGCACTAAATATAAGGCAATCAACCAGGTATGAGCCTTTAAATTCCAATCTATATTGTGTAAATACCTTGAAAAAAGAAAGTGCACTAAGGTAGAGTTAAGTTCTTCCTTCATCTTTGAGGTATGTTTTCCTTAGTCCAAATTCTACTTATTCTATTATTGTTGATGTTGAATCTTTTTTTTTTGAGTGAGTGTGTTTTATGCTCCATCTCACCATTTTTTATTCTCTCTAATCAATTCTTCCCATTTTTAGTCATCCCGCACTGTTCCCGTATTACTAAGCGTAAATACCACCAAGTGGGTCTTTTGAATACTCATACTCTAATTAGAGCATTTGAGTAGATTCAGAGTAGAAAGATAATTTAAATTAAGTGGTGCTCTTACTTAAGGAAAAAAGAGAGTTTTTTGTTTTATATAGAGCTATAAATACGTACGCATCCTCTCATAGAATCATGCACAAATTCAATCTTAAAACTTATGATTAGGTTATAAAAACTAAATTTCTCATACATAATGACCATGTACAATTATCTTAATTAATAAATCATTCAATAGTTTGATAATTTAATTAGAAATGCACACTTATACACTGTTTTTCTCTAATTGGGATTGAGCTTCAATTTTGCATAGAAAAAGACTATAAAATGTTTTCAAAGACAAGCTAAGCAAAAATATAGGGAAACCGAGTTAAAAATTAATGAATGTTGACTCTTTTTTTTTAGAATAAATTAACAAAATTCCCCCACACTATCAAAGTCATTGTCCTCAATGACAAAAGAAAATAATAAAAAGAAAAAACATGCAAAAAAAGTATACATGAGAAATTAAGAATAAAAAGGAAATAGAAAAGGAGAATACTGCCTTGAAATTTGAAGTCCTCTTGATAGCGCGAGAGGCATAAAACAAAAGAGCTAAGAACCAGTATCCAAAATACAAACCAAAAAGTTAAACAAAAGAGCAAATCGTGTGAAATGTCATGATAAATTAATAAATTAATTATTAAGAGACAAAGCCAAGATAGGAGGATGCCTCTCTCTTTTTGCAAGCATTTGAATATAAAAGAACCGTAACCAACAACATTGTCACTACAACTCGCAGATAGATCCATCATCTATACTTATGGAATTCTTAAGGGTGTCCCCATCAAGGTTGGAGACTATTATGTGCTCAGCGATTTTATCATCTTAGAGATAGAAAAGGACTGAAAAATTCTAATAATTTTAGGACGTCCTCTCCTAGCTACAACTAGTACAATAATAGATGTCAAGAGAGGAAAAAAATTTCTTGAAATTAGGGACAACAAAGTATAATTTGACGTGTTTAAAATGACAAAGCAAATCTCAACAATGGGGTCCTGCTTTAGAATTGATACAATATAAAGTTGTGTGTAGGAAATTTTTGAACAACAACTCACCCATGATCCACTTGGAGTATGCTTGGTCCATGATGCAAAGCAAGATGATAGAATTCAAGAGGTAGTAATGTACAATCATTATCTCAATGCTAGTCCCTAAAAATGCCTTTGACAACATGTCCCATGTGATAATGGCCTGTGAAGCTAGAGAGTGTAACCATAGTTTGGCTTTATCCCTTAAAGAAAAAGGGAATAATCTCAGCTTTATTGCATCCTAACTAACCCCATTCATTTTAAATGTGTCAAAAATCTCCAAAAATTGAGCTAAATGAGAATTAGGGTCTTCACTTAGAAGACATCCAAATTAGAATTATGAAACCATCTAAATAATTGATAGTTTGATCTCAAAGGCGTTGGTATCTACAGTAGGTTTCACAATACTACTATGGGTATCTCCTTGGTTAGGCATCGTGTACCCTTGAAAAGGATGATTCCTTGCTGCTTGTGCTGCTTGATTTTTAGCCATCTTTTGCTTGTCTTTCTCATGCTTTTCCTTTTGGTTTTTCTTGCACGATCTCTTGATTTTAAGGCTGACCTCTTTTAATTTTTATAAATGGTACTTTGACAAAACTAGAAAATGTATATACTTTGATAATTTTGTAAATATTATCCATTGGATTATTATTAATGGTGGGGTCTGTTAATGGTACTAAAAATATAAATGTTTATGGTTGTGTTAGTGCCCCTTATTTCCATGTAATTGTCTTCTCTTTTCCATAGTGCTTGACAGCATCTAAAGGTTAGGTGTTGGAAAGTCTTATAGTAGTTTTTAATGCCATACCCTTTTTTTTACACCTTTCTTTACTAGCCTTCTGCCTGGTGGGGCTACAAGGCCTTTTTTATTCTTATTTCTACTTGTGGGGACTCTTATCTCAAGTCTCAATAACTTGAGGGATATTACTTCAATTAATTTTTTTATTCCACAATGTCTATGTTTATAGCAAACACCTCTAATTAACTTGAGATTAAAGTTTAATTAGGATGGATGAATTAATTTAAAATGAAAATCATCAATCAATATTTGTTATGGGTTCAAGGGGCGAGGAGTTTAATTTGATTATGAAAAATTTGACTTTTGTGCAATGAATATAAAAAAAGTATGTCTTCTTGTTGTGTGAGTTTGTCTGACTTGACTTTTGAAAATAATAGGTACATATAGTATTGAATTCTAAAAAATTTATCTCCTTGTTATATTAATGAATGCCTACTTATTAGATGAGTTATTCCAACTCGACTTTTGAAAATAATAAGTACATATAGCTATCTATATTTAATACTGATAGCGAATGCATCTAATGCAAACAAAACTTAGACATGAAAATCAAATTAGGTAATTTTGAATTAAAACAAGATTAAAGTTCAACCAAGTTAAATTAGATCGAGTGTTCATAAACTAGCAAAAATCACTTGAAAAATCAATAAGCCAAATAGGTAAGACTAAATGAAATACTACTAGTATAATTGGGAGATTAATAGTTACTCCCAATTTTGCATTTTCATTAAAGCCCTTATGAAAGCCCTGACCAAAAAAAAATTCAAGCATGTCCCATATCATCTCCATGCCTTGTCCTTTCCCATTTCACTTTTTCAATTTTCCTTTCCATAAAAAAAAATAATTTTCAAACTTTCCATGACATGCCCCATGGCATCCATATTCTTGTCCCATCCAAACTACTTTTGTCCTTTCCCATTTTACTTTTCCATCTTTAGCTTTAAAAAATATATATATAATGAATAATATCATGACTTCACACGATTTGCTCTTTTGTTTGACTTTTTGGTTTGTATTTTGGATATTAGTTCTTAGCTCTTTTGTTTTCTACCTTTTGTACTATCAAGAGGACTTCAAATTTCAGGGTAGTATTCTCCTTTCCTATTTCCTTTTTATTCTTAATTTATCTTTTATACCTTTTTTTCTTTCTTTTATTTTCTTTTGTCATCAAGGACAATGACTTTAATAGTGTGGAGGAATTTTGTTAATTTATTCTCACAAAAAAAAAGATTCAGTATTTATTAATTTTCAACTCGGTTTCTCCATATGTTTGCTTAGCTTGTCTTTAAAAATAATTTATAGTCTTTTTTTATGCAAAATTTAAGCTCGATCCCAATTGGAGAAAAATAGTGTATAAGTGTGCATTTTCGGTCCAATTATCAAACACTAATGAATGATTTATTAATTAAGATAATTGTTCATGGTCATTATGTATGAAAATTTTAGTTTTTATAACCTAACCATGAGTTTGGAGATTGAATTTGTGCATGATTCTAGCAAAGGATGCATACGGGTTTGTAGCTCTATATAAAAAATAAAAAATAAAAACTCTCTTTTTCCTTAAATAAGAGTAGCACTTAATTTAAATTATCTTTTTACTCTGTATCTACTCCAATGCTCTAATTAAAATATGAGTATCCAAAGGACCCACTTAACGGTATCCACCTTTAGTAATACAGGAACGGTGGGGGATAACCAAAATTTAGAAGATTTTATTAAAGAGAATAAAAATGGTGAGATGGAGCATAAAACACACTCACTAAAGAAAATGATGTTTTGAAATGGAGCGTAAAACGCATTCACAATCATGATTTTGAATAAAAAGAGCTATAAACCTTAATGTTTCTTTTTTTTAGAGTTATGTTCATTGGATTTCAAAAATTTATATTCTTGGGTAGTGATTAGTAAATTGTTAATAGATATATGATGTATTTTTGACTAGTTATCCTTTTTAGTAAACAAGAGTTAGTCTTGGTATTATTGGTTTGCATATTTTAGAAGCTATAAATTTTGATTGTGGTTGAGTTTGTTCTTTAGAATTTTAAAATTTGATTTTTGCTTGAGGACAATCAAAGCTTTAGTGTGGGGGAATTTGATGTGCATAATATTTATATGTTTTTTAGTTGAATTCTAATGAATTATTGAATAAAAATTATAACAAATTGGGTGCAAAAAGAGTTTAAAGAGGAAATATATTACTGTTATAATTTAATTAGGATTTTATTATTTAAAGTATATTTTTAAGGAGTTTTTAATTGATATTAATGAATTTTCCTTTTTTTTTGTAGTTAAGTCTAAAGTGTATATGTCATGGCTTGCCCAAACCATGTCCAATGAGGAATTAGGCAAAGTGGAAGTGTCACATCATGCATCATGGCTTGCCTAAGCCATGATCCAAACCGTGTGCATGTCCCATCTATCACAACATAACAGGCATCAGGGCTAGACTAAGCCATGATGAAAGCCCTAATACAAGCCCTGATGAAAGCCCTGACAAAAATCAAAATAAGAAAAATAAGTTTGCATACCGTACTGAAGTCGTGAGTTAAGCCATGATACAAACCATTACAAAATTATAAAGTAGTGGGCATACCAGATGGATATACAAGACATAAAGTGGTGAGCATATATGGTGGACTTACAGGTGCATGAGTTGTTGTGACAACTTTACGTTGTCAAAGAAATGAGTTGTTGATGTCAAGTGAGCTATTGTAACACCTTTGTCAAAAAATCTTATTTGAAGAGTGATAATTCACCAGTGACTAATAAGAGTGATTGCATAACATGTACAAATGATGGTGGGCATATAATGGGTGCATGTGCTCGACATAACGGGGCTATCTATTAGTGTTGTATATTCTCTAATAGAAGAGAAAGGAATCAAAGGCAAATAGGACTCTCATCAACCCTACCTTATAAAAAAACAGACAAAGTTGATAGAGAGAAAGAGAATAGTAGGGAGAAGGGACGAACAGAGGTGTGGACATAGTCAAGAGACAGAGGCAACAAGTAGGAGCTTTAAAAGAGTTTATCTTTATTTCTTCTTTGTCTTAATTTCTTTAATTATATTCATGTGTTTCATCATGATCATGTGTGGCTAAATCTCATTTAGAGTTCTAGGTTAGGAGTAACTATTTCATTATGTGATTGAACATGAGTTTCTATTATTATATTTGATTTTCAATTAATTATTTGAGTTGAACTTATTTTATGCTTTCATTTATGGCTAGATTTTTTGCATATTTATAAGTAAAAACACCAAGGAGAGTTAGGAGAATTTATTAGCTTAAAACTTATAGGACTTAGACCATGAGAATAGGCAACCTCTATGGGGAATAATCATAGTAGGCATAAGTCTATGGTGGTAAATTAATTGTTAAGAATATTAATGAGTATAGATTAACTTCTTAACCATGGGAGTAGGTTAAACTTTAATCTTTACATGTTTAATTGAACTTGAGAGAGTCTTTAGGTATTTTAGAACAATTACCCTTAACTAAAATCATTTTGTTTGTTTGTTAACATGTTCATTATCAAAATTAGAATAATGAAAATAAACCTAGGCTTTAAAGAATGGGATTTCAAAACCTGCAAGTGCATGGATCATCATATTTGGTTACAAATCACTCTTCATATCATATTTGTTGATGAAGGTGTTATAACAGCTCACTTCTTTTGCATCAACAACTCATTTCTTTGACGATGTAAAGTTGTCATAATAGCTCATGCACCTGTAAGTCCACCATATATACTCACCACTTTATGTCTTGTGCATCCAGCTAGTATGCTGACTACTGTATGATTTTATAATGGTTTGTATCACGGCTTAACTTATAGCTTTAGTAAGGTATGCAACCTTATTTTTCTTATTTTAATTTTTATCCAAGCTTTTGTCAAGGCTTTCATCATGGCTTAGTTAAGCCCTAACATATGTTATGTTGTGATGCATGGGACATGCACATGATTTAGATTGTGGCTTGGGGATGCCATGATGCATGCTGTGGCACTTCAACGTTGCTCAATTCCTCGTTGGATATGTCTTAGGCAAGCTATGACACATACACTTTAAACTTAACTACAATAAAAAAGGAAAATTAATTAGTATCAAACAAAAACTCCTTCAAAATATACTTTAAGTAATAAAATCCTAATTAAATTATAAAAGTAACATATTTCCTATTTAAACTTATTTTTTATGTAATTTATTATAATTTTTATTCAATAATTCATTAGAATTCAACTCAAAAACATGTAAATATTATACACATCAAATTCCCCCACACTAAAACTTTATTTGTCCTTAAGCAAAAATCAGAGTTTAAAATTTTAAAGAATAAACTCAACCATAATCAAGATATGCAAACCAATAATACCGAGATTGAAACTTGTTTACTAGAAAGGATAATCGAACAAAAATACATCATATATACATATGAATAATTTACTAATCACAACCCAAGTACATAACTCTTTGAAATCCAATGAACATAACTCTAAAAAAAGAAACATTAAGGTATTTTATGCTCCATCCAAGGTTGTAAATGCATTTTATGCTTGTAAGCACCCAATTTTAGGATGCAATTGTGCACAATTACGACGTAAGCCCCTATGATGAAGTTTATTAAAAAATTGAACTTGGTTGTTGATTTTTTGGACTTTAGGAACTAAATTGTAACGTTTTTTAGGATTTGATTGCAAATAAGTCATTTTTTCAAGGGTCTATTGGTAATTAAAAGTTAAAAAATATATATATACATGTCAATAGAGGAGGGGACATCAGATGGAATGCGACGTTAAGAAGGGCCAACAGACCAGCGATACACTCGCTCCCCTAGATACCACATCAAACAACCATAACTAGAGAGCAGGATCCTCATAGGCTTTAAGCGGGCTACAGTTGCCATGAAATCATATCGTTGGATGTCCTCAACACCCTCCAACTAATCAGAATTTATCTGCAATTTATGTAAATTAAATCAAATTTCTATTAAACTGTAGCATACTAATGATTTTATTTTTCCTTACCAGGTGCCACTCGACAGTGTTCAACTGATCACGGTACGTCTGCAAAGTGTTCCTGTTGCTAGCAAGGTGAGAAGAACCCCATCTCATCATCAGAGGAAAGGTCCTATAAGAACTGATAGCGTTAAAGCCTCGAATCAACCTGATCTCTATGCTCCAGATCTAAAAAAAAGAGAACACATCAGAAAAAGTAAAGAAGAGCAAAACTATAGAGATCAAATGAAGGAGAACATACATGCAAGACATGCCAAAAGCCACATATCATGACATTACCTCTACATATAGTGTCTAGTCTGTAATAAATGTAAGCAAGTGTAGCAGATCCCTAATCTAATGTGGCAACTCGATCCAAGTCACGGAGAGGACCCAACTCGATCCAAAACCTACAAGTGCACAGATTGTGAATTGTAGCACAAGAATATCGTTCCCACAAAGATTGTATGTTTAGTACTAATATTTTACTTATGTTCTCACCTAGTAAATTATATAAAACTGAATTTTGTAATAAAGATAATCAAAGTAATTTAATTAAATTGCAATCAAATAATAAAAAGCTTAGAGCCTAGGTTTAGTTTCACTATTCCAATTTTCATCAAGAACATGTTAATAAACAAAAACAATTATATCAGTTATGGGTAATTGTTCTAAAATACCTGAAGACTCTCTTAAGTTCAACTAAACATGTAAAGATTAAATTTTAACCTACTCTCATGGTTAAGAAGTTAATATAAACTCACTAAGTTTCTTAACAATTAATTTAGCACTGTAGACTTCTACCTACTGTCATGATTCCCTATAGAGCTCACTTACTCTCGTGGTTGAGTGGTCCAAGTCCTATGAGTTTTAAGCTAATAAATTCTCCTAACTCTCATTGGTGAATTTACTCATAAATATGCAAACAATCTGGCTAAGAATGAAGGCATAAAATAAGTTTAACTCAAAGAATTAACTAAAAATCAAATATAACAATAGAAACTCATTTTCAATCACATAATGAAATAGTTACTCCTAACCCAAAACTCTAAATGAGATTTAGCCATGCATGATCGTGGTGAAACATATAAACATAATTAAAGAAATTAAAATAAAGAATAAATAAAGACAAAACTCTTTTGAAGCTCTTACGTGTTGCCTCTGTCTCTCGACTTTATCCACACCTCTGTTAATCCTTGTCTCCCTACTCTTCTCTCTCTCTCTCTCTATTGACTATGTTTGTCTTTTAATAAGGCGAGGTTGATGAGAGTCCTCTTTGCCTTTAATTCCTTTCTCTTTTATTAAAGAATATACATCATTGATAGATAGCCCTGTTATGTTGAGCACATGCACCAATTATATGCCCACCATCATTTTTGCATGTTATGCAATCACTCTTATTAGTCATTAGTGAATCATTACTCTTCATATCAGATTTGTTAACAAAGGTTATACAATAGCTCACTTTTTTTTACATCAACAACTCATTTCTTTAACAATGGAAAGTTGTCACAATAACTCATGCACTTATAAGTCCATTATAGATGCTCACCACTTTATGTCATACGCATCCAGCTAGTATACCCACTACTTTATGATTTTTTAATGGTTTGTATCATGGCTTTGATAAGGTATGCAACGTTATTTTTCTTATTTTGATTTTTGTCAAGGCTTTCGTCAGGGCTCTCATCATAGCTTAGTTAAGCCCTAACACATGTTGTGTTAGGATGAATGGGACATGCATACGGTTTGGATCATGGCTTGGGCAAGCCATGATGCATGTTGTGACACTTCCACTTTACTCAATTCCTAGTTAGACATGGCTTAGGCAAGTCATGACGTATGTCATGATGCATACACTTTAGACTTAACTACAACAAAAAAAGGAGGATCATATGTAGATATTATAAATGAGCAGTAGCATAGTCTGATTAAGCATTGGCGCATGATAAGGTGCTTACTTGTTGAAATCACAAGTAAGCACACGCAACGACATATGATAAGGTGCTTATTTTAGAATAATTACCCATAAGTTAGTGTGATTTCAATAAGTTTTTGAAGCATTCTAACTCTATTTGCTGGTTTCAAGAACTTGTATTATTGGCAATTTTGTTTTGTTGAGTTGAGATATCGATGTATTTGGAGATATTACCATATGTATTTGTTATTGGTGAATTTATTATGGTTTTATTTTTGAGATGATTAATCTTATTTGCAAAAAATTTCTAAGGTTTACTATGGGTTTTGGTTGCATTATGCATTTTCCATTCCCTAATGTTGGTCATGTACCTATAGGTTCGAGTCGTGACAACACTTATGCATAACTAGACTCAAGATCAAGAGGTGGATCCTTTTGTACTATTTCACTCTGAGGATTATTAAATTTTAATTCAAGTCCGGCTAAGAAAATGTGTGTTTGAAGTTGACTAATATGCTTGTGTAGTGATATCACTCTATTAACATTTTCCCCTTAAACACTCATTCAGGCATCAATCTCCTGAAATACCCCAACTAGCTCATTGTAGTATGTATGTAATGGCCTACCATTCTGATATGTAGTAAATGATTTTCTATTTAACTCAAACAATTGAGTTTCATTAGATCCATTATAGAAGGTTTTAGAGACAACATCACATATCTCCTTTGCTATTTAAAGATGGATGAATCTCTGCATCAATATTTGACTCATGGAATCAATGAGCCAACTTTTTACTTGGTTATTATCAATAAGCCAAATCTTTGAAGCTTTATCTCCCACAGGTGGTTTTGGAGTTGCGCCAATAAGAAAGCCAGATTTATTTCTGACTCCAATTCGCATCTCCATCAGTTGTGACCATAAAGGGTAGTTCATATCATCCAGTATAATTCTAGTAGGAAATGAAGAATTATCTTGAAGAATTTGAATAAAAGTTGGTGTTCCACGTAATACAATAGATGTATTTTCAGTGGACAAGTTGGATTTTGAAAGGATTACAACTTCAAAGGATTCAAAAAATGTTGAAGAGAAAATAAATATGATTTCAATGATTCAATACAAAATTTGAATCGATTTCAATAAGTATGCTATAATACTATGTAAAATAAAATTTAAAGGAAAAAGAAGAGAGAATTCAAGGAAATTATATTTTTATATATTCACAAGAAATGTTATATCCTTTATATATATACCAAATATTTTTATATATGAAAGACTTAAATATATATATTAATTAGAGATAAAATAACTTCCTAAATAAAAATAAAAATTTAATTCCTAATATGTAGAAACAAACCTTTGACTCGCTTCAACATTATATAAAATGACAGTCTGGACTTTTTCTTGTTTGGGAAAGGTACATTATATAGTACTAACATTCTAGATCTTTTCTTTCTTTTTCTGTCTAAAATTGATAATGACTTCCTTAAATAATTTGGGCTGCTTGACGCTATATTGATCATAATCATAATCAAGATATTTTAGCATTTATAATTAGTAAAATATATTAGCCATGATCACTTAATGAATATCGATCGTGGCATGACACCGGATAAATACGATCAATGAATGAATATTAGCTTTTATATTTAGTAAAATATATTAGACATGTCGCTCATATATGTTGTGCCCATTGGATTTGTAATTCAATTGCTGTAATTTGTTAATGCAATGTAAATTAATATGAGATTCTTGTGATATATTTCTTATTCTTCAAAGAAATGAAAGAGCAACTCATATAAATTGATAGTTGAAAAAAAAAAAAAAACACTTTAGCCATGATCACCGAATGAATTTTTATTATTTTATGCATCAACAATATTTATTCCTATTTTATTTATATATGGTATTATTTTATATTTTATTTATGATAATACAAAATAATAAACATTTTGACTATAATTTAGGAAACAAGAATATTTTACTAAAATTCTCAAAGATTTTTTTATTTAATATACTTAAGGATATATAAGTAAGTATATTTAGTATTAATTATTTAGTGACAAATATTTTTGGCACAATTTGTGCCAAAAAGATTTTCTCTTTAATAAATTTCTTCTTAAAGGTAAAATGAGAAAAAAAAAAAAGTCCATGAATAAAGTATAACACTATGCCATATTTGATTCACCGAATAAATCAAAAATAAAATAACTTATTTGCTTTGATTTTAATTTTATTATGAAATATTAATTTCATAAAATAATAATTCTATAATTTTTGAATAATAGTTATTTTTCTAAAAACTAAAAAATAAGTATTCTTTATCTTTAAATAGACTATTTTCACTTTTATCCCAATTTTTATATTTAATTTCTCATAATGTTTATGTTTTTGCTTTCTTTCTTTTTTTAGAATAATTTAATTCTTATTTTTTAATATTTTTTAATTTAATTTAACTCATGTTTGACAATTATAAATTATATAAAATTTATTTATTTTATATGTTTATATTTTTATGATTAAAAAATTTTAAAATTTTATTTATTTATTTATTATGTAATTATATTATTTTAGAGAAATAAAATATACTTGATAAATTTTTATATATTATATATTTATTTTTTTTTATGTAAAATATGTTAAAATTGTATAACTACTTAATTTTGATATTGATAAAGGTATGGATGTAATTTATATTTAAATCTATTTATCCGTTATAGTAAATTTTAAATCATAAACTAGAGTATATAATAATAATAATTATTTACAATTTTATTATACACTTATTTGTAAAAAATAGTTTGGATTTCTTCTGCATTGGAAAATGTACCTTATGCTGTACTGAGATTCTAGATCTTTTCTTTCTTTCAATACTAGATTCCATTTTGTTTTAGCTAGTAAATTTCTTCGTATGCAATGCTTGACAATCTTCACAATCTTTATTTTTTTTTTTTTTTACAATTTAATTATCCTTTTAAAATTAAATTCAAATATTGAAATACTCTTTGTAAACTCTAAATTAAAATCCAATGTTATGATTAAGGGAAAAAAATAAGAAAATCTTCCAAGCTTTATTAACTAACTAATATTACATTCAATTTAAAATTGAATCATTAAAATTCATAAAGTTTAAAAAATTGCTCAAATGAGTCTCTATTTAATGTTCGCTTAACATATATGTGAAGTCTGATGTTTGGGACTTGCAAAAAAGTATAAAAATTTCTATTTCTTATTTTAATACAATTAAAGCTTAAAAAATTTTAAAATTCAATATGTCCATTTATTTTAAATTTATATTTTATTTCAATGTGAAAATTATTGTTAAATAATTATTTTATTCTTGAAAGTTATCTATATATTATTTAAATTTACTTTTACACTATAATCATTTTCTTAGAATAAAAATTTTCACACTCTAAAATCATCTTTTAAGAATAAAAATATATATTTTAGAATGATTTTGACCAGTAAAATTTTCAATTTACTTGTATTTCTTATAAAAATATTTTAGATCATATATTATTTTTTATTTTTACATTATCATAAATTTGCTAAATAAAAATTTTACATTCTAAAATTATTTTTGAAGAATAAAGATATTACTTTAGAATAACTGTGACAATAATTTTTTCAATGATAATTTTTCACTCTTAAATAAATTTGGCCAATAATTTTTATACTTTAAAAATATTTTCTAAAAAATTAATAACATATGCTCTAAAATAAATAATTTTTAACAAACCAAACAATTTTTAAAAATGATTTTACTCTTTATTTTAAAATACATTTTCCAAAATAAAAAAATTAATTATATACATACATTCAGTTTAAACTGAATTTTTCGGTTTTGAAAAAGTACAAACCGAACCAAAATTACCGGAATTTTAGTTTAGTTTTGGCAATCTATTTTTTTGCCAAAAGTTTCTACACCACAACAAATTTATGTATCAGTGACAATTTTTTATGGTCATGAATTTATTGTCACAAAATATAATACTAATGTGACAAGGACTTTTTGTCTGTCACCATAATACTTCACTATTAATTGTAAAATAATATATGACAATATTATTGTATTGTCACAAAAAAAAAAATTGTGATATGTAAAAATAGTCAATAAAAGTTTAACAAAATTTAGAGATACAACTTGTGACCATTATTTATTTTTATCACTAAAAATGTTTTGTGGTGGCATATTAAAGTTGTCACATAAAAAGTATTAAATTTAATTTTGCGTGGGTGGAGATTATTGGACTCCACCTATTAATTTTTGCAGTCCATTTTTTTTTTAAATTGTAAATTACATAACTATTATGTATTGAAATTTTTTATTCTTTTATTAATTACAATTATTAAACTACCATTTTTTTTTCATTTTCCTTCCAAAATCATTGTGTGATGTTTAAACATTTTAAAACTATTTGTAATTGAGTTTTTTTTTTTTGCTGCGGTAATAAAATTTAATATAGTAAATTATTGTTTTTGATAATTACTCTTTAACTTTTAACTTATCTTGATTGTAGGAATTTGGCACCAATTATAGTAAATAATTATCTTTTCCTTTTTTTATGAAGAGATTTTTTTAAATATCATATGCACAAAATTTTATTTTTTATTCTTATCATCATTTTTTAAAAAATAATTTAAAATCAAATTATGTGATTAAAAAATCATTATAAAAATTCAACAATAATTCATCATAGTAACTTATAAATTCAATGAATAGAGCTAAATCAATTTACATGTAATTTAGGATAAAATATATCCCAACAAATACTAACTAAATTATACTAGGAAAGGTCTCTCTCTCTCTCTCTCTCTCTCTCTATATATATAGCACTTACTTGTCTATTATTAATATGTCATAACAATTGTCTTAAAATTACAAAAAAAAAAAAATTATATGATGAATTTTCATTAAATTTTTATAATATATGTTTTTAATTCATGTAATTTTGATTTTTTATATTTAAAAAAGTATGATAAGAAAAAATAAAATAATGTGCATTTGATATTAAAAAACTTGTTCGTATTTCAAAAATTGTTCATAAAAAGTGAACAAAATTGGTTAGTTTTTTTTTTTTTTAATAATTGGTGAAAGTTTTATAATTGTCTAAAAAAATTAAAAGGTAAAGAGTGCTTATAAAAAAAAAAATTGACTGTGCTAAGTTTTTTTTAATACAAACAAAGAAATTTGATGTAAGCTCAAACACAAGTAGTTTTATAATTTTAAATATTAAATAGTAAATTTAGATAAAAAAAAAATTTTAAAAGTTGAATAGTAGCTAATGAAAAATAAAAATTCTAAATAAAGGGTAATTATATAACCTAAAATTCTAAAAAGAAAATAAAATGCAGAAATAAATAAGTGGAGTGAAAAAACTCTGCACCCTTTTAATTTTTTCCAATATTTTTCAAGTTTAAGATTAATTTAGTTTATATTAAGAGACATTAATTAACTATCACTAATATATATTCAAAAAAATTTATTACTATAAAAAAAAATTATCACTTATTAAACTTACATTTTTTTATCAAATATTTCATAATTACCATAAACTTATAAAGTAAACTAACTTCTAAATTTACCTACATTTTTATATAATTTATGGAGATTTTTACTGTCACGACTCGAACCCGAGGGCATGTACCGACACTAGGGAATGGGTAGGCATAAGGCCCCCGAAATCCGTAATAACCTTAAAGAAAAGAAAAAATAAAACTTTCAAATTTAAAACTTTATTTTATACCAGAACACATTATCAAAATGATTTTTCTAAAAATAAACATAATCGTGCGCATTATAAAATATTTTTTATCATCAAATGTCATAAATCAATCTTAAACATTATACATAAACGTGATTCATTAAACTCCAATACATAAATATATTTAAGTTATACAAACTCATAGTACACACACACTACTGCAGTATGCTAGAGTCACTACTACAGTACAACTCACAATAACCTACATAATATAGTCGGTGATGAAGAAATTTGGCATAGAGGCGGTCTTAGGTCGAACTCCCAAGCTCCTAAAAAAAATAGATTGAAGGGAATCAAACCTCACTGAGTAAGTCAATAAAAGAACTATACGGTTTGAAAACCTTTTTGAAAACCATATAATTATAGTGAAAAATAATTTATAACGTATATATATAGCTTTTGAAAAATCTCGATAGAACCTAAACCCCAAATTTCTAAATGGGCCAACTGGGCCCCACTTAATCCAACTAGACTATCGGTCCCCGAGAGCAAAGGCATCAACCGAGACACCAAGCCGCAGTCATCCACTTAATCCAAACACATGGCATTGGTAGTCCCCGAGAGCTAAGGCATCCACCGAGGCACCCATCCCAGTCCATAATTAACTTTCAATCCCTAACGGTCCCCGAGAGTAAAGGCTTCCACCGAGGCACCCGTCCCAATTTATATCCATAAGTCATACATACATTGGATCCATCTCTCAATCTTTACTATGTAACACACGGTCCTGGTGAAACCCACCAGGTAGCCTGTTCTACCAAAATTTCTCAAAAAAAAATTTGAATAAATAAAGGCACTTAAATCTTAAATAGCAGCATTTCAAATTAAATAAATCATATAATGAATACTAAAAATATGAGCGCATTGCATCTTTAAATAAAACACACGCACCAGGTGAATTTATCAACTTACAAGACGAGCAAGAAGGCTGATGACCAGCGTGTCTACCTTGATCCAACAGCTTCCGCTTTGATATTCTCTAAAAAAGAAATTAACAGACCTATTTCAAAAACACGTCTATAGAATTAAAATAAAAATCAACAGAAATAACAAAATTCTAGATTGACTCGAGGAAGACCAGATAAGACTCAATAGATAGGGAAAACCCTACTTAACGCTAGAAATTTATGAAAAAATGTCACATTTTACGAGAAAATATACCAAATTTTGGTAGAGTCTCCTCTATAAAACGGACTCTCTAACATAGGTAGAGTCATTCCTGCATAGAAAATACACTTCTAGTATTCACAGACATTCACACTCGAGTTAGACTTCTAGAACTACACTTTTCCCCAACCGAGATCACAACTCAACCAAAACATTACAAAATTAAATCATTTACTTCCAAAATGTATATTCATATAAATATCCATAACTTAGAGAAAATAATTTCTCATTAAAGATTAAAAACAAAATTTCACAAACATATATATATATATATATATTTGGAAACAATATTCAAAATTAATATAACCTAATTAAAAATACCTATAAATTTATAACAATCCACTAAACCTCCTAAATATTAATAAAACCAATTAAATATATACTTAGCTATAATAAGCATAAAGTTACATATTTACCCATATAATAATAAAAAATACACATAATATTCAAATAATATCCAATCTATTATTAAAAATTAATTTTTCAAGACTAGTGTTAATTAGTCTAAATAGTAAATAATTTGTAAAAATCCTTTTAAATTCCTAATTATTATTAAAAACAACCACAATTTATTATTTAATTATAATTAACACAAAATTATGTTCTCTACCCCTATAATACAAAAACTTACATAATATACTATTATTATTCAAAAATTCCCTAAAAATCATACAAAAGCCTAAAATTATTTTCTCAACATATATATTATTAATATTAATTAAAACACATATTTAAACCAATATTCCAACAAAAATCCAATTCTAACCTAATTATTTAATTTTCACATAAACTCTAAAATTCATAGAAATTATATAATATCCCTAAAAAAATTTTTCTTTATTCTAAAATTAATATTAACTCATAATAACACCAAAAATACCAAATTTTATAATTTTAATAATTAAATTATGAAAATTAATAAAATAATAATAAAATACTCAAAAATTCACAAAAATCAAAATAAATTCCAAAAATCATACAAAAATTCATAGAGGTAGATTAAGCTACAGAAAATCACATTTGTAAAGGGAGTTTGCAAGATTCAAGCTAGATCAAGCTAACAAAATTTGAAACCCTAGGACTCCATAAATAAAAATCAACAAAAACTCAATCAAATGGAGATTAAAACTTAAACTAAGCTTGGATTAGTACTCACCGGTGCAAGAGGAAGAGAAAGACACTAGAATCAAAGAAAATGGTGATCGAAAGTGATGGAGGCACAGTGACAGGGGAAGAATTGGAACGGTGTAAGGAGAGCTACTGTGAGTTTTTTTTCTTCTTGGTTCTTCATGTCCTTCTTTTTTTCCTCTTTTGTGTTGTGTGTGTGTGTTGGTGTTTAATGCATTCATGTATGTGGGTTGTAGTATGCATGCATTTGTGTGTTTATTTTGTATGCGTGTGTGTGTGTGTGTGTGTGTGTGTGTGTGTGTGTGTGTGTGTGTGAATGTATTAATGTGTGGTGGATATTTTATACATAAATTTGACCACATTATTTAATAATACTTTATTCTGTAATATTATATATATATATATATATATATATATAAGCACCCAATTTCAAGATGCAGTTATGCATGAATGCGACAAAAAGCCTCTATGATGACAATTTAATAAAAAAATTGACCTTTAGTGTTAAATTTCACAATTTCAAGAACTAAATTGCAACATTTTTTTTATGTATAATTGTAAAAAAATTGACTTTTGTAGAGGTATATTTGGAAATGTGCAACCAACATTATGTAATGTCAATTGACATTACATAATGTTGGTTGCACATTTCCAAATATTTATCGGCATTACACAATGCCAATCGGCATTATATAATGCCAAATTAGCATTACACAACGCCAATCGGCATTACACAATGTCGATCAACATTTTAGAATGCCGATGTGCTAAAAAATTCAGTAAAAATCTTTTTTCTTATTATGATTGGTCCAAGTTTAATTTATAAATAAATTGATTTAAGTATTTATCTTTAGGTTTTGGTCCAATACGCGTCTCTTACGCATATAATCTTCTTTTTTGAAGTTAAATTTATCCTATTTTTTTGGAAGGGAGAGATCAGAGCTTTTTGATCATGTAACTCTGTGATCAAGTAAGAAATTAGCTTAGAACTGGTATATAGAAAGAAAAGATTGGCAGAGAGAAGAAAAAATGGGGTAAAAAAAACCATAATCAACTACTACAATAGAGGTTGATTGAGAAAAAAGAGAGAAAAACCTAACCTGATACTGTCATTTTCAAAACCTTTTTTTTTTAAAGAACCAAAGTATGTTCCTTTAAATAGTCCTAGAAATCTAGAAAGCGTTGAGTCAGTTTTCCCAAAATGGTGAAATCTTATTCTAAGGAGCATTCAAGCAACATCTGCATAATATTACTCATCTTCTACTTTTTTTTTATTAGTTCTTTCTTTTATATCATTATTTTCTTTTTATTATTTTTATTTTATTATTTCTGTGTTTTTTATTCAAGTTTATTTTAATTATTTTGTTTTCTTTGTTCATGAATTCTAATCTTATTTTCTTTTTCTTTTTATTCTTTGTGTTTCATGATTCTGGTGATGAATACATGATTGAACAAAGGAAACTCATTGAGAATCCATGAATGAAAGCCAAGAGTCAAGATCCCAATTTAATTTAATTTGGCTCTGTTTAGTTTAGTTTAGTTTATTTTTTAGGTTTTAAATTTGTTTAATTTGTCTTCTTAAAGGTTGTATTTTAATTTTATTTTCATTATTATTTTGGTAGATTTTGTAATAGCCCCGATAGTGGGAATAATGAAAATTTAGTTCTCTTGTTCCTAAAAAATTGATTAGTAAATTAGGTTCAAATTGGTAAACCCTGATTAAAAATAAATGGAGGAATTAGATTAATTTAGGTTGTATGTTAAATTAAATTAGGGTTTTTTAGATAAAATAATTTAATTGCATGGTTGATCTTTTTTATTTGTTTGTTTTGATTTTTTATCGTTTTGGGGCTTGTTTATTCTTTTTATGTGTTTTGGGCCGTAGGCCCATATTAGGCTCTAACCTAATTAATAATTTTTAGGTTTAAGTAGTTCTTTATTAGCCCATCTCATTTAATAGGTCTAGATTTTAATTAAAATGCATTTTAGGCCTATAATTAAATAGATTTAGGTTAGAGATAATTTAAGGCTCATTTAGTAATTTAGACATAGGCCCATTTTAGGCTAATTACAATTAATTTAGACTTAGCCCATTAAATAAAAGTCTTTTTCATAACTTGTAGATTTAAGATCACCTTAGAATTAAAACTTGTAGAATTAGGCCCACTCTTAGAATTAAAATAAATAAACTTAGGTTCGCTTAATTAAAATTAAATAGGAATTAGACCCATTAGTCTTTAGGCTCACTTGTAAATTAAAACATGTAGATTTAGCCCATTTAATTAAAATCAATGTAGATTATACTAACTTAGGGATTATGAACTTAAATGAATGCATTGTTTTACATGTATTTTCATGGGTAGTTTGCCTGGATTTAATTTTTTTAAATAGAGGTTTATATGAAATTACATGTAAATAGAGGATAACATAGTAATTTATAAAATAATTCTAAATGAACACAAGATTGAAAGAAGTTGGTATTATATATCTAGAATCTCCTGTTATGATGCTAGCTTTCTTTTAGAGAATCAAGTACCACCATTTTTATTTCTCCCCGTTATTACCCTGGATGGTAACTCCTCATCTCCATGCCATGTCATTGTGGGACAATGCTTAGTGTGTTCTCTAGAGCCTCGAGCTCAAACAGTGTCACAATTGCTAAAATCTTGGGCGTTGCACTAAACCCCCATCATCTACAGTGGCAACTCCACTAGGGATAAGAGATAATGATTCTACTTGTGTTCTCTAGAGTTATTTTATTAATTATTATTTTATTCTTGCATTCATTATGCATCTCCTTATAACCGATTGTGTTGGTTTATGGTTCTATGATTCCATTAGCTTTATGGGCCTGTAAATTGGCTCTAACCATCACTTTTAGCCTTTACTCAATTCAAGAGAGATTATTGGGCTCATCTGACTAGAGTCTATATCCAAGTCCTAAAGGGGGGTAATTTTATCTCGAGTTTGCAAAGGATGTCGAGCCCCTATGACCTTGGCCTATAAGTCAAGTCTTAAAGGAGGACATCTTGCTAAGGGAACCTTGACCTTTTTCACCGAACTCAACTCATTTAGTGGCTTAGTAACTTCCCCTAGGATTTACCCAAATTGCTTGTGAATGTTTCCATGAGGTATTTTTATCTATAAAAGCCTAAGCCCATTTAGGTTAATAAAGATTGGGCTAATCTTTTATACCTAAAAAATATTATTTTACTGCTTTAAGAGATTTGGCATGTGCATCAGTTCGATATCCCTTGCTAATATTAAGACCAAGACCAAAATTCCTAGGAAAAGAGACTCACCATTGAACATGTGTTTGGGAGGAATAAGGTTGGAAAGATGAATGTTGTATGCTTGAATGATACTTCCTATTTACTACTTATTGCATAGCACGTGCATTATGCATGTATGCATTTCATCCATCACACTAACCACTTTGTTTTGCAGCCATCATAGATTCATTTGGGTCTTCTTGTATTTTAGGATGGAAAGGTGGCAAACTAAGAAGAACATATTTAAGTCTTAAAGCCATAGCAAAAGAGATCCTTCACAAACTGGAGAAGATTCCTATTAATTGCTTTACTTGGAAGTTAAACTAACTCTAACTGAGGCATATAGAAATGGAATAATAGTAAGGAGGGAACTAGACCTTATAAGACGTCAAAGGAGCTTTGATGGATGAAGTAAAGGCTATAATGCAAGATGAACTGAGACAAGCTTTATTTGGATTGATACAACCCACTTCTATAGCTATCCCACTTACTGTAGATGCTCCACCTATTGCCAATAATGCCAGGGGGCAACCTACTGCTAGAAGCCCACCTACTATTGATGTCAAGCTTAAGGATGTTAAAAACTACATGATAGAAAATGCAAAGAGAGAATCACTTGAACTAATACAAAACCATGAGTCCCAAGCAGATGCAAGCACTGACCTAAAAAATGTCTAAGATGGAAGAGTTTATTAGAGGACAAGGCATGGGATATTCATTTGACTTTTGGGTGATATACTACTAACGGAGGGTAATAAGTTACCTGAGAAGTTCAAAATGCCTCCGCTATAGAAGTTTGATGGAACTAGAGATCCTAAGATTCATCTCAGTCAGTACACAATAACTATGAGCACTACTAAGTCCCCATTGGTAGTTATCACTATGTTATTTTTACTATCTTTAGAGGGAATGGCTGTAAACTGGTATCATGGGTTGGAAAAGTCTATCAACGCTAAATGGAAAGAACTGTGTACTGCTTTTTGAAATAACATGATTATACTACCTAGATTGGAAGTGCTCCGCCAGGGATTTGGAACTAACTAAGCAAAAATCAAATGAATCCTTTTTTGATTTTCTTGACCAGATTTATAAACAAGGCAGGATTAATGAAAAACAAGTTGGCTGAGAAGGATCAGGTTCATATGATAGTCTAAAATGTGTCACCCCAATCTCATTGAAAGGCTGCAAATGATGAACCCTAAGACATTTATAGACCTTTATGATGATGGGTTGCAAGCTGAGAAGATCAAAGTAAGAAAAAAGAAGATTGCTAAAAGCATTGGAGCAAGAAACTCCCCAACTAGGGACACATAACAAGGAAGCACTAGTCGTATTATGGAAGTGCATGCTATTCAACAACCAAAGAGATTCTCCAATTGTAACTAACCTTTGTCAAACGTCCTAGAGTACCTAATGCAAAAGGGCTTACTTTGACCTTTACCTAATCCAAACCCAAACACCCTATGCTATAAGCCAAATAAGCACTAAAAATTTTATTAAAACCTCTAACACTCCATAAATAACTGCATCCACCTCAAACATGAAATCCAAAACCTTATAAACTCCAAAAAGGATCACCAGGACCCCCACCCAAAAACCCAAGTGCCATAAATAATCCTTTCCCAAACAATCAAAATGTACCACTCTGGCTACTATGATGATTAACTCAATAGTTAATGAGGAAGAAGTGTTAAGCTCCTTTGAGGACCTACACCTTAAAACTAATGAGAAATCTCCTAATGCCCTTAAAGGTATGGAAAGAGAAGAAGACTTATTGGGTCAACCTTTAGGCAAGTTTGACTGTAAGGTTTTTTACACTAAATCACCTTTTTTGACATACCTTTCGAGTCAATTATGCCTACAGGATGAGGTGATGAGTTTGATGATGAGAAGCGGCTAGACAATAAAGAAAAATGCATAGTTGAGGTACAAAAAGATGATGTCATAAAGATAGTTAGCAAAAAGATACAAGAATAGTTGTTATATCACCCACCTGAAGGATAACCACTTTGAGACCCAACATCCCTAACATCTAGATTAGGAAATAAATTTTCTTATTGTCTTCTTTAAATAAAATTTTAGTTTCTTAGAACTTGTTCTATTTTAGTGATCAATGATATGAATTCTGATCATGCTTACTTATGAAATGTACATCCTAATGGTATTGTGCATTATGATATTCATCGCATCTGTATGTTTAACATAAATTCAATTCAATTATATTCATTTAGTATGGGCACAAATGCAAATTCAAAGAACATCCATAATATCACATGATGTAACTTCTAAATATAAGAAATTTGAGAAAAAAAGGGAAAAATAAAGAGAGAGAAAAAGAAAAAAGCACAGTAAGGTAAAAATTAGAAAGAAGAAAATTTTAGGACTAGCTGATAACATGAGTTGTACTATATGAAGTAATGAATGTTCTCAGTTTTTCCCTAATGAATGAGTAAAATTGAATATGAAATTTGTCTTCAAATACTACATATTCATCTTTATCTTACTGCATAAGAATCTGAATGGAAAGACAATACATAATGAAAGCTAAATCAGAGCTATAAGATCATTATTTTAGTTATGTTTTCTTTTTTGCCACCCCTTTATGATTTTGTCAATAATCTTAGTGTCCCTTTGTACCTTGGGAATTCAAATGGCTCAATAACTTATGGTGCAACCCATGCCTTGTAACTATCATTAATCATTGCACCAGCATCAAGCCTCATGTTCAGCTCAAGAGTTCTTTGAAGAGCAAGTCTAGTTAATTTCATTAGCAAGAACTCACTTCAATCAATTCATCTACTTCCCTGCATCTTTAATGCATGAGATTGTAACTAATAGGGTTAGTAAGTCAAATGATCAAAAAAAGCAGTGAACGAACTAGGTCTCTTGCATAAAAAAAAAAGAAAAAACACTGTTAGAATAGCATGAATGAATCCATAATGAAACTGGGGGCAAAATGTAATTCTGGGAGCAAATTACAGAATAGTAAGTCTACATTCAAAGAGCAAAGAAGGAACACTAAAGTATAAGAGCCAGTATAAGAGATCTTAGGGTAAAAAGAAGCATATGAATACATCGGGTATCATACAAACAAAAAAAAAAAGCAAAAGGAAAAGTTCAACAGTGCATCAGTCAATCATAAGCTCCAATGTCAAGCCATGGATCCCACTTGCTAGCATGGTCATCTATCTGATAAACTGTATCAAAGGCTCTGACATTAGAAGTACCAATAGGAAGACATTCAATGCTTAAACCTACAGGCCATTAATGAGGCACCTCATTCTTACACTCTAAGATTAGCAACATGGCTCTGTTCCAAACAAGAGACCTATTAGGATCATGCATGTTATACATAACATGCATACACTTGCAGACATATATTGTGAAATACTTGCTTTACATAATAAAGTCTTTAAGCCTAGGCAAGATTATGTAAATACTTTACTACTAATATTCAAAATTAGTGTTGTAAGAATACAGAAAGGTAATCAGAATGTGCACATATGAAGAATCTGAAAGGAAAAGGGTAACACTAATAAGGTGAACCTAATACTCAATGGGATTTTAGACCTCAAAAGCCTAATGGGCCCATCCAGTAAGGGAATATCACCAATAGTGATACTTGCAAAAGCATAATCATATTGACCTCAAGAAACTAGATAGGATGTTCAAGCTCCTCATATTCAACTTCCATCTCCATAGTCTCATATGGAGCTTCATATAGAATATCTCTCCACAATAGTTAGACCAATATAGGGAATGGAATATGGTGATAAGAAGGTCCAACATGTCAATGATACATTTGTCGGCCCTAAAAGGGGAAGAATGCACTTAAAACTTAAAATGAATGTACTCTAAAAAATTATTTGATCATGAAATAAGATCTCTAACTCTTGAATCTTTTTTTAAGAGATATCAAAAAGAGGAATGAAGCCCTTTATCATAGCATTAATGGAATGGCAGAAAAACAAATGCAGCCCAAAGCCACAACTTCAGTGGTGGAGTATCATGACCTTCGTGAACAAAGACAACATCAGCACAATCAAAAGGGAAGAATGCAAAAGAATCGCATTGCATTTTGAAAAAAAATTATTCATTTACAAATAAACGATACTAACTTATGGCATTTTATGTAAGGAAAAAAAAGAGAATGAAGAAGAGGAAAGGAACCGGTACATAAATAAGAATGGGCCATATAGCAAATACCAAACACTTATCAAGATTATAAAAAAGGAAGTAACAGAACTCTCTTTCCTTAAATTCTTAATAAAGTACCGTCTCAATCATAAAATTCATAAATTGAAAGTAAATTCATCCACTTCATGAGATCATGTGCGAAAAGCCTATATCATGACCTTTTATCATAATCACTCTTTTTTATCCTTGCAAAATTCAGAGGAGTAGTTAATAGTTTTGTGTTGAGAACTTATGAACTCTAATCAATCTAATGGTTGCTTTGCACCTAAACGAAAGGGAAGAATGTGCAAAAATAAAATTTATGGACATGAAGCATAAATTGCTTGAATTTCAAAGTATCATTTCAGTCTTTCGAATAATAAATGTGCATATAATCTACTCTAATGCTCATCAATGAGTACCAGTACAAAATCCCTTGATAGTATCCATGCTGAATAATATGAGAAAGGTAGAGGCATAACAACAGTAGAATAAAAAATAAGAGCAAGCATAATGTACTCCAATGCTTAAAAATAAGTAAGAGTGTCAACGTGAAACTTTAGTGGTATCCATGCTGAGTAATATAAGAAAGACGAGGGAATACTAAAAAAGGACCATGCCAAAAATTGCTCTATTTACTCCAATGCTATCTATGAGTACAAATATCTAAAAAACCTTTTCAATAGTATACACGCTGAGTAATATGAGAAAGGTAGGGGAATACTCCAATAAGGAAGGAATCATAAAAATAACTCAAAGGCTATTTTGATACTTAAAATTTGATCTTTTTTTCTTTAATAAATTCTCCCTAAAATTAGGTGTTAAAGTAAGCTCTTCACTTGATAAGAGATATATTTTCATCATAAGATGGATAATAATGCCTCTAACCTCTACAAATGGCAAATAAATGATAGTCATGAAAATAAAAGATAGTGAGATTCATTGAGTGCACGCTATCTTATGAAAAAGTGATTTTCAACATTATAATGTACTTTTGTACATTCATCATGATTGAAACTAACTTCAACAAGTCTATAAGAATTAAAAATCTAGAAGCAAGTGCACCCAACTTATAGAGATGGTTAACACAGCAGAATTAAAATTAGTCAATAGAGAAATTATAATTAGTCAACACAATAAAATTTAAAGTTCGACATCAAATATGGATTACATAAAGAATGTAAAGCATTATCAGTGAGCAATAACAGCTAATCGTGAGCAATTATGGATTGCAGCATTATCAGTGAGCAACGAAGGGCTGTAACTAATCGTGAGCAATTATGGGTTGCAGCATCATTAGTGAGCAATGAAAGGGTTGTAGCTAATTGTGAGCAATTATGAATTACAGCATCATCAATGAGCAATAAAAGGGTTACAACTAATCATGAGCAGTTATGGATTGTAGCATCATCAGTGATCAATGAAAGGGTTACAGTTAATCACGAGCAATTATGGATTGTAGCATTATCAGTTAGCAATGAAAGGGTTGCAACTAATCACAAGTAATTATGGATTGCAACATTATCAATGAGCAATGAAAAATTTATAGCTAATCACGAGCAATTATGGACTATAACATCATCAGTGAGCAATAAAAGGGTTGCAGCTAATCATGAGCAGTTGTGGATTGCAGCATTATCAATGAGCAATGAAAGGGTTGCAGCCAATTGTGAGCAATTATGAATTGTAGCATTATCAGTGAGTAATAAAAGGTTGTAGCTAATCACGAGCAGTTATGGACTATAACATCATCAGTGAGCAATGAAAGGGTTGCAACTAATCGCATGCACTTATGGATTACAACATCATCAGTGAGCAATGAAAGGGTTATAGCTAATTACAAGCAATTATGGATTGCAGCATCATCAGTGAGCAACGAAAGATTTGCAGCTAATCGCGAGCAATTATGGACTGCAGCATCATTAGTGAGCTATGAAAGGGTTGCAGCTAATCGCAAGCAATTATGGATTACAGCATCATTAGTGAGAAATGAAAAGGTTGTAGCTAATCATAAGTAATTATGGATTGTAGCATCATTAGTGAGCAATGAAAGGGTTACGGCTAATCACAAGCAATTATGGATTGCAACATCATCAGTGAGCAATGAAAAGGTTGCAGCTAATCATAAGCATTTATGGATTGCAACATAATCAATAAGCAATGAAAGGAATAAGGGAAATGAAGAATGAATCAACAAACTACAAAGTTTATATTAAAGTGGCAAATGTCCACTTTAGCCCTTTAACTTTATTTGTATTTAAGTCCAAATTTCTTCTTTACAATTTGGTCCATTCATAATTAACTTATGAAATTCATATCATTAATTAATAATTCATAGAATTATTAATTACATAATTAATATGTATTAAAATTTTGAATCCTTTTTCAAGAACATAATACAAAATATAATTATAGAATTTGATTTTTTTCATTTTAGATGCATCATCATTTTTGTCAAGGATTTTAAATTTGTTTTGTTATATGCTACATAGTAGTTGTAACAAAAATTTCAAATTATTTTGTTATGCACTGCCTAGTAGTCATATCATGAATTTTAAATTTAATATGTTATATGCTACAAAGTAGTTATAATATGAATTTCAAATCTTTTGATCTACCAGACACTGCACAGTAGTTATGGTATCATTAGTAGACATTTTTTCAAATCATGAATCGCTAAACATCTTGTAGGGAATATCATAAAATTTTAAATCATAAATTGCTAGATGTTCCATAGGAACTATAGCATATTTTTTTAAATCATAAATTGCTAAATGTCCCACAGGGAATATAGCGAGAATCATTATATATATTTCGTTAAACGTCTCACAGGGAATATAACGAAATCCATTATCATTAGACATCCCAAATGAAATATAGTGCAATTTGCCAAACACTATATAGTAGTTATGGTAGTATTGCTAGATGTTCCACAGGAGCTATACCATGTTCTCAAATCATGAAATGCTAAATGTCCCATAGGGAATAAAGCCAAACTCATTTGCATATATCTCATTAAATGTTCTATAGGAAATATAGTGAAGCATACTAAACATAACATCTTGCTTAAAAATTGTATAACAATTTAAGCTTCAATCCATCAATTAGGATATAATTAATTACCTTAATTCTTTCCTTCGAAATTGTGTGCATCTATTGCTTTGCCATAATTTGTCAAGCAAATAGTGACAAAAAGGGGCAACTGTAAGCACCCCCGATTTCTGCATGCAATTGTGCATGAATGTAACAAAAGCCTCTATGATGACAATTATGCATGAATGTAACAAAAGCCTCTAGTGTTAAGTTTTGCAATTTTAAGGACTAAATTGTAAATTTTTTTGTATTTAATTGAAAAAATTTGACTTTTGTAAGGGTATATATAGAAATATGCAACCAGCATTATGCAATGTCAATCGACATTATATAATGCTAACATTACATAATGCTAATCAGCATTATGCAATGCCAATCTGCATCACAATGCCGATTGTCATTACAGAACACCAATTGGTATTACACAATGCCGATCAACATTTTGGAATGCCAATGTGCTAAAAAAATTTAGTAAAAATCTATTTTCTCATTATGATTAGTCCAAATTTAATTTATAAATAAATTGATTTAAGTATTTATTTATAGGTTTTGGTCTAGTACACGTCTCTTGCGTATATAATCTTCTTTTTGAAGTTAAAATTTATCCTTTTTTTTTAAGGGAGAGATAAGAGCTATTGTGATCACATAAGCTGTTAGCTTAGGAATGAGATATAAAAAGAAAATATTGGTAAAGAAAAAGACAAAAAAGAGGACGGGGAGTAAAAAAAAACCCTAATCAACTATTGTAATAGAGGTTGATTAAGAAAAAAAAAAAAGAGAAGACCTAACCTAATACTGTCATTTTCAAAACCCTTTTTTTTTAAAAAAAAAAGAAACAAAATACGTTCCTTTAAAAAGTCTAGAAGTCAATAAAATGCAGAGTCAATTTTCTTAAAATGATGAAATCCCATTCTGAGGGGTATTCAAACAACATCTACACAACATTACTCATCTTCTACACCTTTCTTTTTATTATTTCTTTCTTTTATATCATTATTTTCTTTTTATTATTTTTGTATTTTTTATTCAGGTTTTATTTTCATTATTTTGTTTTCTTTATTCATTAATTATAATCTTATTTTCTTTTTCTTTTTTTTTTTTTCTGATTCTTTGTGTTTTATGATTATAGTGATGAATAGATGATTGAACTAAGGAAACTCATAGAGAATCAATGAATGAAAGTCAAGAGTCAAGATTCCAATTTAATTTTATTTGGCTTTGTTTAGTTTAGTTTAGTTTATTTTATTTTTTAGGTTTTGAATTTTTTTAATTTGTCCTCTTAAGGGTTGTATTTTAATTTTATTTTCTTTATTATTTTGGTAGATTTTGTAATAGCCCCGATAGTTTGAATAATGAAAATTTAGTTCTCTTGTTCTTAAAAAATTAATTAGTAAATTAGGCTTAATTTGGTAAACCCTAATTAAAATCAATGAAGGAAGTAGATTAATTTAGATTGCACGTTAATTAAAATTAGGGTTTTTTTAGATAAGATAATTTAATTAGATGGTTGATCTTTTTTATTTGTTTTTATCATTTTTAGGCTTATTTATTCTTTTTATGTGTTTTGAGCCCTAGGCCCATATTAGGCTCTAACCCATTTAAATAATTTTAGGTTTAAGTAGTTCTTTATTAGCCCATCTCATTTAATAGGTCTAGATTTTAATTGAAATACATTTTAGGCCCATAATTAACTAGATTTAGGTTAGAGATGATTTAGGCTCATTTAGTAAATTAAACATTGGCCCATTTTAGGTTAATTACAATTAATTTAGACTTAGCCCATTAAATAAAAGCCTTTTTCATAACTTGTAGATTTAATATCACCTTAGAATTAGAAAATGTAGAATTAAACCCACTAATTTAAATACTTCATAATTTGTAGATTTAGGTTCACTCTTAGAATTAATATAAATAGACTTAGGTTCAATTAATTAAAATTAAATAGGAATTAGGTGTTGGTTTTCGTTATTTAAAAACGCAGTGGAAATTAAAGCTTTTAATCACAAACCCTAACCCGAATCCAATTAATTCGATCAATTGATTTAAAACTAGGTTTTTCAAATCTTACCAGAAACACAGAAGAGGCAAGATTTCTGGAAGGTAGAGACGAGGTTCACTCCGGTGACACCTTACCTCAAGTTTTTGATTTTGGTAGTTCGGATCAAGACGTCTCCAAAAGGATTCGTCCTCCATAAGCATTCACCACGAACAGCCCTTGATTAAAATGAAAACTTTGTGTGCTAGCACTTCTCTTGATTTCTCATAAATCAAGAACAAAAACACTCTGTGTTTTAGTTTTTCTAAGAGGAGAAAAATGAATTTTTTTGGTGGCTAATGATTGATTTAGTGAAACCTTAAAGAATATAACATATTTATAGACCTCTAATTAAGGTTTCACTTACCAAAACAACTTTTTGGTAATTTCTCAATTATTATTGTTCTAATTTTATTTAAAATTAAATTAGAAATAATATTCTATTTATTTAAGATAACTTTTACCTTAAATAAATAAACTATTTATTTATTTCCACAGAGCATATTTGGGCTTCTCAAACCCATATCTGTTTTTTGGCATGTTCTAAGTGTGTGACCCTATAGGTTCACATGACATTAGCAGTGGGCCTTAAATCTCTATTTAGGCCTATAAGTTATAATTGGCCTCTAGCAAGACATTATGACTACCTAAGTCATGTGAAGTCAATAATCTGACATAGCCTAATTTATAATAAATATTGTAATCCCTTTGTCACATGATATCTTGATTGAATATAAGGCATAGTTTATATCATCCTTATATAATTCAATCATACTATTTCTTGACTCTAAGTAGACTGAGAATGATAACTCTTTATCAATTCACTGTAGAATGGCCATATATTCTCCTCAATTTATCTTATCAAGGGGCCAATAGATATCTTACTCAGATTAAATGAGGGACATATTCCTTCTCAATCATTCACATTCCTCACATAACTCATTTCATATCGAACAACAATCTATTTAATCATCTTGTTAAAGATAATGTTAGATTATGTCAAAATATATAATAGTTATATAGGAATCCATGATGATTTCAAAGTCAAAGGACTAAATCAATATTATTATGATGAGAATTACTTATAACAATAATCTATATAGTATTCTCATGATGGGTCAATCCAATACATTATTTCCCAAATAAGTACCTATGAGTTGACTTAATATCTCATATTCATTATCAGTAAAACATAATCATCAATTAACATTATACTAGCCATAACATATTGTTATAACTAGGGATAATTTGAATAGAACTCATATTTAATTTAAGAGTTTTATTATCAAGTCACATAGTTGATGACCTTAGTAAGAATTGACTATTCAAGTAATTATCATAACATAAAATGATAATGAAAAATGCTTTTTTATTAAATAAAATGATAAAGTCAAAACATGGTTATACATGATTGACCTAGTGCATATCACTAACATTAGGCCCATTAGTCTTTCAGCTCACTTGTAAATTAAAACATATAGATTTAGTCCATTTAATTAAAATCAATGTAAATTAAACTAACTTAGCAATTATGAATTTAAATGAATGCATTGTTTACATGTGTTTTCATGACTAGTTTACCTGGAGTTAATTATTTTAAATAAAGGTTTATATGAAATTGCATGAAAATAGCGGATAACATAGTAATTTATAAAATAATTCTAAATGAACACAATACTAAAAGAAGTTGGTATTCCATATCCAGAATCTTATAATTCTGGTGTTAGCTTTCTTTTAGAGAATCGAGTACCACCATTTTTATTTGTCCCAATTATTACCCTAGGTAGCGACTCCTCATCTCCCTACCATGTCTTTGTGATAATGGTTAGTGTGTTCTCTAAAATCTTGAGATCAAACAGTATCGCGATTGCTAAAATTTTGGGTGCACACTAACCCCCGTCGTAATTTCTAAATTATTGATTTCATCATTTACATGTTAATAATAAGGCCTCCATTTTATAACCACTAATTTTTTTGGTGACATAAGTTTTAATTATTGACAATAACTATACTAAGTTAATTTTCTCTATGGTTGTGTTAATCAATTTTAATTTTTTAGAACTAATTTTTTTTATTAATAATGTTAATTGAAGATATAACTACTAAAACATTAATGAACTCTATATATATATATATATAATTTCTAAATTATTGATTTCATCATTTACATGTTAACAATAAGGCCTCCATTTTATAACCACTAATTTGTTTGGTGACATAAGTTTTAATTATTGACAATAACTATACTAAGTTAATTTTCTCTATGGTTGTGTTAATCAATTTTAATTTTTTAGAACTAATTTTTTTTATTAATAATATTAATTGAAGATATAACTACTAAAACAATAATGAACTGTATTTTTATAATCTTTATATTCTTCAACGATGTACGACATTATAAATTTTAACTATTTTTAGTTTTTGTAATTGGTTTCTTCATTAATAACGTCAATAAAAAATGTAACTATTATATCATTAATCTCATTATTAAAATATTAGCAATAATAAATTTTATTTTTAATTATTATTTTCTCTTTAATGATATATACACGTAAAAGTGTCTCTATGTTTTAAAATAAATGATTTCTCATAATTATATTATTAAACTCACTCTTGTATTTTATGAGGATTTTAAAATACATACAATTACTTTGTATGATATAAGCATATTTGAATTGTCTTAAAATTGGTATTGCACCAAAACGTTTTCAAGAAAAAACAAAAGAAAATGCTGCTTTTGCTAACTGGTCAAAAATAAAGATTGAAGATAAAATAGAAGTCAATGTTCTAAATAAATTTTGGGAGATTCTTAGTTGTGAATATTGTTGTATTTCATATATTCAATGAAAGAGTTGTACATAGTGATTATATATTACATATGAAGTGGTAGAGTTGTATACAAAGACTTTAACACTATAATAACAATAACCATAAGAAGATAAGACAAAAGACATAGATAATATTGACTAATAACCCACCCACCCACCCCCCCCCCCCCACCCGCCGCAAGTCCAGGACCATCATAAAGAGGAAGAGCACCACACAAGTGCTGAAAACATGTGATGGACAAGGGCTTGGTAAATATATCGGTAACCTATTGATGTGTGGGAAGAAACCAAACCTCAATAGAACCATTTGTAACTTATTCTCGAACAAAATGAAAATCTAACTCAATATGCTTTCTATGGGCATGAAAGATAGGATTAGAAGTTAGATAAATGGCACCTATATTATCACAATGAAGGATCCTTTTTGAATAAGGAAAGCCAAATTCACTCAAGGGAGACCATAACCAAATAAGCTCAGTTATTGCATGGGCAATTGCTTTGTACTCACTTTCTGTGAAAGACTGGACAATAGTGGGCTGCTTCCCGAATTAGGAATTCATGCTTGAGCTTAGTAATTATAGCAGAAAAATGAGAATCATTAGTGCCAGTAACTATTAAATCATTGACATAAACAAGAAGAAAAGAATATCAGGCCCCTAGTGATAAATAAACAAAGAATGATCACTCTTAGAAGCCATAAAATTCAAAGTTAACAAGTAGGAGCTCAAGCAATAGAACCATGCCCTTGGAGCCTATTTTGGACCATATAAAGATTTATGAAGTTTGCATACATATTCAGGATGAGAAGAGTCAACAAAACCTAGAGGTTGAGCCATATAAATTATTTTTGAGAGATAGTCATTCATAAAAGCGTTTGATACATCCAATTGTCGAATTGGCCATTTTTTCATAGTGGCAATGGCGAGAATGGTTCTGATAGTAGCGACTTTAATAACTAGACTAAAGGTGTCATTATAGTTTAAGTCAGACTATTGTGTAAAGCCTTGAGCTACCAGTCGTGCCTTGTATCAGTTAATGCTGCCATTCAATAATCTTTTAATGTGATAAATCCACTTGCAAACTATAATATTAGCCTTAGAATGTCTCAGAACCAAGGTCTAAGTAGAGTTAGCTAAGAGAGCATTTATTTCTTCAGACATTGCATTATTCCATACTTGATGCTTATAGGCTTGAAGAAAGGTGGTAGGTTTGGTGTAAAGATAATGGGTTTTAGAGCTTCGTTAGTGGCAAAATGGGCATGTTGTTTAGTAAGAGTGGAAGGGCAAAGGTTCATAGAATGTGTTCGGGTGTCATTAAAAGTAGAAGGAAGATAAGCACTCAAGTCAACAACTAAATTTATTTGAAATGAGGAAGGAGGAGCAAATTGAATAATTGAATCTGTGGTGGATGATAAGGTGTATATAGGATTAGGAGGGGATGAAGTAAGAAATGTAGGAGATAAGGTAGGGTTGGGTAAAGATAAGAAGAATGAAAAGTGATTTAGATAAGATGTAGAAGGTGAAGTTAGACTAAAAGTGTGAGAGGAGGAGATCGAATTATTTAAAAGTAAAGGATAAGAATCAAATGACATACCTATTGAAGGAGCAAGGCATGACATTAATCTATGATGGTGTGGGAGATGATGGAGTTATGATAGGAGTTGGGTTAGAGTGTTTGAATGAAAATAAACTTTCATTAAAAGAGATATGACATGCAATATAAATTCTATCTTTGGAAAATCTTGACATATATGACCATGGTGAGTAAGAGAACCCAAATAGACCCATTGATTTATTCTAAATGAAAATTTATGCTTATTGTATGGTTTTAACCAAAGGTAAGTTGCACACCCCAATATTCTTAAATCTTTATATTTATGGGACTTTTCATACAATAATTCAAAAGGACATGAATTATGTATAACTTTGCTTGTCACATAATTAATTAATTAATACTTGTTTGGAATGCATAGGGCCAAAAACAAAAGGGATATGAGCATGAGCCAAGAGAGTAAGACTAGTATCTATTATATGGTGAATTTTACATTCTGCAATGCCATTTTGTTCATGAGTGTAAGGGCATGCAAGACGATGAATAATGCTAGTTTGTTTAAAATATGTATTTAATTTTTCATACTCACCACCCTAATCAGAGTGAAATGCTTTGATTTTAGAATTAAATTGACGAAGAATAAGAGATTCAAATTCTTTAAACATGGAAAAAACTTGACTTTTATTTTTAAGAAAATAAATCCATGTAAAGCGAGTGTAATCATTAACAAATAAAATAAAATATTAAAAGCCTAAATTTGATAAAATAGTGGCAGGACCCCAAACATTCGAGTAAACAATTTCAAATGGAGAGTGGCTAGTATATTCTACTTTTGCTAATAGCATCCAAACCAATTTCCAAGTTTACATGAATGATAAAAAGACATAGATGGAAGCATAAGGATGTCCCAATCTAGCATGCCAATCTGCAAAAGATGTACAAGTAGCCATGAATGTTTATTTGGATAGTGGAGGAACACAGTTTAAGCCATCATCACTCGATCCTTGTAATAGGGCCTTGGTCATCTATCCCTTGACAAAAAAATAATTTGGCCAAAATTCAAAGAAAGAAAATTTATCAGGGTAGGGACATGTAAAAATTTTTTAAGATGTAAATTGGAAGAAGAGAGGGATGGGTATAATGCATTACCTAAAGCTATAATGTTCAGGCCTTGGCCACTACCTACTTTGATTTGGTCCATACCTACATAGGGCATCATATTGTTGATTGCATGGGCATGTGGATTTCTAGTGAAAGAGTAGAAGCTTGCTAGAATGACACTAGATAAGCAGATGGAGGATGATATTGAACACTAGTAGAGTTATTCCAGGCTAGGTTTGCTTACAGATTTGACTTAAAAGAGTGCCTTTCATTATAGTGACACTTGAAATGATCTGCGGTATGATTGTTGAACCCGTAGATCTAACATGTAGTAAGAGACTGATGAGGACCTAATGGAGTAAGGAACCAAGGTGACCGATAAGAAGGTCTAATTGGAGAGGAATAAGTGCGAGCAAATGAAAGAGGATAGGCAACATTCACTTGTGGGAGTTCATTAAAACTCTGCAGTAAAATCTTATGAGCCAATAGATGGATATGGAGTTCTTGAAAACTAACTGGTTCATGTCGCATAGTGAGACCCAAAATCAAAGGATGATATTCTACACCGATATTGCAATATATAATCACATTAAACTCTGCTTAGGAAATAGCTCTACCTACTGCTACAAGTTCATCGGCCAATCTTTTGGCTTTATGAAGATAGGAAGAGATTGATTGGTCATTTTTCTTAAGTTCTTAGAGTTGTATGTGCAATTGGAGTTACTAGTTTTGGGAAAAGGACCCAAAAGCATTCGCAAGAGCTTACCAAATACCACATGCATAAGTGAGACCAATAACATGTAGAAAACACCTCCTCGGTAAGGGATGAGAGCAACTAGGATAGTAGGAGCTGATCCTTTTGAAACCATATGGGGAATGTCGGGTTAGAGTCTTATTAACCAGGATTGAAAGTGGATGGAATCGTAGTAGGTAGGGCTGGTAAAGAACCATCAATAAGAGTAGTCATAGAATGATAGTTTAGCAATAGTAAAAGTTGGGTTTTCCATGCCAAGAAATTCTTTGGTGTAAGTTTAATAGCAAAACTATGGTGGGTAGTAGCTTTAGTAGTAGTTAACGTAGGTAAAATAAGCTAATTATCTGGAGTAGCCATGAAGAAGAAATAAAAAAATCATTATAAAGCTCTGATACCATGTGAATATTATTGTATTTGATATATTCAATGAATGAGTTTTACACAATGATTATATAATACATATGAACTGGTAGATTTTTATACAAAGATTATAACATTATAACAACAATAACCACAAGAATATAAGATAGAATACATAGATAATATTAACTAACATTGCCTACACCCACTAAACCATTGGATGTTTGACACATATGTTAAGTGTTTTGCATTTGGCCAATAAAAATAAAACACATATTTTAATTTGACTCAACTAACCATTAGGTGTAATAAGTTGAGTGTAGGCAAGAATTTGCCATAAATTTTTTGTAAAGACCTCTTTTTATACTAGTTCTGATATAAATCAATCAGTAATCTTAGGGATGTCATTTTCTAATATCATAACCCCTTACAAGGTTACTTATATTTCTATTGATTTTAAAAACAAACATATAAAACTATAATTTTCATATAAAAATATATCCCTTAAAATTAAATTCAAATATTCTTTGTAAACTTCAAATTAAAATCCAATGTAATGGTTAAGGAAAAAAAAAATCTTTCAACTTTTATTAAAATAACTAATATTAAATTAAATTTAATATTAAATCATTGAAATTAATAAAATTTGAAAAAGGGCTCAAATGAGTCTTAACACATAAGAAGTCTAATTTTTAGGACTGTAAAAAGTATCATTGGCCATCTATATGTTCAAGGTCTAATCAACCTTATTTTGATTTTAGCAAACTTAATTTGAAGTATTAATGTATTTACTTTAAGTGTGTATAAGCTATGTGCATATTAGAGGCATTTCCAAACTTATTATTTAAGGAATAATATTTTAGCAGTGATTCTTATAATCCTCATCATGATTGTGAGCATCCCAATAAACACAACCTTGAAAAAATGCCTAAGTTTTAAATCTATCTTATGACCCTCATGGTTTTGATCACGATCATGACATCGTTCATGATAATAAGAACATGACCATGATCAAGAAGATCATGATCGTGAGTCAAGTTAAAAGAATTGACAAACTGGGTAGTGACCCTCATGATCTGAGCCATGATCATAAGGCGGTAAATCATAAGTATGACTAAGACTATCATGAACCTTACTAATTAGAGCTGAAGAATAACTTCACAAAGTGACCCTTATGATCCTAGTCACGATTATGATGGTTTGATCATGAGTGAGACAAAGTGAGTCACAAGCCTGATCAAATTGAAGATAGTCAAAGGACTCACACAATGACCTTCATGGTCATATGTCCTATTGTATATATCTATAATATATATAAATGTACAAAGGGAGGGGGGATAGATAAAATTATGATAAAGACTCCCCTCATTATTATATAAAAAATGGAAAATTTCATCATTTACTAATAATAATAAAATATAATTTTAATTTGATAGAAAGTCTAATTCCTATTTTAATTAGGTTAACTTCTATTTTATCTCAAATAAAAATTAAATTAACTAAAATATAATTCTAATTTAATTGAAAATATGTTTCTTATTTTAATGAGGTTAACTTCTATTTTATCTCTAATAAAATTAAATTAATTAAAATGTAATTCTAATTTAATTGAAAGTATATTTCATATTTCAATTGGGTTAATTTCTATTTAATCGCTAATAGAAATAAAATTAATTAGCATATAGTTCTAATTTAATTAATTATGTTAATATTTTATTTGTAACAAAATTAAATTAATTAAAATTTTAGTGATAATGTTGTTAAAAATATTTTTTTTTGGTTTTAATTAGGTCTATTTATATTTTATTTAATATAAATCAAATTACATAACACAATTTTATTATTTTTATTATATTAAATTTAATAAGTAAATAATTAAAATCAAAATTATTTAAATTTTATGAAAATAAGAAAAGTATAAAAAAATTTTAAAAGTAGATATTTTATAAATTAAAAATTAATAAATAACAAATAGAGCATATAATTTGTTTGAAAGTATATTTGTAAGAAAAGTAGTATAATTACCGTTTTTAGACATTTTTATAAAATTTAACCAAAAAGAGTTAAAATTAAATTAATTAATGTTTATTATTTAATTATTAATTGAACTTTAAAAAATTACATTAAATTAATTTTTGTGTAAATAAAAGTATTAATATTAAAAATATTAAAGAAATAAAGTGTCATAGCTCAAATAAAACTTTTACTAAATTGTAATAAATTATAAGTTTAATGGGTAACATTTAAATTGTTATAAAAAGAAAATATAACTTTTATTACTTTTATATTTTTTATTAACAAATAACTAATGATTGTTTATTATCTTATGATTAAGTATACCATAATAATTTTTTTTTATATGAAAGTAGTTCAAGAGTTGAGAAAAAATAATTATAAAAATATTGAAGTGTTATAATCCTATATTTTTAAAAATTATTAAATTAATTTTGGGATACATAGTGCTAATAAATATTTTATATTTTTATATATTACGAATATTTTGTGTAATTTAATTTTAGTGTTGTATATTATTATTATTATTATTATTATTATTATTATTATTATTATTATTATTATTATTATTATTATTATTATTATTATTATTATTATATAGGTGTGTGTTGTTGTATTTTGTCTTTTTCCTAGTTAATTAACTAAGAAAAATAGGACATTAAATTTTTCAGGTTTCTCTGGTTTCTGTCAATGCAACCCATGCCATTGCCAGCCACCACTGAACCACCACCACCTCGCTAGCACCACCTCTTCTATTTCTTTCCCTTCCACCGCCGTTTGTAGCCTTCTTCTTCCCTTTCACTAGTGAGAAGTAGAAACATAGCAACAATAGCTACAGTAACATCAGCAACATTCTAGTGGAGAAACTTGCAGTGATAGGCTCGTTTGACTCCTCTCAGTCCATGCAAGCTCATTCTCTAGTTATTTCAAGCTTAGAACGTTTGGTTAGTGATTTATGCTCAAGTTTTAGTTTAGGTCAACTTAGGTTTTCATTTTTTTGAGCTTGATTTTGTGTGATTCATACTTAATTCCTTTATAAATGTTGTCGCGTTTAGCTAGAATTACTCAAATATATTTTTGTTTGACTTTTCTTAATTAATTGGATTTTTTATATTTTAGTTTTCTGGTGAGTCACTATTCCAGTGATCCTCGCTGAAAATTTTTTATATTTTTAATAAATTATTTTGATTATAGTTTGTGAAGAAATTTTGGTGAAATTGAATTTAGATTTTTAGTTACGAATTTATTTAGTTTATGTGTAAAATTGTATTTTTTAAAAATAAGGTGAATTTTATTAATTATATGATTTTTATTGAAAATAATACTAATTAGTATATTTAATATAAACCTTAAGCTTTAGATTTGAGATAATAGATTTTTATGAATTTATAGTAATTTTGGTTAATTTTCAGTAAAATATTTAGTATTATGGTAATTTTTGGAAAAATTAGTAAATTTTATATTTTAATTGAACTTATTGTTGATTAGTGTGTTTTGGATAATTTTTGAACAATAAATAGTATTAAAATATTTTTTATGAATTATTTATTATTTTTAGCTAATTTTTAATAAATTTTGAAATTATATTTAAATAATAGCTTACTTATTATCTTTATGATTAAAATGGATTTTTAGTTATTTTTATAATATAATTGAGTAATTTAAGTAATTAATTGTACTTTATGCTATTTGACTTCAAGTATTTGAAAAATGTAATTTTTACTAATATTATTTAACTCTATTTGAGATTTTATTAAATTAATTTGAAAATAAATTATCCTTAAAGTTTTTGTTATTTAAACAAATTGTATTGAGGTATTTTCTCGATTTTTATGGATTTTAATGATTTTTAATATTTATTATTAAATTATTGGCTTTTTGTATATTTTGGTTATCGGTTGGGCGAATTGTATAGTTCGGGGGCCCAACCCAAGAAGTTATGCATTTGTGGATATTTAAGTGTGTTTGCTTGCAAGACCAGCTCTACTTTTATTAGAGAGATGTCCGTTTTACAAAGCAGACTTTGTCGAATGTTTGATAAAATTCTTGTAAAACGTGATATCGGGTTGATCATGAGTTTTTTATTTTTAGTCGAGTCGTATCCTAGATTGAGTCATGCTTTAGAATTTCTAAAAGTATAAAATTAGGAGTTCGATTCTAATAATTATTATTATTTATTTATTTTCTATAGTTGTGCTGAGACCGAGGCCTACTGGAACAAGCCAATCTATCTCTTTTACAAGAGCATCCATATTTTTTATAATGTATTTAAATATGATTTATTTTATTAAATGATTATGTATATCTTTGGTATAGGTTTTGTATATATTTAATATATATGTGATATATATGTTTGCTATATTTTTGGTATATATTCAATATATGTTGGTATATACTCAGCATATATTTGGTATATATATATGGTATATAATCAATATATGTTTGGTATATAATTGGTATATTTCTTTAAAAATGGATGCTATCATGTTTAAATTATGCATTTTATTATTTTTAATAATTATAAGATTTATTTAAACGATAGAAATAGAACGTGCTACCTAGTAGGCTGTATTATAATTGTGTACATACCAGTGCGTTAGACTTTAAGATTGATATCATGAGATTATTTTAATGTGAGAATTGATTTATTGATTATAAAGATTTATAGTGAGAGAGTGATGTGATTGCGAGAGCTCAGTTGACCTATTATCTCAAGGCCAATCACACTGGCTGTGAGAATGCAGAAGCTTGATTGACTTAGTGTCTCGGGGCCAATATACTGTCCAAAAATGGAAAAAAATATTTATAATTAAGTAAGGTTGTGGCTAGTGAGATTTAGTGATCAAGGTTGCAAACTATTTAGGGTTCTGCTCCAATCCTTCATTCAAAACAAACTTTTCTGTATCTGTTATTATATAAAAGTGGATTTTAGCATTTATGTGAAATGCATGTATATACCTATTATTATATTGATGTTTGATTGTACATGACTTTAGGTTAAATGTATATATATTATAATAATTCACTTAGTGAGGTCTAACTCCCCTCAATTTTTTTTCAGGATCTATACTACATCAGACCTTCCTCATAGTACCATTCACCAGACTCTTTCCTCCCCAGCTAATTTATGTAAATATTGAAATGACTCTTGTATTTTAATAATCACTATAGCAGTAGTGTTATTGTATCAGTAGTGTGTTGTATTATTAGAAACCTTGTACCCGAATATTGTATAAAGATATTTATATTATGTTATAAAATAAAGATTTGCTTTTATATTAATTAAAATTTTAATTCTAGCATATTTTTATATTATTTTTGCAAGTATTTTTATTTTAAGGCTTGCTATGGGTTCATAACTCCTTGGTTTGGATAATGATAAAGTTAGTATCAGAGCCTAGGTTATTAGTGTTATGGACCTAGGTTATTGGAGTCATATTTTCTTTAAAACCATTGTAGTAAATTAGGTTCGATTATGTCTTTGATTTAGTTTTTCGTGTAATCATTAGGATGTCCGTTTGTTGTCTATTATTGTCCATTTTTTCTAAATTTTATTGGTTTTTATCTTTTCAGAATGAGGACACAAGTGCATGTCGCTCCACTGATTGTTAAGGCTGAGGATGATGAGTCCTTTCAGGATAAGGTTCTACCCCTAGAGCCACCAGTCAGGCACAGAGGTAGAGGTAGAGGTAGTCCTCGAGGAGCAGCAGGTCATCATAGGCAAAGAAAGCTACATGATGAGGAACATGTAGAGCAGTGGTTTGAGGAAGCTGTTATACCTCAGTTGCACCACAGATGCAGCATGGTTATCAATAAGGTATGTTCAACCTTAAGGCAGCACTGTTTTATGCTAAAGTCGGTAGGATATCAATCGATAGGACTACAAACCCTCTAGACTTTTTGTATGTTATAGAGACGATGACTCAGACTACTCACACTAAGTATCAGAGGATCATGATAGTTGAGCTATTTTTTAAAGGACCATCCCTGGATTGGTTTGTTCAGGTCATCTAGCCGCAAATGATGACATTGACTTGGGCTCAATTTTGAGAGAGATTTATGAGGCATTTATGTCCAAAGCCTATGCGGATAAGCTACAGACTTTGGCTGACGGGTATTACCAGAGGTGACATCAATAGAGAAGTACACCAGAGAGTTCCTTAGACTAGGTCGATATGTAGAGGACCTTATCAAAGACCAATACTTCACAGTCATTATGTATGTCATCGAATTAGGTTCTGCATTCACTAGGATGCCTACTACAAGCCTTACTCTTGAGTCGGTGATAGAGTTGACTAAGGAGATAGAGCTCAGATTAGTTAGGCAGGGAGTTATGCATGATTATTATCATTTAGGAGGTGTATTGGCAGGAGGATCACAAAGCACTTAGTGAACCACATTTCATATTGATCCTATCAACAAATCTAGAGACCTCAATAGAGAGTCCATAAGAGTATCAGACATGGTCATTGCAGACTGCGTAGACCTATTAGATTTGATTATAGTTCTACCAGTAGTAGTAGTGTTCAGAGTTCGGGTTATGGCAGCACAGGATCAGTTGCTAGTGCTTATCAAATGTGTGGGACAATCTGTCAGGGACCATGCTACATGACTCCTAGAGCTTGTTTCATATGCAAATTGATGAGGCATTTTGCCATAGCTGTCCATATTCTGGCTACCAACAATAGTTTTCATACTAGTCTATTGCTAGTTTAGCTCCAACTCCTTATCAGTTGCCTCCATCTCAGTATTTGAGTATGATGCAGCTTGTTGCCTAGCAGGGGCATGGCAGAGGTAGTAAAGGAGGTACCAAGGGTTTTGGTTAGGCTTCCACCAGCCAGCAGGGAGGCCAAGGATAGGCCAAAGTTTTTACCCTAATCTAGCATAATGCTTAGGCATCCAACGGCTTTATTACAAGTATACTTCCAGTCTGTTACTTGGATGCTAGAGTTTTGATTGATTCGAGTGCCACATATTCTTTCGTGTCCCCTATTTTTACTTTGAAGTCGTGTTGGCAAACTTCGAGGATGGCATTTCCTTTATTTATCACCACTTCTCTAAGTGATTCATTAGACACTGACGTGGTTCTTTTTAGATGTCTGGTGTTAGTGGGAGTCAGAGAATTGCCAGTGGAATTGGTATTGTTGGATGTGATAGAGTTTGATGTGATCCTTAGTATGGATTGGTTATCACAACATTATGCCATTGTGGATTGTCAGAGTAAATAGGTGACTTTTATAATTTTGGGTGAAGAAGAGTTTAAGTTTATGGGTGATAAGAGTTCTGCATCTCAGAATCTCATTTCTGCTATCACAGTTAGAAAGATGTTGAGGAAAGGTTATCAAGGACACTTCAGTAGAGAAGTGTAATATCCCGAATTTTTAAATATTTTTATACTGCATCGGGATATGCAGTGTTAATATTTCTATATATTATGATATATTTACGAGTTAATATATATTTAAAACTTATTTTAATTATTTATTATTATTTTAAGTGCTTTACGTAAAATTTTCCCGGGACTTGCATTTTCGGGGAAATTTTCACATGAATAATTTACTATTAATTATTTTAAATAGATTTATGAACTTGCATGAACTCATACATATTTTAAAATACTAGATAACGTGTATATGTGTATTTATTTATTTAATTAGAATTTAATTAATTACCCTAATATTTTATTATTTATTTGTTAGTTTTATTGTTATTTAATTATTTTTATTTGTTATTAAATTTTTAAAATATTAAATTATAAGTGTGTGGTGTATATTTAATGTGTGTAATTTAATATTATTTTAATATATAGTATAAAGTATATATATATATATATATATACATATATATATTTAATATTAACAAATTATAAAAGTTTGGATTAATTACCGAATTGCCACTCGAACTCCTTCTTCATCCCCGACCGTTCCCCATCACCGTCCACCACTGCTACCATTGATTTCTTGCAGTTAGTGTGCCGTCCGGCGTGCCACCTCCTTCCTCAGTCTTTCCCGCCGCCTGCTGCAGCTGTTTCCGGCTTCTGGAAGCCATTTTTGGCCGGAGAAGCCGAAAGTGGGAGCAATGTCGTTCACGACGTTTCCAGCCACCATTTTTGACACCGTCGGTCTCTTTCTTCTCCTTGAGCTTTGGTGAGTGTGATTCCAAGCTTTGTTTCCCTTAAAATGGTCTTGATTTGCTTAGGTTTCGATTTTTCGAATTCAGCCTATTAGGGTTCTTGATTTTTTTTGAACTTCAATTTGATTTATTCATGAAAAATTCCTTCACAAATGTTGATCCTAGTAGCTTAATCTACATGTGTGAATTTTTGTAGAATTTTTGGAGATTATTTTGATTTTTGGGTATTTTTGAATATTTTAATATTATTTTCTAATTTTCGGAAATTAATTAATTAAATTATGAAATTGTGTTTTATGATAATTATAGGTGTTTAAATGAATTATAGAAATTTATTTGGAATTTTTATGAATTTCTATGTATTTATTTTGAATTTATTTAGGTTTATGTAATTTTGGAAAATTAGGTTAATTATGTTTTTAATTGAAATTAATTGGTTAATTGAGTTTAATTATTGATATTATTGATAAATATGTTGAGAAAATTAATTTTGAGTTATATTATTTTTGGTGAATTTTTGAAGTAATTTTAGTATATTTATATATATAAGGGCATTTTGGTAATTTTACATGAAATTGGCTAAAAATGTAATTTAATTGGTTTCAATAATTATTTAAGGTATAAAAATGATTTCTACAAATTATTTAGTATTTTCAATTTTATATATAATATAATTAATTAAAACTATTTTTCGTGATTTATTTTCAATTTTATATATAATATACGATTTTTCTAATAAAATGAGTTTTTATCGATTTTTACTGTGTTTAAGGGTTAATTATGTAATTTCTAATTATTAAATGTATTTCTATGATATAAGGGCATTTTTGGTATTTCTGAAATTGTTTCATGAATTGTGGACCCCGGTCAGTAGACTGTAGTTTGGAGTCCGACCGAGGGGTTGTGGATGAGTTGTTATGCCTGTTTTTCAAAGTGTGTTTCTTTGCAGGGTCGGCTCTACTCTTTGAGTAGAGAGATGTCCGTTTTACAAGGGAGGTTCTGTCGAATTTTTGATAGAATTCTCGTAAAACGTGATGTCCGGTCGAACCCTAATTTTGATTCTGTGTTTAATATTCTAGATCGAGTTCTAGGATTTTCTGTTAGGTTTATTCTGATGTCTGTTATTATTGTTTGTTTAGTTGCGCTGAGACCGAGGCTTAGTGGACCAGGCCCGTCGGACCCATCTCGAGGAGCGCACTAAGTGTGAGTTACTATTTTATATATATATATGCTTTAGGATGCATGATTTAGAAATATATGTTTGATTTTGATTATATATGCATAAATAATGTGATTAGTATTTAAGTATATCTTTAGTTTATTTTTGGTTTATTTTTGGTATATATTAAATTATATGCATGTTTTATTAATAAATTATATTTAAAATGTTTTTAAATATATTCCTAGCTTATTTTGTAATTTAATTGGATTTATTTGACGTATAAATACTCGAAATATACCTGGTTTACTTTTGGTATATTTCCAGTATATATATGGTTTATATTGTTATGTTATTTAAATTCATGCATTATTTATTTGTGAATGAATGTTTTATATTTATTAATGAAGGATTTGGGAGTGTGATTGCTGGAGCTCAGTTGATCAAGTGTCTCGGGGCCAATCACACTGGCAGTCAGACTGCTGGAGCTCGGTTGACTTAGTGTCTCGGGGCCAGTCTACTGTCCAAATAGAATAAGTGAATATATTTGGAATAAGTGAGCCTGTATGGCTAGAGTGTTGTCTAACACTGTTTTGAGGTTGCGATTTTCTAGGGTTCTATTTGATCCTTCATAAACGATGATTTTTAATAAAAATATATAAAATGATTTTACTGCATATGTGTGTACTTGCCTGTATATATACATATTAGATATATACTGTTGATTGTATGCATTGTCATTTAGTATGCATGTATATATATTATAGTAATTCACTCAGTGAGGTCTGACTCTCCTTCGTTGACTAATTTTTTAGGAGAGTCATCATCTTCAGACCTCAGTAGCAGGCCTATACGCCAGATTTCTTCCGCCCCGGCTTCTTTGTGTAAACTGCTTATCTGAGTCTTTAGTTTTATTTTATAATCTAGACACTGCAGTAGTTGTAAATAAATTATGGGTTTTATGTATTATATTTGTGTAAGTTATGTATTTTGAGAAATTGAACTGAGACTTGTATGAAAGAATTTATCTATATATGAGATATGGACATTATTTTGATATTTATGATTTTGTTCCGCTGCATAGTATTTTATTTAACTGTGATATTATTATTACTATTGCATGTTCATTTTATTTTTAGGCTTGCTACGGGTTCCGGATTCGAAAGAATTCTCGTTCCCTAGCGCCGATCATGGCCCCTGTTTTTGGGTCGTGACAAGAAGTTATCTCTCATAGATGTTCCAATAGCTTGTGAGTTTCTTGACATTTTTCCTAAGGAGTTGCCAAGTTTACCACCTCACTGAGAGATCAAATTTTGTATAGATGTGGTCCTAGGCATAACCCCTATTTCGATGCCACCTTACAAAATGGCTCCTATAAAGTTAAAATAATTAAAAAAGCAGTTGTAAGATTTGCTGGGCAAGGGTTTCATTAGACATGGTGTTTCTCTTTGGGGTGCACCAGTCCTTTTTATAAAGAAAAAGGATGGTACACTGAGACTGTGCATGTATTATAAAGAGCTGAATAAGGCGACAGTGAAGAACAAGTATCATCTTCCAAGGATAGATGATTTATTTGATCAACTTCAGGGTGCATAGTTCTTTCCCAAGTTTGACTTGAGGTCATGTTATCATCAGTTGCGGATCAGTGAAGCTGATGTTCCTAAAATGGCATTATGCACTCGATATGGTCACTATGAGTTTCTAATAATGTCCTTCGAGTTGACTAATGCACCAGTTGCTTTTATGGACCTTATGAACAAGGTATTTAGACTATTGGTGGTCAGTTTATGGTAGTCTTCATTAATAATATACTTGTATATTTAAAGAGTATGGAAGAGCACGTATATCACTTGAGGACAGTACTACAGACACTGAGAGAACATAAGCTTTGTGCTAAATTCTCAAAGTGTGAATTTTGGTTAGCGAGTGTTGCATTCCTTAGACATGTGGTGTCTAAAGATGGTATTTAGGTTGGTCCACAAAAGATTAAACCATTTTCTGAATGGGCTAGACTTAGTCATGTAGATTCAAAGTTTTTTGGGTTTGGCTGAGTACTATAGGAGATTTTTGCAGGATTTCTCAAGAATTGTAGCTCCTATAACTCGCCTAACTCAAAAGAATCTGAAGTTTGCATGGTCAAATGCTTGTGAGAATAATTTTCAGTTATTGAAGGAGAAGTTAACCACAGCTCCAGTTATGACCTTACCTAATTGAGAAGATAAATTTACTGTGTATTATGATGCCTCTAAAGTCGGTCTAGGTTGTGTGTTAATGTAGAATGGTAAGGTGATAGCTTATGCTTCGAGGCAGTTGAAAAAGTATAAACAAAATTATCCTACTCATGACCTAGAGATGGTTGTAGTGATCTTTGCTCTCAAGATTTGGAGACATTATTTATATGGGGTGACTTATGAGATTTTCACAGATCATAAGAGTTTGAAGTACATTTTCTAGTAGAGAGATATGAACTTAAAGCAGAGGAGATGGTTGGAACTCCTGAAGGATTATGATTACGATGTTCTTTATCATCCAAGGAAAGCTAATGTGGTAGCAGATGCTTTGAGTAGGAAGTCCTTAGGTAGTCTTGCTCACATTAGTATGGAGAGGAGACCTTTGATCCAAGAGTTTCATGAGTTAGTGGATTAAGGTTTAATGATGAAGATTAGCATATCATAAGGACTATTAGCTCAATTTAGAGTCAAATCAATGTTGAAAGATAGGATTAAGGTAGCTCAAGAACGAGATCCTATTCTAGCAAAGCTTGAGGAGAATGTTCATAAGGGGAAGTTCACTTATCTCACACTTAATGATGAAGGTATTTTATGGATTAGTGGTAGATTATTCATTCCTAATGTGGATAATTTAAGAGAGAAGATCCTTAAAGAAGCGCATTCTACAACTTACAATGTACATCCAGGTGTTAATAAGATGTACCACAGCATTTAAGATTTATAATGGTGGGATGGATTGAAGAAGGATGTAGCTAATGATTTTTTAAGTGCTTGACTCGTTAGTAGGTGAAACCTGAGCATTAGAATCCTTTTGGGAAGCTTCAACCTCTTCCTATTCCTAAATGGAAATGTGAGAGAGTTGATATGGATTTTATGGTAGGGTTACGTTGTTCAAAGGATGGATACAATTCCATCTAGGTGATTATGGACAGGTTAACCCAATTAACTCATTTATTACCAATTAAAGCTACTTATTCTATAGCTAAGTTGGTTAAGTTGTATATTAAGCACATTGTGTGCCTTCATGGAGTGCCTGCTTCCATTATATCTGATAGAGGTTCAGTGTTTACCTCTCAATTTTGGCAGAAGTTGTAGGAAGCAATAGGCACCAAGCTTGATTTCAGTACTACTTTTCACCCTCAAACAGATGGTCAATTTGAGAGGATGATCCAAACACTTGAGGATATGTTAACAATGTGTGTATTAGATCTTGGAGGTAGTTGGGATGATCATTTGCCACTTGTAGAATTTTCTTATAATAACAACTACCATAGCAGTATTGAAATGGCACCATATGAAGCTCTATATGAAAGGAAGTGTAGATCCCTTGTATATTGGGATGAGATTGGAGAGAGAGCGTTAACTAGACTGGAGATTATCCAGGATGCAGCAGAGAAGGTTGTTTTAATCAGAAGGAGATTAAAAACTGTAGCTAGCAGATAGAGGACCTATACGGATCTAAAGCACAGAGATGTGGAGTTTCAAGTTAGAGACTATATGTTTCTGAAGGTGTCTCCGATAAAGGGTGTGATGAGGTTTAGCAAGAAGGGAAAATTAGCACCGAGATATATTAGACCATTGGAGATTCTGGAGAGAGTGGGCACGATTACATATCAATTGGCTTTGCCTTTGAATCTATCTCAAGGGTCCCACTATTCCATATCTCGATGCTAAGGAAGTATATTTTAGACCCTTCGCACGTATTGCAGCTTGAGAGTGTGGAAGTGAACAAAGACCTGATATATGAGGAGGAGCCAGTCACGATAGTGGATTATGCAGATCTTGATGGTCAAAGTATTATGGAGGAGCAACAACGTGAAGGAGCACATGTGGGAGACTGAGGCTGAGATGTGAGTGGCCTACCCTTAGTTTTTTCCTCAATGAATTCCTATTTTCTATTTTTTTATTTGAAAATTCAAGGATAAATTTTTGTAAGGGGGAAAGATTGTTATAACCCGATATTTTTAAAAATTATTAAATTAATTTTGAGATATGCAATATTAATAAATATTTTAAATTTTTATATATTATGATTGTTTTATGTAATTTAATTTTAGTGTTGTATATTATTATTTATTTATCTATTAATATTATTATTGTTATTATTTATGAATAGTATTAAATTATTTTATTTTAAATATTTTAATTTATAGTGGTGATTTTATTTAAAAGTAATCATTTAATTCAAAAAATATTATTATTATTATTATTATACATGTGCGTGTGTTGTTGTATTTTGTCTTTTTCCTAGTTAATTAATTAGAAAAAAACAAGACATTAAAATTTTCAGGTTTCCTTATCTCCCTCCTTTTTCTTTTTTCTTTCTTTTCTTTTCTTATTCTTCTTCTTCTTCTTCTCCGGTTTCTATCAGCGCCACCCACACCTTCGCCAGCCACCACTGAACCACCACCACCTCTTCCTTTCCCTTTGTTTATGTCGTCGTCTGCAGCCTTCTTCTTCCCCATCACCAGTGAGAAGCAGAAACGCAGCAGCGGCAACTACAGCAACGCCGACAACATTTTGGTGGAGAAAGCTTGTTCTGCTGGGCTAGTTTGACTCCTCTCAATCTGAGCAAGCTCATTCTCTAGTCGTTTTGAGCTTAGAAGATCTGGTTAGTGATCTATGCTCAAGTTTTAGTTTAGGTCAACTTAGGTTTTTCATTTTTTGAGCTTGATTTTGTGTGATTCATGCTTAATTCCTTTAGAAATGTTGTTGTGTTCAACTAGAGCTACTCAAATATATTTTTGTTTGATTTTTCTAAATTAATTGGATTTTTTGTGTTTTGATTTTTTGGCGAGTCATTGTTCTGGCGACCCTTGCTGGAAATTTTTTATATTTTTAATAAATTGTTTAAATTATTTTAATTATAGTTTGTGAAGAAAATTGGGTGAAATTGATTGTAGATTTTTAGTTACGAATTTATTTAGTCTATGCGTAAAATTGTATTTTTGAAAAATAGGGTGAATTTTATTAATCATATGATTTTTATTGAAAATAATACTAATTAGTATATTTAATATAAACGTTAAGCTTTATATTTGAGAAAATAGATTTTTACGAATTTATAGTAATTTTGGTTAATTTTCGGTAAAATATTTAGTATTATGGTAATTTTTTATAAAATATAGATTTTCTTTTATATTAATTAAAGTTTTAATTCTGATGTACTTTTATATTATTTTTGCATGTGTTTTTATTTTAAGGCTTGTTACGAGTTTCAGATTCGAAAAAATTATTATTTTCTAGCGCTGGTCATAACTCTCCAGTTTGAGTCATGATATGAAGTCATATCATATAATTATTTAAATAAAATAATTATAAAAATTGTAATGAATTATAACTATATTAAGTTAATATTTAATTTTTATATAAATAAATAACATTGTTATTATTTTTTAAATTTTTATTTAATAATAATAATAATAATATGTTTACTTGTTTATTTACTATATATCATGAGTTAATTTTTTGTTCACATAGTTGTTCATTAGTGTGTATATATATATAAAATTAAGTCAGTTTAAACTGAACTTTTTGGTTTTGAAAAAATAGAAACGAAACCAAAATTATCAGTTTTTTGTTTAGTTTTGGCTCAGTTTGATTCCTGCACACCCTTAGGGTGGACTTTTTTTTTTTTTTTTTTTTTTTTTTTTTTTTTTTTTTGCTGAAAGTTTCTGGTCTAGGAGTTAAACTTCAATTCAACACAAAATTTCTGTGAAATAATTCGAAATTCGTACAATTATTTCTGTGAACTAATTTTTCAATCCTTTTAATTACAATACAATATATGCAAAATTACTGTTGCTTATAGAAATCAAATTTAGCTCATTAATATGCTTTGCTTGTTGATAGTTTTTGCATTAGAAATTTAATTTTTAAGGTTTAATAGGAAATTTTGTTGAGAATATAAGAAAAGTACTATCAAGATGTATATGGAGTTAATGGTTTAGAAAATATTGAAATTATAACATTTAGAAGAGGTTTCAATTTTCTATTTTATGAAAACGTTAAAAAAAAAAAAGGTAAAATGAAATTAAAAAAAATTCCATAAATAAGTACAATATAAGAAGACAGTTTGGGTTTCCTCTTGATTGAAAAAAGCACATTGGAGAATATGAAGATTCTATATCTTTTTTTTTTTTTTAATAGTAGGTTCCATTTTTCTTATTTAATAAATTTCTTCCTAAATGTAAAATGAAAAAAAGAAAAAGGAAAAGTCCATTCATAATTTCATCTCAAACTCACAACTCTGAAATGCAATAGATTTCACATAAAAATGCAGTTTATAGGGTAATTATTTTTAACTCAAAAAATATATTTTTTTTTTTACATTTTATTTTACATTATTTATACATCTTACATATTACATTCGATGTTTATATATTTTTACAGTTAATCCAACACAAATAGTTTTTTAGTTTTTTAATAATTTTATAAAAAATAAATAAATTATTTGTTGGTAATTGTAATAATTATTGTTTGGACTGCAAAAAGTATCATTGGCCATTTATATGATCAAGGCATAATCAACCTTATTTTAATTTTAGCCAACTTAATTTTGAAGTATTAATATGTGTATTTTAAGTGTGTATAAGCTAGGTGCATATTAAAGGCATTTCCAAACTTATTGTTTAAGGAATAGCATTTTAGCAGTGATGCTCATGATCTTTATCATGATTCTAAGCATCCCCACAAACACAACCTTAAAGAAATGCTTAAGTTTTAAATCTATCAAGTGACCCTCATAGTCTTGATCACGATCGTGAGATCATTCGTGACAATGAGATCATGACTGTGATCAAGAAGATCATAATCATAAGTCAAGTTAAAAGAATTGACAAACTAAGTAGTGAACCTCATCATCTGAGTCACGATCATGAGGTGGTAAATCATGAGTATGACTAAGACTATCATGAACCTTACCAACTGGAGCTGAAGAATAACTTTGCAAAGTGACCCTCATGATCCTGAATGAAGGTTTGATCCCGAGTCAGACAAAATGAGTCTCGAGCCGGACCAAATTGGAGACAATTAAAGGACTCACACGTTGACCTTCACGGTCCTATGTCATATTGTGTGTGTAATTTTTTGGTTTTGAAATAATAGAAACCGAACGAAAATTATCAGTTTTTTGTTTAGTTTTGGTTCTGTTCAATTTCTGCACACCCTTAGGGTGACTTAATTTTTTTGGCAATCTTTTTTTGCTGAAAGTTTCTGGTTTAGGAGTTAAACTTCAATTCAACACGAAATTTCTATGAAATAATTTGAAATTCATATAATTATTTCTGCGAACTAATTTGTGAATCCTTTTATTTACAATACATTATATGCAAAATTACTGTTTCTCATATAAATCAAATTTAGCTCATTAATATGCTTTACTTGTTGGTAGTTTTTGCATTAGAAATTTAATTTTTAAGGTTTAACTAGCATGTGGCCCACGTGAGATTAGTTTTTTGTTAAAAATATTTTTTATTTTAAAATGTATAATAAAATTATATTTAATAATATGTTCAAATTAATTATATTTTTAATTTAGTAAGAAAATAATAAAATGTTGATGTTTGTTATTTTTGGTAATTAGAATAAATATATTTGATGTAGGTAATTATTTTGTAATATTTTTTGTGGGAAATAATTTGAAATAATCAAATAAATACTTATAAATGTAATTTTCTTATTAAAAAAATAGATATTTTATAAATTGTAGAGAAAGTAAATAAATATTTCATAGTGAATAGATTGGGTACAATTTTGTAAGTTCATAACATAATATTTGATGGTAATAATGACTCATTAAGATAATATTATAATTAATATAAAAATTAAAATATTATAATTAATAAAATAAAGTAGCGTAAAATATAAAATAATGACTCAAATAAGATAATATTTAGTGCAAACAAATTATTACAATTATAAATATGATTAATAAAAAATATCAACTTCAAAAATAAAAATAAGAACGAAAAATTAATATTACAACACAGAAGAAAATAAACCATTAACGACAACTCAACACAAAATTACAAAATCCATTATAAATTAACACATACGTACCTCTATAGCTCAAAATATAATGTGTTAAACACTATGCGTTAAAGACCCAGCACCACCACTCCGTCCCTCCCCAAAACATGCATGCAAATTTATAGAAAAAGCCTTTCTAACATATATACACCCCGTAAATCCACTCACAGCACACATAGAGACACAAAACGCATCACTCATCCCAAAAGTGGCAAAAGAGTACCCAAAAACCATTAATATATTGTTATTGTACCATTTCTATATTCCCTTCATAATATTTCTCCTCAACAATCCATCATCTTGTCTAATTATCTAATCTTCGGGAAAAAAAAAAAAAAAAAAAAACCCTATGTTCTCCACTTTCTTGCTCAAATCCACCTAATGGGTACTCCCAGATTTTCTTTATCTTCTATTTTCCTTCAAGTTGCTGATGAGCTTGTCTTTAGTAGAATCAAAGACATATTGGCAAGATATAGACATGTTGAAAGAGTTGAAAGTGGGCTTGAGCCAAGCTCAGTGAGTCCAGGTTCTTGCGATATATATATATATATACTTAACTTTACATTTGTAATACACAAAAATATATATACATATATATACTACACATAAACACATGCACATATATTAACAATAATATAGTACTAATAATAATAATAATACTATCACATGCATAATAATAATACATGCATGCAATAATACTATTAATAATAATAACAATAATAAATAACAATAAAGATACTAAAAATAATACTATTAAAAATATTAGCAATGAAAAGGATTTTAATACTTTAAATAATAAAACTCACAAATTAATTATTTTACATAAATAAAATATTTAGAATAAAATAAATTAATAATATACACAATTCATGATAATATATAAATAAAATTTAAAATTTATTAACACTGCATATCCCAAAATAATTTTATATTATTTAAAATATCAGGTCATTACAAGAATACGAATAATACAAGTTTTTTAATTAACTGCTGCAGTATCTAGAATTTAGTTATACAATACATATTTCAATTTAACATACATAGTGCAATCGGTGAAGAATGAACCCAGTGCAAATGAGGAACACTAGAAAGTTTACTATAAGATCCTGAAAAATATAAGTTGAGAGGAATCAGACCTCACTGAGTGAATCAATTTTATAAAAAGCATGATGATTTAATACCATTTGTTAAAATCATTTTTAGAATAAAGTAATTATAATTATTAAAATCATTTACTTTTCTCAATAATATTTATATAAAATCTCTTTATAACCCTTAAATTAATATAATATAAAATCCCCATAACAAAAGATATAAAGTAATTATTTTAGCAGAAAACTTAGTAGAACACCTAAACCATTATTCTAATAGCCTTTTTGGCTCTCTTTAATCCAAGTGACTACCGTCCAGAGAGCAAGTTCAACTGAGTTACTGCCATAGTCATTTCACACTCATATTGATGTCCTAAGAGTAAATTTAAATGAGTTACATCCCTTTTTCCGATCTGAGAGCACTAGCTCCACCGAGCTCTAACCACTTACTCTTACCCGAGAGCACACACTCCACCGAGTTCTAACCACTTACTCTTACCCGAGAGCACACACTCCACTGAGTCCATTTCACATTTTACACATATACTGAGATATTACCCATGCACACGTGGTCCTAGTGATACCCATTATATAGTACGTTATACCATTATCTCCAAATCAATTTGAATTATAAATAATTAAATAAAATAAATAATGAATAATTAAACGACTAGATAATAATTAAATAAAATATAACGAAATAATTTTTCTTTATGCATGCTTTCAATTACTATTCATAAATGTAGAATAAATGATCATGCATATAACAAAATAAATATATTCATAAATCAATCATATAATCATTTCTTTACTATTTTTAATTACTTGAAAATATAATGAAAACACACACAACACACATTTCATAAAATTAACTCACAAGTTAAGTGTGTCAAGCGACGCGTTCTCTACTGCCCTGGTGCTATAGTTTGAGTCCCAAAGTTCTCTAAAATAAATAATATTTATTTAAAATATGATCGTAAAATAAAATAAATAAATTCATGAAAATTCATAGAATTATGACAACTATAGGATTGACGAAATTGACTCAACCAAAGACACAACTCAACTAAAACTAGAAATTTGACATAGGGCGATATCATGTTTTACGAGAAATCTATCAAAAATTTTAGAGAATCTCTTCTGTAAAACGGACATCTCTCTACTAAAAGTAGAGTTGTTCTTACACAAAAAAACATACTTCGAATATTCTCACAACACCAAATCTTATGTTGGGCCCCCAAACTACAATAAATGCCCAATTGAGAGCCATAATTCACAATAAAAATAGAATAAAATAATTTTTTTTAAATCACCAAAAATCATAAAATCTCATTTAAATAACCACAAAGTAATTTATTTCCATAATGAATCATACAACATATTTATTTTCCAATAAATAGTAAAATTCTAGTTTATACTTAAATTTTCATCAATAAATATACATAATTCAAATCTTACAATTAAATTAACATTAATTGCAAATAACCATTTAAATTACTTAAATATATCACAAAATTAACAAATAACTTATTTCAGCTTAAAAACAATAAATTAGTTTATTATTCATATTATTTTCTGAAAATTAATATAAGTTAGTTAAAAATAGGAAATTAATTATAAAATTATCTTAATACTATTATTATTCAAAATCTATCTAAAACATAATAATTAACAATAATTTACTTAAAATAATAAATATTACAAATTTATAATTAGTTAACATAATTATATCTAGACTTAAAAATTATTATTACTTATAAAATTTTAGAAAATTCATAAAAATATATTTTAACACTAAATATAATTAAATAAATCAAATAATTAAATACTATAATATTTATATACATTTATATTATTTCTGGAAATTAATCTAAAATCAACAAAATCTACAAAAATGCTAATTTAGCTAATAAAATTATATTATACATTCTAAAAATTAAAATCATCATTAAACATGCTAATTAACTATAAATTTAACAAAAATCAACTTAATTAAACAAAATTTAACAAAAACTCTAAAACACATTTACCTCGATTTAGAACGATCAAGGAGGAAATCAAAGAAACAAAAGGTAGATTCAAAAGGCTTGGAAAATGAGGAATCACGACCATCCGAAGTTGGAATCTTCACCGATGACCAAAACTATTTCCGACCAAAAACACAACAAAGAGAGAGAAGAAAAAATGGCGTTGGTGGGGCTAGCTGGAGAAGGAGACGACAGTGAGCTAGCGAGGTGGTTGGCATCAAGTGGGCGGAGGTGAGGCAAGGGTTGGTCTGGTTCGTAAATGGCAATGGCAAAGAAAGAAAGAAAACAAAAATGAAATGAAGAAGGGGAAGAAGAAGATGTGCACTGTCACGTTTTTATTTTTTTTCTAAAAAATGAAAAGGACAATTAAAAAAATAATACTAAAATTCAAAATATCTTTCTAAAATTCAAATTCATTAAAAAAATTTTAATTAAAACTTTTATTAATAAAACACTATTAACACTAATTAAATAAAATAATTAAACCTTATAATCCATATTTACTATTAATAAAATGATATTCACAATTAAATTCCCAATCTAATTTTATAATAAATATTGGAATTCGGGTGTTTATAATCTTCCCTCCTTATAAAAATTCATCCTCAAATTTAAATAAATAAAAAGAAATACAAATGTTTATTAATGAAAAAAATAAGGGTGCGTCGCTTGCATTCCTGCCTTAGTCTCCCATGTGCAATCCTCCACCACATGCTTGCTCCATAACACTTTCACCATCGAAATTTCTTTACTGCGGAGCTAACGAACTTGTCGATCCACTATTGCTACTGGGTACTCTTTATACGTCAAATCCTCATTGAGCTCCACTGTCTGAGGCTAAAGGACAAGCGAAGGATCAAAAATATACTTCCTTAACATTGATACATGGAGCACTGGGTGGATTCAAGATAACTATGGCAGTAACACCAGGCTGTACGACATTTCACCAACTCTTGATAAAATCTCGAAGGGTTCGATGTATTTTGGAGCTAACTTACCCTTCTTACCAAACCTCATCACTCCCTTCATTGGAAACACTTTTAGAAACACCAAGTCTCCAATAGAGAATGACATATCCTTCCTCTTAGGGTCTACATAGTTCTTCTATCTACTGAAGGTCATCTTCAACCTCTGCTGAATGATGAGAACCTTTTTAAAAGTCACTTGCACCAATTTCGGTCCTGTTAACTGTCTCTTGCCAACTTCTCAACATAAAGGCAATCTACACTTTCTTCCATATAGAGACATTTAAATACTTGCATGATAACTATTGTTATATGCAAATTCAATCAATGGCAAGTGTACATCCCATTGGCCACCAAATCCATCATACACATCCGAAGCATATCCTCTAAAGTCTGAATGGTTCTTTTTGACTGACCATCAATTTAAGGATAAAAAGTGATACTGAAGTCCAACCATATACCCTAAGACTTATGTAATTCTTGCCAAAAGACTAAAGTAAAAATGGCTCCTCAATCTTATTGGTACTCTATGGAGACAAACAATCCGGTTAACATACAATCTTACTAACCTATTAGTAGAGTACATCTTTTTAATTGGAAAAAAGTGAGTTGACTTTGTCAGTTTGTCAACTATCACCCAGTTAGCATCATAGCCACTTAATGTACGAGGTAAACTACCTACAAAACCCTTAGTAATCACATCCCACTTCCATTATAAGATGGGAAACTGTTGTAATAATCCTCAAGGCCTTTAGTGTTCCAACTTCACTTGCTGACAAGTAAGACACTTGGACACAACTTCTGCAATGTCTCTCTTCATCCCATTCCACCAATATGTATCTTTCAAATCATGACACATCTTGGTAGAACTTGGATGAATACTATAAGCAGAAAAATGGGCTTCCTCCATAATCTCGTTTCTCAAATCATCCACATCTGGTACACACAGCCTTGTGCCCAAACACAATATGCCCTCACTGTCAATAACAAAGTCTCTAACTTGACCTTTTTGCACTTTAAACAATCTTCTGCAACTATGGATCTCTTCTTTGAGCTACTTTAACTCTATCAAAATACACTGATCGTACTTTGAATTGAGCTAAAAGACATTTCTTGGTCACTTTCAACTGCAACCCCTAATCAATTAGTTCATGTAACTCCTTAATTATTGGTCTCCTTTTTGTGCTAATGTGTATAAGACTGCCTGCTAATTTCCTACTTAGTGCGTCAACTACCACATTCGCTTTATCCAGATGGTAAAGAATAGAGCAATCATAATCTTTCAGAAGTTCCATCCATCTCCTCTATCTCAAATTCAAGTCTCTTTGCTGAAAGATGTACTTTAATCTCTTGTGGTTGGTGTCTATTTCACAAGTTACACAATACAAATAAGGCCTCCATATCTTTAAAGCAATACCACAGTTGCCATCTCTAATCATGGGTAGGGTAGTTCTACTTGTGCTTTTTTAACTATCATGAAGCATAAGCAACCACTCTCTCATTTTGCATTAATACACACCCCAGTCCTACTCAGAAAGCATCACAATGCACTGTATACTCTTCATTTCCTAAAGGTAAAGTTAATATTGGAGCTCAATTCAATAAGTCCTTAACTAATTGGAAGTGCTCTTCACATATATCAGTCCAAATAAACTTGATATTTTTCTAAGTTAGCATTGTTAAAGGCACTACAATCTTAGAGAAATGCTTCATAAATCTCCTATAACAGCTAGCTAAACCCAGAAAACTCCTAACTTTTATCACTGTCGTCAGCCTTGGCCATTCTATAATGGCTTTTATTTTTATAGGATCCACTTGTATGCCATCTCTAGACACCACCTGGCCTAAGAATGCCACTTGATCCAACCAAAATTCACATTTAAAGAATTTGGCATACAGTTGATGCTCTCTCAAAGTCTGAAGCACCATTCTCAAATGCATGACATGCTCAGCTTCACCCCTTGAATACGCCAAGATATCATCAACAAAGACTATCGTAAATCGATCCAAGAATGGCCTAAACACCTGGTTCATCAAGTCGATAAAGGTTGTTGGGGCATTAGTCAACCCAAAGGACATTACTAAAAATTCATAGTGGCCATATCTCATCCAAAATGTAGTCTTGAGTACATCTCTACTTTTAATTCTCAACTGATAATACCCAAATCTCAAGTCGATCTTAGAAGCAATAAACTCCTTGAAGCTAATCAAACAAGTCATCAATCCTTGGAAGAGGATACTTTTTCTTAATGGTGACTTTATTCAATTATTTGTAATCAATACATAGTCGAAGGCTACCATATTTCTTCTTTATAAATACATAGGAACACCCCCAAGGAGATGAACTAACTTTAATAAAACCCTTATCAAGTAATTCTTACAACTGCTCCTTAAGCTCCTTTAATTCTACTGATGCCATTCTATAAAGTGGCATCGAGATAGGATCCAAACCCAGTATAATAACATCTATATAGAACTCTTTCTCTTTATTTGGTGACAATCCTAGTAATTCTTCAGGGAAAACATCAAGAAACTAGCAAACCACAGGTACCTTCTCTATTACTCTTGTATCTACCTTTGTGTCTTTAACCACAGCTAAATAACCTTTACATCCTCTTCTAAGCATCTTTCTAGCTGTGATAGTAAAAAATAAGATTCTGAGGCATTGAACACTTATCGCCTCAGAACTGAAACTCTTCATCATTAGGGATTTTGAAAATCACCTCTTTCACCTATATAAGCACCTAATTTCAGGATGATGAAGTGTGGATGCGACAGAGGACTCCATTAATGAAAATATTATAAATAGATCTTCAACACTTGAAGTTTAAAACCTCAAAAGTCTAAATGCATTTCCAAAAGAGTTTAATTGGTTTTTTAAGGACTTAATCATAATGTTTTTTAAGGACCTAATTGAAAATTTTAAATTCTTTCAGGGGTATTTTTTATAATTAAAAGTAAAAAAGGTCATAATTTTATAATTTTAATTGGAATTATCAAAATTATGTAATCTCAATTGAAATTTTGTAATTCTGATCAGAACTATATAATTCCAATTGGAATTATACATTTTTTGTTTATTTTTTTATTTTTACAGTAAATAAAATTTTTGCGCTCTCAATTATGATTGGTTAAATAATATCATAAATTCCTTTTTGGGATTTATCTAAAATTTTAGGAAATAAAAATTCTTTTTAAAATCAAAACTCTATCACTAAGAAGAGATAAAATCACAATATGATACGTCTTTTAGTTAGGGTTTTTCCATAAAAACCCAGCTTAAACTCTCATAAGGGGGCTCTCTCTTTTAGCTGGACCTTTTTTGGAGGCTTTCACTTTTCTTATGCAGTGTTCAAAAAATATTTTCTTGTGAAGTATTTGTTCTTTGAGTAAGAAGCAAGAACCTTTGGAAAGGAGAAAAACAAGTATTGAAGGTCCATTTAAAAAGCAACGATGATTTATACTAGTTTGAGGGGCCAATTAATATTGCATTCATACCATCTCCTCTCCTACTTCCTTATTGTTTTATTTTTTTATTTTTTGTTCTATTAAATTTCAAATTTATTTAATTTTTTATTGTTATTTTGTTTATTCAGTAACCATTGTTTATTTTTGTGTTTGTCTTGATGATTATGGAGACAGTTAAATGATAAGTTCACTTAGAGAACAAAATCCATGAAGATCCATGGAATGCCATGGATTAAATTTTATAGTCGAATATAGTTTCTAGGTTTTAATTTATTTATTTATTATTTCATTGGTTGCTTTATTTTGTATTTTTTATTTAAGGTTGTATAAATTTTTATTTTCTTATTATTTTTAGTAGATCATTATAATAGCCCAATAGTAAGAATAATTAAGTTATGTGTGTGTGGTTTTATATTTATTTTAACTAATTGGGTAGTAAGATTAGGGTTTTAATTGGGTGATTAATCAAAATTGATGGCTATAGAGGTAATTAGAGTTTTTTAATTAAAATTGAATTAGATTTAAATGGATAGAATTAGGGTTGCTTGTTAATTATTTTATTTAGTAATAATTGTTATTTAAGGTCACCTTTAACTAAATTAGGATTTTAAAAAGAAATAAATTTAATTGATTTTTTGATTTTTTGATTTGATTGTTTTGATATTTATTGTTTTTGGGCTTGTTTACTTTTTATGTGTTTTGGGCCCTAAGCCCATATTAGGCTTTGACCTATTTATTTGATTTTAGGCTTAGTTAATTCTTTTTAGGCCCATCTTCTAATTAGCCCATTTCATTTAGGAGATTATTAATTAATTAGGTCTAGATTTTAATTAAAATGCATTTTAGGCTTATAATTAATTAGAAATTAGGTTAGAGATAGGCACATTTAGTTAATTAGTTATAGGCCCACCAAGTCTAATTTAATTAATTTAGACTTAGCCCATTAAATTAAAGCCTTTTTCTAAAACTTGTAGATTTAAGATCACCTTAGAATTAAAATATGTAGAATTAAGCCCACTAATTTAAATATTTCATAATTTGTAGATTTAGACCCATTTTTAGAATTAAAATAAATATACTTAGGTTCATTTAATTAAAATTAAGTAGGAATTCGATTCATTAGTCTTTAGGCTCATTTGTAAATTAAAACATGTAGGTTTAGCCCATTTAATTAAATTCAATGTAGATTAGACTAACTTAGGGATTATGAATTTAAATGAATGCATTATTTGCACATATTTTTTATGACTACTTTGCCTAGAGTTAATTGTTTAAATAAGGGTTTATATGAAATTGCATGTAAATAAAGGGTAACATAGTAATTCTAAATAAACACAAGACTGAAAAAAGTTAGTATTCTGTCTCTGGAATCTCCTGGTTATGGTACTGGCTTTCTTTTAGAGAATCGAGTACCATAATTTTTTTTATTTATCCCAATTATTACCTTGGGTGGAGATTCCTCATCTCCATGTCATGTCTTTATGACAGTGGTTAGTGTGTTCTTTAGAGTCTTGAGCTCAAATAATATCGCGGTTGCTAAGATCTTCGACAAATACTAAACCCTGCCATCTACAGTGGCAACTCCATTAAGGATAAGAGATACTGATTTTACTTGTGTTCTTTAGAATTATTTTATTAATTATTATTTTATTCTTACATTCATTTTGCATGTCCCTATTAACCGATGACATTGGTTTATGATTCCATGATTCTACTAGATTAATAGGATTGTAAATTGGCTAACTATCACATTTAGCCTTAACTTGGTTCAAAAAAGATTACTAGGCTCATCTGACCTAAGTTTATAACCCAAGTCTTAAAGGAGGGTATTCTTCTTTCGAGTTTCCAAAGGATGTCGAGCCCCTCTAACCTTGGCCTGTAACTCAAGTCTTAAAGGAGGGCATCTTATGAAGGGAACCTTTACCTTTTTCACCAGGCTCAGGTCATGTAGTGACTTAGTAACTTCCCTTAGGATTACCTAAATTTCATGTCTTTGTTGCCATAAGGTATTTTATCTATAAAAGCCCAAACCCATACTTTTGAAGCCCATCAAGATTAATAAAGATTGGGCTATACTTTTATACCTAGAAATATTGTTTCTATACTTTACTGCTTTGAGAGATTTGGCATGCACGTTGGTTCTTGATATCCCCTATTGATATTAAGGTCAAGACCAAAAGTCCTAGGAAAAGTGACTCGCCATTGAATATGTGCATATGAGGAATAAGGTTGTAAGGATGTATGTACACTTGACTTGTTACTTGCTACTTATTGCATACCATATGCATCATGCATCATACTAATACTTTATTTTTCAGCCATCATAGATTCATTTGGGTTTTCCTGTGTTTGGAGTCATAAAGGTGGTAGACAAGTGAGAACGAGTTTAAGCCTATAGTCAGTTGCGAAAGAGATCCTTAGCAGACTAGAAAGAAGTTCTATCAATCCACTCTACCTAGAAGCTACATAAGCTCTAGCTAAAGAAGTAGAAGAAATGGAACAACAAAAGGGAGGAAACTAGGCCCTAAATGACATTAAAGGAGCATTGATGGATGACATGAGAGTAATGATGCAAGATGAACTAAGACAAGTTTTGGCTAGATTAATGCCACCACTTATTGCTGCACCTCCAGTTGCAGCTAATCCACCTATTATGGGCACACAACCTACTAACAATGACAAAGTTGCTAGGAATGTACTTATTATTGAAAGGAAACTGGAGGATGTTGAGAACTACATGGTTGAAAAAGCAAAAAGGCAATCACTTGAGAAAGTTTAAGAGCTGGAATCCAAGTAGATGAAAGCACTAACTCATAAGATATCCAAAATGGAAGAAATGATGAGAGGACAGGTGTAAGCACCTAATTTCACAATGCAATTATGCATAGTGCAGTGAAAGACCCTATGATGAAAAATTAATCGAGAAATTGATCTCTAGTGCTGAAATTTGAGATTTCAAGGACTAAATTATTGTGTTTTTTAACCTAATTGCAAAATCTTGATTCTAAATTATTGGCTAATTTTAGGACTACTGGGCAAATTGCTAGTCGGCATTTAGCTAATGTCAGCTAGCACTGGCCTAATGCCAATCAATATTAACCAAATGTCAATTGACATTAGCCAAATGCCAATCAACATTACGGGACATTCACATTTTTTCAATATTCTTCATCATTTTTCAGTATTTTCATATTTTCTTATTGGTCCAAAATTAATTTATTTTAATAAAGAAATTATTTTTAATATTTTCCATGTACATTATGTGTATTTTCTCTTTTTGAAATCCTTTTATCTTGATTTTTTATTTTGAAAAAATAGAACTCATTTATCTTGCCTCTCTTATGATCACGCAAAAGGTTAGCAGTGTTGTGATCACACAAGAGTTATTAATTGAGGATAAAAGAAAAGGAAAGTGATAGAGAAAGGGGGTTTGAGGGGCTAGAGTTTTGAAGAAAATTCTGAGAGAAAAGGTAAAGAAAAATTAATGCAGAAAAAAAACCTTTATACTACAGATTTCAATGAAACATTTTCAAAAAGAAGAAAAATATATTCTTTGTGTTTTTTTTAAGTTTAGGAAATCAAAAGGAAAAGAAATAGAGTCAATCTCAAAATGGTGACAATCCCAATATAAGGGGCATTGAAATAGCATCTGAACAACATTCTTCATCTCTATTCCCTTATTTATTTCTTTATTTAAAGTTTTCTTTGATTTAATTCTTTCTTTTTTTATTTTCTTATTTAACAAGTACTAATTTTTTTCTTTTGTTTCTTTTTTTTGTTTTTTATTTTGATTTTGGCTTGAGATGGGTATAATTGGAATGATTACGTGAGGGCAAATGAACAAACAAAAGATCCATGGAATGCCATGGATTAGAACCTATAACATTTTAACGTAGGTTTTTAGGTTTGTGCTTTTTATTTTATATGTTTTTAGTGGGTTTGTATATAATTTCCCATTTGTTTGATTCACATAAGAATTGTAATAACCCCAATAGTTGGAAGAGTAATTATTTGCTTTTTATATTCTTAAAATGAATTAGTAATTAGGGCTTAACTTGGTAAAACCTGATAAAATCAATGATGGCAGTAGATTAATTTTAGGATTACATGAAATTGAATTAGGGTTTCTTAGAAAAATCATGTAAAAAAATTATTGTTTTGATTTATTTTTGGTATGTTTGTTGAATTGGGTTTTGTTTTTGGTTTAGCCCAGCCCAATAAAGCATTTGTATTTCTTTTAAAATTAATTTAGACTTTAAGCCCATTTTCTAGTTAATTAAATTTTATTTAGATTTAGCTTAGCCAATTTAATTTCATTACTTTTAAAATAAATAGACTTATGCCCACATTTCACTTAAAATAAAATCAAGTTAGACTTAGGCCTACTAATTCAACTTTTCCTTTAAAATTTTATAGACTTAAGCCCATTTCCTTAGATAAGTTAAAACAAATAGACCTAGGTTCACTAAAATTGATAAAAATGTAGGTCCTTTGTTAGCCCACTTCACTTGTAAATAAAATTTAGAATTAGCTAACTTCTAAATAAAATTAACTTAGTTTATACTTAGGGACATTACATAATGTATGAATGCTTTTTTTTTAATGTATGTGATTTTATGATTACTTGCTTTAGGGTTAGATGGATGTTTAAATTAGGGTTTAATAAAATTGCATGTAATTAGAGAATGAAGTAATAATTCATAAAGTAATCCTAAATGAACATAAGTCTAAGAGAAGTTAGTATTTTGTTCCTAGAATTTCCTGGTTGTGCTTCTAGCTTTCTTTTAGAGAATCGAGTACCACCAAAGTAATTTATCCCAGTTATTACCCTGGGTGGCGACACATCATCTCCATGATATGTCTTTATGATATAGTAGTGTGTTTCCTAGGGCCTTAAGCCCAAACAGTATCGCAGTTGCTAAAATCTTGGGCATTCGCTAAACCCTGTTGTCTACAGTGGCGACTCCACTAGGTATAAGAGATACTAATTCTACTTGTGTTCTTTAAGATCATTTTATTAATTTTAATTTTATTGTTGCATTCATTCTACATGTCCCTATTTACCCAATGGCATTGGTTTATAATTCTATGATTGCACTAGCTTCATGGTGTTGTAGATTAGCTAACCATCACTCTTAGCCTTAACTCAGTTCAATAGAGATTATTAAGCTCATCTGACCAGAGCTTGTAACCCAATTCCTAAAGGGAAGTGGTCTTCTCTAGAGCTGGTAAAGGATGCCAGGCCCCTTTGACCTTGGCCTGTGACTCAAGTCCATAATGGAGGGCATCTTGCTAAAGGAACCTTGACTTCTTATTGGACCTTAACCACATATAATGGCCTAGTAATTTCCCTTAATATTTACCCAACTTGCTTGTATGTTTGTTTGCTATAAGGTGTTTCTATTTATAAGAGCCCAGGCTCATACTTTTGAAACCCACTTGGGGTGATAAAGGTCAGGCTAGACCTTTATACCTCAAATGTTATTTCTATGCCTTTACTGCTTTGAGAGAGATTTGGCATGCACGTCGGTCCCTGATATCCTTTATTGATATTAAGGCTAAAACCAAAAATCCTAGGAAAAGAAACTTGCCATTGAATACGTGTGTGGGAGGAATAAGGTTAGAAGGTCTATGCTTGCATGTTGCATGTTGATAATTTCTTAATACTTGTTACGTGTTATTTGCTTACTTGCGACTTATTGCATAGCACGTGCATCATGCATACATGCACTTCATCCATCATACTAACACCTTTTTTTTTCAGCCATCATAGATTCATCTAGGTCTTCTCATATTTGGGAATGGAAGGGTGGTAGACTAAAAAGAGCAAGTCAAAGTCCTAAAGCCCTAGCAAAAGAAATCCTTCACAAGCTGGATAAATTGAAGAGAAGTCTTATCAACCTGCTATATTTAGAAGCTAAAACAACCCAAACTAAGCCTATAGAAATGGAACAGTAACAAGGAGTGAATTGGACCTTAGAAGACATCAAAGGAGCTCTGATGGATGACATGAGGGCTATGATGTAGGATGAACTGAGACAAGCTCTAGCTATACTGATGCCACCTGTTGCTACTATTATACCACTACCTGCACTTGAAAAACCACCTGTTGTTGCTGCTATCCCACTTGTTGCAAATACTCTACCTACTACCAATAATTCTGGGGGGCAACCTGTTGCCAAAAATTCAACTATCGTTGATATGAAGCTGGAAGATGTTGAGAATTACCTGATGGAAAAAGCCAAGAAAGAATAACTAAAATGGTAGAAGACCTTGAGTCTAAGTAGATGCAAGCACTGACCCAGAAAATGTCTCAATGGAATAACTTATTAAGGGATAAGGCATAGGATACTCATTCGACTTTGATGATATGCTGCAAATGGAGGGTGACAAGCTGCCTGACAAATTCAAAATGCCTCAACTACAAAAGTTTGATGGAACTAGAGATCCTAGAATTCATATGAGTTAATACACTATAACTATGAGCACTACTAAAGCCCCATTAGTAGTGATCACTAGATTATTTGTGTTGTCTTTAGAGGGAATGCTTGTAAACTAGTTAGAGGGAGTTATATACTACTTTTCTGAAATAATATGAGTACAATACTATATTGGAAGTATTCATCAGGGATCTAGAATTAACTAAACAAAAATCCAATGAGTCCTTATCTAATTTCTTGACTCGTTTTATGAATAAAGTAGGGTTAATGAAAAATAAGCTAGCTGAGAAGGATCAGTTTAGGATGGTAGTCCAAAATGTATTGCCTAATTTGGTAGAGAGATTGCAAATGATGAATCCCAAAACATTCATAGACTTGTATGATGACGATCTACAAGCAAAAGAGATTAAGAATGACAAGAAAAGAAGCTTTAGAAGCACTCTCCAAAGTCCTAGAAATACTAATCTAGAAAGGCCTACTTTGACCCTAAACCTTCTCCAAACCATCTAACCTAAATGTCCCAAGTTATGATCCTAACAGTTATTGTCAGTTTCATCAAGTAGCCAGCCACTCCACAGATACTTGTATCCACCTCAAACATGAAATCCAAAACCTAATAGACTCTGTAAAAATCTACACCCTGAAAAATCCAACTCCAATCTAAACACTAGAAACAACCATTTCCCAGACTACCGAAATGTCCCACCACCAACCACTATGATGATTAACTCAGGAGTTAGCAAAAAAGAAGTGCTAAACTCCTTTGAAAACCTAAACCTTATAGCCAATGAAGAATCTCTTGATGCCTCCAAGGGAGTTAAAGATTTGTTAGGACATCCCTCTAGCAAGTCTGACTACAAAGTATTATACTCCAAGCCGCCCTCTGTTGATATCCTTGTTAAGTCAATAGTGCCCTTAAGATGGGGTAATGAATTTGATAATGAGCTTATAAAAGAAGGAAAAGAATTTGAAACCCTCGAATAGTCCTTAAGAGGAGTTGAAGATTTTTTTGGGCAACTTTTAAGTAAGTTTGACTATAGAGTGTTCTACTCTAAGCCAACTTCAAGTAATATATCCTTAAAAGAGATTGTACCTATAGGTTAGGGTGATGAATTCAAAGATGATAAGGAATCCTTAGCTCCCAAAAATTCTTAAGAAGAGGTTAAAGAACTACTAAGCCAACAAATGGGTAAGCTTAATCTACAAAAGTTGAAAGGGAAAGAAACATGCACAGTAGAAGTATGGAAACACGAGAAAATGGATCAGATTATTAAAGTTATAGATATATGGTATGACTCTGATGAGGAGAATTCCACTAGCTTTTATGTGTGGACCGATAACCCTAATGTAAACCATGTCACTAGAAGTGGAAAGAATTACAAGGCAGCCAAAAAGAAACTAAGAGAGTCATAGAAAAAGAAGAAACAGAAGATGTAGAAGTAGAGTAAGATCAAAAAGAAGACCTGATCCTAGAACAACTCAAAAAAGCTAAAGCGAAAGTGAGCATTTAGGAATTATTGATGCTTTTAGGCAGCCACAGAAGAGTGCTTATTAAAACTCTATCAAATATGATTATTAAAATGGTAGCTACAATTGAGGCCATGGTAGCAAAGGTTATAAAAAAGAAGCATGGGCTAATAACATTCTCAGATGATGATTTGCCTTTGGAGGGAAGAAATCATAATAAAGCACTATTTATCCCAGCTGAAGTAAAAGGGAAAAGAACTAACTTTATGATGGTCGATGATGGTTTTACTATCAATGTGTGTCCGTTAAATATTCTACCTAATTGGTTTGAAAGCTGATGACCTAACAGCTTCAAACCTTATAATTAGGGCCTATAATGACAACACCAAGAATGTAGAGGGAACATTCCAAGCCTTGGTTAAAATAGGACTTATGGAGTCAACTGTGGAGTTTACCATATTAGACATTCTTGTCACCTATGCTTTGCTATTAGGTAGGTCGTGGTTCCATTTTCTGGGAGAAGTACCCTTGACTATGTAATATAAGATAAAATTCCTTCATGAAGGAGATGTTGTGACTATAAAAGCTGAAACCAATACAGTTGTGGTAGCCATACTAGAAAAGCATAAGCAAGTATGTGTTCCACCTGGTTTCCAAGTTGCTGGAATATTTGATGGGACAGAAATGGATCCTATAGTTGTAAAAATGATGGAGATCATGAATTATTGACCCGAACAAGGGCTAGGAAAGAATGAGCAAGGAAGTCCTAAGCTCCAAGATTTCAAGACCTAGGATGACACAAAAGGATTGGGATGTACTGAGACGGGACCTACTAGTAGAAGGGTGCGAAAGAAGGAGAAGACAAAAAGAAAAAAACCCTTAGGAAGAGTTGGGCCATTGAGTAAGAACTTCACCAAGCCAGAGGAGGCAAATATTATCTAAGCACCAAGGAATCCATCAATGTGGCTAGAAAGGACATCCCTGGTTAAAATCTTCAAAGAACAGATTATGGAGAATCTAGTAGCAAGCAACAAGGAGGAAGTTATAAAGTAAGCAGTTGAGATTATGGGTGATACTGTTGTTGAGGAGTTATTATGTCTGCCACCTGAAGAGGAGCCACCCCAGGATTTAGTCACCATTATTAGTGATAGCTTTACTAATTTTTTTATAAAAAAACTGATGTAATAACATCTGGTCTTTATGAGGATGAAGATGTTTTTTTTTTCCATAGTGAATGATATGAATGTTGGTTTTGCTTACTTTTGTGATGTGTATCCTAATAGTTTTGCGCATTATAATTTTGATCATTTATGCATGTTTGAAATTAATTCAATTCAATTTGATTCATTTAACATGGGCACGAATGATAATCCAAAGAACACTTCTATATCATATGATGTAACTCCTGAAGAGAGGGAAAATTTTAAGAAAATACTAATAAAAATGGTAGTATTTGCTTGGACCTATGAAGACATACTAGGTTTAGATAGGGACATTGTAGAGCATCACATTCCAAGTCATCTGGAAATAAAACCAGTTAAACAGAAATAGCATAGGTTGAGACTAGAATGGACAAAAAAGATAAGAGAAGAAATTACTAAACAAATTTAAGCAACCTTTTTAGAGGTAGTAAATTACCCTCATTGGCTAGCAAACATAGTACTAGTTCCCAAGAAAGATGGTAAAGTATGAATGTGTGTAGACTTTAGGGATTTAAATAAACCATGTCCAAAAGATGACTTCTCGTTACCTCATATTAACGTAATAATGGATAGCGCGGCGAGGAGTGTAATGTATTCTTTATGGATGGATTCTCTGGGTACAACCAGATAATGATGGCAGTTATGGACAAGATCAAGATAGCTTTCATTATAGAGTAGGGGACCTATTGCTATAAGGTGATGCCTTTCGAACCAAAGAATGCAGGAGCAACTTATCAAAGGGCAGCTACTACTCTTTTCCATGACATGATACATAAGGAGGTGGAAGTATACATGGATGACATGATGGTCAAGAAAAAAAAAAGGACACTTTGAAGCTCCAGACAAGTTCCTGGCTCAAATTGAGAGATACAATATGAGGCTCAACCCAAAGAAGTGCATTTTTAGGGTTACTTCATGAAAGTTGCTAGGACATATAGTGAGTAGCAAAGGAATTGAAGTGGATCCAAATAAGGTGAAAGATATCCAGGAAATGCCAACACCAAAGATAGAGAAAGAAGCGAGAGGATTCCTTGGCAAGTTACAATATATTAATAGGTTCATTGCAAAACTTACTAATATTTGTGACCCTATCTTTAAGTTTTTAAGCAAAGATCAACCGATTAAATGGAATGATGATTGATATAATTAAAGAATACCTCACCAATTCACTAGTACTGAAACCACTAAAACAAGGTAAGTCGTTGATCCTATATTTGGCTTTAGAAGAGATTTCAATTGGGGTAATGTTAGCAAAAGAGGGAATGGATAGAGTAGAGCATGCAGTGTATTACCTCAGCAAGAAGTTTTTGCCATATGAAGAAAAGTATGATTTGGTAGAGAAGACATGTCTGATAATCATATGGGCAATAAGAAAATTAAGACATTACTTTCAGTTCTATTAGGTTCAGGCTATTTCAAAATAGATACTTTACGGTATATGTTTTAAGCATCTGCTTTAACTAGAAAAATGTCTTGATGGCTGGTACTCCTAACTGAATTTGGCATAGCATACATTACTACAAAGGTAATCAAGGGAAGAGCAATAGCGGAATTCCTAACTTAAAATGCAATAGAAGGCGATGAGGAATTTGGAGTTTCCAAATGAGAATTTAGCAGTTTTAGAATATTAAGAGTGGAAGCTTTATTTTGATGGAGCTGTAAATAATAAAGGAGCTGGATTAGGAGTGATTCTTTTTACGCCAAAATGGGAAACCATACCAATGGCCAGAAGGTTAGATTTTAAGGTCATAAATAATATGGCTGAATACGAAGCATGTATCTATAGAGTAGAGGCAACCATGGCAGCTGGAGCAAAAGAATTGTTGGTATATGGAGATTCAATGTTGGTCATCAGTCAAGCTAATGAAGAATGGGAAGTAAAAAAGGAAAATCTGAAGCCTTACATATGCTATTTGAAAGCTTTAATAAAGAACTTCATTAAGTGTCTCTTCATCCATTTATTAAGGGACGATAATCAAATGGTAGAAGTACTAGCAACACTTTTTTCGATGTGGGATAGTACAACTAGATTGGGTATGAAATCTTTAGTAATCATGAAGTCAAAAGCTTCATGTTATGGAGGTGAGTAGATTATAAATATTCAAATAGAGCCTAAAGAAAAGCCTTGGTTTTATGACATTCAGGGGTTCATTAAAGAAGGAAAGTATCCAAATGAAGCGACCTTAAAGGAGAGATATGCTCTTCGTGTTCTTGCACAAAATTATGCAAGTTATGATAGACTATTATAATAAAGAATGCCGAATAAAATACAGCTTAAATGTCTCAAGAAAGATGAAGCTGAAGAGGTGATGAAAGAAATTCATGTAGAATCTTATGGTTCTTACATTAATGGGATAATCCTAGCAAAGAAGATAATCAGACAACGGTACTACTAGATGAATATGGAAAAGGACTGTATCAGAGTAGTAAGATAGCCATCAGTGCCAGATTTATGGGAATTTTAAACACCTTCCTCCTTCGATGCTAAATAGCTTATCATCTCCCTAGCCCTTTGCAACATAGGGGATTGGTATTATAGGAGAAATAAGGTCAACACTATCAAATGGGCATAAGTACATAGTGGTGGCGATCAATTACTTTTTGAGATGGGTATAAGCAAAATCCTTCAACACACTGAAAGCAAAACATATAGCACGGTTCATTGAGAAGAGCCTTATTTGTAGATATAGGGTTCCACATCATATTGTGATAGATAATAGGGTTCAGTTTCAAGCAGAAATAGCAAAGTTGTTATAGAAGTATGGGATTGAGCACCATAAATCTTCACCTTATCATCTGCAGGCTAACGGAGTAGTGGAAGTGGCTAATAAAAATGTCAAGAAGATCCTCTCTAAAATGGTTAAGACTTACAAGGATTGGTATGAATTTCTAACATGAGACTTACAATCAACATTAGCCGAATGTCGATCGACATTAGCCAAATGCCAATCAGCATTACGGGACATTCGTATTTTTTTAATATTTTCCATCATTTTTTAGTATTTTCCTATTTTCTAATTGGTACAAAATTAATTGATTTTAATAAAGAAATTATTTTTAATATTTTCCATGTACAGTGCATGTCCATTATGTGTATGTTCTCTTTTTGAAATCCTTCTATCCTGATTTTTTTATTTTGAAAAAAATAAATAGAACTCCATTATCTTGCCTCTCATGTGATCACATAATAGGTTAGCAGTGTTGTGATCACACAAGAGTTATTAGCTAAGGATAAAAGGAAAGGAAAGTGATAAAGAGAGGGGACTGGAGAGGCTAGGGTTTTAAAGAAAAGTTTGAGAGAAAAAGTAGTGAAAAATTAACACAGAAAAAAAACCTTTCTACTGTAAATTTTAAAGAAACCTTTTCAAAAGGAAGAAAAATATGTTCTTTGTGTTTTTTTAAAGTCCAGGAAATCAATAAGAAAAGCAATAGAGTCAATCTTAAAATGGTGACAATCCCAATCTAAGGGGAATTCAAATAGCATCTGCACAACATTCTTCATCTCTATTCCCTTATTTCTTTCTTTCCTTATTATTTTCTTTGATTTAAGTCTTTCTTTTTTTAAAATTTTCTTATTTAATCAATACTAATTTGTTTCTTTTGTTTATGCATTTTTTTTTTATTTTAATTTTGACTTAAGATGGGTATAACTTGAATGACTACGTGAGGGCAAATGAACAAACAGAAAATCCATGGAACACAATGGATTAGAACCTATAACATTTTAATGTAGGTTTTTAGGGTTCTGCTTTTTATTTTATTTATTTTTATTGCGTTTGAATATAATTTCCTATTTATTTTATTCACATAGGAGTTGTAATAACTCCAATAGTGGGAATAGTAATTATTTGCTTTTGTTTTCTTAAAATTAATTAGTAATTAGGGTTTCACTTGGTAAAATCTGATAAAATCAATGATGGCAATAGATTAATTTTAGGATTACATAAAATTGAATTAGGGTTTCTTAGAAAAATCACGTAAAAATTGTTGTTTTGATTTATTTTTGGTATGTTTGTTTAATTGGGTTTTGTTTTTGGTTTTCATGCCTTTTGTGCCCTAAGCCCATGTTAGGTCTAAACCCACTTAATCAATAGACTTAAATTCACTTTAAGATTTAATTTAATTAAAACCAATGTAGGCCCATTTTAGGCTAATTAGATTTAGGACCATTTTAATTAATAAAATCAATTTAGATTTAGCCCAGCCCAATAAAGCATTTTTATTTCTTTTAAAATTAATTTAGACTTTAAGCCTATTTTTTAGTTAATTAAATTTATTTAGATTTAGCTCAGCCTATTTAATTTCATTACTTTTAAAATAAATAGACTTAGACCCACATTTTACTTAAAATAAAATCAAGTTAGACTTAGGCCCACTAATTCAACTTTTCCTTTAAAATTTTATAGACTTAAGCCGATTTCCTTATATAAGTTAAAACAAATAGACCTAGGTTCACTAAAATTGATAAAAATGTAGGTCCTTTGTTAGCCTACTTCACTTGTAAATAATAAGTAAAATTAGCTAACTTCTAAATAAAATTAACTTAGTTTAGACTTAGGGACGTTACCCCTTATATGAATGCTTTTTTTTATATATGTGATTTTATGATTAGTTGCCTTAGGGTTAGATGGATGTATAGATTAAGGTTTAATAAAATTGCATGTCATTAGAGAATGAAGTAATAATTCATAAATTAATCCTAAATAAACAAGAGACTAAGAGAAGTTAGTATTCCGTTTCCAAAATTTTCTAGTTGTGGTGCTAGCTTTCTTTTAGAGAATTAAGTACTACCAAAGCAATTTGTTCCAGTTATTACCCTAGGTGGCGACTCCTAAAGCGGGTTAGAGTTATATACCCTAGTCTTTAGGACTTAGATATAGCAAATAGGGTGTCGAACATTGGGATTTATAAATTTTATATTAACTGAATAGATACTAAGATGGATAGGCAATATATTAATAGTGAAAATGGTTGGATTATTCTAAGTATACTAATTAACTACTAATTATGCTAATAAATCTAATTATTCTAAATGTCAAATCAAATATGGTTTTTTAGAACTACAATTCTGAATTAGTCAAAGAATTATAATGCATAATGAACACATGCAATGATTGGAGAATATGACCTAAAATCCTTAAGTGAAACTGTCATTATCAAATAAGAGTATTTCCATTTAGAGTCTATAAGTACCATGGTATCATTATAGAGATAAAAAAAACCATGAAGTTCCTTGCCAATTCTTTAACCCCTCAAAGTGGATTTCTTATCTCCAAGTACTTTCCTAACCTTTAAGTGAAATCAATTATTTTTCCACTAAATTTTTCCAACTTTCATTGTGAAAAATTTGACTAACATATCATATATGGTGATCAAGCATATACAACTCAATTAAACACTCAATTGAAAGCAATTCATTCATGCATTATAAAAAGATATAATTCATTAATTCATTCTTCCTTGCAATTCTAACAAACATAGGCTTAGCCAAGATAAATGATCAAGCAACAACAAAAGAAAATCAAATATAAGAAGAAAATGGGAAAAGATAAGAGAAAAGATAAAACCCTTTTTACTAGTCTTGATGTTGGATGTAGAATCTTTCTTCTTCTTAGCTTTGTCTTTTATAATAACTCTAATGCAAACTAAATAATTTTTTAATGTCTATGTTTCTAAATATATGGAAAACTAGATCTTTTTTTTTATTAAGATCATCTATTTATAGGCCTTCAAAAGTGACTTAGAAAGGACTAGAACTTTGGAGTTTGAATGGCATCATTTCATGAAAGGTCATCTTCTTTTACAGATATTATGACTTCAAGGGCAATTTTGTCCATTCAGATGACTTAAAATCTCAAATGTTCCTCCATGAAAGTTCTAGAAATTTGAGTTATCTTTCCATAGAAACTTTAATCATCAAATTTGGATGTCTGTAGAAGAAATTATGATAGAAATAAAAAAACTACTCAAGTCAAAAGGTTCTAGGATTCTACATTGTGCCAAGTCGTGACAATGGTGCCGACTCATGACAGAAGCTCTCTGTTACTAGTCATGCTCATGGTGACAACTCATGATAGTCTCCAAGTTCTAAACTTGACTCCTTTTGCTCTCCAACTTGTTCTAATCAACTCTAAGTCTTTTCCAAGCACGAATTGAGCTTAAAACATGTACATAACCTACATAATAAACCATAAAGATAAAAGAAGTGAAAATGATAAATTAATAGGCAAATAAACACACTAACCATAATAAAACTTCATGAAATTAATGCTAAACTACCTTAAATACTAAACACATTTGCATTATATCAACTCCTCATCTCCACGCTATGTCTTTGTGATATAGTAGTGTGTTCCCTAGGGCCCTGAGCCTAAATAGTGTCATGGTTGCTAAAATTCTAGGCACGTGCTAAACCCCACCATCTAGAACAGGGCCTCGGATATTCATTTAACTTTGCTGATGTGATACAATTTGAGGAAGATAAGCTACTTGATAAGTTCAAGATGTCATAATTGTAGAAGTTTGTTGATACTAGAAACCTAAGGATTCACCTTAGTCAATATATAACTACTATGAGCACCATTAAGGCTCCTTTGTCTATAGTTACCAAGTTTTTTGTACTATCCTTGGAGGGCATGGATTTTAATTAGTATCATTAGTTGGAGAAGTCTATCCGAGTAGATTGGAGAGAATTATGTACCGCCTTTCTAAAACAATATGACTACAATACCAGGCTTGAAGTGTCCATCAGAGATTTAGAATTGACCAAGCAAAAGCCTAATGAATCATTTCAGTTTTTTTTACTAGATTCATGAATAAGGCAGGATTAATGAAAAATAGGTTAGCTGAAAAGGATCAGGTTAGGATGATTATTCAAAATGTGTCACCTAATTTAGTTGAGAGGTTGCAAATGATGAACCTAAGACATTTATAGACCTTTATGATGATGGGTTACAAGTTAAAGAGATTAAAAGTAAGAAAAAGAAGATTGTAAGAAGCATCGGAGCAAGAAACTACCCAACTAGGGGGCACACAGCAAGGAAATGCTAGTCAAGTTGTAGGAGTCCACGCTATTCAACAACCTAGGAGATTCTCGAATTTTAACCAACCCCTATCTAATGTCCTAGACTATTTGATCCATTTAGGCCTCCTTAGACCCTTAACTCACTCTAGACCGCCAAACCCAAGTCTCCCTAGCTTTGACCCAAACAGTCACTACAAATTTCACCAAATTATTGGCCATTCCACTGACTCTTGGATTTGCCTTAAACATGAAATTCAAAACCTCATAGACTCTAGAAAAATCACAGACCTTGAGAAATCAAATCCAAACCCAAACCCAAACACCAAAAACAACCCTTTCCAAATTATCGAAACATGCTACCCCAACCATTATGATAATTAACTCAGGAGTAAGTAAGGAAGAAGTGTTAAAATCCTTTGAGGACCTAGACCTTAAAATCAATGATAAATCTCTTAATGCACCTAAGGATGAGAAAAGAGTAAAAGACATGTTAGGATAACCTTTAGGCAAGTTCGACTATAAGGTGTTTTATTCTAAACCACATTCTTTTAGTATATCAATTGAGTCAATCATGCCTACAGGATGGAGTAATGAATTTGATGATGAAAAGATGCCAGATAAGAAAGAAAAATGCATGGTTGAGGTGTGGAAAGATGGAAAGAAGGATTAAACTATTGGGGTTATCAACATTTGGTACAACTCTGATGAAGAAGATATTGAAGGCTATAATGTATTGGTTGATAATCCATAAGTCATTCATGTTATTAGAAATGGTAAGGGTTATAACCAATGGAGAAAACTATATAGAGAGAAGAAATTACTGAAAAAGAAGACTCAGATGAACATGGTGATGACTTGATCCTTGAACAACTTAAGAAGGCAAAAGCAAATGTGAGCATTTGGGAGCTTTTGATGCATTCAAGTAGCCACAGGAAGGCTCTGGTTAAGGCTCTGGTTATGATGAACATTGAAACTACTGTAACCCCTGAGGCAATAGTGGCTAAGGTTACTGAGAAAAAGCATAGTGTTATTACTTTCTTCGATGAGGATTTACCTATGGAAGGAAGGAATCATGATAAAGCCTTGTTAATTCCAGCTGAAGTAAGAGGGAAAAGGACTAATTATATGATGTTAGATGATAGGTCTACAATTAATGTTTGACCACTATAGATCCTACCCAATCTAGGAGTAAAGGTGAAAGATTTAGCAAAATCAAACCTTATAATCAGAGTTTATGATGACAACACAAGGAATGTAGAGGAAACATTTATGGCTCCTATAAAGATCGGTCCTATAGAGGCAATGGTGAAATTTACTATGCTAGACATCCCTACCACCTATGCCTTGCTTTAAGGTAGGCCTTGGTATCATATTTTAGGAGGAGAATTATCCATCAAAGGTGAACTTCCTATTTAATGGAGAAGTGGTGACTTGAAATGCTAATATGGGCAAGATTGTATCTGTAGTTATGGATAGTCACAGGCAGGTGGATAGTCACAGGCAAGTCATTAGCCCTCCTAATTTCCAAATAGCCATGATCTCTGATGGAATTGACATGGATCTATGGGTTATGAGCATGATTAAGAAGATGAGCTATCGACCCATACTCGGATTAGGATAAAATGAGCAAGGAAGCCAATAACTCCCATATTTTAAAAGCCAAGATGATATCAAAGGTTTGGGCTATACAGGAGTTGGATTTGGTAATAAAAGAGCTAGAAGAAGGTTTTTTAATAAGAATAACCTCTTAAAGAATGTGGGACCACTGAAGGACAGCTTTGTCAAAGAAAGAAAAGAGAAGTCCTACCTAGTTAAAAAGGAGCTTGTCCAAGTAGCTAATGTGAATGTTCCTATGTTTAAGATCTTCAAGAAATAGATAGTTGAGAGTCTGGTGCAAGATAACAAAGACAAGGTGATGAAGAAAGTTGCTGAGAAGATAGGGACTGAGGCCATTAAAGAGCTGTTTTGTCTACCACCTAATGAAAAACCACCACAATAGTTAGCTAACATTATTAATAATAGTTTTAGTGATTTTTTTTATGAAGAAACTAATGTAATAGTATCCAGTATATTTGAGGATGAAAACTCTATTTTTCCTATGATCAATAATATGAACTCTGGTTTGGCTTATTTGTGTGATGTTGATTCTAATGGTCTTGTTAATTTTAATAATGATCATTCATATATGTTTGACATTAATTCCATTTAATTAGATTCATTAAACATGGGCACAAATGAACAGGCGAAAATGAACAATGAAAGTATGTTTCTATATCACATGATTTAACTTCTGAAGAGAGGGAAAATTTTAAGAGAATACTAATAAAAAGAAAGGTAGTATTTGCTTGGTCCTATGAGGATATGCTAGGTTTAGACAAAGAAATTGTAGAGCATCACATTTTAATATATCCAAAAGCTAAACCTATTAAGCAAAAACTTTATAGGTTAAGGCCAAAGTGGAAAAAAATATAAGGGAAGAAATTGCTAAACAAATCCAAGCTAATTTTCTAGAAGTGGTAGAGCACCCCAAATGGTTGGAAAAAATAGTACCAATTCCCAAGAAAGCTGGAAAATTTTAGATGTGTGTAGATTTCAAAGATCTAAATAAAGTATGCCCAAAGGATGACTTTCCTTTACCCTATAGTAATGTGATTGTTGATAGCGAAACATCTAATGCAATGTACCCTTTCATGGATAGGTTCTCAGGTTATAATCAGATAATGATGGCAGTTATGGACAAGATCAAAACTACTTTTATCATAGAATGGGGGACATATTATGATAAAGTGATGCCCTTCATATTAAAGAACACAGGAGTGACATATCAAATAGCAAAAATTGCTCTATTCCATGATTTGATGCACAAAGAAGTGGAAGTGTATATTGATGACATAATGGTTAAGTCATAAATAAGGGAAGGGGATTTTGAGGCTTTAGATATGTTTCTGGCAAGAATTGAAAGATACAAACTAAGGCTTAATCCAAAGAAATGTATTTTGGGGGTCACTTCTATAACGTTGTTAGGGCACATAGTCAACAATAGGGGAATAGAAGTTAATCCATACAAAATTAAAGCCATTTAGGAGATGTCAACACCAAAAATAAAGAAGGAAGTACAAGGGTTTATTGGGAAGCTATAGTACATTAGCAGGTTTATTACAAAACTCACCATGGTTTGTGATCTAATCTTTAAGCTCTTAAGGAATAATCAGTCAATGGAATGGAATGAAGAATGTCAGAAAGCCTTCGATAAGATTAAAGAATACCTTACTATTCCATTTATGTTAAGACCACCAAGACAAGGTAAACCCTTAATCTTATATTTGGCTTTAAAGGAAAAGGCAATAGGAGCAATATTAGCACAAGAAGGACTAGAAGGGGAAGAGTATGCAATGTATTATTTGAGTAAAAAGTTCCTGCCATATGAAGAAAAATATGACCTTATGAAGAAGACATATATGATTATAATATGGGCTACAAGGAAGCTAAGGCATTATTTCTAGTCTTACAAAGTACAAGCTATTTCAAAGATAGATCCTTTAAGATACTTGTTTCAATCACCAACTTTAACTGGAAAGATGTCTCGATTGTTGGTGCCTTTGATTGAGTTTGATATTGAGTAAGTCACTACCAAGGTCATCAAAGGAAGAACAGTAGCAAAATTCCTAGCACATAATGCAATCGAAGGAAATAAGTAATGGAATTTAGCGTTTCTATATCAGAACATAGCAATAATAGAAAAATGCAAATGGAAGCTTTATTTTGATGGAGCTATAAATAATAGAGGAGCTGGGCTATGAGTGATTCTTGTCATGCCAAGAGGAGAAACCATCCCCATGGCTAAGAAATTAGACTTTAAAGTTATAAACAACGTGGCCGAGCATGAGGCATGTATCTATAGGGTAGAAGCAGTATTAGCGGTTAGTGCTAAAAACCTACTAGTTTATGGAGATTCCTTGTTAATCATTAGTCAAGCTAACGAGGAGTGGGAAATGAAAGAATCGAGGTTTAAATCTTACATTTTCTATTTGAAAAAGTTAATGAGAAATTTTACTAAATGCCTCTTCATGCATTTACCAAGAGATGGGAATCAAATGATGAATGTCTTGGCAACACTCTCTTCAATGTGGGATAAGCTAATGAGGACAATGGTGAAGCCTTTGGTGATAATGAAAATGAAGGCTCATTATTATAGTGAAGAACAAGTTATGAGCATTCATATAGGGCCAAAAGAAAAGCCATGGTTTTATGACATTTAGAGATTCATTGAGGAAAGGAAGTACATAGATGAAATGAACTCAAAAGAAAAATAGGCTTTTCATGTTCTTGCATGCCATTATGCTAGTCATGATGGGGTATTATACAGAAGAATGTCGAATGGAACACAGCTAGGATGTCTCAAAAAGGATGAAGTAGAACAGGTGATGAGAGAGATTCATGCAGGGGTTTATGGATCTCACATGAATGGGATAATTCTGGTAAAGAAAATAATTCGACGAGGGTATTATTGGATGAGCATGGAAAAATGTTGTATCCAAATAGTGTGACAATGTCATCAGTGCAAGATACATGGGAATCTCAATCATCTTCCCCCTATAGTGTTAAATAGTTTAACATCTCCATGGCCCTTTACAGCTTGGGGATAGATATAATAGGGGAGATAAGACCAACTGCCTCAAACGGGCATAAATATATAATAGTGGCAATTGACTATTTCTCTAGATGGATAGAAACAAAATCTTTTGGTACTTTACAGGCTAGACAGATGGCAAGGTTCATTGAGAACAATCTCATTTGCAGATATGGGATCCCACATCATGTTATAACGAACAATGGTGTTCAGTTTCAATCATCTTTGCTTGAGTTGTTATAGAGATATAAGATTCAGCATCATAAATCTTCACCTTATCTCCCTCAGGTTAATGGTGCAACTGAAGCAGCCAATAAGAATATAGACAGAATCCTCTCTAAGATGGTGAAAATGCATAAAGATTGATCTGAGTATCTCCCTTTTGCCTTATGGGGATACAGAGCTACAACATGCACTACCACATGATAGACACCATTATCATTAGTATATGGTTGTAAAGCAGTTTTGTCTATAGAGACAGAAATCAAATCTTTGAGGGTTCTTATGGAAGTAAAAATCCTTGAGAGTGAATGAATGCAAAAGAGATACAACCACCTCATATCTCTAGATGAGAAAAGGATGAATGCTTTATTTCAAACTCAGATTTATTAGAGAAGAATAGCAAGAGCCTTTAATAAGAAAGTTAAACTTGAAAAAATAAAGGCTAGAGATATGGTGCTAAAGCAGTCAAAGGCAATGGTGTTTGATCTAAAAGGAAAATTCAGACCAAATTTAGAAAGGCCATATTTAGTCAAGATGATTCTACCTAAGGGAGCTACAAAGATATCAGATCTAGAAGGGAATAAGTTCACTAAGCCAATTAACCTAGATCACCTTAAGAAATACTATCTTTTAAAAAAAGGGTCCGTTAGATAAAAAACTAGAAAAGGCTAGTTAGGAAAAATTAGGACATTCTTACTATTTAGAAAACCCACAAAGGGTTGGCAGGTAAAAATTAGGGGATAAAATAAAAGAGATGATGCCATTGATAAAAAAACTAGCAAATGGCTGGTCAGACAAAAATTAGGGAAATAAAAGTAAGAAAAATATTCAATTAGAAAATCTGAAAGGATTAGTTGATAACATGAGTTATGTCATATGATGTAATAAATGTACTCATTTTGGCCTAAATTAATGAATCAAATTGAATGAAATTTTGTTGGATATTTCATATTCTATCTTTATTATAAAGTATAAAGACTTAAAGGAAAAACAAAACATGAGAGTCTAAAAACTAGACTTATAAGATTGCTATTCTAGTTATGTTTTTGTTTCTTCTTTTATGACTCATCCAATAATACTTAAGTCCTTTTGTACTTAGCAAATCCTAGTGGTTCAGTAACTTATATGGTAACCTAGGCATTGTAGTTGTATCGACATTCAAGTGCATGTTGCGCTATAATGTTCTGCGAGGCCACATGTACTTTACTTTGTCCAGGAAATCTTTTCTTATAATGACGATAAAGGCATGAAGGGGAAAAGAAGGTCAAAAAGTGCAATCCATGAACAAGAATATAGTGGTCATATAGGTTAATGGTTATACAGAATAATAATCTTTTAAATTTAAAAATAAAATCTAATATTTTTAAAATCTAAATCTCCCCTAAAATATATATACACTTAAAAATTAATCAAAATTATATAAAACTACACCAAATATAATAATCTCATAAATAATTAAATAATCTCACACTTAAATTAATAATTAATAAAAATTTGAGTTCTAATAGGAATTCAGTTTTAGAGTGGGCCTCAAAAACTCTTATTTGTGTGGTTTAAGAGTGATTCTTGAAACTCTTGTTTGTAAGGTTTGAGTTGAGCCAAAAAATCATATTGTAAGAATCAATCTAAGAAAATAGATTAAAGTGTTAAAAAATCCTAACTTAGGAGAGTTAAGTAGATACGTAGGATTGTTGAGAATTCAAATTCCTTAATCGCTTGTGTTCTTATTTTCTCTACTCTTATTCTTTACTCATTCTTGTTTAATTTCCTTTTAGTTTTCTAAAATCCTCATTAGCCTTATTCACCCCCCTTTAAGGCATTTTTAAAAACTTTGAAGAAATGCTCAAGTTGTACTACATTTAGTGACCATCATTATCTTGATCACAATCATGACATCATCCATGATAATGAGATTGTGACTATGATTAAGAAGATCATGATCGTGAGTCAAGCTAAAAGAATTGACAAACTAGGTAGTGATCCTTATGATCTGAGTAACAATCATGAGGAGGAAAATCATGAGGATGACTAAAACTATCATGAACTTGACTAATTAAAGCTAAAGAATAACTTCACATAGTGACCCTAATGATCCTGGTCATGGTCATGATAAAAGATCACGAGTGGGACAAAGTGAGTCACAAGCTTAATCAAATTAAAGACAATTAATGGATTCACACATATACCTTCATGGTCCTATGTCATGATTGTGACATGAGTCACAATCAAGTTGTCAACACTGTAATGGTCACATTAAGGTCCCAACTACTATAATTTTCAATGGTCACGATTATGATATCCCTTGTCATGATCATGAGATGCCAACTTTTAATAAAAAATGAATGAGAATTAAATGAAGATACTGAAGTTTGAGGATGAATTTCTAGCACTCCAACAGCTAGTTTTTCATCCTCAACTATAAATACACTTCATAAAGCCTCATTTAAGATGTTAGAAAGTAGATGAATAAATTTATGATTTAGCATTCATTGTATTTAAAAGGTTTTATTATAAATTTCTATAGTTTTTTAAAAAAATCATTGAGTATGGGTTATATATTTTAGCGTAAGATCCTATTATTCTCCTTCTTATATTAAAAAAAATGTGAGGATATATTCTGGAGGAATTGGTTGAAGTGTGAACCATTAAAACATTGGATTATTAGGTTTAATTTGAGTTGAGCCTAGAAAAACTCAAAGATTGTAATAGGTTTGAGTTGAGGCTTAAAATCTTATATTTGTAAACTAAATATCTAAGGGAATAAATAAAAGTTAGAGATTTAAATTCCTAACTTGGAAGAATTTAAGAGGAGATGTAGGTTTAATTGAGAAACCGAACTCCTAAAATCCTTGTGTCCATTTGCAATCTTTTATTAATTCCTTTAATTTTTCTTTAATTTTCTTTTTAATCCAAATTAACCCTATTTACCCCTCCCCCCTTTAAGGCATTTTCAATTGGTATCAGAGTTTAGCTTCTTGGAACTTAATTACAAATAGTTAAGATCATGGGGAGTAAAACTTTGAACTTTTCTTCTCTTAAACCTTTCTTTAATAGTAGTTACTACTCCTATTAAAAATTCAAAATGGAGCTCTATCTTGATAGTGATTTAATTAGGTTATGGGATGTCATTCTCAATGGTTAGGAAGCCCCTAAGGCAAAAGTAAAAAATTTTGAGTTCATTATTGATAAAAGTCAATGGACATAAGATAAATAAAAGATGAGGACTACAAGAAAAAAATGCAATGACCATCCTACTTGCCTTAATATTAACAGAAAAAGGATGCAAGGTCCAAGATTGTCAATTTGTTAGGAGATATAGAAACTCTTAAGAACTAATATAAAGGAAATGTCCAAGTAAAAAGCAAGAAGGTTAAACTCTATATCTATAAGTATAAGCTCTTTAAAATGAAACCATAAAATTCTATCTGGAGATGACTAAATATTCTCCTTATAACACTCAAGAAGTTTGGGAAGCAATGCATAAAAGAGGAAGTGAACATTAAAATTCTAAGAATCATACTTAAGAAGGATTGGAAATCTACAATCACCTCCATTAAAAAGGTTCATGATTTTTTAAAATTATCTACTGACATTCTAATTGAAAAGTTTCTTACACCTGAGTTCACTTTGAAGTAAAATAGGATGAGAAAGAATAAAAAGAAGAGAAGAATAAGGGAATAGCTCTCAAGGCTATTCAAAAAGATAGTGAAGAAAGAGTCTTATGGACTTAAATGAAGATGATTGTGAGATTACCATACTCACTAGAAACTTTAAGAAGCTATTGAGGAGAAAGAATTTTTCAAGACAAAAAGATGGAAAGAAGAATGAAATAAGAAAGAATAAGGAGGTAACTCGATATAAGTGCAAGAAATCAAAATGCATAAGAAGTTAGTGCCCAAGTTCAAGTTCAAGAACAAAAGACCAAAAGATAAGAAGAAAACCTTTAAAGAAACATGGGATGACTCCTCTAATTCAAAAAAAAAAAAAAGAACAACAACAAGAAGTGGCTAACCTTAACTTCCTGGCACTTGAGGATAATAATGAGGTAGCTTCCACTTTTCATTCTTTTTATGATGATCATAATAATTTTGATGATGAGTGTGATAATAATGATAATGAGAGCTCTATTATGAGCAAACACATGCTTAAATATAAAAGTTTACTTTTAAGAAACTTTAAGAAGGAGGAGAAAGAATTTCTCAAGATAAAGAGATGGAAAGAAGAATGACATAAGAAAGAACAAGGAGGTAACTTGCTATGAGTGCAAGAAATTGGAACACATAAGAATTTAGTGTCCCATGCTAAATTTTAAAAGTAAAATAGCAAAGAATAAGAAGAAAACCTTCAAAGCTACATAGGATGACTTCAAAAAAAGAAGAGCAACAATAAGTGGCTAATTTTTACTTCATGGCACTTGAGCACAACAATAAGGTAACTTCCACTTTTCATTCTTTTTATGATGACCATGATAATTTTGATGATGAGTGTGATAATGATGATGATGATGAGAGATCTATTAAGCAAACTCATGCTTAAATATAAAAGTTTGCTTTTAAAGAAAAAGCATTCAAAAATGTTTCAAGAATTTGAAAATCTAAAACATGAATTTGCAAAAATTATTTTTGTCAAAAACAACTTGTAAAAGATTTAAAAGCTTTTACTTCTTTGAAAAATGAACTTGATAAAATTATACATGAAAATGAAAAGCTTTAACAAAAGGCTTTGGACTTAATAACTTCAATTTCTAAATTTAAAAAGGATAAAGACACTATTAAAAGTCTTTTAGATTATAAAGGTTTAATAAATACACACAAGGTTTAGGATACTCAAATGGATCTTCTTCTTTATCATTAGGTCATATACTTTTTATTAAAGTAAAAGACTCTTCTTCTCTGCCACCTAGTGAAGGTGATAAAACTTAAGCTTTTAAAGCTATAAAGTCTCAATCACCAATAACTTATATTGAGTCTCAAAAGACTCATTCCTCTAAGACTTAAGCCAAAAGACCTTAACCTAAACATGCTTTCATATACACTAGAAGAAACAAACCTAAGCATGTTTCATAAAAACATCAAGTATATACTTATGAATGTATATTTTATATGCATCTTAAATCACAAAGACACTTTAGGAAGCACACATAACCCTTTTATACACAACCTAGAACTAAAGTGCTTAATGGAAAATATATGCAATATTCTAATGTTAGACACTCATATGCATCAAAATCCAAGAGATTTGCAAATGTGAGGTGTTTTTATTGCATGACTTTAGGATATACAAGTAATGTATATTACTATAGGAAATTGCATTTGCAATTATTACCATTGGATTATTTTGAAACTAACCAATGTAGACAACTTAAGATTTGGGTTCAAAAGAGTGTTTGATTTTCATATGTGTAGGTGTGCCTTAAGTCCACTAAAAGGCAAAGCAAATGGTACCTAGATAATGGATGCTCAAGGCATATGATGGGTGACAAAGATCAATTCACCTCACTTGAAGCCAAAGATGGAGTGTGTATCACATTTGGCGACAATGCCAAAGGAAAATTCATTAGCATTATAGAACACTCAATCCCTATATAAACATCATGTGTTGCTTACAGATGGACTAAAGTACAATTTACTTAGCATTAGTCAATTATATGATATGGAAAATAAAGTCACCTTTTACCTAAAAAATTACTTTATTAGTAGTTTCGATGATGATAAAGTAGTTTTTAGTGGTGAAAATTTAAATAATGTTCATGCCATTGATTTAAACAAATTTGAAAATAAAGAATAAATTTTTAATCCCTATTTTCCATGTCATATAGACTTGGCATAGAGGACTAGACATACTGATTTTAAGCTTTTAGATGAGCTTAACAAATGTGAACTTTCAAATGGCTTGCACAAACTCAAGTTCATTAAGGATAAGATTTGTGATAGTTGTTAAAAGGGAAAACAAACTAAGTCTTCCTTTAAGCTGAAAAAAAGGTGTTAACGTCTAGGCCTTTAGATTTTCTTCATATAAATTTATTTGGTCCTACTAGGGTTACTACCTTGGGTGGAATGCATTATGCATTTGTAATAATTAATGACTACTCTAGATTTACTTGATTTTATTTCTTTACTCATAAAAATGATGTTTTAAAGTTTTTCAAAGTTTTGCAAAAATATTTCAAAAAGAAATTTGATTTCATATTTCAATTGTTGGAAGTGGTCATAGAACAGATTCAAAAATTATTATGATAAAAATGGTATTTTACATGCCTACCCTTCCCCAATAACACCTTAACAAAATGAGGTAATTAAGAGGAAGATCAGGACTTTGGTGAAAATGCCTAAAATCATGCTTCATGAGTATAACTTGTCATCATACTTTTTGACAGATGCCAAACACTACTTGTTATATTTCAAATATTTTTCAAAAGACTAATTTTAAATAAAACTTCAAATGAGTTATAGAAGAATAGAAAATGTAAGATTTCATATATAAAAGTGTTTAGTTATAAATGCTTCATATTAAACACCAAGGATAATCTTGAAAATTTTGATTCCAAAGGTGATGAAGGCACATTCTTAAGTTATTCTACCTCTAGTAAAGTATATAGAGTATTTAATAAGAGAACTTTGGTGATAGAAGAGTCAATGCATGTTGTATTTAATGAATCTAACCTATTTGATTAAAGAAAGGAGTTTGCTTGTGTTGATCATATTGTAGATAACTTTTTAGAGATGAACCTTCAAGAGAATAAAGCTTCCAAACCTTTAGAGTTGGAAGGCCTTAACAAGAAAAAGAGTTAGGAGGCGCCTCAGCTTACCTTGAGGGAGGGGCTATCAAAGGATTGGTAATTCAAAAAATTTCACCCAAAGGAGCACATCATAAGTAACATTTCAAAAAGGATAACCATTAGATCTCATCTTAAGCCCTCAGTTAACTTAGCCTTAATATCTCAAATTGTACCAAAGTCCACTAACGAGATTTTAGAAGATGAATTTTGGGTCCTTATTATTCAAGAAGAACTCAATCAATTTGAAAGAAATAAGGTTTAGAACTTGGTTCCTAAACTAAAAAATTATCCTATTATTGGCTCTAAATAGGTATATAGAAATAAGTTAAATGAATAAGGTATCATTATTAGGAATAAGGCCAAGTTAGTAGCCAAAGGTTATAATCAAAAAGAAGGCATTAATTATAACAAAACCATTACCTAGATTGCAAACTTATAGGCCATTAGGATATTTCTTGTATTTGTATCATACATGGATTTTAAACTATTTCAAATGGATATTAAGAGTTTTTTGAAATGGTTTTATACAAAAAGAGGTATTTTTTGAACAACCTCCAAGTTTTAAAAATTATGAATATCCAAATCACATATTTAAGATATCTAAAGCATTATATAGATTGAAATAAACTCCTGAAGTTTGTTATGAAAGGTTAAGAAACTTTCTATTAAAAAAGGGTTTCTCTAAAGGAAAGGTTGGCACAACTTTTATCATAAAAAGATACAACAATACTTGGTCATTATGCTAATTTATATTAATGAAATTATTTTTTATGCTACTAACCATTACTTATGTGAGGAGTTTTCTAAGTTAATGCAAGGTGAATTTGAGATGAGTACAATGAGTGAGCTTAAGTTCTTCCTTAGACTTAAAATTAAGCAATAGACATTCTAAAGAAGTTTAGAATGAAGGGAGCCAATGCTATCAAGACTCCTATGAGCACCACCACCAAACTCTCAAAGGATGAGAGTGGCAAAATAATTGACAGGAAGAAATTTAGAGATACAATTGGATTTCTACTTTATCTTAATACTAGTAAACCTGATGTATGTGCTAGATTTTAATTATGTCCTAATGAATCTCATTTAAATTCCATTAAAAGAATTTTAAAATATCTAATAGGCACTTTACATTTAGGTCTTTCATACCTTAAGAGTTCAACCTTTAACTTAATTAGATATTCAGATGTGAACCTTTTTAGTAGTTTATTAAATAAAAACAACACTTCTGAAACTTGTTAATTTTTAGGACAATGTTTAGTTTCTTAGTTTAGCAAGAATTAAGTATTGGTTGCCTTGTTCATAGTTGAAGCTAAATATGTGGTGGCTAGTTACTATTGCTCACATGTTTTATGGCAAAAACAACAAATTAATGAATATGGCATTGATGTTGATCACATTCCTATTAAATGTGATAATACAAGTGCTATCAATCTTAGCAAGAACCCTAGCCAACATTCTAAAACTAAACATATTAACATTAGACATTATTTCTTATGTTAACATGCTCAATGTGGTGATATTATGCTTGAATTTATTACCACTAATCACCAATTCATTGATATTTTCATTAAGCCTCTCAATAAGGAAAGGCTTAACTTTATCATACATGAATTTGGCATGATCGATGGATCTAGTTTGCAATAAATTATATAATTTCTTGCTCATTTGTTTGATTAAAAAGCATGTCATTGATAAAGAAATATAATAAATTTATGTAATTTATTAATGAATTTACACAAGTTAATGTGTCCAAGGAACTTAGGTGCATTTGCATGATAAAAAAATACTTGAATTTTGAGCTAAAATTCCCTTTTTTAATTGTTTTTAAGTGTGTTAATTTAGTATTAGAAGGACCAAATTAAAAAATTTTGTGAAACTTTTTTAGACCCAATTGCAAGTTTTTCAAAAGTTTAGGAATTAAACTACATTTCTGTAATAATCATTAAATGCAACCATTGGCGTTCATGACACATGTTCATCTTTGATACAGAGATACTCATGTTTGTAGTCATAATCATGAGCAAGAACATGACATACATATCCCAACTGTGATATACATAACATGACCATGAGGAGCATCCTAACAATTTTGGATATATGGATTTTTGCATTGAATGGTCACCTCAATTCAATTCAAAGACATTTTTCGAAGTCCCTTATCCCCAAGGACACATTGTAAGGTGAATTTTTCACCTTCTCCTCTATAAATACCTTTTCCTTCTTTTTATTTTTTTCACTTTTACTATTCCTTTCAACTTTATTTCACATTCAAGTGCTTCATCCTCCTTCCTTTAAACTCTCAAACAATTTTTATTGTTCTTCTTTTTTTTCCTATTTCACTTATCATTATCCATATGGCACCTAAAACGCTAGCCAAAATATCCCTTCCTCTCATGGTGATTCCTCATGAAGGGCCACTAAAGAATAATTAAAAAAATCTCATCCACCATTCTTCTACTCGATAAATAAAATCAACACAATGACTCTTACTTTTCAAAAGAGAAACACCATCCCTTCAAGGTGTATATCCAAAAGTACCTTGGACAAACTTGGTGGTCAAGACATTACTTAACAAGGTTGATCTTTTCAATCTTGCTTTTAATTTTCTCCCAACTTACCTTTTTTTATTGTGTAATTTCTTTCTTTATACTTGAAACCATAAACTTTGATGATAAAACCTACTTTATTATATATTTCAAGCTAAGAGGAAGAGAAAGGTTTATGACTTCTCTTAACTTTGACACTTTCTTTGGTTTTACTAGAGAACACCATGTTCAAACTATTTCTGCATGGTTAACATATTCTTTTTGGGTCAAGCATTTTAAACATCAAGCCTTTTCCTACTTTAGTAATTATGTCAATTCATGCACTCACCAACACATGATCATTGGCAAGCTATTAAATGGTTGCTCCGATGTCTCAAACATACAACTTATTATGGTTTATTTTTTTCATCTAACTCTAATAATCAGCTGCATTGTTTTTCAGATAATGATTGGGCTAGTTGTCTAAATGACAGATGATTGATGGGTTTGCGATATATTTAGGATTTAATTTAATTTCATGGTCTACCAAGAAATAAAGACAATTGCCTACTTCTCAACTGAGAGTGAATATCATGCTCTTGCAAATGCCACTACTAAAAATTTTTGGCTTTATTCTCTACTGCATGACCTTGGGATTCCCTCCTCGCCAACCAACCATATTATGGTGCGATATTGTTTGAGCTATTTTATTAACTAGTAATCCAATATATCATGTCTGAACCAAATATATTGAACTCGATTGTCACATTATTTGGGATAAAATTGCACATGGCATTATTCAAGTTCAGTTTATTTCTAGTAAAAACCAAATTACAAACATCTTCACTGAACCATTAGGACATCAACTATTTGAAAATCACTAGCACAAGCTTTGGCTTCAACTTATAGACAGCCCATCTTGAGGGGAGCTGATAACACATATGGATAGTCATATTACTTAAGCTTGTATATCATATCTAGAGTCCTAATTCTTGTTTTAGTTACATTAGACTTCTCTTATATATATTTGGTCATAATTCTGATATAAACAATATAATACAATAATCAAATTCTTATACTCTAGTTTAACCTTTACAGCCAAAACAAACCCAAAATATAGAAAACCAAAAATAATACCTAGTAGATGTTGTCTAAAATAGCAAAGTTCAATTAAAAAATAAATAGAGACCAAATAAAACTAGCTATAATGAAAAAACCACATGCAATAAATAACAGTAGTAATCAATCTTCAGCAGTAGAGCAACCTAGAAAATAAGAGCAATAAGATAAGGTAGTAGATGCAAAATTGAAGCAAGCAGAAGCAGCTCTAATAAACCAGCAAAATAACAACTAAATGAGGCAGAAGAATGGGCTAGCGATAGAAATCTTGTCTCTTACGCCTAATAGTAGAAAGAGCAAAAAATGTAGGAGAAGAAATGGTAGTATTGTAGTAAAGATTGCAACACACGTAATAACTAGCATAAACTAGTTTAAACAACCAAAAGATAGCAGAATTATGTTCATTATGTTGCGAGTCCCTCCTAGTAGAGCCCACAAGTTTGAAAAAAATGTTACATTTTACTGCATTGAATTTGACTATAAAAAAAATTAATTTTTTTTTTATTTGTTTCACATCCAAATGCCTTTATAAGGTGAGAGCTAAAGCAATTTTGCTTTGATGAGTGTGAGAGAGTTTTAGGGGTTTGGGAATTTATTTCCTTAAAGGGTGAGTGACAAAATAGTGAGATAATTATTTTTGGGTGTTTAGGAAACACTTTGAGTGCCACTATTTTGGTGAGATTTTTTATTGTGTACCTCTAGTGTTGATTTAGAGAAGACTCTCTCTTGTACCTACTATTTTTATAGGGGAAGAATTATTCTGATTTTGTCTTTTGGATGCAGCCTAAGAATTAAGGGCGAACCATGTTAAAATATTTATGTCATTTTTATTATTTATACGGCAGGTTTTACCACCTATTTTACCTACCCATTTACCAATTTAACCACCTTCATTTATTTATTTGTTTGATTATTTATGCAGTAATTTTATTTTGTCTTTATGAAAATTATTCCGCTGTACCAACTCTATTAATTTTCCCAATAATTGGTATCAGAGTTGTTGGTTCGTATTCTGGAGGCATTATTAAATACTGCAATGATGGAGGCTAAGACTAGCAAGATTGTCAGCTTAAATGGCACAAATTACCACATATGGAGAAACAAAATGAAAGATCTCCTATTTGTGATGAAGTTGCATCTACTAATTTTTTCTATAACAAAACCCGAAGGCAAGATGGATGAGGAATGGCCATTTGAGCATGAGCAAGTGTGTGGCTACATCCGATATTTTGTTGAAGACAATATGTACAACCACATTTACAATGAAACTCATGCACAGACATTATGGAACAAGCTTAAGGAGTTGTACGCTTTAAAGACCGGTAACAACAAATTATTTTATTTGACAAAATTCATGCAAATAAATATCAGGAAGGCTCTTCTATCGCCAATCATTTGAATGAAATGCAAGGGATTGTGGATCAATTGTCATGAATGGGCATGAATTTTGAAAATGAAATTCTTACTCTTACAGTGTTGGCTTCTCTACCAGAGTCATGGGAAACTTTAAAGATTTCACTTACAAAATCTACACCAAATGGTATAGTGAATATGGAATTTTTCAAAAGCGGTATTCTGAATGAAGAGATGAGATGCAGATCAAAGGGTGCATATTCAACACATTCATATATCATTATTGTAAATTCTAAGGGGAGAAATGAGACTCGAAGCCCAAAGTAAAGAGATAAAAGCAGAGGAAAGTCAAATAAGTATGCAAATATTGAATGCCATTACTGTAAAAAGAAAGGCCACATCAAGAAGTTCTGTCGAAGGTTTAAGGATAAGAACAAAGGCAAAAATGTAAGAAAAAATGACAATAACGATGATGATGCAATAAATCTTCTTGGAGAATTCAATGTCCTTTTTTATAATGATATTATTGTTCTTACTACCCATAAGACCAGCTAGGTGATTGACAATGGTGCTTCCATTCATGCTACATCTCAAAGAAAATTCTTCTCATCCTACACTCCAAGAGATTCTCGATTTGTGAAGATGGGAAATGGTAATTGAACAAGACTTTCTGGTGAAGGAAATGTGTGTTTAGAAAAAATGAATGGCACAAGACTAATCTTAAAGAATGTCCAGCATGTTCTAGATATTTGTTTGAATTTGATCTAAATAGGCAAGCTTAATGATAAAGGTTTCTGCAACACTTTCCACAATGACCAATGGAAACTCACTAAAGGCTTACTAGTGGTGGCTAGAGAAAAAAAGGACTTAGCACTGAACTTTATGCATGCAAATATCTCCAAAGACATGGTGAATGTTATGGAGAAAGATAGTACAGTTGAGTTATGGCATAGAAGACTTAGCCATATGAGTGAGAAAGGGATGACAGTCTTAGCCAAGAAAAATGTGTTATCTGGAGTAGATCTTGTGCATCTAGAGAAATGTGCCAATTGTCTTGTAGGAAAGAAAAATAGGGTTGCTTTTAGGAGTTCTCCTCCTTCCAAAATGAAGAATGTGTTGGATTTAATTCCTTCAGACTTATATGGGCCAATGCTAAAGTCACTTAGTGGTTGTCAGTACTTTTATGACTTTCATTGATAATCATTCTTAAAAGACATGGCATACATCTTAAAGTCAAAAGATCATATGCTTAATGTCTTTAAGGAATTTCATACTCTGGTGGAGAGACAAACTAGCAAGAAACTAAAGTGCATCCAAATAGATAATAATGGAGAGTATTCTAGATCATTTGATGCTTATTGCAAAGAGCATGGTAAATGACATCAAATGACACCTCCAAAGACACTGCAATTAATGGTTTAGCTTAAAGGATAAATAGAACTTTGATAGAGAGAGTCAGATCTTTGCTCTAATATTCAAAGTTGCCTAAGACATTTTAGGGTGAAGCTCTACTTACAGCAGTGCATGTGCTGAAGCTTTCACTATACGTTCCTCTATAGTCTAACACTCCAAATATGGTGTGGTTAGGAAAAGATGTTTCCTATGGTCATTTGTGGGTTTTTGGGTGCAAAGCCTTTATGCATATTCCTAAGGATGAGAGGTCCAAGCTTGATGTCAAGACTCGATAGTGTGTGTTTATTGGATATGGTCAAGATCAACTTGGCTACAGATTTTATTGTTCTCTAGAAGAATCTTGTTAGAAGTTGTGATGTTGTGTTTATTAACGATAAGACAATCGAAGATATTTCCAAAGTTGAGAAGAACATTCCCAACTCTAAAGATGATTCAAATTTGAAGTTAGTTCCTCAAACAACGGTGCTAAGGGAAGTTATAGATGAAAATGAAGTTATTTCGCCAGAAGTAGGTGATGAAGATGCTCCCATTGATATTCCATCTGAAAATGATGACGATGGTGTTCATGATCAACCACCTGCAAATGAGGCTTCTCCAGTGCCACTGAGGAGATCTAATAGAATCAAACAACCTTTTACTATATATCCTAAAGACCATCTTGTGTTACTAACTGATGAGGGAGAGCTAGCAAGCTCTGAAAAAGCTATAAATGATGAACATTAGCAGAAATGGTTTGAAACCATACAGGATGAGATGAAGTCTTTGAATGAAAATAAGACATTTGAGCTTATGAAGTTGCTTAAATGCAAGAGAGCTTTAAAGAATAAGTGGGTGTTCAGGATCAAACATGAATAACACAATCTCCAGCCATGATTCAAAGTTAGACTGGTTGTAAAAAGATTCAACCAAAGAAAGGGCATCGACTTTAATGAGATTTTTTCTCTAGTCATAAAGATGACATCCATCCATACTGTGTTGGGTTTAGCAGCAAGTTTTAATATGAAGATCAAGCAAATGGATGTTAAAACTGCCTTCCTTCATGGTGATTTGGAAGAGGAAATATTTATAAAGAAACAAGAGGGTTTCAAAGAAAAGGGAAAAGAGGACTATGTTTGTAGATTGAAGAAAAGCTTGTATGGCTTGAAACAGGCACCAATACAATGGTATTAGAAGTTTGAGTCTATTATAGGGGAGCAAGGCTACAAGAAGACTACTTCAAACCATTGTGTATTTGTTTATAAATTCTTTGATGATGACTTTATTGTGTTATTTCTCTATGTGGATGACATGTTAATTGTTGGTCGGAATATTTCCAAAATCAACAGCTTGAAGAAGCAGTTGAGTAAGTCTTTTGCTATGAAAGACTTAGGACCAGCAAAACAGATTCTTAGCTTGAAAATTATCAGAGAAAGAGGCATCAAGAAGTTATGGTTATCATAAGAGAAGTATATTGAGAAGGTATTTCAGAGGTTCAATATGTACAATGCTAAAGCGGTTAGTTGTCCTTTTGCTAATCACTTTAGATTGACTTCTCAACAAAGCCCTTCCACTAATAAGGAGAAGGAAGAGATGGATAGAGTTCCATATGCTCCAATAGTTGATAGTTTAATGTATGTCATGGTATGTACATGGCCAAATATTGCACACTCAGTTGGAGTTATGAGTTGGTTCCTTTCAAATCCTGAAAAGGAGCATTGGGTTACAGTGAAATGGATTTTCAGGTATCTTCATGGAACATCCAAAATATGTTTATATTTTAGAGATGTCAAACATATGTTAGTTGGATACACATATGCATATATGGCAAGACCTGTTGATTCAATAAAATCAACCTATGGTTACTTGATTACTTTTGCAGGGGGAGTTATGTCATGGCAATCAAAATTACAAAAATGTGTTGCTTTGTCTACTACTGAAGCAGAGTTTACTGCAGTAATAGAAGCTTTTAAAGATTTGCTATGGATGAAGAAGTTCTTAAATGAACTTGATTTTCAACAAGATAAATATGAGCTATTTTGTAATAGTCAAAGTGCTATCCACCTTAATAAGAATTCCTCCTTTCATTCAAGGTCAAAGCATATTGATATGAGATATTGTAGACACCCAATTTCAGGATGATGTTTTATGGATGCTACAATGGACTCCAATGTTGAAAATATCATGAATAGGCCTTCAATACTTAAGCATTAAAATTCTAAGGGTTTAAATGCATCTTTTGAGGGAAGGATTTAGTGTTTACAAGGACTAAATTGCAATGTTTTTTAGGACCTAATTGCAAAACTTAAATTCTTTTAGGGATCTTTTTGTAATTAAATGTTAAAAAAAACATGTCGGAATTCCATAATTTTGATCGGAATTATGTAATTCCGATTAGAATTACATAATTCCAATCGAAATTATGTAATTCACATCGAAATTATATAATTCCGATCAGAATTACACAATCCCAGTCGAAATTGAATTCTTCTGTCTCTATTATTTGGCTTTTAACTCAATCCTAATTGGTCTAAAATTCCTATTTGGCTTTTAACTTAATCCTAATTGATCTAAAATTCCTATTTGGCTTTTAACTTAATCCTAATTGGTCTAAAATTCCTAAATATAATTTTAAGTATTAATTTTATATTTTTAGGAATTAGAATCATGTTAGGATTGAGCTCGATTTTTCAGTTCTTTTTCCACTACATAAAGAGGATGGGAGCCAGGAATGAAGAGGAGAGGAGAAAAAGAAAGAGGGAGGCAGAAATGTATTTTGAAGCTTTTGGTTTTTGTGCGTTTAAGAAAATAATTTTCATTTATTGTCAATTTTTAAAAAGCTTTCTTAATTCTTTTCTTTTGGTGAGGTTTTTTCTACAAAAATTCCTTTTGGTTTATCAGTTAATTCAAGATCCTTGGAGAATTTTTAAAGAAGAAGATTCGAAGACTTATCAAGAACAGTGAATTACAAATCTGAGGAGTACCCCAAATCACTCATAAGCATCATCATCTTCTTCTTATTCTATTTTTTACTTATTTCTTTTTTATATTATTGATTATTTTTATTCTTTCGAGTTATTATTATAATTTATTCATTAATCATAATTTTATTTTATTTTTTTATGGTGATTATGGAGGAAAACGCATAGTGATCATGTTGAAGGGATGAATTCATGAGAAGTCTATGAAAAACCATGGACAAAGCCTCGTAGAGACTTAGTTTCTAAGGTTTTTATTTTATTTTATTTATTGCTTTTATTTTTTATTTTATTAAATATTCTATGAATTAATGTATTAGCCCCAATAGTGGGAGTAATGAAATTATCCGTGTGGTTGCATGTTTATTTTGATTAAATTGGTTAGTAAAATTAGGTTTTTAATTAGGTAATTACTTAAAACCAATGGAGGAAGTGGATTATTTAGGTTGCTTAAAAATAAAATAGGATTTTAGTAAGGATTAATTTAATTTTTGTTTGATCTTATTTAATTGTTTTTTATGTTTTTTATTTGTTTTTGGGCTTATTTATTGTTTTTATGTGCTTTTGGGGCCTTAAGACCATTTTAGGTCTTGATTTATTTATTTAAGTTTAGGTAAGCCCATCTCACTTAATAATTGATTAGGTATAATTAATTAAAATATATTTTTAGGTCCATAACTAATTAGATTTTAGGTTAGAAATATCCTTAGGCTCATTTAGTTAATTGGGCATAGGCTCACCTAATTTAATTTAATTAATTTAGACTTAGCCCACTTAATTTAAGCCCTTTTTATAATTTGTAGATTTAAGATCACCATTTAATTAAAACATGTAGAATTAGGCCCATTAATTTAAATATTCTATAATTTGTAGATTTAAGCTCATATATAGAATTAAAATTAGTAGACATAGGTTCATTTAATTAAAATCAAAAGGAATTAGGTCTTTAGGTTCACTTATAATTTAAAATATGTAGACTTTAGCTCATTTATTTAAAATCCATGTAGATTAGGCTAACTTAAGGATTATGTGATTTATTGAATCCATTATTTGCTTGTATATTTCATGACTAGTTTGCCTTGGAGTTGATTGTTTTTAGGGTTTATATGAAATTGCATGTAAATAGAGAATAAGATTATAATTCATAAAGTAATTCTAAATGAACACACGACTGAAAGAAGTTGGTATTCTGTATCCAGAATCTCTTGGTTGTGGTGCTAGCTTTCTTTTAGGGAATCAAGTACCACCTTTTTTATTTGTTCCAATTATTACCCTGGCTGGTGACTCTTCATCTTCATGTCATGTCTTTGTGACAGTGATTAGTGTGTTCTCTATAGCCCTAACCTCAAACAGTGTTGCAGTTGCTAAAATCTTGGACGCCCGCCAAACCCCGCAGTCTACAAATATCACTAGATACATGATGTACTGCAAAAAAAGCTATAATAGCTAGAGAAGATTCATACTGATGAAAATGGATCGAATATGTTAACAAAGTCTCTACTAAGGGAGAAGTTCAAATTCTGTCAATTGACTACCAGAATGGTGATGACCTCCACGTAGTCAAGAGGGGGAGAATTATTGTGGGTCACTCCTAATGGAGCCCACAAGTTTGAAAAAATGTCACATTTTGCTGCACCGATGTTGAATATTAAAAAAAACTTTTTTTTATTTATTTCTCATCCAAATGCCTATATAAAGGCATTTAAATGGAGAAGCATAAAATGATAAGGAGTAGGCAACCAACATGAAGAGAAAAATTTTGAGATCTTTATGTGTTCTTGTGTGGTGAGAGCCAAAGCAATTTTGCTTTGATGAATGTGAGAGAGTTTTAGGGGTTTACGAAAAAAAAATTTCTCAAAGGGTAAGTGACAAAATAGTGAGATAATTATTTTTGGGGTGTTTGGAAAACACTTTGAGTGCCACTATTTTGTTGAGATTTTTTATTGTGTACCTCTAATGTTGATCTAGAGAAGACTCTCTCTTATACCTACTATATTTATAGTGGAAAAATTATTCTAATTTTGTCTCATGGATGTAGCCCAAGAATTAAGGGTGAATTACGTTAAAATATTTGTATCATTTTCATTATTTATACGGCAGATTTTACTGTCTATTTACTCACCCATTTGCCAGTTTAACTGCCTCCACTTATTTATTTATTTGATTATTTCTGTAGTAATTTTATTTTATCTCAATGAAAATTATTTTGCTACACCAACTCTATTAATTTCCAAACACACCATAACACAAGTAAAAGAATGCATTCAATTGTATAGAAGTTACTCTTATATAATAGTGTGGATCACTCACATAGTGATCTTTATCATGTTATGATGCAAGTAAAAGTTCCTTTTAAGAACAAAACACAACTTAGTTCTTGAAAGACAAAGTAATAGTTTTTTAAGATAGAAATAAAGGAAAGCAACAAGACCATTCACACACTTGAAAAACATGATCACCATTTGCTTCCTAAACATCTGCTAAAGATGGATGATCATTGAATGCCACTAAAACATTAAATTGAGATGGAGGGATGAGTTGTATTTCAATATTAACATCTTCTTCTTTCTTGAAGAAGTACTTGAATGGGTAAGAAATCCAGTTAATAGCTTTCATAATGGGCTTAAAGAATTCGTACACATGCTCCTATTAGGGGCAAAAGAATATAAAGTACAAGAGAATAATAATACTAAACACAAATATATATATATATATTTCAGAATAATTAAATACACAAATTTTCTCGAAGGGACAATAGGCCCTTTACACTCTCAAATTACTTGTATTTTTCTATCATACAATTTTTCTCTTTTTCTTATGTTTATATACACAATGCATGTCTATTTTTAGCTTTTACAAAGAATGGTTAAAATCCATTTTCTATAAAATGAACAATTTTCATTTAATTTGTTTAAATAACTTTATTTAGTGTTTAGTTTAAAAATCAAGTTTACTTTTCTACATCCTCCCTTAAACTTGATTTGTTACTCCGAGTAAATTCCTTAGCTTAATAAATGTATCATGTTTTAAATAGCAATTATAATATGTTCATTGGATATCCACTCCTAAAAGCAGATGGCATATCAGCTAAAAGATGAAGAGCAATCCTTCCTTTAAAGTTCTTCAAGTTCCCAAGTGATTTATCCATTGTTATCAACGCAAAAGCAGTTTATGCATTCAAATGCAAATTGTGGATTAGCAAGCATTATTTTTATGCAAAATAATAATAATAATAATAATAATAATAATAATAATAATAATAATAATTAATTGCTTGTCTTATAGTAAGTTAGAGTCATGGATCAAACTTTATGCCTTTTCAACTAATATTAACAATGATATATATAATGGTTAGGGAAAAGTAAAAAAAAAAAAGTATTTTGTGATTTAAAGGCTTTTTCAATTATTGTTATATGGTTCTTTGCTTAATGTTGATAAGAATATATAATTTAATATTGAAATAATATAAATATTTACTAGTAGAATTATTTACTAAATAACATAGCATTTAACTAACTACAACAAATTCACAATAAATAAAATTAATATGTATTTTTAATTTTATTATCAATAAAATAAAATAATTTTTAAAATAAATTTATAATATTGGTAAAAGTATTTAAGTAGGTAGATTGATAGTAAATCATATATAAAATAATTTTATTATTAAATATTAATATTATAATACCATTTTATCATTAAAAAAGTGATAATATTAGCGGATAAAGTACAGAAACGACTGAAAAAAAAACGTATAATGATTGATCATATATAGAGGGAGAGAGATGGAGAGAGAGGACAAAACTGAAGTGTTTTCCATTGATGGCAACATGAAGAATGGGTGTGGAATCAGGTCCCTCGACATGAATTGCTAATAATCTGTTATTACGGGTCATTTGTCCTTCTAATTTGGCCAATTTGTGGACAGTTCTTGACATGCCAACTGAAGCAGCCGCATACAATAGAGTCATGCCAGGTTTATTTTTATGTTCAGCAATCTTTGGACATTTACCAACAATGAGATCTATTGCTTCGTAATTTCTAGCCCAGACTGCTTCGTGAAGCACTGTGTCTCCATGCGCATTCTTTATCGACAAAACATTGATGACTTTATAGGGCCTGGAGAGGGCCCAAGAGCAATGTCGAGTAGTTCCTTGAAAGGATAAGACTCTCGGCTATACACCGCCATCTGAAGTGGAGTGTCTTTAGTGATCGTTATTGAGGTCAGCACATACTCGTGATTTTCCTTGGAATGTTTTATCAGTTTGCTCCACCTCTCATACAAGATTGCTGATACAAAAATTTTCCTCATTTCTGCAATTGCATCCATCTTTGTGTTCCTAGCTAAGAGTAAATAAAATATTCACCTGTCAGAGCATGTTTATCAATTGAGCATTAACATATATATGTTGTTTTTTTTTTTTTAGTAAAATTATCAATCCCATATTGAAAATTTAAAAGGAATGGGAGGAGTCCTAAGGCTATAAATAAACTCCTTCTCCTTTTTAGTTAGATCATCCCAAATTGTCTCTCCTATATATTTAGTCAATTGTATTCTTTCTCTCTCTCTTTTGTAATATTTCTTCATTTAGGAAAATATTATTTTGACAGTGTCCAAGAACGTAGGCATAATTGGCCGAATTTCGTTAAATTTTGATTTTCTCTTTTATCTCTATTTAATAGCTATTGTTAGGAATAGTTGTTGTTAATCATTGTGCTATTAAAATTATTTATCTTGGTAAAATTCTATCTAAGTAGAGTGGTTTTTAAGTGAGACCATTGTGACTCCTCCACTCTTTCTTAGGAATATACTTTAGGGTGATTTTTAGTACAATCGTTTATACTCTAGTCACCTGTGCAATAGTTCTCAAGGTGATTTTTATTATTATTGGTGGACATTAACCTGAATTCCACAACAATTGGTATCAGAGCTCTTGATTTATTTTAGTATGCTCTGTGGTTGCAGCTTAAGCTAATCTTCCACATCTAAAAAAATTTCCTTGGGCTAATTGGCATTCCACATCAACAGCGATTAAATAGAATTTGTAGCAAAAATAGCAGATGGCACAAAAATATCCACATCAGCATCAACAGCTTCTTCATCTTTAATTTTGGCAAGGAATGATGTGACAAATGCTAGATTTACGGTGGAGATTTTTTATAGCACTAGTCATTTTGGCATGTGGCAAAGTGAGGTTGTAGATGTTGCCTTTCAGCAGGGTCTAAACATTGCTATTGAAGGAGAGAAACCAAATGATGTTGAGGAGAAAGAATGGAAGGTGATCAATAGATTGACATGTGGTACAATTCGATTATGTCTTTCTAGAGAGCAGAAGTATGCATTTTCTAAAGAAACTTCTGCAAGTAAATTATGGAAGGCATTGGAGGAGAAATTCTTGAAGAAAAGCAGTTAGAACAAACTCTACAGGAAAAAGAGATTGTTCCGCTTTAATTATGTTCCAGGTACCACAATGAATGATCATATTACTAGCTTTAATCAGCTGGTAACTAATTTGATGAATATGGACATAACTTTTAATGATGAAGATCTAGCTCTGATGTTTGTGGGATCACATCCTGATGAGTTTGAGTATTTTGAAACTACTATACTTCATGGGAAGGTTATTGTGTCTCTAAGAGAAGTAACTGCAGCCTTGTATAGTTATGAATTACGAAAGAAAGAAACGCAAGAAAATACAAGTGTTTAAGCAAAAGCTCTTGTTGTTAAAGGTCGTTCGTAGAGCCAAAATAAAAGAATAAGAGGGAGATAAAAGTCAAAATCCAAACTAAGCAAAGATCAATGTGCCTTTTGTCGAGAAAAATGGCACTAAAAGCAAGATTGTCCCACGCTAAAGGACAAAGGCAAACCTAGAAAGGGAAATGTTGTCTCAAATTCAAATGTAGCTTAGTGTGATGATGTACATTCAAATCTTTCAATTACTGCTACACCATCAAGTAGCTGTTCGAGTTCATGGTTGCTAGATTCAACTTGTAGTCACCATATGACTCCCAATAGAGAATGGTTCTTTGACTTAAAGAATTAAAAGGTGGAGTTGTCTACACAGCGAAATAATGCCCCTCTTAATGTTGGGGTTTCGTGATACAAACGCTGTAGAAAAATTAAAATTTTATCACGTTCCCAAACTTGGATCCATGTAATTTGACTACTTAATTAAAACTAGGGTTTTAAGAATCTCACCAAAATGCAGAAAATGCAAGACTTTCTAGAAGGATGAGAGGAGGTTCACACCGGTGACACCTTACCTCGAGCTTTTTGCTTTAGTTGTTCGAATCAAGATGTCTCCAAAAGGATGAGTCCTCTATAGGTATCCACACAAACAGCCCTTCACAAAATGAATTAGAGTGTGTGCTAGCAACCTTCTTGATTGTCTCACAAATCAAGAATAAAAGAAAAAACTCTATGTTTGTTTTCTAAGAAGGGAGAAAACCATTTTTGGAGGCAAGGAAAAACAAAACTATATTAAACCCTAGAGAATATAACATATTTATAGACTCCAAATTAGGGTTTCACCTACCAATGACCTTTTTAGTAATTTCCATTTATTACATTCTGATTTTGTTTTAAAAACAAATCAGAAATAATATCTTATTTATTTATTTATTTAAAATAACATTTATTTTAAATAAATAAACAAATAAATAAATAAATAAAACACTTTAATTATTTATTTCCATAGAGTTTATTTTGGGCTTATTAAATCCATAATCATTTTGGGCTTGTTCTAAGTGTGTGACCCTGTAGGTTCACATAACATTGACAGTGGGCCTAAATCTCTATTTAGGCCTACAAGTCATAAGTGGCCTCTAGCAAGACATTATGACTACCCAAGTCATATAAAGTCAATAATCCGACATAACCTAATTACAGTGAATTTTATCGTCCCTTTATCACATAATATCTTAATTGAACATAAGGCATAGAATGTCATCCTTATATAGTTCAATATTATGACTTGATTCCAAGTAGACTAAGAATGATAACTCTTTATCAATTCATTTCAGCATGGCCATGCATTTTCCTTCAGTCTATCTCATCAAGGGGCCCATAGATATCTTTCTCATATTAATGAGGGATAAATTCCTTCTAAATCACTCACATTCCTCACATAACTAATTTTATATCCAACAACATCCTATTTAATCGTCCGGTTAAAAATAATGTTAGAATGTGTCAAAACATAAAATAGCTATGTAGAAATCCATGATGATTTCAAGGTCAAAGGATCGAAATAAAATTATTATGATGAGAAATACTTATGACAATATTCTATGCAGTATTCTCATTGTGGGTCAATCTAGTACATGATCTCTCATCATATACCTATGAGTTGACTTAATATCTCATATTCATGATTAGTAAAACATAACCATCAGTCAACATCATACTAGCATTAATACTTTAACATTTATATAATTAATAAATGGCTAGGGATAATTAGAATAGAACTCTTATTTTAATCTAAGGGTTTTACTATCAAGTCACATACTTGATGGCCTTAGTAAGAATTAACCATTCGTATAATTATCATAAAATCAAATGATAATGAAATACCTCTTTATTAATAAAATAAGAAAGTCAATACATAATCAAATGATTAACCTAGTGCATATCACTAACACCTAACACACATGGGATTTGTTCAGTTCACTTAAGCAATAAGGATGGATCAATCAGAACCTTAATAGGTGTTCATTATGTGTCGAATTTGATAAGGAATCTCATTTTTATGGGAACCTTAGAGTCTCGAAGTAAGGGCAAAAGATAGGATAATGAGAATAATCTTTGGTGCACTTGTGATAATGAAAGGGATTCAGAAAAGAAATAATGTGTATTACTTTCTGGGTAGTACAATTATTAGGACAGCAGCAATGGTAGCTTCTACTGATGATCAGGAGTCAAAAGCAACTAGGTTATGGCATATATGCTTAGGGTATGCTGGAGAAAAATCCTTGAAATTTTTGATAGATCAAGGATTATTGAAAGGATCTCGGACTTGCAAATTGGATTTTTGTGAGCATTGCATTAAAGGGAAGAAGACAAGGGTGAAATTTGGAACAGCTAATACTGAGGGAATTCTGGATTATGTTCATTTAGATGTGTGGGGGTCTTCCAAGAATGCTTTATTGGGAGGAAAATACTATTACATTTCCTTTGTTGATGATTTTTTTCAAAGAGTATAGGTGTATACAATGAAGATGAAGGATGAGGTGCTAGGAATTTTTCTTAAATTGAAAAAGATGGTAGAGACTCAAACAGGCAAAAAAGTCAAACATCTCTGCACAAACAATGGTGGAGAGTTCAAAAATGATCCATTTTTGAAAGTCTGTGAAAATGAAAGTATTGTCAGAGGCTTTACCATCAGCTATACACCACAACAAAATGGGGTGGCAGAGTGAATGAACTAAACATTGTTGGAGAAGGTTTAGTGTATGTTGTCCAATGCTGGGTTGGGCAAAGAATTTTAGGCTAAGGTTGTAGTATATGCTTGTCACCTTATTAACCTCCTACCATCAACTATTATTGGTGGTAAAATGCCATTAGAGAAATGGTTTGGAAAACCTGCTATAGATTATAATTCTTTACATGTGTTTGGTTTGACTGTGTATTACCATATTAAGGAGTCAAAGCTAAATCCAAGAGTAAAAAAGGCAATCTTTATGGGGATAACTTCTAGTGTGAAAGGCTATCATCTTTGGTGTCCATAAACAAAGAAAGTAATCTTCAGTAGGGATGTTACCTTTGATGAATCTACCATATTGAGAAAGGTGACTTCAGAAAAATTGGAGCAAACAAATGGTACTCCTAAACAGGTGGAGTTTGATGGAAATATAATTATCCCAGCCAATGTAGAAAGTGATTATAACTCTCCTATGGTAGAAGACGGGTCAAATGAAGAAGAGGTTTAGACCCAAGAACCTCTACAACAACATAAATCAATTGCATTAAGGAAGGGGAAGAAGACCATTAGACAACCTGCTCGCTATGTTGATATGGTCTCTTATGCATCACCAATTGTAATGGATGATGTTCCTGCCACTTATAATGAAGTAGTCTAAAGTTCAAAATATGAAAAGTGGAGGATTGCCATGAATGAAGAAATGCAGTCCCTTCAAAAGAATTAGACATGGAAACTAACTAGTCTTCTAAAAGGAAAGAAGGCAATTGGATGTAAATGGGTATATGCAAAGAAAGATGAATTTCCTAACAAGGATAATGTTCACTACAAAGTAATATTGGTGGCTAAAGGCTACACGCAGATAAAGAGAATTGATTATAATGAAGTATTTTCTCCAGTTGTAAAACATTCCTCCATCAGAATTTTATTAGCTTTGGTAGCACAATTGGATTTGGAACTAGTTCATATGGATGTAAAAACTACATTTTTACATGGAGACTTGGATGAGAAAATCTACATGAATCAGCCAGATGGATTTAAAGTTGCTAGTAGAGAAAAGATGGTTTGCAAATTGGAAAAATCATTGTATGGATTGAAGCAATCTCCGAGGTAGTGGTACAAACAATTTGATAAGTTTATGAAAGGGCAAAAGTACATAAGAAGCAAATATGATCATTGTGTGTATTTGTGCAAGCTATAAGATGGATCCTATATATATATTCTTCTTTATGTTGATGATATGTTGATAGCTTCCAAGAGTCAGATAGAGATTAAGAATTTGAAGACTCAATTGAACAAAGAGTTTAAGATGAAGGATCTTGGTGAAGCAAAGAAGATTCTCAGCATGGAAATATCAAAGGAAATTGGGGAGGGTTTGTTTGTCTCAGAAAGAATATTTGAGGAAGGTACTAAAACATTTTGGCATGAATGAAAAGTCAAAACCAGTTAGTACACCACTTGCTCCTCATTTTAAGCTTAGTGCATCCATGTCACCTAAGAATGATGCAGAACGGGAATACATGTCAAAAGTACTGTATGCAAGTACTATTGGTAGCTTGATGTATACAATGGTGTGTACGAGGCCAAATATTTCACAAGCAGTTGGGGTTATGAGCAAGTACATACATGATCCTGGAAAGGAGCATTGGCAAGTTGTGAAATGGATTCTACGGTAGATTTTGAACACTATAGATATTGGTTTAGTATTTCAGCAAGATAGACATGATGGTTAGTGTGTAGTTAGGTATTGTGATTCAAACTATGCTAATGACTTAGACAAGCATCAATCAACTACTGGTTATGTGTTTACTTTTGCAAAGGCACCAGTCAGTTGGAAGTCCACCTTATAGTCAACAGTTGCTTTGTCTACTACAGAGGCAGAGTATATGGCAGTTACAAAGGCTGTAAAATAGGCAATTTGGCTTCAATGGTTGCTTGGTGAATTGGGAATGGAGCATAAGCACATCAAAGTGCATTGTGACAGTCAGAGTGCTATTCATTTAGCAAAGAACCAGGTTTATGATGAAATGATGAAGCATATCAATGTTCGATATCACTTTGTATAGGAGATTCTAGAAGAAGGTGAAGTCACAATCCAAAAGATTCAGACTATTGAGAATCCTGTTGATATGATGATAAAAGTGGTAACTGTGGTCAAGTTTAAACATTGTTTAGACTTTATCTATATTGCTACAAATTGAAAGATGAAATTTGTAGACACTACTAAAATTTGGATTTTAAAGAGAATTATATGGAATTTTTCCAATGTGGAGATTTGTTTTTTTTTTTTTTTTTGCAAAATTGGTAACCCCATATTGAAAATTGAAAAGGAGTGGGAGGAGTCCTAAAGCTATAAATAGATTCCTTCCCCCTTTTAGTTGGATCATCCCAAATTGCCTCTCCTATATATTTAGGCAATTGTATTCTTTCTCTCTCTTTTTTGTAATATTTCCTTATTTAGTGAAATGTTATTTTGGTAGTGTCCGAGGACGTAGGCATAATTGGCAGAACCTCATTAAATTTTAGTATTCTCTTTTATGTCTATTAAATAACTATTGTCAAGTATAGTTGTTGTTAATTATTGTGCTATTAAAATTACATGTCTTGATAAAATTCTGTTTAAAGAGAGTGGTTTTTAAGTAGGACCACTGTGACCTCTCCACTCTTTTTTAGGAATATACCTTGACGTGATTTTTAGTACAATCATTTACACTCTAGTCACCTGTGCAATAGTTCTGAAGGTGATTTTTATTATTATTGGTGGAAATTAACCCGAATTCCACAACAATTGGTATCACTAACTCTTTGATTATATTGGATAACAAGATTAACCTTGCAGCTGGATCTGGACAGCTCCTTCTGATTAGGGAATCAAAGTGATAATTCTAGTGATTTTAGAAGGAAAGAAATACAGAGATCTAACCTAAAAAAAAATTATTACATGCAAGTTATATATGCTAAAAATGTGTGAATTAGCATAAATTAAGTAAAGATGGGATATTAGGGATAACTAAGGTAAATAATTATATATGGCTACGGACAAATAAAAAAAATTTCATATATCTTAATTATACATTAATTACATGGGTGTATATATATATATATATATATATATATATATATATATATATATATATATATATATATATATATATATATATATATATATATATTCCCTTCTCTATCTAAGCTAAAGCTAAGTTTTGCTCCCCAAAAAAGTTAAAAATAAATAAAATAAGCAAGGAAGAGAATGAGGAGGATGAAGGGTTCCGCTTTGCACTTATTTTGTAAAAACAACATGAAATTAAGAAGAGGGAGGGGTTTATTTATGTGTATTATATACAAAAGAAAGTTTGATATTTGAGCTTGCTAGGAATAAGTTTGTGGATTAGATATTGTGTAGGAAAGTTTTGTTTCACTACTTTCAATGGAAAGGTTAAATGGAGCAGATCTCACTTGAATTACTAAGATAGAATTGAATTACAGTAGAAAAGATATCATTTCCATAAAAGATATCATTTTCATAAGGATTGTATATTGAGTACTAATATCTCTACTTATGTTCTTAGCTATCAAATCACTAAAGTAATTTTGAAAATCAAAATATAAATTTAAATAATTAAAACTAAGAGAAAATCAAATGATAAAAACATAGAGCTTACGTTTAGTTTCACTATTCCAATCAGATCATGAACACTTAATTATTAAACACCTTGATTTCAGTTAAGGGTAATTGTTCTAAAATATATAAAAACTCTCTCGAGTTCAATTATGCATGTCAAGTTTAAGATTTAACCTACTCTCATAATTAAGAAATTAATCCTAACTCATTAAGCTTCTTAACAACTATTTTATCCTGGAAGAGCTCACTTACTCACATGGTCAAATGGTCTAAGTCCTATGAGTCTAAAGCTAATAAATTCTCTTAACTCTCATTGGTGAATCTACCTATAAACATGTAATCAATTGGGCCCTTAATTAAATACAATACATGAAGAGTAACTCATAAAATTAACTGAAAATCAAATTAATAAAACTTGTGTTCAATCACATCATAGAATAGCTACTCCTAGCCTAAACCCTAAAAAGAGTATAGCCAAACATATTTTTACAAACAATAAAATAAATAATAAGAGAGTGAAGAAGAAGAATAGATAAAACTCACTTAAGCTTCGCTTTAATGTTTAAACCCTTGTTTTTCCTTTTAAGCACTTGTTTGTGGCTTTTGACATTTCCTCCTAATGTCGAATCCATCCTCCTTAAATACCTCTTAGCATTTCTTTATATAGGAAAACCTAATAGGATATCTTTTAGCCCTTCAATTCGTCTTCCTTTCTTACTTAGGAAAAGTCTCCTTTTCTTTGGCACACCCACTGCACAACTGTGTTGAGCTGGTATGATGCTAAACTTTTCGGCATAGTTTTTAGCACAACTATGCATGAGCTCGAATTTAAATTCTAAAAGGTTGCACACTTTTAAACACAACCATGCCTAAAACAATGTCTCACTTTCAAAACTTCTTCAATTCGAATAGAAAGATGCACCAGTAGCAACACACTCATGTTGCACTTGTGTGATATGAAGCCTTCAGTCCAGTAGATTGCATAGGTAATGACACAGGTGTGTGCCAAACTGTGTTGCCCTTAACATGATCTGCTCCTACAAATCCTTGGTTTCTTTAGAATCCTTAGCTAGTTTCCTAAAGGAAAAAAAGAATATTTTTGACACTTGAATAAAATTCCTAATATAAAAAAATTAATTACAAAAATAAATAAAAACTAAATAAAATATCAAACCAAAGTAATTCTTATTTAGGCCTAATTCCTACCTAAATTAATTTGAATGTTTATACAAAACTCATTAAAATTTAACTCAAATATATGTAAAGAATTACACATATCAAATTCCCCCACACTAAAGCTTTGCTTGTCCTCAAGCAAAAATCAAATTTGATATTTAAAAACCAGCTCAACTACAACCAAAGAATTGCAGTTTCTAAGATATGCAAGCTGATAACACCAAGACTAAAAAATGTTTACTAAAGAAGATAATCAGATAAAAATACATCACATATGAACAATTTACTAATCATAACCTAAGCACGTAACTATTTGAAATCCAATGAACATAACTCTAGAAGAAGAGCATTTAAGCTTATAATTTTTTCTTTAAAAACAAAAATTGGTTATGAATGCGTTTTATGCTCCATTTTACCACATCTTTTCTTTATTTAATGAGTACATTTTATGCTATATCTCACCATTTTTTATTCTCTCCAATCAAATCATCCCACTATTAGTCATCCCCCGTTGTTCCTGTATTCCTAAGCGTGGATACCCCCAAGTGGGTCCTTTGGATACTTTTACTCTAATTAGAGCATTGGAGTAGATTCAAAGTATAAAAATTTTAATTTAAGTACTACTCTTACTAAAGAAAAGAGAGATTTTTTTTCTAGAATTATAAACCAAAATGCAATCTCTCCTAAAATCATGCTTAAATTCAATCTCCAAATTCATGCTTAGGTTATAAAAACTAAATTTTTCATACATAATGACCATGTACAACCATCTTAATTAATAAACCATTCAATAATTCAATAATTGAATCAAGAATGCACACTTATCCACTATCCCCCTCTTATTACAATTGAGCATCAATTTTTGCACAAAACCAAAACAAAAAATTTTAAAGACAAGCTTTACCATAAATATTAATGGATCTTGCCATTTTTTATTTGTTTTCTTAATTTAACTAATAAGTATGCAAAAATAAATAAAACACACAAACATAAAACATACATATATAAAACCATAATCCTAACATTTGTCACAATAGTTCATCTTCAACTAATGTTGTGTCTGCCTCTTATGAACCTACTAATGAATCAGGTATCGTATATTGCTCTCGAGTATGTTTTGCTACTACTTTAGTATCTCGAAATAGCTGGATAATAAATATAGGAGCAATAGATCATATAACCAATTGCCATGATAATTTTTTATATTATAAACTTGCATACAACATTTTTTGTTAAGCTACAAAATTCTATTAAAATACTTGTTGCACACATTAGTCAAGTAGAATTGATAAAGGACTTGATTTTACATAATGTGTTGCATGTACCTAATTTCAACTTTAATTTGATATCTACGAGTCAGGTTGTTAAAACCTCATACAATTTTCTTGTTGATTTACCTATCCTTTGTTATATTCAAGATATCAAAAGTTTGAGGATGATTGGTATAGCTGAAGAGCATGGAGGTCTTTATCAGTATATAAGTAGCAATAAATTAGTGCTGACCACTTCTAGCAATAAATCATGTGAACTTTCTTATGTCAATAGTGTTATTGCTCAATCTCTATGGCACTATAGATTAGAACACCCTTCAAATTCTAGAATTCGAGTTCTTTCAACTATTGACAACTTTATTGTAGCATATAAATCAACTTATGATGTGTGTCATCTTACATAAACAGAGAAAGTTATCCTTTCCCATCAATTCTTCTATGACTAAAAATAGCTTTAATCTAATATATATGGATATTTGGAGCCTTATTTCTAAGTTTTCAGTTTATGGGCATCATTATTTTTTTACTACTATTGACAACAAAACTCATTTTACTTGGGTTTTTCCTATAAAAAAAACAAAGGTGAAAATCGTTCATTGGTTTAAAACATTCTTTGCTTTTGTGGAGACACAATTTGACAAAAAAAATTAAGCGTATACAAACAGACAATGGTAAAGAATTTGAGTTGAATGATTTCTTTGACTCCAAAGGTGTTATACATTAGACTTCTTATGTGTACACGCCTTAACAAAATAGTATTATTAAAAGAAAACATCAGCATATCCTCAATATAGCCCGAGCACTCAGATTTTAAGCCAATTTACCTTTTTTTTTTGTTGATTACATCTTACATGTTATATATTTAATTAATCAAATTCTCACACTAATTCTTGATAATAAGACACCTTATCAACTACTTTTTGATAAACTTCCTACCTTTAATAATTTGAGAGTCTTTAGATGTTAATGTTTTGTGTTAACTATTTCTCAAACTTAACATAAATTTTATTCTAGAGCCATTAAATGCATTTTCTTAAGCTTTCCTTCCATTGTCAAAGGTTTTTGTGCTTATTGTCTTAATAATAAACAAGTGTTTATTTCTCGAGATATCAAGTTTCATAAGCACATTTTCCCTTTTTCTTTTATATCTTAGTCCTCACATGATTTATTATTAGAATTATCCAGTTCTTATCCTATTACTATAAGTACAAGCGATAAAGATTTTCCATCGCCTTCGATGACACCATTTGCTCCTTCAAACATTGAATTTTCACCTCCTTTTCAATCCCAACCACTTATTTAAAAGTCCCAATAAACTGCTGGATTACCTTTTTACCTTCAAATTATCAAATATCCCTTCCATCTCAAACCAAACCTCATATTATCTCTCACATTCTCAGTTATAGACATCTTCCTCCTGATTACAATCACTATATATGAAAAATTTTTTCTCAACTTAAACTCAAACTTATAATGAAGCTATCAAACATCAATGTTAGAGGAATGCTATGCAAGCTGAATTGGAGGCACTTCAACTTACTCACACATAGGAGTTAACTGATCTTCATCCTCTTAAATAACCCATTAGTTGTAAATGGGTGCTTAAGATTAAGCATAAAGCTTATGGATCTATTGAGCGCTATAAAGCTCAGCTTATAGCTAAATAATACACTCAATAATCCGGCATTGACTACTTGGACACTTTTTCTCTAGTGGCAAAGATCGCAATAATCCATACCTTGTTGGCTGTGGCAACTACCAAAGGCTAGTATTTATAGCAATTAGATAATAATGCCTTTTTATATAGAGACCTCCATGAAGAAGTCTACATGGAATTGCCACCATGAGTCTCTTCTACCAAGTCTAATCAAGTTTTTAGACTTCTAAAAAGTCTCTATGGCCTAAAGTTAGCAAGTAGGCAATGGAATGCAAAATTGACTACTATTTTACTTGCTCAAGATTTTGTTTAAGGACCCTCAAATTCCTCTTTCTTTATTAAACAATCCTAAGGTTCTTTTATTGATCTCCTTATATATGTTGATGATGTTATTTTAGCAAGTAATGACTTTCATCAAATCACACAAATCAAAACTTATCTTGATGGTCAGTTTAAAATTAAGGATTTTAGAGATTTAAAGTTTTTTCTTAGACTTGAGGTTGCTAGATCAAAGGCTAGAATAAATTATGCCATCGTAAATATTGTCTTAATTTACTTCGCAATGTTGGTTTTCTTGGAGCTAAGCCTGTTTCAACTCCCATGGTCACTAACTTGAAGTTGAGTAAAGATACTAATGATCTATTATGAGATATCATAAGTTACAAGAATTTCATTGGCAAGTTATTATATCTCACTACTACAAAATCATATGTTTTGTTGTTGTACAACAATTATCTCAATTTGTAGATTGTCCTTCTTTAGCTCATTTACGAGCAACTCATAGGGTTCTTCATTATCTCAAATGGTCTTTTGGTCAGGGTCTATTTTTCCCTATGCAAAACTCTCTTATTTTGAAAGCTTTTTTATACTCTAATTAGGAAACATGTTCGGATACTCATCATTCTATTACAAGGTATTATGTCTTCTTGGTTAATGCTTTGATTTCTTTGAAATTCAAGAAGCAAACCACTGTTTCTCAGTCTTTAGCGGAGGCTGAGTATCGGACCCTTGCTGCTGTCACATGTGAGCTTCAATGGCTACATTTTCTTTTACTTGATTTACATTGTTATCTTGGTCTAGCAACTCTATATTATGACAATCTTTCAACTACTAAGATAGCTTAGGTATTAAGATAATTGAAAATCCAATGTTCCATGAACGAACGAAGCATATTGAAATTGATTTTCATCTTATTCAGCAAAAACTTCAGTAGGGTCTTGCTTCCAGTCTCCACTCATTGTCAATTGGCTGATAGCTTTACCAAGTCATTACCATCTTCCTTATTTCATCATTCCATTTGCAAGTTGGGTATACAAAGTTTGTATATTCCAACTTGAGGGGGGTATCAGAATTCAAGGTGATGGAAGTAGAATTCAAGGTGTTGGAGCTAAGCAGTGAAAGCGTTATGCTAAAACAATGCTAAAAATGCTATGCTACAATAGCGCTAAGTAGCATTATGCAACAGCGCTAAGCAGCATTATAACGGCGCTGCAACGCTACAATAGTGCTCTTTGAAATAGCATGTGCTTTGCATGCTTACTTGATGTAACTTATTTTTTGTACAACTGTTGAACTTCTATTAGCTAGCATGACTTTTCAATTTTCTATTGGTTAGTATGACTCACGTTAGTTAGATGATTAATGAATGTATAAATACAAACCAATTACAAGAAATGAAGTAGAGAATCATTTCTACCAAATTCCATTAAATAATGAAAAATTAAGTTACTATTTATGAACTTGTTGTTGAGTTATAATTAAAAGATAATTGAGAATTATGTAATTGGTGGATGTTGTTTCCTATTGTTGTTTATTGTTTCTAATTGTTACTTTTTGTTGTTTTTTATTATTTTTAATTGTTATTTTTTGTTATTTTTTTATTATTTTTTATAATTTTTTTATCAATTATTGTTTTTAGTTGTTGTTTTTATATACTCCAAAAATCATAAAAAACTTAGGGAAAAAAAAAACAATAAATTCCTGAAAACTATCTTATAATTATAGCTTACAATAACTCCTTTGACTAAATTTAAAATATCCTCTCCAATTTATTTTTCATGTGCAATTCCTTCAAATTCTATGTGAAATTTATTTATTTTTATTGTTTTCCGTTGTTTTTTGTTTTTGGGTTTTTCTTCTTTTTTGTTATTTTTTATTTGTCATAATCAATATATATGGATCCATTTCATCTGTTGGAAGAAAATGTAGGGAAATAATTCCCACCAATAAATCCTAAAGTATAAATTTTAAAAATGAAACAGATGAAAAGTAGAATAAGGTTAGATTATTCAATATCAACATGTTACCATTAAAAATTTCGGGAAGAATAGTAGATTATTCAATATCAAATGAAAAGTAAAACAAAGTTAGATTATTCAATTAGAAGCACACTTACGCAAAAGCATCACATAACAATACACAGAGAAGAAGGATCCTTTCTTTTTAAAAAAATGAAGAACGTACAACCGTGTAATTATTAATAATAATTATATTAAATTAATAAAATATTAAAATATTACTAATAATTAATAATTAATAATATAAAATAAAATATTAATATAAATATAAATTAATAAATAATATTAGTTAATGATAAAATATTAATAAAAATAATTTAAAATTATTAATATTTAAATAAATATTATCCAAACCAAACTCAGCGATCAACAGTGACTACAACATTGGTACACTGTTACCAATCTTCCAAAAAAACAAAGAACGTAAAAGCATAAAAAAATGTTTTGTCTTCTTTTTATCTTTTACTTCTTCTTTTTTCGAACTAGTTTGTCTTGGCCTTCCTTCTTTTCAGTTTTTAATTTTTTGCATTTTCTGCTTTTTTTTTTTCCTTTTTGTCTTTTTTAACTTTTTTACATATTTATTATTTTTAAAATTATCTTTAATTGAAGTTAATTTTATATATTTATTTAATTTATATATTTTAAATAATTTCAATTTAATATTCTAAATAATATAATTGAAAATTTTTTAAACTTACAATTATTTAGATTATAAAAATTAAGCTAATTAAACTAAAAATTACTCATAATCTTCGATAATTATTTTTTTATAATTTTTTAGAATATAAAAATAAATTAATTAAATTAAAAATTACCTACAACATTCAATAATTATTTTTTTCAATAAAACAGCAAAATAAATTATGAAATATATCAAATAAAATATTATTTTTATTATTGATACTAATAAAATTAAAAATTATATTTGTGACCTTAATTTTATTATTAATAATGAAAAATCGAAAAAATAACAAACATCAACAACTGTAATTTTTTATTGCTTTTATTGATTTTTTTTTTTATTGTTTAAGTTGTTTTTATTGGTTCCATTTGTTTATTTTTGTTGCTTTCTGTTAAAAATTAAAAAAAATATATGAAATATAACAAAAAATTATTATCATTATTATTAATACAAATAAAAGTAAAAAAAAATTTACCATAATTTTATTATTAATAATGAAAAAATAATTCAAAAAAATAAAAATCAACAACTGCAAAATTTGGTGATTTTTATTATTTTGTTGTTTCAGTTGTTGTTTTTTATTGTTTCTGTTTATTAATTTTTATTATTTTTCTTTAAAATAAAAAAATTAACATCAAAAAGCAAAAAAAAGTTATGAAATATATTATTAATACTAATAAAAGTAAAAATTTTATTATTATTATTATTATTATTATTATTATTATTATTAAAACAAACATCAAAAAATTATTTTTTATTATTAATACTAATGAAAATAAAAATTGTATTTATGGCCTTAATAAAAGAACAATAAACAACAAACAAACCAAAAACAATATCCAACAAAAAAAAATAAATAAGAAACAAAAAAACTTGTCAGACATGTTAATAAATAAATCAAATTAATAAAAAAAAACTAAAATCCTTATTATTTAAGAACATAAAAGGGAAAAATTTTGCTTATTGCTTATTGTTACAGCATTTGAATATGTTTAGTCATAATCACTCAATTGAAGAAAGAAAAAAAAAAAGACATACATTTTAATTGAAGTTGCTTGTTCCAAAAATTTTTAAAAAATAAATTATTGCAATTGAATTGAAAAGTCAAAAGAGTGAGAGAATAAAATGTTTGAAGAAAAATAAAATGTTGAAAAAAATAAAGACGGTGAAAATAAATATTTGAAAAAAAAAGAAAACGTTGAGAAAAAATTAAGAAAAACGTTAAAAAAAACAAATAGTAAAAAAATGTTGAGAAAGAAGAAAATCACTTTAAGGAAAGGAAAGTGGTTCATTTTTTAAAGAAAAAACTTTGAAAGACCAATATTGAAATATTTAATGGGTCAACGTCATTTTTTAAAAAACTTTTATGTGTTGGTCTATATGTATATGAAAAGATCCCAAGTTTTTCTTTTTTTTGGATCTATTAGAAGGATACAACATTGATAACAATTGTAGATACCTTCAATTTGATCAGCCCACAATAAAAGCTCGATGATGAGAAAGTATGACTTTTGAATGCAAGGAAAGCCTGAAACTTTTCTAAAATATACTCAAAAGCCCAAAACACTAAATCCAAGCCCAAAACACCAAATTCAAGCCCAAGCCCATTACCTTATGACCCAAAGGCCCTGACCTGGCCTGAGTAAAAAGGTGATCACCTCAACGAAGAGGCATCACCTCTTCATCATGGGCATCAGTATGGCGACGCCTCATCAAAGAGGCAATGTCTATTCACAACCACTCTTTGCAGCATTAAATTCCATTAATGGCAGTATTGAGGCCTACCTGCCTCTGATTTAAGGCATTTTTAAATGCCAAATAAAGGAGAAAAGGCAGGAAAAAGATAAAAGAGGCATGCAGAATGATGAAAAGGATGGGGAGAGGGTGAGAGTAAGAGTGAGTGGGTTTTAGGAATTAAAAAAGGTAAAAAGTTGAGGAGGCTTAAAAGGGAAAAGTGTGGGCAAAAGGAGGGACTTTTTTACGACCTGAACTTTTGGTCTGGAGAAGAGAGAAAACAAAGAAAAAAGAAAAGAAAAAAAGAGAAAAAAGGAGCAAAATAAGAAGAATATGATTTTTAGAGTAAAAGACTTGACATTCTTAAAAAGGAAAAGGATTCTTTTGTGTTCAAAACATTCAAATCAACAAACCAAGCTCTGAGAGCATAGTTAGGAGCATCAACTCATCCAAACCAATGAGAATCCCTATTTTCAAGCTTTAAATTCTTTATTTTATTAAAAACTTTTGCTTTATTATTCTCATGTTTATTTTCTTGAGTTTTATCACTTGTTTAAGGTCATATGGAAGCATGAATATGTGAAACATTGATTATTGATTATTGATTTTTGTATATTTGTATCAGTCTTTGCGTATTTGTCTTAATTTCTAAGTTTCTTCAAAGATAAGAATGTAGTTTGCTACAGGGTCTGTTGAAGAGGCAACATCTCTTCATAGAGGCATCGCCCCTTCTCGTTGAGGCAATCTCCTGGTCAAGAGGTGTCACCAGTTTATCAGGATTTTGCATGATTCTACTTTGGTTTTCAATGCTTGTTTTGTATATTTTGCATGATTTTCGTATTTGTCTTGTTATATATCTTGATTTTTTATTACTATGTTGTTTAATATATTATTGTATAATATTATTATGTTATTTTTGGACTATTTTTTGTGATTTTATTTCCATTTCTTATGAATATTATTTGTTAATTATTTTGTAGATAATTTTGTTGTTTATGAGAAAGGACTAATTTGTGCTTATTGCAATGATTGTTTGGTGATTTTTAATCATCAAATAGTTATTATGTTAATTAGTTTATTTTTGGTTTATTTTATTTTTTTTTTTAACAAAGTATTGTAATCCATAATCCTTTCCCCTATTTATTTGGAATGTATGGTTGTAAATTATTATTATTTATTTTATTTATATTAAATGTCAAATTATAAGCATGAAAATAGGACTAATGTGCAAACTCGAACTAAAATGTAAAATTAGAAATGATAATAATCCATATTAAAATAAGAAAATAATTTAATAATCAATGGTAATAAAATACGAAACACACACAAAGATCAACCACAAGGTTGCGTGGATATTCTAAAAGCCCTTACCCAATATCCAAACTCGATATCTGATTACAGGTTATGGGAACCTTCGTGGAATCAAATTGTCGTATAGTGTGTCCCAATTTTTATCCAAGTGGCAACTCCATCCCCATTTTAGGCCATAAGCCCATTTTGTATTTTCTTAGTGGGCACTAAGCTCACACAATGTTGTGGTCGCCAAAAACATGGGTGTGCACTAAACCTCACCATTCATAGTGGCAACTCCACTAGGGAATCGAGAAATTGATTCTAGTGTTTTATGTTTTATCATTTTTAATTATTTTCTTAATTCTTTTACATCTTTTACATTCATTACACATTTTCACACAATGAGCACTTAGTCCCTAAATAACCCGATGATAGTCATTGCTTTGCTGCTTATGTTTCACTCAAACCTGGCGATGGAGTACTTGATTATTATCACTCATAGCATATACTTATCCATGTCATATGGACCCTTGAGTGGGGAGATGTAATGGAGGTATATAGCTGTAGAAGCTAAAGCTTATTGCCTGAGACTCAACTCATGAAATAACTTAGTAATTTCCATTAGAATTTTTCCCAAATGCATATGTTTGATGCCATATGGTAATTCTTTGAATAAGGCTGAAGCTTATTAGAAACAAACCTTGAAAAGATGGGCCTTTCATGCCTATTTTAGCCCTTACAAATGGATCTTGACAAGGTGGGCCTTTCATGTCATTCTTGGTCCATTAAAATGGACTTTGGAATTATTTAAAGAAATTACTACTTGTTTGTACCGTTTTAAGAGTTATCTTGCATCCATTAATTTTATTATCCCTTGCTGATAATTAAAACCCAAAAAAAACAAATTCAAGGACAAGGAACTCACCAAAAAACACATGTGTAGGAGAAGTAGAGATACCGTTTGAGAGCTTTATATTTTATTTCTTGTTATTATATATCAATAGAGTATATGTTGATTTCCTTTTTTAATTGAACCTACATCTCATGCATACACATCATGCATGTTTCTAATCCATAATGATTATAAATATAAATTCACGATAGTCTTCCAGCTATAAGCGATCTGACACTGGCCATCTAATCAGGATCTCTAGATAAGTAGTAATGGCAAGATTTGATTTTGAGGCCTTCAAAGAACAGTTGAAAACCAAATGGCTAAACAAACTCAGGTAATTATATGAGAGATGATGGTCGAAATGAGGGGACCAATTAGACAAGAATCATAGCACCTCAACCATAGCCATTTGATTTGGATGCTAAAAACTTCGAAAGATGGGAAAGAGAGGATGATCAGGAAACTTTAGTGGCAGAGCCTATAGCCAAATAGAATGTGTATACAGGCACTATAAAAAATGTGGAAAAGTCTGACTGAGCTAAAAATATGACCAAGACTATGGCTCAAATGTAGTTAATGATAAAAGAGAAGAGAATCGATGCTCCGATGAACTACTTTGATTTGAGTTTGGATGAAAATGATGACCCTCTACCCCAAAATTTTTAGTTCCTTAACATGAGGAAATTTATGGGGACTGAGGATCCCCATCTACATCTGAAACAATATATGACTCATATGAAGACGACCGGTCTGACAAAGGCACAGATTGTGAAGCAATTTCCTCTATCTCTAAAAGGAACTTCCATCAGATGCTATTATTCTTTAGAATCCCATATCCAAGCTGATTGGGAGGGATTATGCACTGCATTTGTAAAGCAGTATAATCTTAATATTCAAATGGAAGCATCTTTAAGAGATATGAAGAATGTAAAGTAGAAATTCAATGAATCTTTCACTAATTATTTGATTAGGTAGAGAGAAAAATTAGCACAAATGAAGCACTAACCCGTAGAATCCAATCAGCTAATGATAGCAATAAAAAGGGGTGTGGTCCTTATCTCTAAAAAATTAAAATATTTAGGGATTCAAAACTTCAAGGAGCTATATAGATTCAGGGTGTAGAAAGAATCTGACTTGGTGCAAAAGTAAAAAATTCTTTAGTGGAAAACCTGTAAATAGAAAAGGGATTGGATCCAACAGTGGGATCGAGCTGAGCAGTAATATACAGATTAATGTTGTCAAATAACCTTAAATGTTTTCTAACTTGGGAAGACCCCTCTCCAAAGTTTTAGAAAAGCTTATTGACAATAACCTACTGTGACCTTTACCTCAAAGACCTCCTTTTCTAAATGCCGACCTAAAATTATACTATAAATATCACCAAAACATTAGACATGATACTCATAGTTACACTCGCCTAAAACATGAGGTTCAAGATTTAATTGATTTAGGTAAGATAACTGACCCTGAAACCAAAAAAACCAAACACCTAAAATAACCCTCTACCTAACTACCGAAATGTACCTCCAGCAAATCCATGCATCCTGATGATCAATACTGACTTAACAGAGGAATTAGTCTTTAATTCCTTCGTTGATACCATACTTGCACCACCAAAACCATAACCAAAAGACTTGAACCTAAACCAACATTCTATGGACTTCATGTGAATATTCTAGACATTTAGATTTTTGATGATAAAGGAAGAGAAGCAATTGATGTATGGAAAAGTATGGAAAAGAAGATAGCCCAATTAGTTGAGAAACTTGAGAAGAGGGAGGAAGTAAAAAATGATGAACCAAAAGAAGGGAGAGTTGACTTAAAGGAAGAACTAGAGAAAGAAAAGTAGAATTAGGAAGCTGTTGAGACCAGAAGAGATGAGAAAACTCTTGCTAGTGTTTGGGAGCTACTTATGAACTCTTAAGCCCATTAGGAAGCACTAGTTATAGCCCTTGATCATAGAAAGATCCCTTTTAACATACACTCTAGAACAAATGGTAGATTTGGTGATAAAAAGCCCTCCAATGGGGGATTATGTTTACAGACGATGATCTACCCTTAGAGGAAAAGGATTATAGTAAAGCCTTGTTCATAAAAGCTGAAGTAAAAAGGAAGTTAACCTATTGTGTTATAGTGGATAATGGATCTGCCATCAATGTGTGCCCTCTAAAGATCTTGCCAAAGTTAAGGTTCGTAATAGCTAATTTAAAGACATTCGATGTGGTCATCAAGGGCTATGATGATACGAAAAGGCCAATTGAGGGAACCTTCAGGGCTTTAGTCAAGACTGGACCTATTAAAGTTTAGGTCAACTTACATGTGATAAATATTCCAATTTTCTTTGTCATTCTTCTAGGGAGACCATGTTTCATCCTTTAGGGGGAGTGCCATCTACTGTTTATCCAAATATCAAATTTCCATATGAAGGAAGAGTAGTCATTATAACAGTAAAAACTCAAGCTGCTATCATTGCTTTGAAGTTAACTCCCAGTGAAATTTTGATCAATCTAAATTTTGAGGTTTGCATAATCTATAAAGATGAGATGAATCTGAGAATTATGAGCATGATGAAGAACATGCAATTTATGCCTGGAATGGGATTGGGGAAGAATCAGTAGGGTTCACTTAAGTTTTTTGAATCTAAAGTACTAATCTTAAAGCAAGGGGTGGGATATATCAAGGCAGATGAGTCTGAAGAAGAGAATAAAGCTAAAGAAAAAGTTTGGGAAGAACAAAGCTAAGCTAAAGAAGAAGACACTGTGGGAAAATTTATGGAGGAAGGTGTTAACTACCCCTATAAAGGTGCTTTTGAGCCTTTGATGATTGTTGAAAAATTGGTCTTTAGGTTTGAAATTTTCACTAAACATGCAATAAGGATTAATGAAGTTACTATTTAGGAGCCAATAGTGGAGGAGCTAGTACTGACTCTAAAATCAAAAGAGGACATTCCTGTAATGGAGTAAAAGGATGCTACTGATTGAGAAGAGGAGTTCAACTTTGAATCCTATGTTCTTAATTCCATTATGAATGTTTTCGATTATGACTTTGACATTTCTCTTTCTAAATTTTTTGAAATTGATGACATTTTCTGTTCTAAATTTAATGCGATAAGGTTTGACTTTGCTTATTTGTGCAATGTTTTTCCTAATAGTTTTTATTTTTGTGATGATCATTTCATGCATATATTTGATATTAATTCATTGCAAAATAAATCATTCAATCTATGCATATGTGATAATCCTAAAAATATACTAATTACTTCTTACTTAACTCCTGATGAGAGAGAAAAATGAAAGAAATATTGACAAAAAAGATATAAAGTGTTTAGGCTATGAGGATATGCCCGAGATTGACAAAGAGATTAAAAAACACAAGTTCCTCATATACTATCATGTCGCACCAATAAAACAAAAAAATAGGAGATTAAGGCTAGAATGGGCTCTTTTGATCAAAGAAGAAATGGAGAAACAACTAAAAGCAAAGTTCTTAGAAGTGATAGATGACACCTAGTGGCTAGCCAACATAGTTTCGATTCCTAAAATGGATGGGAGAGTCAGGATGTGTGTGGACTATAGGGATATGAACAAAGCTTGTACAAAAGATGATTTTCCCTTGCGACAAATTAACACTTTAGTTGATAGTGCAGCTTCAAGTGATATGTACTCCTTTATGGGTGGCTTCTCAGGATACAACCAGATTGTGATGGTAGTGATTGATAAGTTGAAGACTTTTTTCACCACTGAATAGGAAGTTTATTGTTATACAGTCGTGCCATTTAGGTTGAAAAATGCAGGAGCCACTTATTAAAGGATGGCTACCACATTGCTGCATGAGATGGTTCATAAAGAGATAGAGGTGTACGTGGATGACATGATGGTAAAGTCTCTGACCAAGGAAGGGTACTTCGAGGCTCTAGATAAGTTTCTAGCAAGAAATAAAAAGTATAACCTCAGGTTGAATCTGAAGAAATGTGTTTTTAGGGTAACCTTTAGAAAGCTGCTAGGGCATATTGTTAGTCAAAAAGGCATAGAGGTAGATCCAAATAAAGTAAAAGCAATCAGAGAAATGCCTGCAGTAAAAATTGAGAAAGAGGTTAGAGGGTTTATTAGATGGTTGCAATACATCAGTAGGTTCATTGCCAAGCTAACTACCATCTGTGAGCCAATCTTCAAACTCTAAAGAAGAATCAGCCAATCATTTGGGATGACAAATGTCAATAAAGTTTTGAAACTATTAAGAATTATTTAATGAATCCTCCCGTCTTATAGCCACCGAGACTGGGTAAGCCTTTAGTCCTTTATCTGGCAATAGAGAAGGATGTGATTAGCACAATGCTAGCTCAAGAAAGAGAAGGAAGGGTTGAGCATATTGTGTATTATCTGAGTAAGAAGCTTCTACCCTATGAAGCCAATTACATTCTAGTAGAGAGAACTTGTTTGGCTATAATTTGGGTGACAAAGAAGCTTCATCATTATTTTCAGTCTTACAAAATTTAGGTAGTCTATAAATATAATCCTCTCAAGTATCTTTAACAAACTTCTTCTCTTATAAGGAAATTAGCCATATGGTTGGTCTTTTTTACTAAATTCGATATTGATTATGTGGAAAATAAGGTGATAAAATGGAGAGTTATGGCAGACTTCTTAGCTGAAAATCTAGTAGATAATAGACAATAATGGGAGTTGGAATTCCTGGATAAGCACCTTGGGGTAATAGAGATCTAGACATGGAAAATGTATTTTGATGGAGTAGTCAATAATAGAGGAGCAGGCATTCGTGTGATTCTAGTCTCACTAGAAAGAGAAATGATTCTGATGGCAAAGCGATTAAAATTTGAAGTCACTAATAATCAAGCTAAATATAAAGCTTGCATCTTTGGTCTGGAAGCACTCAAGAATGTGGGGGTATAAGAGGTAACAGTATATGGAGACTCAATGCTAGTGGTGAAATAAATCTCTAATGAATGGGAAGTGAGAGAAGATAGGTTGAGACTGTATTGGGACTACTAGTCATGATTCTGTTAGCTTTCACCCAATGCAGATTCGTGCACTTACCGCGGGAAGAGAATCAGATAGCAAATGCTTTGGCTACTCTAGCTTCAATATAGGAAGGAGGAAAGCAAGCATAAATTAAGCCCCTTATTCTAGTAAAGTCTCAGACTCCTTATTATGAAGAGATTAGAATAATGTTAATTAACCTCGTAGAGAAGCCTTGGTTTCATGATCTACAGTAGTATCTTGAGATGAGGCAATTTCTTAATAATGCCAATAGAAAAGAAAGAATGTTGTTAAGGATGTTATCTCAATAATTCATTAACCATAATAGGATGTTATACAAGAAGATGCTAATTGGAGTACATTTGAGATGTGTTGATAAGGATGAGGTACGAAAAATCATGGAAACAGTTCATGAGGGTGTATATGGACCACATATGAACATAACAGTCCTTGCTAAGAAAATAACTCGTCAAGGGTATTTCTGGCTAACCATGGAGGCAGATTATGTTAATATATGAAAAAATGCTATAATTGCTAAGTGTATGGTGATGTGAGTCATTTGCCTTCTACAGAGCTTTAAGGATTGACCTCTCCTTGGCCATTCATAGTCTAGGGAATTAATATCATTAAAGAGATAAAGCCAAAGGCATCTAATGGTCATTGCTATATTATAATAGCAATCGACTACTTCTTTAAATGGGTTGAAGCATAATCATTCATGACTGTTGGGGCAAAAAAAATGGTGAGGTTTATAAAGAATATAATATATAAATATGGTTTGCCTCATCATATCATCATTGATAATGGTGTTAATTTAAGGGCAGCAATGGCCAATTTATTGGAGGAATATAAGATTGAACATTATAGATCCTCTCCTTACGGACCATAGGTGAATGGAGTAATAGAAGAGGCAAACAAGAATATAAAGAGGATCCTAGCCAAGATACTAGAAAACTACAAGGATTGGGTAAGCAACCTACAGTTTGCATTATGGAGATATAGGACCACTGCCACAACATTAACGGGAGCTACTCTATATTCTTTAGTGTATGGGTGTGAAGCTATATTGCCAGTTGAGATTCAGTTATTAAGGGTTCTCCTGGAATCTAAAATCCCTAAGTATCAATGGGTTAAAAGCCAATTGGCACAACTGACATTGCTAAATGAAAAGAGAATGAAAGCCATGTATCACTCTCAATTGTACCAAAAAGGGATAACCTGAGCTTACAACAAAAGGATTAAGCTAGGCAAAATCAAAGAGGGTGACTTGGTGTTAAAGCTCACTAGGCCCATCAAGACTAGTCCACAAGGAAAGTTTAAACCAAATTGGGAAGGTCTGTATCAAGTGAAGAAGCTATTTTCCAAGGGGACTGCTATTCCGTCTGATTTAAAAGAAAACGAGTTCAAAGAGCCCATTAACCTAAATAAGCTCAAAAAATACTTTCTGTAAAGTCTCATCGGGGAGAAAACCTCAAAAAAAGGTTGCTTAGGTAAAAGTTAAAGACGAAAAAATATGAAAAAATAAAAAGCCCTGCTAGATTGAAAACCTAAAAGGGCGGTCCAAGCAAAAGTAAAGGACATATAAAATAGGAGAGAGAAAAAAATAGTTAGTTGGAAAACCTACAAGGGCAAGCTAATTAATGATAGGAGATATATAAGAAGCAAGATGCATAGTCACATTATACTTAAATTAAATGGAATGGATTTCCTTTATTATTATAGAACATTGCATTAAATGCTTATTACACATTGTTTAACTGGAAAGGAAATTTCATCCAATAAAAAGCAAATAAAGACTAAATTTTATAAACTAGTAATGCTTGCTTTTCTTTTGAACACCCTAAGCACTCAATGCCAACAATGCCTTTGTCCTTTTATTTCTTATGAATTCATCTTTCTTTGTCTACTATAATTGGATCCATGCCTTATATTGGTCATCAATGGACTGATCTTCGTCTTAGTTAATGAACCTCTAAATGATTATTCGAGGCCAGGTAGTAACCAGGTTATCCCAAAAGTTCTAAGAAAGGGGCCATAGCTCAAATTCATGCAGCACTCCATAATCAATTATTTTTTCCCGTATAGCCTAAAAAGCCGAGAAGAATTGTAGAAAGTGGCAAAGTGGAGACCGGCTAATAGAACACATTAGGTATAGGAATGAATGGTCATATATTGTAACCTCCATCATGGTCATATCCATTGAATTAGAGTATCAAGAAATATGGACAACCAACTTCGAATATCCTTGGGAATAATGTAAAGTCTTCTGGTACGATAGTGTTTGGCCTTGTAATGTGCAATGTCTCTAAGAGGTTCGAGCAACCTCAGCTTTTCATGAAACCATGCCTGTTGGAAGAATGGATAAGTAAAAAATGATAGAAAAAATAGAAGATAATAAAAGGGAAAAGAAAGCTCACCTCCAGTAATAAAGGACTCTTTGAGAATCGCCTAGTTTTAGAGAAGTTGTCAAGCCCAATGATAGTCTCAACCAAGATCAAAGAGAAAAGATTTAGGCCAACCTCCACTTTATCTAGAATGTAAAGAAACTTTGAGTGACAGTTGCTAAAAGGGGAAACCAGTAAAAATTGAGCATATAGGCAAAGAGTGATCATTCGAGGGCAGTAAACCTTGTTGCAATCTACAGTCACAACAGCTTTAAGAAAAGAGCTTATTAGAATCTTATTTCTTATTACCAAGGATATGGTAAAGTGAAGAGTAAGGGGAAAGGTTGAATAGCCTAGCCATTTGGTATTGGATGGAATGTAAATATGGGGTTTCAAATGGAGGAATTGCAATCTGACAAGTAAAATCCATCTAAAAGCCCAAGATAGCTTCAAATTCCTCTAGCAAGGGGCATAACTCTACTATATTGAATTTAAAGACATGTTTTTTAAGATCCAAGAATTGAATAAGAACATGGAGAAAAGGGAAATTGATCTTCCTAACATGCAAATATTGGAAGATGGACATATGGAATGGCTCTAATCTAGCCCATGATCGACCATCCAGGATTTTCAAAATTGACTATAGTTGATTCATGTTTTTTTTAGTCATTTTGGAAGGTTAGGATACTATCTAGAGAGAGAGAATTCACATGAATGAAAAATTGGGGATTTTGAAGAAAAGCTAAGGATTTAAGAAGCTGCAGGATACTAGCATAAAGGTGTTCGCCTCTATAATTAGGTGATGTCTCTGTGTGTTAAGGTGATTCCCTATCGCCTCTTCACGAAGAGGTAACACCTCTATGAAGAGGCAACACTTCTCTAATAATTGAAATGTGCCTTTATGTTACTGTAAAATGGTTGTATAGTACATGAAAATTTAGCGGAAGAGCATCTTAGTAATAAAAATAATAATTTCCTCGATTGATCCAAAATTTGAATTTACATGTTGCATTATTCATCCAGTGTAAAATATGAAAATACTAAAATGAGAAGTTAATTTGAAAAATGATAGAGCGGTAATGTAAAGCAGAAAAAATTTCTCCGATAAAAATAATCTTATACTAGCAAGCTTTTGGGGTATCCCTCTACTCATCATCTTCAGGCTCATCAGCTCCATCATCATCGTTGTCATCCTTAGTATGCTCATCAGCTAGCTCCTCCTCATCATCATCACTTATGTCATCCTCCTCCTCGTCACCCTTAACTTGAAGAGCAGCAAAATGACACTCAAGAGCAGTAATCTTAGCCTAACTAGCCTTATCTTGATCCTATCAAAATGAAATAAGAAGTAAGAAATCATAAGAGCATGCATACATATAGAAATAAGGTGTAATTATTACCTTCCATTATTGTGTGTTACCTTTTATTATTGTGTCTTTTGCATCAAGAAGTTCGGATGGGCCTCAATCACCCTATACATATACTCTCCCTGATCTCGAGGTATCTACATAATTAATATATTATTAGAATTTATCATGTGTTAAGTTAAATTTGAGAACAAGACTTTAAAAGAAGGGAACTCACATGTGTAGTGGCCTCTAGTAAGAACTTAGACTCCAAGCACCTATCTTGCATTAAGAACTAATAAGAGAGCTTGCCCGAAGGCACCCAGTAGTGGGTCAATAAGTTAGGAGTGGCAATAAGCCTACCGATTATCACCTGAGATCTAAAGATAGAAGACTCCCTAGCAGGTAGCATGCCAGAGGAAGTTCCCTCACTGCTAGGCACAATGCAGGGACGCTGATGAGGCCTCTCCTCTACAATAGGCCTAGTCCTAAGAATGAAAATGAAGTTAGGAAATAGTATCCATAAGTATAAATATGAAATAATATGTTTAATAAAATTGCATGCTTAGGTACAAGTTAAGGCACCCTCTATAAGAGATGAGCTTGTGTAAAATCAACATATCGAAACTTCCTCCTCTCGTAATAATCCACAACATCATCTCCCAGTAAAGCCTAATTAAGCTTATCTCCCTCTAACTCATATGCCCAAAATATATATCGAGGAGGAGCAAGGGATAGCTATCTCACTTGAGCACCAATCCACCACTAGTGTACTCTCTTGCTGAGGTACAAAACTCTACAATCAGGCCCTTAAAGTAGTACCCTCCTCATGGATAGTGAAATCGAGCAGACCATAGCCTGGGACTATCCAGCTTGGGGACCCCATAAATCCAAGAAAAATTATGAAAGTAAGCCATTAAGTGAATGAATTTAATTAACAAATGTGTTGCTAATTACAATTATATTTATAGGTACCTACCTCATCATGTGTGAGAGTGTTCAGTCACTTGCAATGAATATGCACATGAGCAACTAGCCTCCTCCAAGCGCAATTGGGGCCCCATCTTGCCATAATAGGAAAAGGAGTGTCACTAACATGAGTGATCCCTATAATCAGCTCCAGCTCTAAAGCCCAATCCTGTAAAAGAAAGGAAGAACTGTTAATAAATCATGACAATAGTATTTGAGATGGAATTTAATGGTAAAAGAGGAGGGAAGTATTAGAATGGCATGCCAAAACCCACAAGGCCTTTTGGCTCCACACACCGACTCATCCATACTCCTGTACAAATAGGCTAGAGCACAGCTACCCCAGTCATATAAAGCCACTAGATCCAAATCTCTCAAGGGCATCAGAAAACTCAAGTATATGGAACTAGTAGTGTTCGCAAAAAGAGTGGTGCCCAATAAGTAAACCAGGAATGCATGCACTACTTGATTAATCTAATAAGGTGTGGTAGCCACTTTAACTCTAGCACGGGTATGGAAGTTCCTAATGGAATCAAGCTTTATTGTGAATGTCCTTTTCATATTCAGGACCATGCCAAGTAGATGCTCAATGAAAGCAAGATGGCTAAAAGATAGGCGATGGAGATTCACATCAAGGGGAATAGAATCCCCTACATAAGCAATACCAATGATAGTAGCAAAAGCAACTAAATCGAGCGTAAACTCCCTAAAAGGAAGGTGGAATGTGTGAGTAATGTTATACCATCTCTCCATCAGAACATATAGAGACTGGTAGTTTGTATGCCCTACTATGCCTAAAGTGTGAGAATGAAATAAAAAATATGATATCACAGATACAAGCCTTCATTGCATCCATGAGCCATTGTACTATATACGAGCACCGTTGAAGTTCCTAGCACTCTTGAGGGTGTGGGCATCAAGCTATAGGAACAAAACAAGGAGTTGAATTATTATTTATGTGAATGAAGCTATTTTTTATTTAGAGTTCTGTTGATGAGGTGAGTACCTCTACGATAGAGGCGATTGCCCTATCAAAGAGGCCTTGCCTCTTAGCAAAGAGGCGATCGCCTCTTTATAAGACACCTATACATAAAGAGGCATCCACCTCTTTATGATTAAGTGATTGCTTGATCCAAGAGGCAATCACACCATCGAAGAGGCGATGCCTCTTTATGTTAGTGATCTAGCCTCTTTATAAGACACCTAGACGTAAAGAGGCATCCACCTCTTTGTGATTAAATGATTGCTTGATCAAAGAGGCAATTAGCCCATCGAAGAGGCGATCCCTCTTCATGTTAGTAATCTAACAGATAATTTAATTTTTGTAATTTTATTCAATAAAATCAAATTTCTTTTGGTTAAAATGATAAACATGCATATATGAATAGTAAACTAATGTTATTTAATATTATTGATAGAAAAAATAAAGAAATTAAGTACTAACCTCTCATGTAGCCAATCCGTAGATATGGGATCACATATCTACAAAAAGGGGGATCTCATCTCCGATGCTAAGCCCGAAACTATATAGGGGGTGTACCAAGGGAGTCACTGGGTCCATGTAGGTAAATCCAGGGTCCGTATAGCATCCATAGCAATTAAAGGATTTGAAGAGTATAAGAGAATAAAAGAAAAAAAAAAGAGAATTTGAAGGCAAAAAAGTGAAAGTGACCTTGAAAGGGGAAAGGGAATTTACATGCCAAAGAAAAAAGGTAAAAGAGGAAGCCTAGTTGAAAAGAAAAGAAAGGAAGAGGGTTAAGCCCATTTGAAGAAAAGAACACAAAGGCCCATAAAAAATATACTCCCAAATGGAGTAAAAAAAATGAAAATTACTATTTTACCTCTCCGGTGTACCTCAAAATTGATGTTGGAAAAAAGAGCATATGGTTAAGTTTGAATCCTTACAGTGCACATCATAAAAAAGCATTTGGTCAGGTTTAAATCCTTGAAGTGCATATCGTAATGGATATCTGGTCAGGTTTAAATCCCCGCAGTGCATCTTCTTTTCAAAGAGCATCTGTTTGGGTTTGAATTCCCAAAGTGTGCATCATAAAAAAGCATCTGGTCGAGTTTGAAACCCTGAAGTGTGCATCGTAAGGAGTGTCTGGTTAGGTTTGAATCCCTGAAGTGCATCTTCTTTTCAAAGAGCATCTGATCGGGTTTAAATCCCCAAAGTGCACATCACAAAGAGTGTTTGGTCAGGTTTGAATCCCCGAAGACCATCTTCTTTTACTGAGTGACTTTTAGAGCCAAAAAAAACTTGGGAATCACACCAAACTATAATGAGTGGTTGATCGGGCTAGGAAAACCTGAGAATCACAATCATGTTTTTATCTTCTTTTACTAAGTGACTTCTTGAGCCAGGAAAACTTGGGAATCACACCAAACTATAATGAGTGGCTGATCGGGCCAGGAAAACTTGAGGATCACAATCAAACTTTCATCTTCTTTACTGAGTGACTTCTCAAGCTAGGAAAACTTAATAATCACACTAAACTATAATGAGTCTTATCGGGCCAGGTTAACTTAAAAATCACAGTCACATTTTTATTTTCTTTACTAAGTAACTTCTCAAGCTAGGAAAACTTGAAAATTATGCTAAACTATAATGAGTGGCTGATTGGGCCAGGAAAACCCGAGGATCACTATCACATTTTCATCTTCTTTACTAAGCGACTTCTCGAGCTAAAAAAACTTGGGAATCACACCAAACTATAATGAGTAATTGATCTAGGTAGAAAAACCTAAGGAGTAGAAAAACCTAAGGATCATGGTCATGTTTCGAATAAAAGTTTGACCTCTCAGGTTTGAATTCCTAAGGCTGACGACTCGAGTGAAGCTCAAAGATCATATATGTCATTCTTATTACTCAATTTTTTTTATGTTTATATTGCTTTTTCAACAAATTAATTTTTTTTAAAAAACCAAAGGGGCAAATTATGGACACCTTCAATTTGGTCGGCCTGCAATGAAAGCCAGATGATGAAAAAGTATGAGTTTTGAATGTGAAGGAAGCCCAAAACTTTTTAAAATAAACTTGAAAGTCCAAAACAGCAAATTCAAGCCCAAGCCCATTGTCTTATAGCCCAAAGGCCCTAATCTGGCTTGGGTGAAGAGACGATCACCTTAATAAAGAGTCATTGCTCTTCATCCTGGGTATCAGTGAGGCGATGCCTCTTTACAGCCACCCTCTATAGCATTAAATGCCATTGATGGCAATAGTTGAGGCTCACCTGCCTTTGATTTAAGGCATTTTTAGACACCAAAGAAAGGAGAAAAGGCAAGAAAAAGAGAAAAGAGGCATAGGGAATGATGAAAAGGATGAGGAGAGGGTGAGAGTGAGTCAGTTTTAGGAATTGAAAAAGACAAAAAGTTGAGGAGGCTTAAAAGGGATGAGTGTGGGCAAAGGGAAGGGAATTTTTTTGGGACATGAACTTTTGGTCTGAAGAAGAGAGAAAAACAAAGAGAAAATTAAAAAAAGGAGAAAAAATGAGGAAAAGAAAAAGAAGAGGAGGATTTTTGGAGCAAAAGACTTGATATTCTTGAGAAGGAAGAGGATTCTTTTATATTTAAAGCATTCAAATCAACAAATGAAGCTCTGAAGACTTATTTAGGAGCATCAACTCGTTCAAACCAGTGAGAATTCCCGTTTTCAAGCTTTAAACACCCATGAAGCAAGAGTGGAGGCTGGTTCATAATTCAGAATCTTTGTTGGCTAAAATCTTAAAAGCAAGATACTTCCCCAAAACTTCATTTTTGGAAGCTCAAAAAGGTTTAAGGATACAATCCTAGCTTCTTTTGGAGGAGTATTGTCGAGGCTCAAGGTCTTTTAAAAAAGGAATTGAGATGGCGTGTGGGTAATGGTACTGATATTGGTGTTTGGAATGATTGTTGGCTCCTAGAAAATCCCAAATTTAGAGGAACTCCTCCCGTAGTTGTAGCGAATCCAGAGTTGAAGGTTTCTGATTTATTGAATGACAGCGGTTCCGCATGGATTAGGCAATTGATTCAGGGGATGTTTCATCCAAATGATGCAAAACAGATATTGTCAATGCCAATCAGTTCTAGGAATCCCCATGATTCTCTGGTTTGGCACTTTTCAATAACGGGTGTTCATACTGTTAAAACAGCATCTGATTTGGAGCAAAGATGTAGACAATTGCGACAGGGTAATCGAGCTTCTTCTTTATCTGACCCAAATTGGAACTGGCTGTGGAAAATCATTATGCCTCCGAAGGTTAAAATCTTCATTTGGCGTTTATTACATGGTTTGCTTCCTACGGGTTCTGAATTTATCAGGCGGAAAATTCAGATTGACGGCATTTGCAATAAACGTGGAGAATGTGAGTAAACTATCAAGCATGTGTTCAAGGATTGTAGTTGGAGTAGGTTATTTTGGTATTCTTCCCGTTTGAGGATTGTTGTTACAGAGGGGTATTGTAGATGTGGATTGGATGAGTGGATCTCCAACAAAAACAACAATGTCCAGCAGAAGGCTTTTCTTTATTCCTTATGTTTCTTTGGTAAATCTGCTACTCGAGAAATATCATGGTTCATAACAAAATTCAGATGGATGTTACGGAGTGTCAGCAAAGAGCCATGCGGATCTTGTTGGAGTATGAAGAGGTTAATCGAGGTCCACCAAAGCTCTCACAGCAATCAAGCCCAGCTCGATGGAGACCACCGGTTTGTAACCAGTTCAAGGTAAATTCAGATGCTGCTGTAAAAGAGGGACGGGGTACTGGTTATGAAGCAATAATCCGAGACACCTCAGGTAATATTTTGGCAGCTCAAGCCTGGTGTGAGAATTAAAAAAAAAAAGAATTAAATTTAAAAACAAATGCTGCAAATTTTTTGGTAATTAAGTCTTGTTTGTACCCTTTTTTTTGTAATACTAGTACAAAATTGCATAATGTTGCATAGTGGCTCAGGAATTGTTACTTTTTCATCTTTTGTACACAGTGAAATTCTTGATTCAATTTAAGAAAATGACATCCGAGTTATGTATACATATACACTTGGAGTCAAATGAGTTTTTGGGTTGTTGTTTCTTGTTTGGTTAGAGATGTAGTGCTGAGAAATCCTGAAAGATTTGCTCAACCACTATGCCACAAGCAAAGATGCCTACTCCAACAAGTGCAGGCTTAGCTCTCCATGATATTTCTTCTTTAAAATCCTCCTTTTCTCTATCATACATTGCCCATGCCATAGCTGGTGGAAGAACTCCATACAGCATTGTCATGCAATATCCACCCTGTTCCACATTAGTAATGCCAGTAATAACATCAAACATTACATATTTTATATTTTTGTTACATAAGAAATTTTTAAAGTAAGGTGTCATTTGAATATCTATTTGGGATTTTTGCCTTGCGAGATAGATGCTCGATTATCTGGAAATTAGCAAAATGGCAATTTCATGGTGTTGTTCGTCTTTGATTAGCTAACTAAAAATTTATTTTGCAACAAAGATTAATCCTTTAAAAAAAAAAAGTTTGTTGGTCAAAAATTACAACATTTACGACTTTTAAATTTATTTCAACTTAAAAAATTGACAAATGTTTCCTAATTTGATAAATAATTTGAGCGCAGTGTGCAATTTGGACAAAATTAACAAATAAATGCAAATGTGACATATGAGATAGCTTTGTTTTAAGCTAACTATATGTGCAGTTTTTTTATATTAATTTTGACTGAAGTGTAAATTCTGCTACAATTTTTTCTAAAATTTAAAAGTTGGATTAAATTTGTAAAAAGATGAAAACGTTGCGATATATTATATCAATATGCTACTTGGAACCTTAAAGTGCTTCACTTGATTCTGAGATTAATTTTGTGCCTGCATGGATATGTTAACTTACAGCAATGTCTGTGGCAGCAGAGAAGGCGTCAGGAACAGTGGTTGAGACAAGCAGTGTTGGAGCTATAATCATTGCCATCGCTGTGAAGCTAATTTTATTTCCTCTCCAACAATTGCTCAATCCAAATAGCTCTCTTGGTTCCTGAAACAGTTTTGCATTGTGTTCAACTAGTACCAGAGACATGCATGCTGCATCTTACACAGAAAAGAGTAACTACCTTTAATATTTGCATAGCAGATGAATGCCATGAAAGATTCTTGAGCTGCTCTTTGAAGAACTCAGAGAGGCCTAAAAGAGTGCCGATCAGTGAAGTTCCTACTGCCAGAAGTGAAAATGTCTCAACCATGTATGACATCCCACTCCATCTCACACTGAACCAAGAACAATTAATAAACATGAGATTCGAGATTTTTAGCATCAAAATTAAATTGGGACTCAAAAGAAAACTCAGTAATTTACTGCCAAGAAAATCACATACCTCATTAGCAATTCTAAAGGATCAACATCCTGATCAGTCTGAGCCGAGAGACCTAATGCAATTGCATCCCAAACAAGCAATGCCAGCAATGGAACAAGGCTACCGAGCAGAGCTGATGCCCTTAGTCGAGGAAGATCAAAACCCAGATAAGCACAAAGAACTGCAAGAGTATCAATCATCATAAACCATGAGGCATTTTGCAGCTTATAAAACTTATGAATCTTGAATTCTATATATATTTACCAGGAACAAGATCATGATATACCAAAGAAAAGATTATTACAGGAATTGTAGCTGGGACTTTTCCCCAATCTCCACTTCCTCCTAATCCGAACCACCCTCCAAACGCAACTGCTAGAACCTCAATAGCCATCAGCAAACCTGTTCATCAATTCTTTCAGTAATAGCATTCATGTGCCCAACTTCAGTTTCTTAATCTACGAAAATATATAGTGGCACACAGAAGTTACATCAGAAATCACACGTTAATTTTTGTGTACCTATCATGGCAACAGTGAGCCATCGGTTGACTTGATCAGTGGCTGCAGTGCCACCAATGGAGATTAGAATAGTGAAAAGAACAGTGAACAAGCAGCCTGAGAGTGACTCAGGAAGATTGATCAAATGGAAAAGGAGCTCCCCAGATTTAGAGCTATAAACAATCATGCATGTGTAACCCAAGAACACATAGGTGATAGTGGCTAAATTTCCACCCCAATCTCCTAATGTCTGTTGAGCCATAGTCCTTACAGATATAACATCTAAGTCACCTTCTTCTTCTTCTGTTTTTCTCTTTTTTCTCCTCAGACCCACATTGATTTCAATCAGCAATAGTGCTTCAAGTAAGAGAAAACCCCAACACACTACAATGGTAAGTGAAGTTGGAATCATTCCCTGAAATTTAAAAAATAACCAATGCCTTAAAATCCCATATAGTTCAAGTTAAAATCTGAAGAAAATCTTGCATTACTCGATACATCCTCAAATTTCATACCTTACTAAATGTCCTTTATTACGATGCTGCTTATGCACTTCTAATCATAATTATGAATTTATACTACTGAAAAAAGTACAACTCAACCAACAGTTGCTGGTGCAAGTGACAAATTGGATTTTTTAAAGTAAAGTCTCAAATTTAAGCTTTATAAATGGATAATTAAGCACTGGGAGCAGGGAGTAGGGTCCATCCCCAGATTAGTCAGCAACAAAAAAAAATGATTGGGGTTGGAGCATGAAAATCCAATTTCTATATAAAGAAAATCTAATGTTTATACTTTTCAAATTCTTGAAAAACTTGAACACATATGAGTAAGATAGATAAAGAAATAGAGAGACAATTACAGCATGAGAAGCTTTTTGAGGAAGAGCAAGAATCCCAGAACCAATACTTGTACCAATAATAAGAGCAACTGCTCCAACAATTGTTCCTTTCTTCTCAGCTACAATCTTAACATCAGGTTTCTTCTCTTCCTCATCAGTCAATTCCATGGAAACATTTTTTGCCTTTGACACCAAAGGTCTTTGAGTACCAAGCCACTTCTGCTGCCATTTGCAGACATGAGAATGATTGCTGCAGCTGTGAGAAGAGAGAACTTATACTTACATGTATCAATAATATTAATAAATTTACAAGATTTAACTCAGTGGCACTGGAATCGTCTTCAGAGTTGAAAGATTCCTAGTTTTAACCATTAACATAGAAAAGAGAAAAAAATCGACAATAGAGCTACTCCCTACATTTTCTTGTAACTGAAGCAAATTTTTCTTCTTGTTATTCGGTGAATGTTTGTTGGCCATAATGAACTGGTATCTTTGTTGCTTTTGGGACACAAGGAAGAAGAAGATGAAGGCATGTACTGTGTATCCATTAGAGAGAGGGAGAAGATAGAGCTATGTATGAAATGAATGGATTATAAATGCAAGTTCCCCACAAATCTTGGAAGTAGACCATTGTTGAGAGTGATAGGTAAGTCCATAAAATGTTTTTCAACAATGCAATTTATAGGCAAATTTGATATTCCCTGGATTCTACGCTACATGGCTGTATGCATGTGGAGTCCTATTTCATTGGGCTATTTATAATAAATTTTTTTTTTTTTCGAACCATGGCTATTTATAATAATATTGTTGGGCAACATGCCTCAAAATTTAATATATGTAGTTATTTGTAACTTTATTTGTTTTTTTCAGGAGTACTTTATTTTTGTTCTATGATCTGATTACACACTATTTGAATAAAAGAAAGTAATATCATGGTTTCATTTTTAGGCATAATTTTTTTTTTTTTTAGTCTATATGACACCATTAGTTATTTGTAACTTTATTTGTTTTTTTTAAGAATACTTTATTTTTTGTTTAGGATTACTTTAATTTTTATTTACTTTATTTTTACTTTATTTTTACTTTATTTTTATTATTATTGAATGAAAGTGTATTAAAATATCTAATGGTGTCTAATAAAATAAGATGTAACTATCGACTACACTAGTTATTAGTATCAAAATTAATCCATTCATGAGAAAAACATTTTAAAAATAATGGAATTTGACTACCAATTAAAATTCATAATATGTGTGTAAATTAATCTAATCTATAACCTAGCTCATGAGAAATGTACTTCAACATTGTCTTATACTCAAATCAATGAGGGTTTTTTTTTTTCTTGAAACAAGATTTTTTTTAAAAGCAAACAAAAGAGTAGGTTATTTTATTTAGTATTTCTAATATCCGGTGATTGTAAAAGGTTCCAATTATTTTGAATTTGAATCAAATGAATCTTATAATTTATTTCTCAATATATAATTTGACCCGAAAGTTAAACAGTTAAGTGGTATAACTTCTTAAAGACATAACTAGATGAAATAATTGATTCTTATCTCTCTATCCCACTTTAAAAAAAAAATTAAATTTGACATTTAACTTAAAAATTCAAAAAGTTGAGAGATATTGGTTATGATATTTGTCTTATAACATTAAAAAAATAAAAATAAAAAAACCTAAGCATTCAATCTCTAATACTCTTTTCTTATTATTAATATATAAATTTTTTTTATTGACCATTAAAGAGCCTTATGACTGGAGCGGGTGACTTTAAATTTTTTTTTAAAAGTGTCATCTCTAATAATCCAACTAATGATATGAAGTCATAGGTTGACCCTAATTACCACCATGCAAAATGGTATAGGGAGTCTTTCATGTTCAAACAAGAAATAAAATAAAATAACGTCCGTTGCATGGAAGCTTGTACAAAAATGTAATTGACATGTGTTACCATAGAAATGCATTCCTGGGCTATTCTAGAGCCTTAATTAAACATGTACGTAGAGGAAGATTAAAGTAAAAACAGGTTGCATTATAGCAAGGACCCAAAAGTCTGTGTCTGAATCTTTTAACCCTCTCATTATCTGTCAGAATTAGATGTGGTCTGATCACTAGTCAGGACTGCATAATCTGTCTGTCAGGATTCAGCTCTCAGGATTATGGACTTTCCTCCATTTTCTGGAAAAAATACTTGCCTGGAATCCTGAAGCCCTAGGCCCATTTTGCACTTATTGCATATCCCAGATGCTTTGGACCATCTTTTTAGTGTGCTTCTTTTGTAAGTGACAAAAGAGACCGACTCTTCACCTTTTCTTATCACATGTCTGCGCAATCCCACCAAGCTCATCTCCAGTTTACAATTTCCAAATTCTTTGAGAAAAAAAATAAAAGAAATTCAACATATAATTAAAATTTACCCTAAAATAACGATGTTTTACTTCCAAGTTCCAACATATCAAATGGTCAATAAATTGAGAACTTTTTATATTTTATCTTATAATTTAGCAAACTATTAATTTAGTCTGTTTGTCTCAAGTCAGAACTTGCTAAAAATATTATATAAAGAAATTGTTAATTAATTGAATATTAACATTATTTCATCAAGATTTTACTGTAATTATAAAATATAATTTTTTTTTTGAGATAATTACTATTGCCTCTAATTTGACCATAATAATTACTTCATCCCTTCCTTTTGAAAGATAACCAAAAACCCCCTCAATTTTAAATTCATTAAACAAATTTCCCTCTTTGTTAAAAAAAAAAGTTAAATGACATAAAAAAGACATATTTACCCTCAATACCTAATTAAATTTAGAACACTATACCATATTTTTTTTTTTTAAAATAATTCATTTTTCTTTTATACCACTATAACATTAAAAATAATAAAACAACTATAATTAAATTAAATCAAATTACATTAAAAACTATAACTTCAACAAAATAATTTTTTGTTGAAAAGATTAACTTAAATAAAAAAGATATATTTATGCTCAATTTGTTAAATATATAGTATTATACAATCTTTAATTAACTTCTTATTTTCAATTTTTTTAAAAAATTAATTTATCTTTTATATACTATTAAAATATTTAAAGTAATAAAAATTTTAACCTATAATTTAATTAAACGAAATCAAATTAAATTAAAATTTAATAAAAATTTGTATTAAAATTAAATATTATAAAAATATATATTTATTCTCAATATTTGACTAAATTTATAATATTATACCATATTTAATTTATTTCTTTTAAACCCTACAATTTTGTTACATTGTTACAATACAAAAATATAGAAATTTCAATATTCTTTAATTAAATTAAAAAATTACAATTCCTTAACAAAATAGTGAATTTATTATTAAAAAAATTTTAGTATAAATATTTGTATTTTATTTTTAAAATATTTGTAAATTTCAATTTTAAGGTATTTTTGAAAATATTGACATTTTAACCTTTAACTAACTGCATATTCCAAAATTATTCTCACACCTTTTAATGGAGAGGGAAAATTGTTTGGCGAATCTAAAAGTTGAGGAGATTTTAGCTATTTTTTAAAAAGAAGGGATAAAATAGCAATTTAGATCAAATCTCATGGGCTAATAATAGTTATCCCTTTTTTTATTAATATGGAGCTCATATGACATAATAGTTAATGAACTATACAATATGGTATAATTATTTCCTTTTAAATTAACGATGATATGAATCAAATTATACACCTCACAATGTTCTTGAAAAAGAGTTATTACTTAATTATTTTCTTGCTAACTAGAATTTATTTTTTTATTACACTTGTTAGTTATTTGTGAGTCTTTTATTTTGGAATATAATTCATATCTTATAAATAGCTATTTTTTATAATTAAAGATTTATATCTCTTTATAAATAAAAAAGTTATTTTATTATCACTTTTTTCTAAAAATATCATGAAATGTATAATTTAAATTATATTGTTGTTGAGTTTTATCATGCATCCCAACATTATTTAATTTATCAGATCAAAATGGAGGAAAATTCTGATGCAATGTCCACAGGAAAAAAATTATTTCAAACAGAAGTATAAAATCTCAAATCAAAATTGCAGAGGATCCAATGAAAGAAGATACAAAATATTAGATTGAGCAACTAGAGAGGCAGATTTCTGTTACATGTGACAATGGATATGAGTAGAGAGGAATGGATTAAGAGATAAATGTGACCATACAGTAATGGAAGAAAAGGATATGAAATTTAAGAGAATTGTGACAAAAAATAAAATAAAATAAAATAATGCAACATGAAAGAAGGCAACAGATAACATACAGATAGCTCGTTGCTTAAGGTTTTAAATGGGTTTGCCGTTTGTGTTGCCTTCCTCTAAATATATATATACATATATATCCGCTTGTTGCCTTGCCAGCCCATTCCCTGTTCACCAAATGCCAAAAATTTTGTATGCTACAATCCTTACACGTGCATCAATTACATTGCTATAAAAATAGTTTTTTTTTTTTTACATTTGAGCACCCGGTATCTTGTAAAATTCAATTAATTCAGATTCAACCCAGGAATGATCCTAAAGGGCAGCAAAAGTCTACCTCAAGAGTTTTAAAGTAACTATATATTCATGGCTCAAACCCGAAACCTCTAGTTAAGCTGGAATAATCTCAAACCAACTCATCTATATCTTCACCATCTTGGGTCTAAAAACAGTCTTTAATAAGACAAAAACAAATGAAAGGAAAAATGTATTTTTATTATGAAAAAAAAAAACAATGTTTCCAAAGAACATATATTATAGGGTAAATAGGTAAAAAAAATATTTTGTGGTTAAACACATTTTCATTTTAAAATTAGTGATTTGTATCATAATATTTTAGAGTTATATGATTTTATTTTTTAATACTTTAATATTTTATCAACTAATATTGTCCCTATTTTGTGTTAAAATTTCAATAAATAATACTCTATTTCAATAATACATATATTTTACATATGATATATTATCAATAGTTAAATATGATATATTATCAATATAACTATTTAGATATTTTTAAAAATATTACGAATTTATTTTAAAAATTATTTCTTTTTATTCATAATAAAATTAAAAATACATTTTATTTTTATTTACAATAAATTTATTTTAGTTAGTTGAATACTATAATACTTAGTAAATAATTTTACTACTAAAAATTCATATTACTTTAATATTATATCATATTATTAATAATTTTATTATTGAATGGGTACCAAAATGCATGTAAACTTAAACCGCATACTCTTAAACGTTATAAAAAAAATATCATAGTCCTTCAAATGAAAAAACACAACCACAAAGTCTTTTATTGTATATTTTCCATTATTACAACTCTTTAAGATTTACTCAAATATATTAGTGGATCACTCATTTTATTGTTAATTCATAGACTAAAGTATAATTTTCTAAAAGAAAATTTTTTTTGTTTGTTTTCAGAGTCTTATATTTTTAAAATTTATACCATTTTTTACTATTTAGCTGTTATATCACTTTTATTTAATTTTTTTGATAAATAAAAATAAAAGTAATTTATCATAATTTATTTTTAATTATACTTTTATATTTTTTATCAAAATATATTTTTATTTTTTTATAAATAAATAATTCATCTTTTCTCTTGAAAGTAAATAAAATATCTCACCCATAACTATACCAGCTAATATCTAATATCATTTATAAGCAGCCTCAATCATAAACTTATTATAATAACACTATAAGAAAAACTCAGCTTAGCAAACGAAAATTTCCATTTGTAATATTGATATATTTTTAGCAAACTAATTTTAAAAAACACAGCTTAGAAAACGAAAAATTCCATTTTGTAACATTGATATAAATTTGTACAATTTTGCTTTAAATCTGAAATAAGGAACCATTTTGCTCCATATTGAAATTAGTATTAATAAAATAATTTCAAATTAGTATAAATAAAAAATTAAGTTAAAATTACTTTTTCTTTCATAAATTAAATAATGAAAATATTAATGTTTTTTTGTCTTAAAAAAAAAAAAAAGGGTTTGAACTAATGAACATCATAATATAGGTTTGACCTTAGAGCCAAGAAGAAGCAGAGCATAAAAAGTGTTTCAAAAAAATCATTTCTCAAATGAAATTGTCTGTTTTTTGTTAGGATAAAATTATTCCTCCGTAAGTCAAAGTCAAGTGGGCTTTGACATGATGATAACCGTGATTAGTGGTCTAAGTGCTTCAAATCAATTCTCTAATCTCATCAATTTTCACTTGGAGGGAAAAAAAATGCATACATATCACCCTTAATTAGTGCCTATGATTTTTCCTAGTACATAGAGTTTTATGTTTTTTGGATTGAAAAAAAAAATAATGAAAAAGATTCATTAAATCATACAAAACAGAAATTGTTGATCTTCATGAAATGAAAGATTAAATCACACAATTTTTAATAAAATGGTCATATCATTAGCAACAAGCTTTTTAGTTGGTATTTGCTAGTTGTGGAAGTTGGGAAATTATGGTTTTTATAAAAATCAATATCAAATTTCCTAATAATCATAATGACAAAGCTAAATGATGGAGAAAAATCAATAACAATTTAATTAGTATGCTTTTTTTGGCCTTTCTCAATAGCTTGATTCTGCTTGAACTTTTATGCTCTATACCATTTTTATTGGTTACATTGAGGTTTTGAGTGACATCAATTTAAAATTTTCGTGTAAATTTTGCTCTTGATAATTTAGTTTGATTGATTTAAGTAGAATTATAAAAATAATAAAATTTATCAATAACTAATTTAATATAACTTTATATAGTATAATTCGATATTTATACGAAAACTGTTAGGGAAAATGGAGCCCCTTGACAATCTAACAAGTACTTTCATCCCTGTAGATCACAACTTAAAAGAGAGAAATACAAAATAAAAATACTTGAAAAATAAAAGAGATAAATACAAAATAATTTAACGTGGAAAACTCCCAAATGAAGAAAAACCATGGGTGTTATCAAAAGATAACCAAGAGAAAAATATTTATTATGTGGAAAATTATTACAATCACACTACAAAATATTTAATTCTTACTCACACCCAAAAGCTCAAGTATACCTAAAAAAATTTTCCATAAATTTTTTACTAGTATAGCTAATCGCTTTCAATGGTATATCAAATACAAATGGTGATTGACATACTTTAACTAAAGGGGGAGGAGTCTATCTATAACTAAATACTCCTCCCTATTTCTCTCAAATTCCCGATGTGGGAATTTTACAACATAACAAATCTTCATCTTGGAAAATTCCAAACAGTTTTCTCATAAATCCTCTCCATAATTAAAAATAAAGAATAACAACTACCTCACCATCAGTTATGTTAGTCACAATTCAAAAAACAAAAATAGTCATACTCCACCATAAGCGTATACACACTCAGAATTCACCAACTCCAAGAATTTTCAACTCGGCCAGTTCATGTCAAAAAACTGCTAATAAGTTATGGTGCAACTTACAATTTTGACTTTCTAGGAAGTTCATTAGCCATCGACATTAATTCCACCACACACCTTGCATCAACTATCAACCAATGCCTATGTGTAAATTATGAACATGCTACCTATCATACATCCTTTTCCATGGCAACTCAGTTGGTAGTTATCATGCCATAAGGATATATATCTTTCCTTATATAGAAAGATCATCGTCTCCTTCTTCAAAGACGACTGTATTAGTAGCATTACTTTTGGAGCCATTAGTCGAATTAGCTCCACCATTTTTGTAATCATTCTTTACATGTCTAGGTTGCCCACATTCCCAGTAGATAATTTTCTTTTTGGAGCCTTTATTCTTCCTCCTATTTCCACAAACAGACAATGTTGTACTTTCAGAGGACTTGTTCTCTCCATTTTTCAACCTTATTTCTTCAGAAATCAGCTTATTAGTCACTTTTGAAAATTTCACATTTTCCTTTCCGTACATTAAAACAATTTGCATGTGTTTATAGGAAGGTAAAAGAGACCAGATAAGTCTCAACGCTTTATTTTCATCATCAATTTTCACTTCAATAGATTCCAGTTCAGAAACAATCCCATTGAGTACACTAAGGTGGTCAGAAATTTTTGCACCTTCTTCCATTTGCAATTTGTGAAATTGCTCCTTCAAATATAACCTATTTAAAAGACTTTTAGTCTGATACATTTCCTCAAACTTTTCCCAAAGCTCCTTTATTATTGATCATCTAACAACATTAACAAGAACATTTTTTGCTAGACAAAGACAAATATGACTTGCTACTCTTATGTCTAGCTCCTCCCCTTCCTTTTCACTCATCTTGGATTTTCCTGTGTTTGCACCACCAGATTTAATTGGCTCCTTTCCTTCGAACAAAAAAGTTGACTTTCCCTTCAAGGCCTTATGCAATTTAGATTGGATTAGTATATCCTAAAATTGTACTTGCCACAACCCAAAATTAATTTTCCCATCAAATTTCTCAATATCAAATCTAAAACTCATTTTTGCTTAACAATGCATAGTACCTCTGTATATTTGAACAATACTTCCTGCTATAATGACCTCACACGTAAATAATAAGTGAACAATTGTATCTACAAAATGCACTAAGAAAGTTTCTAGGAAAGATTGGATGGACACAAATGGTACCACTTAAGTCCCAACCTCCTTAGGTGATTATAGCTTATGTGACAAAACTTTCTTGGCTGCACTTACTTACACAATATCACACTTAATAAACACAATACAAATGACCTCCAGTTGTATCACAATAATTTCTAAAAAATCTTTGTTGATGTGGAAGATCGGACAAAATTGCAACCACAGAGCATACTAAGAAATTTAAAGAAATTCCTACGCCACCTTCAAGCTTATCTCTTACCGAACCATTGACTCTGATACCAATTGTTAAGGAAAATGGAGCCCCTTGACATCCAACAAGTACCTTCACCCCCTGTAAATCACAATTTGAACAAAAATACTTGAAAAATAAAAGAGAGAAATACAAAATAATTTAACGTAAAAAACTCCAAAATGGAGAAAAATCACAGGTGTTATCAAGAGACAACCAAGAGAAAAATATTAACTATGTGAAAAATTATTATAATCATATTACAAAATATTTAACTATCACTCACACCCAAAAGCTCAAGTATACTCAAGAAAATTTTTCATAAATTTTCTACTAATATAGCTAATCATTTTCAATGGTATACCAAATACAAATAGTGATTGATATACTTTAACTAAATGAGGAGGATTCTATTTATAACTAAATACTCCTCTCTATTTCTCTCAAACTCCCGATGTAAAAATTTTACAACATAACAAAACAATTTTCTACAACTAATTAACATTTTTTAGTAAAGGAAATATAAATTCATATGCATTGTGAAGTGACAAATTCTAATAAAGTAAGAATTTGTCGATAAATTAGGGATTATATTAATAAAATATAGACATCGTCACATTGAAAATCTAGGAATAATTAATTTAAAGAAAAAAATGGAAATTAAGATGATGATTTGAATTAGTCTAAAGTTCAAGTTTAATTCTTTGTTGTCATATATATATATATTCTAATAAATAATAATCAACGGGGCTAAATTTGAATTTTATGGAGGGCATGATATGATGTAATTAGAATTGTCAACCACTAATAACCAGAAAACTATAAAGATGAGTGGATGAGCATCATGTCCATTTATATTAATTCCTCCCTCAATCACTTCAATTTCAATAGCAACAACATCCATTTCCTTCCAAAATAATGGCTTCCAAGATTTTTGAACAAGTACCATCTCATCACGTCTTTTACTAAATTTCATTTTTTTGTTTTTTTTTGCAACAAAATGATATTTTTCATTGGATATGTACGTATATATAGGACACCATAAAAATTAAATAATTATCTCAAAAAGGAGGAAGAAGCTAAATGAAAAAAAAAATTGCAAATAGTTAATTTATTTTTTATTTTTATTCCTTTTGAATTAAATATAAATTTTTCAAATATAGCAAATAATAAATCAATATGTGTATGTATAAAAAACAATCTAATTTATCTTATAATCATTGGAATAAAAATAAAATATTGCAATAGCTTATAAAATTAAATTTCTTTTTGAGAACTTTTTTTTTTTTTTTCAAGGGACCAACCTTGTCATCAAAATGTAGCTAACTACTAGCTAGAATAACAATTCAATATTCAAACATATATATATATATATATATATATATATATATATATATATATATATATATATATATAATATCACAAAATAAATAAATGATGTAACCATGGTTAAAAAGTAGATAAATTTGTTTCTCTATTTTTTTAAGTTAAAAGTTCAAAAAGTAGATAAATATATTTCAAGTTTATACAGTTTCATGTCATATGTGTCCATTATTTGATACAAGAAAATAATAATTTATGCGGTTAGACTTACACTAGAAATTATGATTAAGTTGAAAATAAATGAATCAAACAATATAATGCCAAATACAATAATGTACTTAAAACAAACAAAAAATGGATACGATTTAAACAAAAAATGAATTAATAGAAATAAAATCTCACACACCCAATACAAAAATCAACATTTAATGAAGATAAAATAGTCAATTGGGATTTTGTTGATAATTTTTTTTTTCATCTTTTGTAAATAGATAATTTATGGAAAACGAATATTTGACAAATTCAATCTTTTTTTTTTTCTTGATAGGGAATTTAGTTTTAATAAATGGGACCAACCAACATTCAAGGCCTGTGTCATTCTCACCAGAAATTTTCTACGAGCATGTTAAATGTTGCCATATGTCTATACATATGTATATGCTCACCACTGCGTCACTATTTCTTTCTTAAAATCTTTGTCTTGTTAGATCGCAATTACCATAAGCTAAATATAGTTTTTTTTAATTCGAACAACAGCTAAATATAGTTATAGCTTATAAGAAAAAGCAAAAAAATTAAGTATGTCCACACACATATATATATAATTCTATCTAAATTAAATTAAATTAATTAAAATTTAATAAATTTTAAAAATCTTTAGTTTATTTTTAAACTTAATTTCTATTTTTATTTAAAAAAATTAAATTTTAAATTATTTAGTTCCAGCTCAAGCTCGAATTTAATTATACACACTCAATATAAAGTTTGAGTTTTTTTTGAAACTCAACTTGTTTCCACTTGATTAAACTTCTCTTACACTGTTAGGAACTATTTTTTTTAATTATTTTGTTTATATATTGTTAAATAGTTTGAACTTAAATAAAAATATATAAGTTTTCATCCTCAATATAGTGGTCATAGCCAATAGACGGTTGACAGATAGGTCAACTAAATATGGTAGTTATGATTATCTTTTCCATTTTAACCGAATTTCCGTTGGCCCTTTTTACTCCCACTTTTAACAATTTATATAATTAAAAATAGAGTGAATTAGAAATTTACTCCTGGAATTTGTTATATTATATTATTTAATTCTTAATATTTAATATTATTTTTTTCTTTTTATTTTATAATATTACTGTATATACTCATTTTGTCTTTGTCACAAATATTATTAACTGACATGATGATAATCAAGTAAATATTATTTACCTTTTATATTTAAATGTATTATACTATTTACCTACTCTATTTGATATATTATATTATTTGTCCTTAAAATTATAAAATATATTTTGATTATTAAACTAATTATTTAATGAAATATATGTTAAATAAAAGTATCATTAATTGATTATAAAATTGATAATTTTATTAAAAATATTTTAATAAAAAATATAAATTTTATTTTTAATTTAATCAAAATTTTAATCAAATAACAATTAATTACTTTCAATTTTAAAATATCTTTACTTAAATATCAATTTAAAATATTTATATTGCATGAAAAATTAACCAAATAAATTCTCTTTTTAACTGTAAATTTAATTTTTATTTGAATTGTTAGTTTAGATTATTGAGTAAATAAATTATATTTATGAACAAACTTAATAATTTTAAATAATTTAATTTGTATACCCAACAATTGAAATTGACAATTAAAATAAATAAGAGAGTTAATTTGATTAAATTTGTTGATGCAACATAAACATTTTAAGTTATTATTTAAGTGGAAATATTTTAAAGTTAACACTAATTAATTGGTATTTAATTAAAATTTTAATGATATAAAATCAAACATTAAGCATTTTATTTTTTTATGTAAATGATTTAATTATCATGTTGCAATTAAATTTATAAAAATTACTTTAATAATACAAAATATAAATTCTAAATATTAGGGATAAATAATATAATATTTTCAAATAGAGGGGGTAAATAGTATAATTTATCAAAGCATAAGGGGTAAATAGTTGTTATTTGATAATTTTTATGTTAATTAAAGGTAATTCTGATGAAAAATTTGACGGAATGACTAAATAACATAATTTTGCAAAATAAAATGAGAGATAATATAAATTTTAATGGTTAGAGACCAAAGAGTATAATATAGAAACTCACATGAGACAAATAGTAATTTTTCCTTAAAAATAATTTAATAGCATTACTTCAGGGTAATCTATTTTCAAAATAAATAATATAAAACAGATTTTTTTAAGATAAAACGTAAATCTTCTAATATTAATTTGCAACAATACATTTTGAATGAAAAACAAATAAATTTAGATAAAACACTCAATTATATATATTAATAAACTGCATAATAAAAAAAACAATTATTTTTTTTTATAAATTGACGAGGTTGGAACCTTGCAAAAGGCCAATTAATAACCTTAGAGTGGCTAATAAACTCTCTTTCACAACCTATATGTATAATGGCAATCTAATTTTTTTTTATATATTTCAAATATGTATTTTGATTTATAGAGTATTTACAAATATTAATTAATTAAATAATATTAATTTATAAATATAAAATACCCATAATTTATATGGCACCTAGATATATTGTAGTGTGTAAAATTGTCCTATATTTTTTACTTTTGCTATTTTCAGTTTAATTTGGACAAAATTATTATATAGTAAAAATAATTTAAATTATTAATATTTAAAATTTATTAAATTTTAATTAATTTTATTTTATTGAAATAGATTTAAAAAAATTAATAACTAATTTAATATAATCATAAATATTATTATTTAAATTTATAATATTATTTAACTGAAAATAATTTTTTATCAACTAATTACAAGTAGCATGATAAACATCTTTTTTACTTCATGAAAAAAAAAAAAAATAGAAGAAAATTTTATTAGTGCTTCCCATTGTTTTGCCGACCAGGCGAAAATGGGTCCACGCGTAACGACAAGGGCGGGAAGCATAAGAACATAAAAAAAATACAAGTTTGTGTTTTCCTTCAATTTGACCGTTGATCACGGACAAACAGTGATTAACTTATCTTGACCGTTTGATCTCTGACCGGAAAAGACCTCATCATCTTTGTACAGCCGTCGGTGATTGGTCCCTCCCTAACCTCCCACCCCCAAAAAAAAAAAAAAATATATATATATATATATAAATAAATCCAAAAGTTAACGGAAGTTTTTACTGACTTTCCAATATCTAACTTACAAATAGATTTATAATAGTTGTTCGGGAAAAAAAATTTATAATATACAATATATTTATTATATTTTCAAAATAAAAAATATAAATTTTATTTAATAAATAAAAATTGAAAATCCTAAAAATTAAATAAAAATTTAATTTTAGAACTCGAATATAATTAAAAACACTCATTAGAATTTTTTTATTGTCATAGTTATGTATATTATTCTTATAAAATATCAAACTTCACTTATATAGTGATTTTTTAATTAATTAACTTTGATTAAAATTTAGTTCAGTCATAGATACGCACATATAATTTATATAAATTCAATAATAAAAATATAAAAATTAAATATATTAATTTTCTTTATAATTAATATTCTAATAATTGATGTATTTGCTATATTAGAAAAATTATTAACTTTTAGGAATATTAGTTTATTTTAAAAAACAATTATATGTATATTTTTCAAGTCAATAAATTTTAAAATTAAAATTATGCTTAAAATATAAATAAATAAATAAATTCTATTTTTTCTATAATAAGAATTCAAATTATTTAATTTTCTAATATCTAATTTCTAAATTTTTTTTCAGATAAATAGAAAATTAATTTAATATTTAGTTATATATTTAACTTATAAATAAATTATATTTTTATTAACTAAATTGTATTTTTAATTTTTAATAATTAAAATTACTTAATATGTTGGTTAAACTTTTACTAATTAATATTCTATAATAACAGTAAAAAAATTTTGCTCTTAAAAAAAAAAGTAAAAAAATTCGCTATATATAAATTTTTGCAGATGGATAAGAGAGAGACAAGAAAGGAAAAAAAAAGAGCAAGAAAGAAACAAAAATAAAAAAAAAAATAACCAAAGAAATTAAAAATAGAGAAATAAAGAAAAGAAAAGAGTTGAATATTGTGGTTTTAAAAGCTATAAACAGACATCCTCTGCAACTGCTGTGTTATTGCCTCCTCTGTCTCTTTCTCTTTCTCCGTCTCCCTCTTTGGCTTTTTGAGACCTTTTGTTGTTGTTGTTGTTGTTTTGAGGGTGTTATCTTGCTATAGCTCATTATTAATTTATTATTATTAATAGCTAGAGAGCTCGATAACCAGAGCTTCTTTTTGGTTGGTTTAATCTTTTTATGCCATTTCCATCTTTAGCGTGCTCTGTTACGCCCAGAATACAAAGATTGAGAACTTGGCCAGAAGGGTTTTTCAAGACAGGGTTTTTGGGTCTTTTCCTTTTCTTTTTTTTTTTTCTTTTGCTTCTCTTCTTTTCTTGTAAAAAGAAATGATCGGTTCTTTTAGACCATGAACCCAACTCATAGCTAGCAATTTCGGCAACCTAAAAACATTTTCTTGCAGAATTTTTTTTTTAAAATTTTTTTGAAGATGATGAAGAATTTTCCATGTTCTTGTTGTTGATCATGGAAGAATAGTGAAGTTCTTTCAACAAATTAATTCTCTTTGGAAGCTTCTAATTGAAAAAAATATTTATTTTGGCAAGAAAATCTCTGGTGGCGTTAATGTCAAGGTAAACCAGCAGCAGAAGAAGAAACAAAGAAAGAAAATTAACCTTTCATCTATCAAGAAAATCAAGCTCCATCATCGAGAATTATTCTCATGCAAAGAAAATTTAATTCTTAAGCAACTCTTTCATTTGCAAACCCAAAACCAATTTTTTTTTTTAATTTTCTTGTTTTGTTTTGTTGAAAAATGGATATCAATCAGTCTTTAGAAATGCAAGAACCAAGCATAGATACAGACAAGCTCAGCTACGAAATCTTTTCAATTCTTGAAAGCAAATTTCTTTTCGGCTACGACGATCAGAAGCTCTGGGTCCCCAAGCAGATCTCCTCTCTACCACCAACAGAGCACCAAAAACCTGACACTCTCTTATCTCAATCTGTCACCACCGATACCATCAACAATACAAGCCTGTCTGCAATCAAGAACCAGCGTGGAAAAATCTGCATACTGTCCATAGACTGTGGCGGCATGAAAGGTATTATTCCAGGCAAAGCACTTGCATACCTTGAAGAAGCACTTAAAACAAAATCAGGCAACCCTGACGCAAGAATCGCTGATTACTTTGACGTAGCCGCCGGTACCGGCATCGGAGGTATATTTACAGCAATGCTTTTTGGTACCAAAGACCATAACCGTCCACTCAAGAAAGCTGATGATACGTGGAGGTTTCTAGCTGATCACGGTAAAAAATTTTACCGCGGCGGTGCTGGTGGTGGCATTAAGCGACTGTTCAAAGGCGGTTCCGGTTTGACGGCGGCTACGGCCGGGTTAGAAAAGGTCATGAAAGAGACTTTTGCGGAGAAAGAAAGGAGCTTAACGCTTAAAGATACGTTAAAACCGGTTCTAATACCGTGTTATGACCTTTCGAGTACGGCGCCGTTTCTGTTCTCGAGAGCTGATGCATTAGAGACTGATGGTTTTGATTTCCGGTTATGGGAAGTTTGCCGGGCGACATCAGCTGAACCGGGTTTATTTGAACCGGTTCAAATGTGGTCGGTTGATGGTCAGACCAAGTGTTTAGCCATTGATGGTGGTTTAGCAATGAGCAACCCAACATCTGCAGCAATCACACACGTGTTGCACAACAAGCAAGAGTTTCCTTTTGTTAGAGGTGTGGAGGATTTATTAGTGTTGTCACTAGGTACTGGTCAACTTCTTGAGGTTAGCTATGATTTTGATGAGGTTAAAAATTGGAGGGCTAAACACTGGGCTAGACCCATGGCTCGAATTTCGGGTGATGGTTCGGCGGATGCAGTGGACCAAGCGGTAGCAATGGCATTTGGTCAGAGTAAAAGCAGTAACTATGTGAGAATTCAGGTATGGGCATTAGACAACTTGTTTGTGTATCTTCTTCTGTATTTAATTCTGTACAACTTGGTTTATGGTCTTTTTCTTAGTTATAGTGTGTACCGGACAGTTTTAGCCAGCCTGGTGTAAAGGGTTTAGCCAATTGTGTCTTTTTCATGCATAGATGTTATGTGTAGATACGTACATTATGATATATATAACTTTGCAGTAGGTTATTCTTGTTTGTAATCAGAAGGTCACAGGTTTTAGCTTTTTCTTTTTGAACTTGGGTGGTGAGTTTCACCTATGTGGTGGTCAAAAATTGAACCCACTACTTCTTAATATTACGAAGCAAGTTTTTGTCAATTTTCGGCATAGATTTTAGCTTGCAGAACTTGACATTGCTGATTTTCTTTTTTTTTTTTTTTTTTGTCTTGGTGTAATGGGGTCATTGGATTAAGTGTTTCTATGGCCTGTGTTAGCCGACATGTAGTAGCAGAAGAGATACAAGGGCAACCTAAGTTCAAGGGAGGTAATAAGGAATTGTGTGGTTGTTTGTGTGATTGTGTCTTTATTTTATTGGGTTGACTAGAGCCATAAAGATATGTTGGTATTGTTCCTGGGTTTTAGATTCTTTAATTGGTTTGGGTTTTGGTCAAAATGTCAGGTATAATTCCGAGTTAAATCTCAAGTCACCATTTTGTTTATACTACACTTTCTTAATGAAGAGTTTAATTGCCAAAATAAAGTTTTCAGATTCTCCTTTGTTGTCAAATTAAAGATTGTAGGTCCAAATCTCTAGCCAGATTAGCAAAAATTAAGTGTGATAAATGATTTATTACCAACTTTTTTTTTCCTTCCTACCAGGAATCTCTAGCAAAATGGTTAAAAAGTTTCAGTAGGTGGCTGAATTATTTTTTCCAATCCTTCCAAGTCCAACTCATCCAGAATTGAATTCTGCAACCAATTTTAGAATCATTATCTGCATGTCAATTCCTGAATAGGAAAAATCTAATTTACCTCTGTCAATATGAGCTGGATGAATAAATAAAAGGCAACAGATAGAATTTTTGTTTTTGGCTTTTTTTTTTTTTAAAAAAATTAGCAATTAAGTGGAGAAGAAATGGCTGGAGGCATGGGGTTTGGAGTTTGTCAGGAGTGTGGGGGGTATATACAATGATTTATCTTCACATATTAGTTACAGGCTAAACATGCTTACCATAATTAGCTTGAAGCTTTTATTATTAGGGTCACTTACTGGTATGATTTAATTTGCTGTCAAATGCTAAGGATGTATAGTCTTTGATCAACCTATTCTTGTACTACCTTAATATTAGCCACCTACAGTAAAGTAGGGGACCTCAATCTTCAATTTCTTGTCCTCTCATTTTTTGCTTGTAAAATTTGACATTTTAACCAAAAGTAATAGTGTGACTGGTGTTAGAACCTTATTTGTTAGCCAACACCATGCAATTGAATTTTGAATGCTACCCAATTACTCATTTGTGCCAATAAAATAATTAAGTGCACCCAGATGCAATCTTGAGGAATCAATGCTAATAAAGGAGTATAAATTATGGGCTCTGATTTTGGGTGCTTTTTGTCTAATTGACTAGGTTCTGTAGCTTTAGAGTGGTCTGAGTTTTTTTTACTGAAAGAATGGTCTATATGTGCATGGAGTACTTTACTTTGTGCAGGATTGCAGAGAAAAAAAGGCTGATTATGATTTTTATTTATTTATTTTTTTGCTGGTGGGGACAGGCAAATGGGTCTAGCTTAGGCAGGTGTGGACCCAGTGTGGACACAGACTCTGGTCCTAACAATGTGAAGATGTTGATTGCCACAGCAGAGGAGATGTTGAAGCAGAAAAATGTTGAATCAGTTCTGTTTGGGGGTAAGAAGATTGGAGAACAAAGCAATTTCGAGAAATTGGATTGGTTTGCTGGTGAACTTGTGGTTGAACATCAGAGGAGGAGCTGCAGAATTGCTCCCACTGTTGCTTTTAAGCAAGCAGCTGCTTCTAAGCCCGCATAGACCCTACTCTTTCAACTGTTTCTACAGCCAACCAAAAACATAGACAAAGGGTAAGCTGTTTTCTTTTTCTTTACCTTTCACTAAATGTTTATTTATGCATAATAAACACAGCATATTAGTGGACCCTTTATAGACATAATTAGGAAGCTTTTGTTTTATAATATAAGAACAAACCAAAATAATTAAATAAATAACAAAGAAAAGAAAAAAATTAGATGGAATGGTTGCTTCAGAATTTGAAAAAGCTACAAAAATTTATGAAATCTCATGTTCCTTTCTTCAACAAAATTTAAAGAGGGAGCTTGGGACCATTATAATCATTACTTTGAATCTAAATTTGCATTTCTTTTTAATTTCTAAGAAACAATTGTCTCTATCCACCAGAACCTACTGTGCCTAATTGAAAATGAACACATTTTAGTTCATTTTGTAGCTATATCTTCTTTAATTTATATATAGATTATTGTGTTGCACGCACCATCCTCCATTAATTTATTACCAAGGCTCCTAACTTTCTTTTCTTTGTTGAGCAATATCACTGAAATATAGTGGTTACATTAGGCATTAGGCCACGTAAAAACATAGAGAAAGGTAATAGAATTTGTCATTTAGTTTGGTCCTCGTGGCCAAAAGTCTTGTCATTTTCTTTCTTTGATTCATTAGGGCTAAAACCCTACAACAACCGGTTGTTGTTGTTAATTGTTCTTCTTCTCCTTGTTTTAGCTTGGGAGATGCCAAAACTATACATACAATTAAGGATATGTGGGGAAGATTGACCCTATTGTTGTCCCTCTACCGACACTAACTCTTGCCATATTTTTCTAAGGACATTTTAGTCATCTTACGGAGCTAAAATCCAAAACCCTTGTTTCATTTTAGGCCTTTTTTGGTCATTTTATTGTAGGTATGTGAAATCAAATCATTTAAGAGGTGTCCCAAAAACATATCCGTAGTACCTAAAAAGGAGTTCTATTGTGACCTTATTTGGTTTGACTGTTAGGGCAAAAGCTAAATTCTTTTTCATTCGAGGTGTACCCTCTTACCCCAACATCAACTCTTGTTTTTTTTTTTTTTTCACCCATATTATCTCGCACATTACATTTAGGCCCTTGGAAAAAAAGTATCTATGCAACTATTATGTCCTAGTGAATAGTGACATGGATGAATAGTTTACATCCACGCAAATTTAATAAAATGAATTTAGTTCAATGCGTAAAAATTTTCTTATGAAATAATTTAACATTTTTTGGAGTAATTTAAGTCAAAATGGAAAATTGTTACGGTTCAAGTTAAAAATGTCACACCACAAATCTTATGCACAATTATTCTACATGTAGAATAATTATTATTATAATTATTTGAACAAACACATACATACATAAATTATTAATATTATTTTTTTTGATAAATTATTGATACAAAACTATAAGGCTTTTGTCCATTTCCTTTGTACTAAAAAAATATGTATCTTCGAGTCCCTTTTATTATTAATTGCTTGTATTGATTAAATAAATTAATTTAGTATAAGTAACATGTGTCTATCAATGTATTTGAACTAATTGAATTATCTTAGCTTGTCAAAGAAAATCATAAATGTAAAATACTTTTGGATATGAGCATACATAATTATGGATTTTTTTTCATCGGTATTTAGAACTCACTGAACTTTAACTAATCTAATTTGGCCAAACTAAAACCACAACATCTAAATTATTTTTTACTCTTGTTTTTTGAGCAATAAAATATTTTATTTTTGTATCAACAATTGTGTTATATAGTTTAATTAGGACCATTTTTCCCGCCTAAAGCTTAGAGTAAAAATAATAGTAAAAAGTAAAAAAAATTGAAATGATATGCATATTTAATTGAATAGAGTAAAAATAATAGTAAAAAGTAAAAAAAGTTGAAATGACATGCATATTTAATTGAATCTTACTTTTATGTTACAATCAAATTGCATTGCTTTGTGCCTTTGTCTAATGATATTTTGGGTTTCTCAAATGTATGAAAAGCCAATGGTCAAAAAGAAATTTGGCATTGGACTATGAGAAGATCTAGAGCTTTGTGAATGTTTTTTTTTTTTTTTTTTTTTTCACATGCATCTTGCACATATATAGTGATCATATGCACAATCCCCATTAATCCAAGATTTGTTTTGATCAATTCTTGTATTTGAATAATGCAGGTAAATTAAAGAATCATATATAAGTATATTTAAGAGAAAGAAAAAGGAAAGTAAATTATATAGCAGCTTTTACTTTTGAGAGTGAAGAAGAATAGAGAAAAGTTGAAGATGAAGAAGGGGATATAATTGAGTGAAAAGGACAAGTAACACATAAAGGGTAGAAAATCTTAGTGGGATACTTTGCCTGGTTGAGGACAAGCATTGTGGTGTCCACTCCACCTTTCTGCAATGGCAAGGAACCAAGAAACAAAAGAAAGCAAAGAACACAATTCCAAAACAAAATTTTGGAGAAATATATAGCTTTTGAAGGTCAAAACAAGTATCAGGTGTGAATCATTTTGTTGTCAATTGAGAATTCTGGAGTGTGGAAATGAAAACTTAAAAAATTTCTTCGACTTTCTTTTTTCTTTTTCTTTTTTGTTTCTCCTCTGCCTTTGTTTGGTCATTTTCAACCTTTCTCTCAAGAAACTTGAGTGGAGGGGGTGGTGGTGGGCTAGCTAGTGACCTTCTCAAGAAAACCAGATCTCATATAATGCCACAGTTCTTTGTCTGACCTTTAGTCTTTTGTTTTTTTAATTTATTATTTTCCTTTTTTATTTACTTTGTTTTCGTGAATATTATAGATTGTTGTAGTGGTGGAGAAAAGATTTGAGAGTGGCTAGTGTCTTTTTTTTAAGCAACAAACCACATCTCCTGAGACTGGAATTGGTCACAGAAGTATGGACCAATTTATATTTATATGTTTTGTATGTAATATTTTTTTTTTTTTTTTTACAATTGTATGTTCAATCTTGATTGGAGGATTTGGGTTTCCCTTTGGAAAATGCCTCATGATGTTGTTTATTATTGTTTTTTGGGAGCAAATGGAAACTGATGAATTGCTGCTTGTTTACTCTTGGTTTTGTCTTTTGTTGTGCTTGGTTTTGTTATCTTTCTTTTGTTCCCCTTAGCCTTTTTATTCACAATTCGCAAATGAAATGTGTTGCCAAAATGGATGTAAATGGGTAATGGATTGATTATTCATGGAGTATGCTATATATTTGTTGACTTGGTGAAATTGGCTGTTGAGAGAGTTTTGCTTTTTTTGTGGTTTATCCGGCTCAATTCCATAATAGTCGAAGTAAATATTGAATCATCAAATGGAAAAAAAAAAAAAAAAATTGGCTCTAGCCTGCATAAACAGCCTTTAGAAGGCTAAAATATTCCAGAAAAATTCAAAAGATGTAATTAGCAAAATTCATATTGACATGCTTCAATCACTTGCTTGGACGTATGAAAACCCTGCTTCTATTAAACCAGACTACTTCATCCCTGGTCCTTTCGAACTAGATATTGTATTGTATAACCTGAATGGGGCATTTTATTATTCAATTTTAAATATTATTTCGAAAAAAATATGTTGAAAATATTCTTAAAAAATATCCGAAAATGCTTGAAATATTTATTATGGCTGATTGTATATTTGAATTTTTGAACTTATGTTTTAAATACTTTAAACTAATACATCTAAAAGAATAATTTAATTGTGACATAGTTTTACTTTGTGGAAATTAAAAACTAAATTTATTTTTATGACGTAAATTTCTTTTGTCATGTAACTTGGAAAAGGATAGGGTATGAACATTTGAAAGAAATGTTACTTTCTCAACGCTTTATGTCAATTTTTTTAAGTCATATAATATATATACTTGTACAAAAAAAAAAAAAAAAAAGGTCATATATCAGTATACAAATAACATCTCAACTACATTCTAAAAAAAAAAAATCTCAACTACAGTATTATCAAATTAGGGATATTTTTATCTAAGAGTGTATTACATGTAGTTATTAGATTTGAATGATAATTTAGGTTTTTTATTTTTATTGGACAACTAATTTCCACTTTATTTATGTGTTTTATATTTCATCATATAGTGTAAAATACATAATTTAGACAAAAACCTCCCATCAAATTAATACTAAACAGACTATAAAATTATTTAAAAATCATTAACCAAATCACTGCTATATTCCATATGGAAACTGAATCGAAAATTTCAGTCCCATTGTATTTTATATCAATTCAAAGAAAAAGATTTTAAATATCTTTAAAAAAAAATGGATATTCATAGATGAAGATTGTGCACGAGCGCACAGCCTTCAAAATTGACCTACAAACCTTCGATCAAACTGCTAATTAATACCAAAATAATTATTAATGTATTCACATTAAGAAATGTCCAAAAAGATATGCTTATCCGACTAACGTATGATTCCATCTTCTTTATTTCTTTAAATGACATTCATTGCATTCCATCTCATATTTTTTTTTACGAGTTTCAAATAAACAATTTGCCAACCAATAAAAAATTACATATATTTTTAAATTAATAAGAAAATCAAACCATTTAAATATTAATGAGCTATATTTTAGTTTTTTCAACAAAAAAATAAAATACGTTAATTAAATTAAGACTTCAATTTTTGCCCGTAATTAATTTGATATCTTAGATTGTATAAATTTGATTTGTCATTTTGAAATAAATTTGGGATGATTTCTCTAGTTATAGCGGAGTGGTATCATAAGCATGTATTTACTAGTTAGAAATTGATAATTTCCCTCGATAAAACAACACCAGACTTATAATTTAATCACGCAATATTAATAACATAGCAATTGAAACGCATGAAAAATGAATTTTTTAATCTAATGGCTATTTTCATGCCATATTAAGATATTGGGAAAAAAGTAAAAGTTTGAATTTATATTTTCTATTTACATATGTAGCATGTCTTAACCGTTATATTATATAAGCGGACACATGAAAAAAGTATGACTAATAATAGACGTTATTTTTTTTTTTCTTTTGAATGAAATCTGTTAAATTATATAAGGGGATACATGAAAAATGAAAATATTATGAACAATAATAATAGACGTTAATTTTTTTTTCTTTTGAACAAAATGGATGTAAAAATTAAATTTTTAATTTATTAATGTTTTCAAGAGAAGTACACTATTAACTTAATTTTCGACACCACATAAACATTGAACTTAAATTCTTAATCATCCCCTCTAAATTATATATTCTAAGTATGCAAATAAAAATATTTTGCATCGGAAAAACACTTATGGTTTCACGAAATGTCTTAATATATATACACTAAATTAATACACAAAATTCGAAAATGTGAAGCAGTCTTAGTAGTTGTTGAAATAATAATAAATTTAGTAACAAGATATTGAAGTTTAAGAGGGTGATGTCCAATCAAACATCCAATTTGTCATAAAAGATAAATCAATTGGAGACAAAACACAACGCCAAATTAGACAAATCAATCCGTGTAATTTGGCTTTTTAGCCTTTTCATTGTAAGATTGACTCGTGACCGACAAATTTCTTGTTTCTCCATTATCTCACTGTTTTAACTAACCTTTTTTTTTCTTCTTTTATATACATGCAATCTCAAATGCTCACCAAGTTAATAATTGTGCTAATTTGGCAGTTGACGAGAATTTCAGTTGAAAATTGAATTATAAAAAATGTTTATTATTGATAAATTGTATGATCTTGTGATGTTAGCTTAGTATAATATATGGTATTTAAAAAGTTTATTTATTTTACCAATTGTTTTACAGAAAATTTGTATAGTTTGCTCAACTAATCATAAAAATATATTTTTATTAACACATGTGAATATTAATCAATGCAATTAAAAAAAAAATCAATTAAGTAATGATAATTTTCAATATATTTATTTATTTACAGTCCGAACATTGTCCAAATTTACATTCTGCATTGTTGAACTACCTTTTCCAGATTTAATATGCAAATATATGCTACATTATCTACTCTAGTTCCTTTCCATTCCATCACAGCAATAATTTCCTCCACATCAAACCTTTTTTAACTACAGCTTTGATAGTCACTAATGATGTTTATTATGGTCACTTTCACCCTGAAATCTCTCATGTTTTGATTAATATAAAAAATTCGATGTATAAATTTTTGGAGGCAATTTTTACTGTGTGGATATTAAAAGTAAAAAAAAAAAAAAAAGAATAAAAGGGTGTGTCCTGTGATTTATATAGCCCATCCATCTTTATAATAATAGATTGATTAACTAATTAATTAATTAGGGACCTCAAAAAGAGTCTAGAACACTATCATTAAAATTCTCATCAAGCTCAAAAAGAAAATGTCTCCATATACCTCCCATAATATATATAAAAAATGTATGAGCATATAGTTTTTAAATGAAAACATAGAGGTAAGTAGGTCCATTACATTGATTAATTATTGGTTAATAGTCCTTTTTTTTTTTGGGTGCAAAGTCCTTATTATAAAGTTAAGATATATTGCAAAAGATATGTTCCAAGTTTGTCATGGTTTCTTTTATTTAATTTTATATTTCATAAACAAAATTATGATGGAATTGTTTTGTTCATCTCCATCCTAACATTTTGTTTCCTTTTCTTTGTAATGTAATGAATTGTTTGGTCACCAATCTTAGACAACATGTTCATTGTCTTTATAATAAATTAATGTACTTAATTATAATTCTTTAATTTTTTCTCCAAATTGTGACATGGAAAGTGTTATCAATTGTTTTGATCTACAATTGAATATGACCCAACTTTTTTAATTTTTTTTTTATGTAATGGAATCTGCTTTATCTTTTTATATTATCATTATTGGAGGATACTTATCCTTTATCACAATATAGTATTAGACTACCCCATCTACTACATTCACACATTTCTTAGCGGCCTTTACCTCTCATATGGGTTAGGATTATCTTTCATATTCTAAATAATTCAATATAAATCACAAGTTGTGTTCATAATAATCATTGTCATAACAACCATATGCAAAATACCCATTTGGGCCCCTGAACTTTATGCTTCTCTGTTTATATTAAATCCTTAAACTTCACTTTTATACAATTCGGTCTTTGAACTTTGAATTTTGTTATAATTGAATCCTTTTAACAGATCTCTAACACCATTAGAAAAATAATAATTAAAAATTTAAAAAAAGGAAAAATAATTTTAAGCCCCCATACCTTTTTTTTTTTCAAAATAGTCGAACTTTGTAATTTTTTCCATAGATCATTCTTTTCTTAATTTTTTTATTTAATAAGCAAGTTCGTGTAATTTTTTTAATATGAATTAATTATAGTTTTTCAAAATTTTCTCAATTTTTACCTTGCTTTTTTTTTTTTTCATTATGACTATATAATTTATGATTGACATTATTGTTAAATAATGTAAATTTATTAATAGAAAAGTATATATTTTTCATCATGAATATACATTTTATAATTGGCATTATTGTTAAATATTATAAATTTAGTGATAAAACAAATATCTTTTCACTTTTTTTAATTTCTTCTTACTACATGAAAAACAAGCTTAAAATCCATGTTTTTTAATTAGACTTGAAATTAATATTTTACTTGAAATTTTTTTCAGAAATTATTTTAAGTAAATAACATTTTTAAATGAGAGTCAATCAACAGAAATGACAAATTTAAGGGCTGAAATGGAAAGGAATAATTAAGGAGCCCAATTTTAAAATTTGAAAATTTCAAGAGCTAGCTCAGTTAATTAAATTAAAAAATTTTCATGCACCGTAGAAGTGGTTTGACACATACATACACACTTATTGGTTGTTAAAAAAGGAAAATCAATTACAATGGAATTGAAAGTTGGATGATTCATTTGAACCAAAATAAAGTTGAAGGAACAATTACACAAACTCGTAAAATTTATGGCAGAATTATGTGTTTTTGCCATTGTAGAAAGAACCATATGATTTTAATTTGCGCTACTTGTGGGTACCTCTTTTTTTTTTTTTGCCAACAGTGGGTACCTCTTATGTGTACTTAAATTTCCTTTTTAAATATCCAATCAATCCCTCATGCAACTATACAAATGATTACTACATATTATATATATAGTTTTCTTTTAATGTGGAATGTGCTAAATTCACATAAAATAATTAAGTAAAATCAATAATTAATTAGTTGGAAAATTGATGTTAGTTCCATCTACATATGTGTGTATATATGACCTAACTTCATAATCAATGGGTCTTCAATTGAAAATGACAACATTAATGATACAACAATCATATTAGTCCTTTCCTTATCAATTATCACTTGATTTCGTTGTTTATTAACTTTTTTTTAAAAAAAATTATAACTAATAATAAAAATATACGCTCCTACTTAAATAAAAAAAATATATGAATTATAATACTTTTTAATTGTAGGATCTCAATGCTTATCATTAAGATAGCGCCCTGTTGACATCACTCGTATTATTTTTCCATTTTAAAAGAACCCTTCAATGTATATACTGTTAATTTTACAAATAAAAATAGTATTTTTTATTCACATTTGATTCAAAATTTTTGCATTTTATCTATCATAATTTAAAGAATTCTTTATCTGAATTCAGAATTTTCAGTTCACATATGTATATACACACACAGAGGAATTTTTTAGAAAACACTATAATTGAGGCCAATCTATCTTTATTTCAAGATGTATAAGTGTTCTTGATCGATTATTATAGTGGTTCGAATCCTTAATCCAAGGATAAATCTAACTTTTTTGGGCTAATTATTTGATTAGTTAACAGGTTGTGGGGTTAATTATCATGTAATTTTTTTTTATAAATATTAATGGATAATAAAACTTATGACTTGTGTGTTTTAAAACTATATTGTATTGAAAATATCATTAGCGAACTATTGTCTGCATCCTCCTATTTTCCTGTGGTAGAAATTTTTGTTCAGCTAAAATACTAAAACAAGCCAATGAAGTGGGTGAGCTGCACATGTGCTAAATGCATTTGTCAAATTCAATTTATCAAAATTCAAAGCCTTTTTGAGCTCATAAAACTGAGATCAGTCAATTGAGGACTGTATAAACAAATTAGATTAAATGGTTTTATATATCAATTGAATATTTCTACTTAACAGTTTAAATTTTTAAGTTAAACAAAAATTTAATTGGTGTATTTTTGGTCAATTTTCTAATACATATTTTTTTAAAATTATCTGAGGTTCACATAATTTGCTAACATTGATAAGTAATATATGAATTTAAATAAATAAATTATTAAATGAGTAAGTAATCACAAATTCAAACAAACTCAAGGGCCGGATTTTAAAAATGCTTTGTTCAAATTCATCTATGGTTATTTAAACTCAATAGTTTTTTTAAATATTTTTTTTAAATAGGAGAAAAAGGCAGACAAAAATCTAACTCTTAATTATTTTTTAATATTTTTTTACATAAAAACATTTTATATATATGGCACGAAAACAGTATCCACCACATGCGTGAGTTGAAGAGGTTTGGAGAACAATTTCAAACTCAAAACACCACTAAGTCAAAACATGTCAAATTGAGTTGGATGAAAGAATGTGCGCATCTCTCTGAATCTCCTTATTTGGATTCACTTTAATTTTAGTTAAAAGTGACAACAAGAGTGCTTCACCCACAAACTTTAACTTTAGTCCTCTTGCATGGGGCTGCATAGACTAGGTTAGCATTTAACAGCCTAATATCATCAAAGTCATTGTCTAAACCCTAATTAATCAAACCAACCGAAAGTGAACGTTTGAAAGATTCATATAAAATTACATTTATGATGTTTATTTTAAATATTTTATATTCAAAGATAAATATCTATTAATTTAAATGGTAAAAAATTTAAATTTCCTTAAATAAGGTCTCGAGATTGAGTTTTATATATAAAAAAAATAGACATTAAAAAGGTGTTATCTCTTTATAAAATTCATTTAGTCCGGATTTGTCATATAACTCTGTAACTATTTAATTTTAGATATGGTTACTAAAAAAAATATAATCCATATATTTATTATAAATCTATCTGTCAGAATAGGCAAAAACTTCTGACTTTTTTTTTTTTTCCCCAATATTGATGTTACTTTAGTCTTGCAACAAAAGAAACAGGATCGTAGGATGCTACATTTGACAATAGAGAGAAAAACTTATTACTGAAACAGCAGAAAAGCACCAACTTTTTCATTTATGGAGTAGCAGCACATGTTAATGGAAAAAAAGGGCCAAATTCTGGTGCACCTTCATATGAAAAGTAACACAAAACTTCATCCCATTCTTGAATTTGCTCCAAAACCAACTAATGACAACAGTAAAATTGCCAATCTGTGTTCCACATGCATTGATAGTACTCCTCTTTACATCACGAACAGTTTAAGATTAGGTCCCTGTAAGAGTTTTTTTTTTTTTTTTTTTTTAAATTTTTTCATAGCCCTAGCTCCCATAGGAGACATGGGTGAATCTAAAATAAAACTTAAATAGTGAATATATTTAGTTTAAATGAAAATTTTGAAAAATTCATTTTTAATTCTAACTTTTTAAATTTCTTTTGAGATTTGCTTATTACTCAATCAAATTCTTAGGGTTCCAAATAAATTTATTTCATAAAATATTCATTTAAATTAAATATATTTAATTAATAAGAATTTATTTATAAATAAATTATATTTAAAATTCATTTGAAAATAGATATATTTATTTGTGAAATTGAACCAAATGAGGGGTGAGGGGAAAAAGTTATAATTAAATGTCCAATTATTTTGGAGTGGAAATGTAGATACTCCACTAAAGAGTTGTTGATAAAGGAGCTTTATATTAAAACCATTTAATTCTAGTCTTTAAGGCATAGAGCCGAAAATCCAGTTTCATATCTCTCAAGCTTATTTTCACACGCTGCAAAGTAACAGTATAATCTAAGATTATTAGCAAGGAGCCAAACTTCCCACAGTAGGCCCATAAGCAGTGCAATGAGAACCTAACCTAATCCAGTTTGTGGTCGAGTGGGCTTAGCAAAATTGCTCAAATCACTAATTTTATATTACTAAAATTTTAATTTCATTAAATTTATTAAAAATTATAAACTAAATAGAAAGAAAGTGAAAAAAAAAAAAAAGAAACAAACAATAGAAATTTTTTTATTTTCGTTAATTAACAAAATTGTAAATAATGATAGTTAAATTTGTACCTTTAAATAATTTTAATTTTTTTTCTTTTTATTAACTAAAAATAAGTATGAGTTATAATAATAACATTTTTTGAAATAGTATTTTTTTTTTTACATATTTTCACACTTATTTGTTATAAAAGAAATAGGTTATATATATATATACACACACACACACGAGGGAGGACAAATAAAATTACAAAATAGTTTTCATTTATTTTATTAGATAAAAATTGGATAATTTAGTCATTTACTAATAAAAGTAAAATTACATTAATTAAAATATAATTTTAATTTGATTGAAAATCAATTTCTATTTTAATTATGTTAACTATTATTTTATTTCTAATAAAAATTAAATTAACTAAAATATTTTTATAATTTAAATGAAAGTATATTTTCTATTTTAATTAGATTAACTTCTATCTTATCTCTAATAAAAATTATAATTTAATTGAAAGTATATTGTCTATTCTAACTAGGTTAACTTTTATTTTATCTTTAATAAAAACTAATTTAATTAAAATATAATTGAAAGTCTGTTTCCTATTTTAATTAGGTTAACTTCTATTTTATCTCCTATAAAATTAGTTAAATTAAATTAATCAAAATGTAATTCTAATTTAATTAAAAGTATATTTCCTATTCTAATTAGATTAACTTCTATTTTATTTCTAATAAAAATGAGATTAATTAATATATAATTCTAATCTAATTGAAAGTATATTTCCTATTTCAATTATGTTAATTTCTATTTTATCTCTAAAAAAATTAAATTAATTAAATTTTTAGTGATAATTTTGTTAAAAATATATATTTTTATATTTTAATTAGATCTACTTATATTTTATCTAATATAAATCAAATTAGATAACATAATTTTATAAGTCTTACTATATTAAATTTAATAATTAAATAATTAAAATCAAAATTAATAAATTTTATGAAAATAGAAAAAGTACATAATTTGTTTTAAAAGTAGATATTTTTATAAATTAAAAATTAATGAATAACAAATAGAGTTTATAAGTTGCTTGAAAGTATATTTTCAGTAAGAAAAATAGTATAATTATCATTTTTAGATATTTTTATACAATTTAACGAAAATGAGTTAAAATTCAATTAATTAATATTTATCATTTAATTATTAGTTGAACTTAAAAAATTACATTAAATTAATTTTTGTGCAAATAAAAGTATTAATATTAAAAGTATTGAAGAAATAAAGTGTTATAACTCAAATAAAAAATTTAGTAAAATTGTAATAAATTATAAATTTAATGGTGTTGTAATATTTAAATTTTTATATAAAGAAAAAAATAACTTTTATCATTTTAAAATTTTTTATTAAAAAATAACTAATGATTTTTATTATCTTATAATTAATTATGATCATAATTTTTTTTATATATAAAATTAGTTCTAGACTAAAGAAAAATTAATTATAAAAAATATTGCAGGAATATATATATATATATATATATATATATATCATGTTGCATTATTTAATTACCTCAAATACATGACAATCAATTGAAAAGGGGGCTATTTAATAAAAAAAAAGGTGATAAACAGATAGAATTTATTCGGATAGAAAGGGTAGATTCGTCCAAAATAGGTAAAAAAAATAGATTTTTGTTATTAATGAGTAATGTAACTGTTTTACCCTTGCAATGTAAATGGTGAGGAATATAAATGATATCTTGGGAGGTGATAAATTTTCATTAATGAGATTGTCTTGTAAATGTAATTAGCTTCATTATTAAATACACGTTAAATATAGAAGGTCTATATATGTTGTTGAACAATTAATCTCCAAATTATGATTTTTTTTTACAGAATATTGTTATTAAAAACAAAAGTAAACACATATTTACAACAGATTCTTATTCATAAACAAAAGAAAACATGGAATCATTTTACAATAGAAGACTAAGAAACAAGTATTATGTTATGTTCAATGGACATGCACCTGGGATGTACACATCTTAGAAAGAATGTGCTCATTCAATTCTTGGCTTCAAATGGTGTATGTATCAGTCTTTCAATAGTATGAGTGAAACTATATTTGTGTGGAAGAAATTAAGTGAAGCAAATTTTATTGCAGCCACATTCTTTATTGAGAAGGAATCGAAAGTGCAAAAGGTTGAGAACAAAACCATTTTAATTAGGAGGAACAATCATATTTCTTTTGATGGTTTTAGTTTTCTACGTCTGGGAATCATTATAGCTGTATTTATAATTGGCGTCTATTTGGGGAAGATAACAAAAGTGCAATTTGAAGCCTCTACACCAGTTAGGCAATTGCATTATTAGTTCTTAAACATTTTTTGTTTGAAAAGTATAAATTATGACTACTGTTGTCTTTTGGATGTATTATTTATGTGTTTATCAAAGGCATTTGGTTGTGTTTTTAAATTAATGATATGGATTACCTTATTACTAAGCTTAAGAGTTTTGAACTTAGATGCTTTTAGTTAAAGGCACATTGAAAAATCATACTTATGGATATAGTGGTGAGCTGAGTTATTTAACTAAGGTCGATTTCAGTGGCTTTAACCTTAAGAGTTACCTAATATGATATAATTTGTTTAATATAATGTTTCCTTCACCAGGTGACAGATAATTTCAAAAGTAACTTCATAATTTTTACACTTTCATTTGTTGGAAATAAAAGTAGTGAAGTTATATTTATAGAGTGTTTTGGCTGAATAATTAAACTATAATTTTTTAATAGAAATAGAAGGGACAAAAAGTGTAAATTACCAACACATTTCTAAATAACTTGGGTTTTATTTTTACTTTGATTAGTTAGTACTTTATATAGTTGATCAAATAAGTTTGAAGAATTGCTAATATTTTTTATAAATTAAAATTCATTCATTAATAAATTTGAAAGGGACAACATTTAGCAGGACTAAATGCCAACATTAAACATCATTAAACAATAAAAACAGTCTTTAAAGGGCAATTATCAAATTTTAAACTTCAAAAGAAGTGGTGTCTGATAGTTCATATAGTTGCCAGATTGAACTGTTATTGCTGCTCTTACCTTCGGTGGTGCCTTTCTCCTTGTTGGGGTGGTATCTTCAGTAGCATTAGAGTGATGAACCTCAATTATCCTCTATTCATTTTCTTCATTCATTCATTCTTCATCTTCTTCATATTCACTAAGAAATACCTCATACATGGTGAGAAGAGGAAATGGGTGTAGGAGCCCCTACTGAGTCTTATTATATCCAAAATTAGCAACATTTCTCAAAGCATACTCACTTATTTCCTTTTTTAATGCCTTGAGTTTTTCTCAGAATGATGCATATAGAGATTTAATAGAGGGTGGTGATGGAGAAACCTTCCATTTACTAGACTTTCTCCTATTATTCATAATTCAAGAGATGAGTTTTATAGTTAGTGTTTGTTTATGTGGATGTGCACTACAAGTTAACTATTAGCTTTGTATATATACACAAAAGAATGACTCTTCGTGTAACCTCTATACATTGTTAATTAATTCACCTCCACATGGTAAAAGATGTTTATCAATGCCTATTGTAAATGATGATTATGGTAATCAATGTGCAATTGAGATACTAACCATTTATTATTTGCATATACCAAAATGGGTTTAATAAATGCTTGAGGTCAGTGTGATGGTGTTCTTTTGATTTGATGAAGTGTATTAGTCTGATGGTGTTATTTTGATTTAATGATGTGTAATACCAAGTGTCTATTTTATTAGATGTTCTTCCATTATTTATGGCATAGTATAAACATTTATGAATTTGTAAATAGAGGGAAACATACGTATTACTAAGGAAAAAGGTCATTAATAGTATACAAGGAAAAATAAAATCAAAAGGACTATTTTGAAGATTCATATTGAAGCAAAAATAGAATTCGATTAGAGTTCAATGGCAGTAGGCCATACGCCTAAACAACAGAAGATTAAACAAATATTTTTCTAAAAAAAAACTATGGCTATTAACACAGTTGCATTATATATTGTTAAAATCTAGAGACCTCAACTCATGCCACAATGAGTAGCAGGCCTCTTTAATTTCATATGCCCTTTTGTACCTTTTAGTCCATTTTATTACTTATTCTCTTTATTGGGATAACTGAGCAGTAATTTACTAGTATTCAGAATTGACTTGTTTCATTTGAAGCTGCACACCCTCTGCCTTTTCTAGAAGTTATAGTTGATTCTTCTTCCACATTTCAATCTCTTTGGCTAGTTTTTCAATCTGGCACTACTTAGACGAAAACTCTTGGTAGATATCAACAATTTCCTTGTTATGTGCTTCTAGTTCATTCTTTATAGTCTTTTGCTTCTTAACATCACTTTTTAAACTCATTATATTGCATGAAAGGCTTTCCATGGACTTGGTGGTTATGTTTGAGGAAATGAAAATTGATTCAATGTCACCGAGTGCTTTTAAGAGACACTCATATTTATTTATGTCTAATGAAGCACTATGAAGTACTAAAATAGCTGAAAGATATGAACCTTGTTGATGGCTACCTAGTGTAAGCAATTCATGTGTTAAAAGATATATGATAGTTTTCTTGGATGATTCAATAAGATCTCATATTAAAACTATATGTTATTATGAAGCAGATACAGTGGACTATTTTAAGAAATTGAAATCAAGATCAATCATTTGTTCTTTTGGTGAAGGTATTGAAAATGCCTTCTTGCTTCTTTCACTGACATCTGTCTTTAAACCAATAAATTAGAAAAATCAATAAATTAAGTAATTCATAAAAATAAAGATATTTGCTTAAGTAATTTATACCAAACAAACATATTAGATTATAAAAATAGTGATGAAGTTGGTAATTACCTATTGAGGTGGTGCAACTGGTGTGACTTCATTTTTTGGTTCTCAAATAAATCAGAGTAGCTGACATCTATATTATCAATACCACTATCAATATATTTTCCTTTGAAACTGTTAGTGAAGCAATGAAATTATTAGTCCCTTTATGATTAGATGAGGACTTCTGTAGTGATGCAGTACCATCATCATTAGCACCAAGGCTTTCCTGGAAATCCTCAAGGACATCATTAATAATCTACACTGGATCATCTTTTATATTACTAAAGGGTCCAATTTAGCTTAACCTATTTGATCTTATTAATTTAGAAGTAAAAGTTGACTTCAACTTTTTATTATGTGTTGTAGTAACGGTCTTCTCTTTTTTACCACGAATATTGGATTTTTCCTGTTTATATGGAGATGCTTTGATGGTTTACTACTTCTCCTCTTCAATAGTGGACTTTCATTTTTTAGATATTGGTGGTGGAATGGGAGACTTCAAACTTGTCATAGTAGGAAAGATAAAAGTTTTCAAAAGAAAATTACTTAACAATGAAATATAAAATAATACATCAAGTTCAACTCACTTGCTATAACAGTTTCAATAGTATGAGGAATTAGATCAGTAAATCTCCTAGACCACCACTTGTTGAAATGTTTAACATTTTATTAAGATGATATATAAGCATTACATTTAAAATCTTTTAGACCACAAATAGTTATCTTAACTTCTTCAATAGATTGACAATTGAAATAAGCTACTATTGGGACTTGACTTGGATGCATAGACTGGTGCAATTTAAACTGGCAAATACTCCATAGATAAGGCATATAGTGCTTTGTAGTTAAGCTTGGCTTGTTTGAGTCAAATGAACTAGAACCACCTACGTAGAAATATCTTATAGTCATATAAAAATAGAAAAAATTTAATTAAATTTGCTTAAGAACTCAAGTTTCCAGTACTTCTTTCAACCAAGCATTTTTTTATTCTTCTCCTAGAAAGATGAAAAGCTGCTCATTTGTAGTTATTCTCTATTTTGTAAAAAATGATAAAATTTCATAGAATGATATAGAGTAGCTGCAACAATAAACATTCAAGCCAACTAGTTCATCTGATTGAGGAAGTTCCTCACTTTTTAATTCTGGGAAGTATGTGAACAACCATAATTGCACCAACCAAAGTGCTCCATCGAACCTTGAAAAAGGCCTTGATGTATAATAATACTTTATAAATCTATAAGTTGGGCTAAGTAAAATTGAAACAAGGGTGAGATACTTTCTTGATGCAATAGCCCTTGCTAGATTTATGTACTTAACAACTAGCTTGTTAGAGGATGGACACATCAAGAATTTATGAATCAACACCCAAAGAAATTCAACATGTTCCTTCTAAGAAGGAATACCAAATGCTTTAACCTTATGTTGAATCAATGAATGATATGAAGAATAGTTAATTGAGGTTGCTGAAAAAGTTGACAATTTGTCATCATTTAAATCAATCAAACACGGTGCATCTGGGCCAAATACAGGTAATCTCATTAGAAAAAAAACATCATACAATGTAATTGAACAAAGATTAAAAGGGAAAACAAAAGAGTTAACACCAGGCACCCAAAAACATATAGTTGTACAAAGCATATTTATTTTCTATGGTGGTCCAATTTTGCTCATATCTATTAGTTGCATAACCCTAATACTTCCCACAAATTTTCATAATGAGGTTTCAACCTATCAATCCAATTAATCCACTTAGAATGAGGTTTGTGCCAGGACTTCATGCTAGGTGTATCTATAGGTGGTTTCAAATATACTTCTACTAATAACTTATTCTTGGAAGACAGTGGGAAGGGTATAACTAGTATTACATCGTCAATGCTTGCAAAAGGAGACACAGAGATAACCAAATCATTAACCTGAAGTGGAATCCAACTCCTATAGTCGAAACATAAAATAAATAAATATTAGAAATGGATTACATAAATGTTATGGACATGACATGTTCATAATTCATAAAAGTTAAAAAAAGAGGTATATACTTCAATGATAAATATGGTCATAAGGGATCCGCCTTCACTTCCAACATTATTGCATTTCAAATTTCTTGGAACAAAATATATATATATATATATATATATATATAGTGTGAGTTCACCACTAGAGTGTGAGTTTGGTTCATATTCAACTTTTTACATCACTCAATGTTAAAAAATTTCAAAAATAGTAGTAACTACAAAATTTTCTTTATTTTAGTTGCTTGTTAGAAAATTAATAGTTTGTTGAATGCAAGTTATATTATTGGCTTGTTCAAAAGTATGCAAAAAATTTGTATTTTAATCAAAACCATTAGCAATATTAGGAATACTTATTAATATGTATAACTTGCTAACCTGAAGCACATTTTATGTAGGTATGTCATTTAACTCACCAGTGGACTTGACATCACCCATTTTTCTTGTTAATTCATGAAAATTAAAAAAATATTTTAGGCAATATATAATTTGTATAGTGAAATTACTAATGCAAACAAACATATTTAGATATTTAATCTAAATTTACATGTTGTTGATTTGTAACGCCTTCTGAAATAAGTTTTAATAGGGTGATATAAATAGGATTTCCTAACCAACCAAGGAGAAGTGTCAACGGTTTTCTACCAGAGTACACTGATGTTGAATGTTGATCTTTGATTGTATTGGATGTATGTCCTTTGTTTGATTCTAATGAAAATAATAGATCATATAAGGATGTTATAAAATTAGGGTATTGAAACTATTCTTGTTGTAAATGAGAATTGTTGATTATATGGGTTGTGACAAATTTGAACGTAGGTTGTGGTGGTAATTGATGTGGAAGTTTGACTGAAGACCCTTTTATGGGGAAGTGACTTATTTTAGAAGCCTAAATTTGAAAGGGATTTTTGAACTATTTCCTATGTTAAAGATAAGAGCAAATCTCAAGGTTATTGGTAATGTAAGTTTAGACTTAATGATATAAGGCACCCCAAATTAGGAAAGAAGTAATGCCTGCACTCCTTTGGTTTGATTTTCATTTTCCCTCTCTTTTTGACAAAACCATTCTTCATATTTAGTGAACTAAATAGTTGGCCTTATTTTATAATGTGAATTAAAAAAACAAAAAGTGTTATTTTTAATATAGTAACAGGAAGTGTAAACATATGGCATCCTATGCATTATACAATAAATAGAGTAACATTTGCATATAAAACTATTTTCACCAGTCATGTAAACTATATTAACATTTTTAGTGAAACCAATTATCATGGTGAATTCAGTCTCCCATAAACAAATTTAATTTCATGTCACAGCTACAATTGTCTAGAAATGTTCAACTTTTTCACTGCTTCATTGTAAGGTTTGGGCACCTTTTTAATAACATGCACAAGTGATTACAATAAAACCACATTAAAATTATTTCACTTGAAAGTTATACCATATTAACATTTTTTAATGAAACCAATTGTATGGTGAAATTACTTTTGTCAACCATCATTAGGGAATTTGCTTTGTGTGGTGAAGTTAATATGTTAAATACATTATATTATGTGTTAATTGAAATTACATTATAATTTTGCTTCATATTCAAAAAATTTCGATATAATAGTTTATTCAAACTACTCTAATTTTATAAACAATCCAATCCATGACAAATAAATATAACTTCACGGTCACAGTTACACTTAACATAGTTTATAACATCATCATCCACCAAGCCACCCCATCCTAAATGCTTATGGAAAAAGCTTTCAAGAGATTCATTTATTTTGGGTGTCAAACTCCCAATCACCCATAGCTTTCCAAGTACTTGAACTAGAGATGCCTGACTTTCTCTAAGCTTTTTCATTTTTTTCACAGCTTCAACCAATCATTTGCCTTCCTCTTCATTCCTACTATTATCATTATATAATAAGATTACCCCTAAAATTTACCATGCTCTATAATGTCCTGCTACTGACGCTAACTCTAGTATTCTATGACCTTTTTTAAGGTTAGATGATATGTTGAAGCATGTTTCTTATGAAACATATGATAGACAATAAAAAAATTATTTAACTATATAACATTCACCATTCTTGTACTTGTGTCCTTACACACAATATAAAAAAAATGTAATTCTATACTTGTTATTACAAATAAGAGTAAAATCAAATGTACATACCACCCTTCCCTGTACAATGATTCTAAATTTTGACACTCGACGCATTATCCTAAAAACAAATTCATTGACCTTGGATAAACCCAATGTTCACTAGGGATGTTATACAGATTAACTTGTCGGTGAGCATCAGGGTTGTCTCCTACATTATAAATGTGTTTACAACTGATATGGTAAAAATAAATTATAATAATTTATTAGTTAGTCTGAAAAAAAAAAGAAAAATTCTTAAATCTATCATATTGTTTATACCTTAGTTTAAAATTAAAAAGATCTTTTATAAACTATCGTCCAACTCTTGAAATTATGTCAACCATCAACTCTTTAAGTATATTGCATAGGGAAGTCATCGGAATATCTATGTTTTTTAACTTATCTATAGCCATTATCAGTCATAATAATTCGAAAACTAGAAAAATAAGGGAATGGAGTATAAAGTTTTATTTAGAGTAAGAGTAATGACTCTGCATTGAGGAGGATACTGCTTGCGTTTAAATTGAACAGAAGGTCCATGGAATGCCATGGAAGAACCTGTGTTGTTTTCCAGTAGAATTTAGGGTTTTATCTTCATTTTTCATTTTGGTGTTCTATGTAGTTATTTTAATTCATGGGTGTATAATTGTTTAATTTTAATTTTTTATGTAGTTTGTAATAGCCTTAGTAGTGGGAATAGTGAAAGATTTAATTTTCTACACTTTAAAATTAATTAGTAAAACTAGGTTCACTGGGTAATCTTTTATAAAATTAGTGGTGGATTTAGTTAATTAGGATTTAATAAATTAGGTTTTTTTAGAAATCATATGTGAATGTGTTTTGATTTGATTTTGCTATGTTTTTTTATGTTTTTTTTTTTATGTTTTTGGGCTTTTTTATATTACTTTGGGCCCTAAGCCCACACTTAGGTCTAACCCACTTAATAAATAGGCTTAAAAATGATTTAGGGCTTTAAATAATTAAAATTAATTTAGGCCCATTAGGTTAATTAGATTTTAGGCCCACTTAGTTAATTAATACTTGTTTAGACTTAGCTCAACCCACTTAAATTCATTTCTTTTAAAATAAATAAACACAGGCCCACATTTCACTTAAAATAAAACCAAGTTAGACTTAGGCCTACTAATTTAACTTTCCTTTAAAATTGAATAGACTTAAGCCCATTCCTTAGACAAACTAAAATTAATAGATCTAGACTTACTAATTAATAAAAAATGTAGGCCCACTTTTAGTCCTTTTCTCACTTGTAAATAAAATGTAAATCTAGCTTACTTTTCAATAAAATTAATATAGGTTAGACTTAGGGACGCTGCAATCTTGAGTGCATTTTTTATTTGTAATTTTATTGACTAGATGCCTAAGGTTAGATGGATGTCAAATAGGGTTTAAATAAAATTATCATTTATAAAATTATTTTGTTCTTAGAATCTCCTGGTTGTGGTGCTAGCTTTCTTTTAGGGAATTGAGTACCACCTTTTCAATTTGTCTCAGTTATTACCCTGGGTGGCAACTCCTCATCTCCATGCCATGTCTTTGTGACAGTGGCTAGTGTGTTCTCTAAGGCCTTGAGCCTAAACAGTGTCGCGGTTTCTAAAATCTTAGACGCGCACTAAACCCCACGGTCTACAGTTAAGCTCTTGTTCCTTCTTCAAGCTTGCCTCATTTTCTAACTTAAACTTCATGCTATTAATCTTGGTGAGCTCAAAGGCATGTTTTACCATGTCTAACTTCTTCTCATAGTTAATTGCAATTGTCCCAACCTCAGCCTCCTTGATATTGTACTCACTCTAAAAGATGAAATGATTATCCTTCGCTAGTAGCAACCTTTAAGCCATCTGAAAGATAACTATAGAAAGATAATATGTCTATAGAAACAATTATTATAGCTAAGACCAGATAGGTTACCTTTAAGGCATGAGTAATCAAAGAGTTGAACTCGCTCCTTCTCTCTTCTTACCACCTTTGGATGTCATCAATCAATTGTAGAGACTCAACATAATGATCCCTAACTTATAGATTAGAGACGTTGGTAGGCTTCACCTTTGAGAAGATCCATTTTCTTGGATTTGAGCATTTGACAAGCTTAGGATGCTTAATAAACACCTCTTCCCTAAGTTGTTCTATGTCACCCAACTCCACACTCTAGGAGCACTTCCTAAGAAGTTTAGAAGCTTCCTTTTAAGTATCTCCAAGAATAGATTTGCCTCTGTCACTCAAGCATGGATTAGCATGAGCCTTAAAGATCTCTACATCCCTGGCAGGTTGTTAAGTCTGATGTGCATCCTACCCCTCTGCTTTCTCATCTAAAAAGATTCCATTTGCAAAAGTAAAATAGTCAACCATCTAAAAATAAAAAGAAAAAACAATAGTCAAAATATGCCTTCAGAATCTCAGAATTTACCATTAACATCTATATGCTTAGGGTAGACTCTTTAGAGGTATCTTTGAGATAGAGTCTCAGCAGATGTTCCTTTTGCTACACTTTGGATATAATGCCTTAGCACCAACTCAGTATCTTCTTTAAATAACCTCAGAGGATGCTTGACCTTATGGCAATCATCTGCTCACATCCGCTAGATATTAATGAAATCTGATGGATGCTAAACTAAAAAAAAAATATATGCCTCCATTTCTTGTGAAGGTCTAGAAGCTTAACAAAAAGGCTATGGTTCGAAATGTCTGATAAAGAAAGCATAAGCTCCCTTTTTTTTTCTTATTCAAACTATACATGTACCAAAGAACATCCATATCTAGCTCTCTACCCTCCCTATGCATTAACTCTATAAACCTAATCAAGATTTGGTAACTATTAGGGTCAAGTTAGCCGAGAGTTATATTATATCTATTCAAGAAGCTCTTAACAAAAGAATCTAAAGGAAATTTTAGTCCCTCTTCTAACTGATTAAAGTACATGAATAGTTTTTGCCAATCTAAAAGAGAAGTATGAGCTTTGAAATTTTTGTCTACAATATGCAAGACAAATTTTGGAGGAATGCTAAAGCTTTTTCTATACCATTTGAGCATGTTATCATCAATCCTAGATACGAAGAGATCTAAACTAACTTACTCTTGTGGAGCCATAGATCCTATTGAACAAAAATAATAAAAGAGGATAAAAAAGGGAGAAGACTTCACCTGGAAGAGGAAGGAAGAATGCAGGTCTACAGAAAATGCAAAGGAAGCAAGAGTAGAAAACCCTTGAGAGCAAAACTAGCAAAAAGAAGGCAGCAAAAAAGAAAAAGTAAAGCTAGAGAAAGGATTGGTCTATTTAAAGAAGAGTGAAAAGTTCTAGAATGACCACTATTGCCCCTACAGTTACTTACATCTCTTTTATGCATCATCAAGGGTTTTCCGAGTAAAAGAAAAGCCCATTAATCAAGCAGCTATCATCATGGTAGCTAAAATGTCTTATCTTCTGACACATGAAAAAATATGATAGTTACATAATTCAAAATTAAAAAGAATATAAAAAGACATGGTGGCAGATAATCTTGCTCATCCCATTGCCAATTGTCCTTATTTTTTTAGCACTCGGGTCATGCTTCTAATGCATAAAGATTATAAGTCCAATGATTTAAGCAGACACCTTCAGGTTTTTTTGATAGTATTGAGGTTTGACACTTAAATCACACTTCTAATGCACTAAGAATCTAAGTCTAGTGGCTGAAGTTGGCACCCTCAGGTTGCTTCCATAGTACTGAGGTTTAGCACTCGGGCTGTGCTTCTAATGCACCGAGAATCTACGATACTCGGGTTATGCTTCTAATGTACCAAGCATCAAAACTCTAGTAATAGCTAGTTTTATTAAGTTGTTTTTATAATACTGATGAGTTAATCCCTCAAGTCATTTTATAACACTAAGCACCTTTTATTGCAAGATCTATGCATCTAAGTCCAACAGGCATTTCATGAGTATGATATTCTGATACAGTGATTCTAAGACTCAGTACCGAGCATCATTTTTTTCATGACTGAGATGGTGGGGTTTAACACACGCCCTAGATTTTAGCAACCGCAACACTATTTGAGCTCAGGGCTCTAGAGAACACACTAACCACTGTCATAAAGACATGGCGTGGAGATAAGGAGTCGCCACCTAGGGTAATAACTGGGATAAATTGAAAATGGTGGTACTAGATTCTCTAAAAGAAAGCTACCACTACAACCAGGAGATCTTGGATATGAAATACTAACTTCTTTCAGTCTTGTGTTCATTTATAATTACTTTATAAATTACTATCTTATCCTTTATTTACAGACAATTTCACATAAACCTTTATTTAAACAATTAACTTTAAGTAAACTAGTAATGAAAAATACATGTAAACAATGTATTCATTTAAATTCACAATCCCTAAGTTAGTCTAATTTACATTGATTTTAATTAAATGGGCTAAATCTATATGTTTTAATTTACAAGTGATCCTAAAGACTAATGAGCTTAATTCCTATTTAATTTTTATTGACCATTTGCATGATTAAACTCCTAATTTTGGAATTTAACAAAAATTTTTGATACTAATAATTTCAACTAAGTGTGTAGGGAATTATATACCAAACATATACCAAGCATATACATTTTTGGATGAATAGTGATTTTTCGTGGCAATTCAACCTCTGAGATTTAAGAAGGCTTTTGACATATTTAGAGCTCTATAATGAGAAAATTATCCTCTTTAATTTTGAATTAGACATCTTAATCTTTCAAAATTGAGCTTTCTTGTCAAAATCCAAGCTCATTTGGGTATGCAAATCTTCAGTCAAAGTCAGCATATGCAGCTTACATTTTAGTTTGCATAACTCTTAGTATTTTAGCAATATCTTGAGTTACAAATGTCAAATTGAGGTGATTAAAAGTTTTTTAGAAAGATAAGACAATTATATACAACTTTTATAAAGAAAGTTATTATTGATTCAATAATCTTTAATCCTGTTCATGAGCATCTGTAAGCTAGTCTCCTTTTTGGTATTCTTGTTGAGGAAAGGGGCAGTGTTGCTTATGAGCTAGAGTCACAAGCACTTTTTTTCATGACGGTAGTACTTTTAACTCCTAATGGAAATATTTGAATGCAACAGATATATTTTTTCTCTTGAAGAGCCAAAACTTGCTCCTTACGAGCATTGTTCACTCGTGAGCGGCATTTTGACAAAATAAAGTCCAAGATTGATTCAAAATCAAATATAGATGTTGGAGACATGTTTGATGCATCCAAAAACTATATTTTTAAGTTTTTTTTATATAAACACTTCTTAGAATTCAACTAAAGGGTTAAGAAACTTATTTTATCATTCATTATCTCTTAAGTATTCAATTGAGCTCTAAAAATTCTCTTAAACAATTTTGTTATCTAAACTCTTTTGAGAGTTGGTTGTGTTAGAAATAGAATTTATATTTACCTTAAATCTTAGGATTGATTAGAAGGAAAGTGAGATTTATTTTTATAGGAATTGGTTTAAGTGTTGTCTATTGAAACACTTGGGATTTAGTTTTTGAGTGAGCCTTGAAAACTCAAGTTGTAAGGTTGTAAGAGTGAGCCATAAAACTCTTGTATAATCTCAATCTTATAAATAAGATTATGGGTGATTCAAAATCCTAACTTGGGGATAAGTTAGGTGGAGACGTAGGATTATTATTGAATCTAACTCCTTGAATTTTTGCGTTCTTCATTCTTTCTTCTCAACTTCCATTCAATTCTTGCAAAGAATTCTTTTAAATTCTCATTTTTATTTGTTAGTCCTATTCAAGCCACTCTAGGACTCTTTTCAATTTTAATTAAGTGAACCTAAGTCTATTTATTTTAATTCTAAAAATGGGCTTAAATCTACAAATTATGAAGTATTTCAATTAGTAGGCCTAATTCTACATGTTTTAATTCTAAGGTGATCTTAAATCTACAAGTTATGGACAAACCTTTAAGTTAATGGGCTATGTATAATTAATTCTAATTATCCTAAGGTGGGTCTAGGTCTAAATTAGCTAAATGAGCCTAAATAATTTCTAACTAAATTTTTAATTAATTATGGGCCTAAAATCAATTTTAATTAATTAAACCTAAACCTAATTAAATTATTAAATCTATTAAAGGGAAGGTATATCTAATTATTAAACTTAAAAAAACCTAAATTTATTTAAATAGGCTAGAGCGTAATATAGGTTTAGGGCCCAAAACACATAAAAGAAATAAACAAGCCCAAAACAAAAAAATAAAATAAAATACCAAGACAATCAAATAAAATATCAATCAAACAATCAAACTTATTCCTTTCAAAAATCCTAATTTAATTAAAGTGACCTTAAACAACAAATGATGAATAATAAAATAATTAACAAACAACCCTAATTCTATCCACTTAAATCTAATTCAATTTTAATTAAACTAATTATCTCTATAGCCATTAATTTTTATTAATCACCCAATTAAAACCCTAAACTTACTACCCAATTAATTAATTAAAATAAACATACAACCACACACAAAAGATTTCATTATTCCCACTATTGGGGCTATGACAATGATTTATTGAAAATAATAAGAGTTTGAAATAAAAATTGATACAATCCCGAGAAAACTAAATGCAAAATAAAACAATAATAAATAAATAATCCTAGAAACTATATTCGACTACAAAATTCACTCCATGGCATTCCATGGATCTTCATGAATTTTGTTCTTTAAGTGAACTCATCATGTAACCCTCTCTATAATAACCAATACAAACAAAAATAAACATTGATTAACGAATAAAAATAATGATAAAAATTAAATAAAATTAAAATTTAATAGAATCAAAATAATAAAATAAAAATAGAAGAAAGTAAGAGAGGAGATGGTATAGATGCAGTATTGATTTGCCCCTCAGACTAGTATAAATCATTATTACTTTTTAAATGGATCTTCAATACTTGTTGTTCTCCTTTAAAAAATCTCCAGCTTCTTGGTCAAAGAATAAACACTTCCCAAGAAAATATTTTTTGAACACTGCATAAGAAAAGTAAAAGCTTCCAAAAAAAGGTCCAGGAAAAGAGAGAGGTCCCCCCTAGGAGAGTTTAAGTTGGGTTTTTGTAGAAAAATCCTAGCTAAAAGACGTATCATATTATGACTTCCTCTCTTCACAATGATAGAGTTTAAGGACTTTTGATTTCCTAAAAATTTAGATAAATCACAAAAAAGGGATTTATGACATTATTTAACCAATCAAAATTCAAAAAATAGAATTTTTATTTATTGTAAAAATAAAAAAATAGAAGGAAAATGTTTAATTTCGACTGAAATTATATAGTTCCAATTGGAATTATATAATTTTGGTTGGAATTATATATAATCGATTAGACTTATAAAATTTTGATCTTTTTGATTGGAATTACATAAAATCAATCAGAATTATGTAATTCCAATCGGAATTATAGAATTTTAATCTTTTTTTACTTTTAATTACAAAAAGACCCGTGAAAGAATTAAAATTTTCAATTAGGTTCTTAAAGAAAACATTACAATTAAGTCCTTAAAAACCAATTAAGTTCTTTTGACAATGCATTTAAGCTTTTGAGTTTTGAAAGTTCAAGTGTTAAAGATCTATTTATGATATTTTCATCATTGGAGTCCTCTATCGCACCCACACTCAACTATCTTGAAATTTGGTGCTTACAGGCTGGCCACCTTAGATCACCCCTTTACATCAGATGCAATTATGCAAATAGTCTCTCTCTCTAGGCAGAGGAATCAACTTTATGAATTATTCATAACCTTTAATTTATCAAGATTAGGATACATCAAACATAAATATCCAACCATATTTTTAGGGGGGACTCTTGATACCTCACATATATATTCCTATTCTATTAAGGGTTTATTTTCCTATACATGGTTTACTTATAGATAAAGAATGCCTAAATCAAATAGGAGAAGGATTCCTAATTAAGGAGATTCTTGGATGGGAAGAAATACTCTCCAAATAGGTATAAGACTTTCATCAAAGAGGAATCCTATTCCTCTCAAGTTTGAGTATCACTATCCTCATAAATAGGACCTCATATCCCTAATTTTTATTCATTCTATTTTATCATATGCTTTGTTCTCTTTATCTTTTTACTCGCTCTCTACATTCTTTGACTTAAGCATCAGAGGGTTTATAGGGATCCTCCCCACCTCTCACCTTGCCCTTCGTTGATTCCTTATAGGGCTTAAACTTGGAGGTTTTAAAAGCAAGTTACCAAACATTAACATTTTATATGATAATTATAATAATACATTTATAATTTTACAAGAATATGTTTGCATATATTCCATATTGAATATAATTCACTACACTGTATATTCACCATACTTGGGGATTTTATTCCTTAGTGCAATTCATTGAAATTCAAATTACAATGTTTATTATAAGCCAATGTTTTAGCCCTATGTCAAAAGTCACCCAAAGGTCACATCTATATCCAATAACCACTTATTTGTTGGCAGTTTCAAATTCAAATTCATTATAAATAACCATCATTTTGCATCAAAATGAACTCTATATAAGCTACCTTAGTGAAATTATACAACTCACTTTCCCTAAGTGACTCACTTTAAATCCTTTTAAAAAAAACTATTTACTTGTGTCCTTCATTTTCCTTTATCAATGGCTATATCATATCTGATAACCTAAAGAAGAAGAGAAAGTTATTCCTATTTTACATATTCTTATAATTAAGGTATTCCTATTTTACATGTACTATTATGTAACACTCTCGTTAAGCTAGTGCATGGATGTTAATCATGCCTAGCTTGCTATAGATGTATTCTATTCGAGCTTCATTTAGCACTTTTGTAAACATGTCTCCTTGCTGTCCTCCAGTCTTTACATACTTTATGGATATCAAGTTCTGTTGTATTTTCTCTTGAACAAAGTGATAATTAACCCTTATATGCTTGTTTCGTTCATGAAAGATATGATTAAAAGTAATGTGTATAGCAACTTGGTTGTCATACCATAGTTTAGTTAGTATCGACACCTGAAAGCCAACTTTTGTTAATAGTTAATAAATCCATATCACTTCACAGGCTGATTGTGCCATCGCCCTATATTTAGATTCTACACTTGAGCGAGAATAACATTTTGCTTCTTACTTTTCCATGATACTAAGTTTCCTCTAAAGAAGACATAGTAACCTATGGTGGATCTCCTATCCACTTTGGATCCTTCCCAATCTACATTAAAAAAAACTTAATGTAGTTATGTCCATTATTTCCATAAAGTATTCCTCATCTTAGAGCACCCTTTAAATAACAAAGGATTTGCTCTAGAGCCTTTTAATAATGAAATTTGGGTTCTAACATAAACTAGCTCACAACACTGACAGAGTATGCAATATCAAGGCAAGTTAGCGTGAGATAGTTCAGCTGTCAAACTAGTTATTTGTACCTCTCAGGATCTTTAAAAAGCTTTCCTTATTTTTTAAGTTGCATATTAGGAAGCATTGGTGTATTACATGGTTTAGCCCCTAATTTTCCTATTTGTTTAAATAGATCAAGAACATAATTCCTCTAAGAGAAGAAAATGCCTTTCTTACTTTGTATTACCTCAATCCCTAAGACATACTTTAATGTACCTAAATCTTTAGTCTAAAATTGGGTGTAAAGATAGGATTTAAGAATTGAGATACCTATACTATCACTCCTAGTAATCATAATATCATCAATATACACCATAAGAAGAATAATACTAGAGTTAGATTGTTTATAGAAAACTGAGTGATCAAATTTGTTCTTGTTGACTAAACTTCCTAAATCAAGCCTGAGGACTCTGTTTTAGCCTATATAATGATTTTTGGAGATAACAGACCTTACCAGACTCCTGTTGAGCAACAAACCTTGGTGGTTGCTCCACATACACCTCTTCCTAAAGATCACTATAGAAAAAGGCATTCTTAATATCTAACTGATAGAAAGGCCAATCATGGGGGGTTACTAAATAAATATATAGGTGAACAGAGGTGAGTTTTGCTATAAGAGAAAATGTATCTAAATAAACTACCCCATAAGTTTGAGCATATCCTTTGGCTATTAGACAAGCTTTAAGATGAGCCACTGAATCATCTAGATTAAACTTAATTGCAAACACCCATTTATAACTAATAGCTTTCTTTCTTGTAGGTAAGGTTACTAATTCCCAATTACAATTAGTATCTAAAGTAGTAATCTCCTCCAGCATAACAGCATGCCAACAAGGATGAGATAAGGCATCATGAATAGTCTTAGGTAAGGAAACAAAGTGAATAGAGGTTAGAAAAGCACAAGTGTTAGGAGATAAAAGGTTTAAGGAAATAAAAAATGAGACTAGATATATACAGTGATGTTTACCTTTTTGAAGGGTAATAGGAAGATCAAGATCATTAGATTTTGGCCTCGATGAGGAAGAAGAAACCAACGGAGGACATGAAGTAAGAGGCTCCCTACATCTTGAGTAAACCTATAACATTGGTGGTGGTGGGTGTGTGGTATGGGGAGCACGTGTTTTGACTACAAACATTAGATCATCCTCTTTTTTCAGAACTGGGGAAGGAAAAAGTGAGGAAAGGAAGGGAGTGTTCTAACAAAAGATTACATTAGTAGACACAATGTATTTATTAAGACTAGGATAGTAAAATCAGTAGCCCCTTTGAAGGCGGGAATATCCTAAAAAATGCACTTGAGAGTCTTAGGGTCTAACTTAGTGATTCGAGGACTAACATCTCAAGCAAAACAAGTACTTTCAAAAATATGAGGTTTAATATGGAATAAGGATTTAGATGGAAAAAGGACACTAAAGGGAGACATAACTTGAAGAATAGAAGAAGGAAGGTGATTAATCAAGAAGCAAGCAGCAAAAACTGCATCAGCCCAAAAGTGTTTAAGAACATGTATATGGAATAAGAGTGCTCTAGTTATCTCAAGAAGAAGCCTATTTTTTTTTACTTAGCTACCCCATTTTGGGAAGGTGTATTAACATAAGAGGACCAATGAAGGATGTAATGTTGAGTTATGTATGTCTAAAAAATATGAGAGAAATATTCTTTAGCATTATTACTCCTTAAAGTTTGTATAGAAACATTAAACTGTGTTTTAATTTCAGCACAAAAAGCACTAAAGTGAGAAAGTAACTTAAAATGATTTTTGATTATATAAGGCCAAGTCATATGGGAATAATCATCAACAAATGTAACAAAATATCTAAAACCAGTTTTAGATATAATTGGACATAGACCCCAAACATTAGAATGAACTAACTCAAAGGGAGAACTAGCCTTTTTATTGACTCTAGGACTTGAAGATAGATGATGATGTTTAGCAAACTGATAGGACTCACAATATAATGTAGATACATTGTAAAACATAAGATATAACTTTTTAAGCAAAGTAAGAGATGGATGTCCCAACTAACAATGAACTTCAAACAGTGTTAAGGTACTATAACATGCAACAGGTTTTGGAATTGGACAGTCTAAAACATAGAGACCCCTAATTCATGTTCGGTACCAATAGTCTTCTTTATCATTAGATCTTGAAATACACAGTAATTAAGGTAAAATAAGGCACAACAGTTTAATGAACAAGTGAGTTTGCTGACAAATATTAGATTGAGTGAAATTATGGTAGACTTAATACAAAAGATAATGAAAGTAAAGAAGTTAGGTTGATTATGCCAAAACTAAGGACCTATGAGGTATATCTATTGGCTAGTGTGACATGGGTGGGGGAAGAATGGTTGAAATGTAAAAAAGAGATAGGAATTACCTGTTATATGATCAATTGCACCTAAATTAATGATCCATTTGGATGAGGATGAAAGAAGACATGTAGGAGATTTACCTGATTAAATGATAGCAGTGATAGTGGGAGATCAGGCCTTTAGTGCTTATTGATATGGAGCAAACTTTGCAAACTCCTTTGATGAAACAACTTTTGTTTGTTCAAATGGTGGGTTAATTGTTGCAATATTGGCCGTTGGAGAAGTGTAAGGTCCGTGGAGTAATTTTTGCATGTTTTTTAAGTATGACCTAGCTGATAATTGTAATAGCAAACCACTCCCCTTAATGCAGAATTCTGATGGTCCTAATTATGAAATCTTCTTCCTTGACATCTGCCTCAATTAATGGTGTTGCAACTGATAAGTGCACTGGAAGGGAGAGAAATAGGAGCACTAATATCTATCTTAAGCAATCAAGTGAATGTCTCTTGGTGGGGTGAGATTTTGATATGGTAGAGGATCTAAGATTTGATAGGTTCAAATTAGGAATTAAGCCTAGCTAAAAAACTCATGATAACCATTTATTCTTGTTGTGCCTATTGAACTTTTACATTAGGACTAAAAGGTAGCAATACATTAAGCTTTTTGTAAGTCCTTTTAAATTTCATAAAGTATGCCTAAAAAGTTTGATCCTGTTGGTTAGCCTAATAGAAGTCTTTACAGACTTCATAGACACAAGATAAGTTACCTTTCCTAGATTATCTAAATACTCCATCAATTCTTTGACATATTCATAGTGATTTATTAAAGAAATAATCTTAGTGTCAATAGAGTTTTGAATTTGTAAGAATAATCGAGCATCATCTCTAAGCCAAGCCTGTTTAATATTATATATGGGTGATGCATTGATAAGGTGAGCATCCATAGAGATTCTTCTTAAATAAATCCAAAATATCTTAGACCAGGCTATGTAATTTGAACCCATTAATTGATGGTTGGTGATTTTTGACATCATAGGAATAATAAAAATAATACTCTTTTGTTCTTCCATCATATTAATAAACCAATCAAAGAGAAAAAAAATAACACTAGGAGCTAATAAAACACAAAATATTTCAATAACCAAGTTACTTGAAAAAATACCCAAACAATGTACAAACGGCAAAACAATATGAAACCAAAGTGTTGGTGAGGAAACTAACTGCACAAAAAGGTCTGAAATAAGAAGATGATTCAAGGGAGACTATTTCTAAGAAAATAGAACATTCCAAAATAGTCAAATCAAAACATATAACCTTGCTGCTCACTAAATAGTAGCAGAAAAATCACTGAAAAAATTGGTCTTATGCTCACAAGGCAGACTTGAAAAGAAAAAAATTTTGAACCAAACATTAGGGCTTTAATACTATGATAACATAAAAAAGAAGAGAAATTCTATATATTTTAATCTATAAAAGGTACATGTCTATATATACAATCACCATTATACTTTAAGAATGAATAGACTAAATATTAGACTAATTCCTCTAATTAAGTTATTCCTATTTTACATATTCCTATAATCAAGGTATTCCTAATTTACATGTACTATTATGTAATAATATCTAAAATGGAAAACCCTTGGTGAATCATTACAATCATTGAATGTTTGGTCAAAGTTATCATGGCAACATGAAATAAGTTATGAGTATATTGTAGCAATCATTTTTTACTTTATTTTTCGTATTGTAATGAATGTACTTTTTTCAAACATTTTAATTTATTAATTTTCCTTGATATATTAATAAAGGGTACCTGATTACTGCTTATAAAGTTTAGGCGAACCACTTACAGAAATGGTTACACGTAGAGTAATATATTCCAGGCTATTCCATTTATGGTAAGTAAGAGTCTATAGCAACAACAATGTCTCCTAGGACAAGAAAATTATTGCAGATGGTATTGATGAAGTGTTAAAAAACTACAACATTGACAATAATTTTCTAATGTATTTCTAGATACATACACTATGAATCATAGACTTCAGTGTAGTTCCATACAATAGTGGAGAAGAGATACATAACGGGCCTCTACCTCATGGTGAAATAGAACCACCACCATCTCCACCATTGAGATTAAGAGGTTCATTTCAAGTAATAAGTTCTATGGATGAATCCAGCAATGAGAACTTTTAGTTTTGTTATTTTAATTGCTTTATGTCCACAGAGTTATCTTTTGTCCACCATAGTTTTAGTTTTGTATTTCAAGGTAAGTGTTATTTTTGTATGTTTCTATTAGGTGAAATATTTTTTTCTTTGTTCATGATATAATATATTTATTGCATTAACATTGTCCATGTTTATAAGTTCTATACTTGTCAATTGTGAATTCAATTTAATCGCCTTTATCAATATTACACCATCACTCTAATAGCCCCTAAAGTACAAATGTAAATTTCACTGTCGAGTATCTTATCAAGTTTATAAGGAATAATGTTTAGTGAATTAAACAGTCAATAGGTATAAGTTTTTCCATGCACATATCTTGGTGAAATTAAAACTTTATTATTCAATCTTTGTATTTTATTATTTTTAAGGTGAATCAATGAAGTGATAATTAAAACTTTACAACATTTTGGCACTATGCTATTATAAAATGGTGTAGTATAAAGTAGTCATGTTGGGAACAAGTCATTTTAGGGAACATCAAAATCTATAATAATAGATTGAAGGTAAAATGAGAAAATAGCTTGGTGAAATGTAATCAAATTTCATTATGACATTTATTGGTTGTTGAAATAGTTGGGCTAGTGAAATCAAATTAAAATTTGGAATTCATTATCAATTCTCCAATACTAAAAGCAAGTCTCCACTTGCACAAAAAAAAATTTTCATCTACAAAATTTCAATTTCTCTAATTAATCACTTGCAACCGACTAAATTACAAACATAAATAATTTCACGACAATAAATGCACTCAATAAATTCATGAATTCTCGATTGTCAACCCAATACAGCCAAGCAAAGTTCAAATGGTTCTTAAAAAGAGGGCAATTATTCTTTTTAGGTTTTAATTGCCCCTTCACACATATCCTTTGAAGCATTTGAGAAAAATTTTCCCTACTTTCATTAATCTTTTTCATGTGCAGCACAACTTTAACAAGTTTTTTCCCTCCATTTCATCTTCAACATTACCATAACATAACAAAATTACACTATGAATATAAGAAGCTCTATAATTTCCTGATGTAGAAGCCTAAGTAAGGTGTCGATGGCTAGACTCCATATTTTGGACTTTGCTAAAGCCCTTTTCTTGTCTAGTTATAAAAAATTAATAGAAATCCTGTATAAATATTTATATTGTTTATAATTGCTAACTCATGCATCATAAGATATAAAATCTATGTACTACCCCTGCCCAATATAGTGCTTCTAGATTTCCAAACCTTAAACATCTTTATAAAAACAATGATAAAGATCTGGAATGAATCTGCCATCCTGATGTAAAATTTTCTAAATTTTCCTTTCTGTAGACGTATGCATGCTTGGATACTCCATAAAATTCCTTAAAATGGTGAGTTGATAAAACTTTAATAAGTAATTAAAAAATTGTAACATAAAATAAAATCTCACATATTGTTCTTATTATAATTTAACGTGGAACAAATCTCTAATAGAAAATGATCCCGCTCTACCAATTATGTCCACTAAAGCATCATAGGGTACATCTTTTATGGATGTCACCAGATTGAATGTGTTTTTCTTTCTCAGTTTATCAATGCTCAGAGACATAATGAATAAAAATCAAACAAATGATTCTGGAACATAACATATAAGATGATTAATAAGAGAGAGAAAGATGCTTTTTGATTGATAACACTCACACATTTATATTTGGAGTTTACTTTGACATTACCAAATCATAAAATAAGAAGTGGAAAATTTCTAAAAAAATAAAATAAAAGAAGTGGAATTGTTGTGGTGCCAATACGCATCATTTCATTATGATATGCCAATATGCATTGTTTCATTAATATGACCCTATGAATATGAACACAGTGAACAAGTTTAAGTTCTACCATGCACATATATTGGTGAAATAGTATTTTTTTTCAAAATGGTGAATCAACAAAGTGATAATTATAACTTTACACCATTTTAGCACTATGAATTATAAAAGTGAAGTATAAGGTAGTCATTTTAGGGAACATCACTATAGATCACTATATTTTCCAGTTCCATATCATGATAAAATAATATTTTCCTTTCTTTAAACAATGCAAAAAATAACTTCTTATTAGTTGTCCCAATGAAATTTTTCAACTTTATATATAGAGATTATTATCAATTGAAATATAAAGGGAGTGATTAAAATAAATATTATTGAATACAAAATGAATAAGATTCATTATTTAGAAAATTGCTTAGTGAAATGCCTTTAAGTTTAAAATTTACATCAATTGGTTATTGAAATCAATGGGCTTATGAAATCAGTTTATAATTTGGAATTCATTATCAAATTTTCACTAATGAAATCAAGTTTCCATTGTAGTACAAAAATTGCCACTTACCAAATTACAATGTTCGTAATTATTCAATTCTAACCTAATTGCATCAAACAAAAATAAATTAATGGCAATAAATGCATTTGACTCATTTTATGATTTCTCGATCGTTAACCAATATGGACATGCAAAGTGCAGATGGTTCTTACTACATAGACAATTATTCTTTTTAGGTTTTGATTGCCCCTAGAGGCATATCTATCTGATTAATTGACAAAATTTCATCTACTTTCTTTAATCTTATTCATGAACATCACATCTTCAATAAGTATTTTTCCCTCCTCTTTATCTTTAATGTTACCACTACACAATAAAATTACATTAAGAATGTAAGAAGCTCTGTAATTTCTTGATGTAGAAGCCTGAGCAAGGTATCGACAACCAGACTCTATATTTTGGGATTTACCGAAGCACTCTTCTTGTCTAGTTACAAAAAATTAGTACAAATTTTGTATAAATATTTATGTTGTTTACAATTGCTAACTCATCATCATAGGATAAGCAATCTATGTACCACCCCTTCCCAATACAGTGCTATTGGATTTCCAAACCTCAAACATCTTCCTAAAACAGTGACAAAGATCTCGGACTAATCCACCCTGTTAATGTATAATTTTCTAAATTTGCCTTTTTGTACACTTATGTGTGCTCAGATACTCCATAAAATTCCTTACAACTGTGAGTTGACATTATTTTTAATCAGTAATTATTAAAAAATATATTTTTTTTTAAAATATAATCAAATATAATATATCGTGCTTACTATAATTTCATGTTGAACAAATCTCTCATAGAATATATTCTTACTCTAGCAATTACATCCACCAAAACATCTTCGGGTACATCTTGGATGGATGTCACTAGATTGCATGTGTTTTTCTTTCTCAGTTTACCAATGATTAGAGACATTATGAATAATAATAAAAAAAATAAAAGATACCAAATGATTGATAAAAGAAATATATGATAATATTTAGACATTTATATTTTGAATTTACTTTAAAATTATCAAATCATTAATAAGAAGTGGAACTATTATAGTGCCAATATGCATCGTTTCATTAGTATGACACTATACTTTCAAACCCAATTTTTTATGGCAATATGCATTGTTTCATAATTGAGTAATTTTAATTTGATTCACTTTTAACAAAGTTGCATTATGTCCATTTTTTTGTTACCACTAAAAATAATGTTGAACAAACAAACTCACATGAGAAGCATCTGGTGGATAAAAGCTAGGAAGTTGAGCATCACCAAATTGCATCTGCTGCTCAACTGGAGCCTGAATAATTAGAACATAGACTTGTCTGGAAGAGAGGCATCGCCAAGCATAGCATCGATAAAGGCCCCATCATGACTAGCCCCAACATGCTGAGCAGGATGACCAGGACTAGGTCTGGGCTCGGGGCTCTCAATCTCTGGAGCAATCTCAGTCTCCTCATCGATATCAACAGGAGAGCAAACCTCCTCAAACTGTAAAGAGAAGGAGTGAGTCATAGGTTCTAGAAATAGAAGCTAAAATAATGTGAAATTACCTTATCATCGTCAATATGAACATGCTTTAGGAGGCTCTCATGAATAAATTACTGATAATGTCGAGAACGCTCAAAGAAATCTGAGGCAGCATATCCCTGTAGTGCATCTCTCAGCTTTGAACCCACAAGATGCGAGCTGTGGAGCATAGAGGAGGGGACATCAGATGGAATGTGACGTCGAGAAGGGCCAGCATACTAGCGATACACTCGCTCCCCTAGATACCACATCAGATAGCCATAACCAAAGAGCAGGATCCTCATAGGCTCTAAACGGGCTGCAGCCGCCATAAAATCATATCACTGGATGTCTTCAGCACCCTCCAACCAATCAGAATTTATTTGTAATTTATGTAAATTTCTATTAAATTGTAGCATACTAATGATTTTATTTTTCCTTCCCAGGTGCTAATCGATAGTGTTCAACTGATCACGATACATTTGCAAAGTGTTCCTATTGTTAGCAAGGTGAGAAGAACCCCATCTCATCATCAGAGGAAAGGTCCTATCAGAACTAATAGCGTTAAAGCCTTGAATCAGCCTGATCTCTATGCTCTAAATCTGAAAAAAAAGAGAACACATCAGAAAAAGCAAAGAAGAGTAAAACTATAGAGATCAAATGAAGGAGAACATACATGCAAGACATGCCAAAAGCCATACATCATGACAACACCTCTACAGATAGTGTCCAGTTTGTAATAAATATAAGCAAGTGCAGCGGATCCCCAATCTAATGTGGCAACTCGATCCAAGTCACGAAGAGGACCCAACAAAGCAATACTAGCCTCATGATCGCTCTTGCAGAAGAGGGTCGTGCCTAATAATATCAAGAGGAAACACCTCGCCTTATGAATAATCTGACGAGGAGTCAAAGTAGGAAGGTGTCTAAATCCCTCAACCAATGATGAAAGAAGAACGTTCTTCTGATTCTTCCATGCTGGGGCGAACCTGATCAAGTCACGCACGTATTGACTCCGTGCATGCTCTAGAAGATTGCAATAGCTGATGTCAAATGGAACTGGGAATCCCTCAAAGGCAATCTTGGTGATAGCAGAGAAGCCCATAGGAAAAATGGTCAGCTCACCCACACGAGTATGAAAAGTATGGGTAGTACCCATTCATCGCTCGATCAAAGCGAATAAAGAGTAATGGTCAGATTGGCCTCGAATAGTCAAAAGTGCAGTGATGAAACACCTAAATCCAGAAGCCTAAATCAGATGTGTCACCTATTCTGGCAGTCCATGAAACAATTCTCGGGCTAGATTGAAACAGCCCGTGATCTTCATTAGACGCTATTTCGATTTCAAAAAAAAAAAAATAATTAATTAATTAAAAGATTAATTAATTAATCAAAGAACTTAAATTGAAGGATTTGATTAGTTAATTAATTAATTGCCCTAAAAAAAAATTTTTGATCGGCAATATAGATTACCGACCGGCAACCTACCATGCTGATCGACATTAACCCGATGGATCAAAAATCTGGAATTCCAATCGGAATTCCAGACATCCGATCCTCCATTCTAATAACCCAGGAGTCAAATTTCATATTTTCAGAGTTAATTTCAATTTGTCATGCATTTTCATATTAATTTCTGACTAATATACATGTCAATGTCAATTTCTACTCTACATTGGTGTAATGCCGACCAGCATTACATAATGCCGACTAGCATTATGTAATGCCAATCAGCATTACACAATGCCGATCGGCATTAGACAATGCCGATCAGCATTTCACAGTACCGATGCGTAATAATTCCATTTTTTAATTTTTTCGCGTATTTTTTCCTTATTTTTATCAATTTTTTCAGTGTTTTAATTGGTTAAAAATTTAAATTTTATCCTTATGATTATTTGATAAAGTTTTTTTGAAACACAGAAGGCTTTTTTTTTAAAATCAAAATAAACGCTATCTGATCATCAGTCTGTTCCTCCTTTGGAGGAAGTTTAGTACGCACAGACTCTGCATTTAAAAGCAGAGTCTGCATGCGTACGTGAGGAGGAGGTTTTTCTGGGGGGAAACCTTTTTTTTTTTTCTTCTGGTTTTCGAAAGGATTTTTCTTTCTAGAGAGCTTTTACACAAAAAAAAAACTCAGAAACCTTAAAAAACCCTAATAGTGTCCTTAAACGCAATCAAGTCTGAGTCCAGAATCAACAAATAATTTAATTTCAATGGTGAAAATCCTAATCTGAGGGGCCAAAAAGGAGCATCTGCACAACATCTAAATCTCTAGTGATATTTTTCTATTTCATTTTCACTCTTTTCTATTATTTTCTTTTTGTAATTTTTCTTTTATTTTGTTATTCTTTTTGATTGTTTAATTTCATTACTAATCTGATTACTTATTTTTTTCTTTCTGTTTTGATGTGTGCATGTGGATTGAGGAGGATACCGCCTATATTTGAATTGAACAGAAGGTCCATGGAATGCCATGGATGAACCTGTATTATTTCTTCAATAGTTCTTAGGATTTTTTTATTATTATTTATTATTTTTCCATTTTTGGTGTTCTGTATAGTTATTTTAATTTTTGGGTGTATAATTTTAATTTTGTACGTAGTTTGTAATAGCCCCAGTAGTGGGCATAGTAAATTTTCATTTTCTGTATTTTAAAATTGATTAGTAATTAGGGTTAATTAGGTAAAAAAATCAATTAAAATCAATGGTGGCAGTAGCTTAAATTAGGGTTTGCATGTAATTAATTTAGGGTTCTTTTTTAGAAAAATCACTGTAATGTTTGCTTGATCTATTTTTGTGTTTTATTTATTTTAGGCTTATTTTTTTTTATGTTTTTGGGCCCCAAGCCCACGTTTAGGTCTAACCTACTAAATAAATAGGTTTAAAAATGGTTTAGAACTTTAAATAATTAAAATCAACTTAGGCCCATTAGGTTAATTAGATTTTAGGCCCACATTAGTTAATTAAAAATTGTTTAGACTTAGCTCAGCCCATTTAATTGCATTTCTTTTAAAATAAATAGATTTAGGCCCATATTTTATTTAAAATAAAACCATATTAGACTTAGGCCCACTAATTTGATTTTTCTTTAAAATTGAATAGACTTAAGCCCATATCTTAAAAAGACTAAAAAATAGATTTAGGCTCATTAATTAATGTAGGCCCACTTTTATTCTATTTCACTTGTAAATAAAATGTAGATTTACCTAACTTTTTAATAAAATTAACATAGTTTAGACTTAGGGACAACGCAATCTTAAGTGCATTTTTTACTTGTAATTTTATTAACTTGTTGCCTTTTTGGGTAGATGGATGTTAATTAGGGTTTAATAAAATTGATGTAATTAGAGGATGAAATAATCATTTATAAAAGTATTCTAAATGAACACGAGACTAAGAGAAGTTAGTATTCCGTATCCAGACTCTCCTGGTTGTGGTGCTAATTTTCTTTTAGAGAATTGAGTACCACCAATCAAATTGTCCCAGTTATTACCCTGGGTGGCGACTCCTCATCTCCATGTCATGTCTTTGTGATAGTGGTTAGTGTGTTCTTTAAGGTCCTGAGCCTAAACAGTATCGCGGTTGCTAAAATCTTAGACACGCGCTAAATCCCGCCGTCTACAGTTTCCCCTACCATCAATTGAAACATATGTTTGACTAAAGTATTTAAAGTTAAATAGGATGTTACATTAATATGCTTGATGAATTATACATTAATATAAACTACCATGAATGATATATTCACATGTTACATTCATAAAATACTTTCAATTACATTGTTGAAATTGACATCTACTTGCATGGTTTCCCCTACCATTAATTGAAACATGTATTCAAATTCATATTAAAGACCTTAATATGATTGCACCCATATTTGTTTAACAATATTGGTAAAGCATCTTTTAGTGTGTTAAAAAGCAACAATCTTTAGTGAATTCAATAGTGCAATTCATTTCACTACATAAAACTACAATTACATATCAAAATTCTAATCAAATGTTTATATGTTATAATCCTATCCAATTTTAGCCCATAGATTATTCATTACCATCGTTGAAATAGTTAAAATTTACAAAGCTAGCTTGACTACACAGTACTTTACCTCCATTAAATAGTTGCCTTCGCACTGTCATAGTATTCAAGCCACTAACAACACTTTGCTATTGCAAAATAATAAATAAAAAAAAGTCCCTTGTCATTATTCCAATCCAAAAAAATTTATAATAACAAACAAAATTTGTAAATAAGTTATATGGTATGAATTCATTAGACCCGGTTATCTTGTACATAAGATTGTACAACTGGTAGTCAACCTCGTTGACATGTGCCCCTTTGACAGCCACCTCTCTTACCACCACCTATAACAGTTGCTCATCTTGGTCTTAATCTAGTATTCATATGCCTTCCATGAGGAACAATGACATTTGGATTCAGAAGTAGTGCACCAATATTTGCATTTCGGTCACCAGTATGACTCTCTTAGTCATTTTATTATCCAATGCTCCATTCAAGTTCAAAAGCTCATTATAGGCAACTTCCAACCGTTCCATTAATAACACCCTTTTAGCATTTGTAAACAAAGCCAAATCAACACATTTATTAAAGTACTTCTATAATTCAATGCTTTTCTTATACTCCTCAGTCATGTTAAGATAACCACTGGTAAAAAATATTGTTGAATGAGGACAATGCACATCCTTCGCCACCTTCTACTTATATACTATTTGTCAATAACTTGAACATCCTTAATATGTAACACTTTAAGTATGTGGCAGCATAGTATATTAGTTGATTCAAATTTTCTACAGTTATAGCTTATGTAATTACCTTCTTGCCTAAACTCAACTGTTTTATGTAATTACCTTCTAGCCTAAACTCAATTGTATAAATAGACTCTTTAACAAAAAAAAATCATTCATTAAGTATCTTTTAAGCACCTTTAGTAACTCAATGCCTACTTGATTCACTTTAGTATAGTCTGCATTCAATACATGACAGTATAAAATCCTTTTAATTTGCTCCTACACTTTTTTAAACATACCATTGCTGAAGGCATGCTGAAATTATTTTTCCCAATTGAAATGAGTGAAATAAAACACTTGTCTATTTCTGCAATTAAAATCAATAGTAAATTCCTTCTCAACCTTATTGCTCAATGCTATCTCATATTATTCAACAAACTATTTTAGTGTACTCCTAGCGTGGATATAACCATCAAAGTATGCATGCATACTTTCACTCCTCTAAATAAATGCCATTCTAGCCCAAAATCTATGATTTAAGTATAATGGAACCCATCTCTCCTTGTCATTATACAACTTCACCAGGCATGCATTTCTAGTAAGATTGTACGTAGTTGTGAAGTTTCTCTAATTATTCTCAAACATCTCAATACTTAGGCTATCATACACCAAACATTTAAATTCCTTACAACATTTACCAAATTCATTAATGTGTTTAAACTTTTTTAATACCTTGCAAATTATATGTTATATACAAAAATGGTGAATTATATTTGGAATAATTTCTCTTACAAATACCTTAATTCTCTCACACTAATCGGTAATAATTGTATGAGGATGAATGTCACCCGTAGCTGTGAGCCATGAAGAGAAAAGACATTTAAATGATTCAACAATCTTATTTGAAACTAAAGTGAATCTTAACAAAATCAACTGGCTATGATGGTTCACACCAACGAATGTAGCAAGAGGCATCTTGTATTTATTCATAAGGTAAGTTATGTTGAAAGATATAACATCATTGAACTCCTGATAAGTAGCTTTACCACTATGATGAATCCACAGTACATTTCTTAAATGGCTTTCAGTGTTAACATTAATAAAATAAAAAAATTCTCCATCTTTCTGTTGCATTGCTATATAAAGTTTTCTGATAGCTTCTGCATCTCCTTTACCAAGCCTTAACCTCCTCTTCCTATTTATGAAATGCTCATGTCCTTTTACGTGCATCCTAAATTTTATGGACCACCAGCTTGCACCTATGCCACTCTCATGCTGCTACAAGGCCTAAGTCCTGCAATGTTATTAGCAATCAATATTCTTCCAAGTGTTGGAGTCACACTCCTATGGCCACTCATAAACCTACTCATTGAAGGATCCAACTCATGGTTGTGATAATGTTTTATTGAATTAATAACCCACATTCCATCTCTCATCACTGCATTTAAATGAGCTGGGCAACATGATCGCTTTGATTTTATCCTTCCTTCTGACTTCCTCCTTTTTTCATAATTAATTTTTTGATATCTTCTTATACCATCTTTACCTTTGTGAGCATATCTTTTAGCAATAGAAAATCCTTTCAGCCTAGCATATTCTTGATAAGCTTTTAATGGTTTATATACAGTTAAAAAAGATATACCTGGTTAAGACCATCCTCTGCAATACATTCATTGAAATTTATATTCTCATTATTTTGAGAATTTCCTTCACCAACTTCACCTGCGATGTCATTGTCATCATCCTCAACAACTTCAACTAAGTTTTCAATAACTTCAATAAAGTTTTCTTCTCCACTTAGTGAATAATCATAAATGTCAAAGCTAAAAATTTGCATAACCATTTCTCTATACTCCATGTCCTTCAACAATAATAATGGAAGATAATGAAACTTGAAAGTTCTCTGCAATCCATATTTTCTTCTTCATTTTGTTATTATGATTCTCGTCCAATTTAGTAACATTTAATTATATGTCTTGATTATAGTGCTTTTATTTTGGAAATACAAGGGTGTTAACACACCTAACAATATTAATTAATATGGGTAAATCAGTCGCAACAATGGTATATTAGTCATTGACAGAACCATTAAATAGTTCTATTCAGATAGATTCAATCCATTTACCTTTACTATTAATAAAATTACAACCTCCATAATAATGTTCACATCACGAACTACGATAGTAAACATTATTATTTCCATAATTATTTATTTCAATTTTAGTAGAAGATGGGACCAGAGGTGGTTGTATTTTAGTTCTAAAATTGAATTAACTCTATTATTAATTTTTAAGTTAAAAAATTAAATGCTAAATTTTTAATAAATATTTAATACTTACTCTCTCCGTTCCAAACTAATTGTCATTTTTTAGTATTTCACTTGGATTATGAAAGTATTTAATAGGCTTAATTACATAAGAAAGCTAAATATGACTAAATTACCTTTCTCTAGATATATTCAAAATTTACTACTTATTGCTATAAAAATAATATAGATAAGGTTAATACAAGGATAAAATAAAAAAGAAAAAATTAATATTGCATTAGATATATAAAAGTGACAAATAATTGGAATTTTTTTATTTGAAAAAGTAGCAATTAGTTTAAAATGGAGGGAGTAATAATTTCTTAATATGTGCATGTTAATAAACATCATTGCACCCACAAACCTAAGATCTTGATAGGTAAAGCATTCGTCTTTGAAATATGTAAATAACAATAGCTGGATGAGTTGGTAGCTTTTATTTTTATTTAAATAATATTTTGAGTTCGAGTTATAACATATATAGAGTTACACTAAATAATTGTAAAGAAATTTCATTGTTATCTTGGTTCTATCTGAATCAAATTAAATTAATTACATATCAATAAATTCTGAATATGAATCATTAAAAAGATTAACAAATCCAATCTTAAAAACCTTTCTTCATAGGATTTCAATAGCATCTCTTTCAGAAATTAAAAATGAAAATTTTTAAGAATATAGACTTTAGATGAAGATCAACTGAAACAAGGTAAGAACAACTGCTCAAATTGCTGATTCAGTAAATTTCATTTGTTGGTTGTAGTTTTTGGTCATCAACATTGTCCTTTAGGAGACATTAACATTTTTAGTACATATTGTTGGTATATATGTAGACGGCGGGGTTTAACGTGCGTCCAAGATTTTAGCAATCGCGACACTGTTTAAGCTCAGGGCTTTAGATAACACACTAACCACTGTCACAAAGACATGACGTGGAGATGAGAAGTCATCACTCAGGGTAATAACTGGGACAATTTAATTGGTGGTAGTCGATTCTCTAAAAGAAAATTAGCACCACAACCAGGAGATTCTGGATATAGAATACTAACTTCTCTTAGTCTCGTGTTCTTTTAGAGTAATTTTATAAATGATTATTTCATCCTCTAATTATATGCAATTTTATTAAACCCTAATGAACATCCATCTACCCAAAAAGGCAACAAGTCAATAAAATTACAAGTAAAAAATGCATCAAAAGGACAATGTCCCTATGTCTAAACTATGTTAATTTTATTTTATAAGTTAGCTAAATTTATATTTTATTTACAAGTGAAATGGAATAAAAGTGGGCTTACATTTTATTAATTAGTGAGTCTAAATCTATTTTTATTCTTTCTAAGATATGGGCTTAAGTCTATTCAATTTTAAAGAAAAATTAAATTAGTGGGCCTAAGTCTAAATTAGTTTTACTTTAAGTGAAATGTGAGCCTAGGTCTATTTATTTTAAAAGAAATGCAATTAAGTGGGCTGGGCTAAGTCTAGATAAGTTTTAATTAACTAAGTGGGCCTAAAATCTAATTAACCTAATGGGCCTAAATTGATTTTAATTATTAAAACCTAAAACATTTTTTAATCCTATTTATTAAGTGGGTTAGACCTAAACGTGGGCTTAGGGCCCAAAAACATAAAAACATAAAAAACAAACCCAAAACAAATAAAATACAAAAAATGGATCAAATAAACATTACAATGATTTTCTAAAAAATCCTAAATTAATTGCATGCAAATCCTAATTTAAGCTACTACCACCATTGATTTTAATTGATTTTTACCCAATTGAACTTAATTACTAATTAATTCTAAAGTACAGAAAATTAAATTTTCATTATTCCCACTACTGGGGCTATTACAAATTACGTATAAAATTAAAATTAAATAATTATACACCCAGAAATTAAAATAACTACACAGAACACCAAAAATAAATAGAAAATAATAAATAAATAAATAAATCCTAAATCCTAATAGGAAATAACATAGATTATTCCATAGCGTTCCATAGACCTTATGCTCAATTTACATATAGGCAGTATTCTCCTTAATCCACATGCACATAACAAAAAAAACAAGTAATCAAATTAGTAGTGAAATTAAAGAATAAAAAGAGAATAACAGAATAAAAAAAATCGCAAAAGAAAAAAATAGAAAGAATAAAAATGAATAGAAAAAAACATTGATGATTTAGATGATGTGTAAATGCCCCTTTTTGGCCCCTTAGATTAGGATTTTCACTGTTGAAATTCAATGGTTTGTTGATTTTGGACTGGGACTTGATTGCTTTTAAAGACACTAGCAGTATCCAAAATTGGGGTTTCTTTTGGAAGACCAAGGTGTGTGCGAGGTATTCTTCACGTCTAAATTTTAGGATTTCTGCATTTTTTTTCTCTGTGTGTAAAAACTCTCTCTCGAAAAAAAATCCTCCTGAAAAGAAAGAGTAGTCCCCCGCACGCATCCAGACTCTACTTTTTAAAGCAGAGTTTGCGCGTACTGGTTTCCTCCAAAGGAGTAACAGACTTATCTCTTCCAAAACAACCTGATAAGAATTTTGATTTTTAAAGCACTTTGAACGCGATGAAATTTTCGTTAGATAATAATGAAGATAAAATTGAATTTTCAACCAATCAAAACGCTGAAAAATTGATAAAAATACGCGAAAAAATCAACTTTTACACGTCAAAATTATGCAATGCTGATCGACATTAAATGCTGACTCTAATTTTTTTTAACTTTTAATTACCAAAAGACCCCTGAAAAATTGACTTATTTGCAATCAAACCCTAAAAAAATGTTGCAATTTAGTTCTTAAAGTCCAAAAAATCGACAACTAGTTTCAATTTTTGAATGAATTTCATCATAGGAGTTTACGTCGCAATTGTCCACAATTGCATCCCGAAATTGGGTGCTTACAATATGGTTCTTTTTTTTTTTTAAAAAAAAAAAAGAAAAATAATATTATTGATTCAAATTAGCAACATATCGATAGAAATACATATACAAATTTGTTAAGAACCATAAAGGATGAAATAACATTCAGACTAATAATATAATAAAATTGCTCAATGCCTATAAATTTGATAATACTATAGTGACTAGAATATTTATGACTCTAATTCTACAACATACTAATGACCATAATTTGATGTGCTGCCTCTTTTTGATCGAATATGTTTTACTCATCTGAATCACTCATGCACACAAATAAAAAGCCGCAACAAGACGATAAAAAATAAAACGTCATAATAAAATGATGAAAAATCAACACCACAACAAGACAATGAAATTAAAAAAACAAAATAAAATGTAAATTTTTGTGGAATAATCACTTATTTAAAAAATAAATTGAAAAAAAAAATATATGTAGAGGGATGATTTCAGGTTATAAATGACCAAAAACCACCTAGAGTGGCTGGTGGCATATGGTTCTTAAAGAGAAAGAAGAAAAAAATTCATAAGCTAAAGCGCACTCTTTATTATTGCAATGCACGGCTCATTTTGGGTTCCAAAAAGGGTCATAATGCAAGCCAATAGATGAAATCAATGGCATATCTCTTGACTCCAAAAACTGAATCTTTACATTTTGGCAATTAACTACTTCTTCTTCAAGTCTATGAAGCTTCTTGTACCCAATAGTAGTCCCATTTCCAACTTCCTTTCCATCCACATAAATTTCATGCCGTTTAATCCTCTGACCAAGGCCTATTGCTTCTTGAATCCTAATCACGTTAAATCTCAACTTTTCACTACATCTAATCTCAATCCAACTTCCCTTTTTTTCTTCATTTCTTGGTACCCAATATGTCCACAAATGATCATCATCTAATAAATTTTCTGGTCCAAAACCACCATCTTTACCTCCTCTTTGGCTACTAACATTTATAAAACATTTTTCTGCCAAATTGGTAGTAAATATTGTGTCGAGTGCTGTCCTAAATTCCTTTAATCTTTGGACATCGGAGTCAGATATGAGGCCAGTTGTATTGGGTGGGACATTGAACAAAAGAACACAATTTCGACCGACGGATTTGTAGTAAATGTCAAGTAATTCGCTTAGGTTTTTTGGTGATTGAGATTTATGCCAAAACCATCCCTCTCTTATTGAAACATCACATTCTGCCGGCAGCCAATCAGTCCCTGTTGGATCACCCGTGTTCAGATAACTGCATGCATTATCAATAACATAACAGTTGTTAGCTACAACTTAATTGCAAGGTTCAATTCAAGTGCCACACATGCATTAGACCAACCAAATTCATTTGGGTACAGCTAATCAAATGAGTTTTTTTTTTTTTTTTTTTTTTTTCTGTTTGAAGTTAAATAATATTTTATCCTGCACGTGAAAAAAAAATATGGGCTTTTCATTTGTTTGTTTAAGCCATTGCTAATAAACCTAGACAAACAGAGTAAAATATATACATTTTTATAGTTAAGAAACCGAGAAAGATGAAGTGAACAGCACCATTTTCTTGTTCCCTGCTGCATGCTAGTTGGAGAATTTTTTTTCTAGATAGTGTCGCTTGTTAGTTTCCTAGGCTCACGACTTTTAGATGTTAGTGTTAGCGGGAAAGGAAAAATTTGTGCCTATACATTATGATTGATAATTAATTAGCCTGTAATTTTGAATATATTGGATGATTGATATTTTGTTAGTAAAAATTGCCTAAAATAAAATTGCTAAAGATAAAAAGCACATAAAGATAGTTTAATATTGGATAAAAATCAAAGCAAATATATCTTTTTAGATTACTAAAAATAACAGCCAAGATACTATGTTTCTCGTCATCAACAGATTATATTAAGTGTCTATCATTAATTAAGATAGATATTGTTTGAATGAAACAGTCTGTGAACAGAGTTATTGTTCACTCTGAGAGATGGATTGGTTGGTGAAAGATTAGAGTCGCAGCACTAATATTTTCTTGTAAAAGAAACAAAGAAAAAAAACTGAAATGAAATTTATTAGTTGGCAGGTGTAATTAGGGTATATATACATACTCAACACTCGCGTTCCCGATCGAGAGTGAAGTCCGATTAATGGTGGACCAGCAAGTGCTTCCGGCAAATCCATTTTCATTTCCAACCCATCTGACGTCGGGACCAGCATTAGAGAATATATTGATTGAGCTCTGCAATTCTTTCACCATTGCGAACCAATCCCAGAAATAATATGACATGTTTGGTGCATTTGAACCTTTTGCTCCATCAAACCATATCTCTCTCACACTTCCATACCTACAAACAAAAATCTTGCTCAATAACAATTCATCCATTGAGCAAATCGTATGTATTCAAAACGAACAAAGAATGATTGCAAGGAATTAAGAAGCTAGCTAGGTTTCTTACTTGTTTAGTAGCTCTTGTAACTGAGCCATGTAATATTCGTTATACTGCAAATTATGACCGTATCTTCTATCGTGTCGATCCCATGGCGATAGATAAAGCCCCACATCAATCCCACCGTGATTCTTGGCAGCATCGACAAATTCTTGGACGACATCTCCATGGCCATTCTTCCATGGACTTCTTTCAACAGAATGGTCAGTGTACTTACTAGGCCACAAGCAGAACCCATCATGGTGTTTTGCAGTTAGTATCATTAAAGAGATTCCTGCTTCTGCAGCTGCATTAACCCATTGGTTAGCGTTGAGACCGACCGGGTTGAATATGGCAGGGTTTTCGTGTCCAGTGCCCCACTCGGAGTCCGTGAACGTATTGACTCCAAAGTGAAGGAACATAATAATCTCCCTCTGTTGCCATTTTAACTGAGAATATGATGGGAGTGGTAATATTGGTAATGGTGGTGTTGGAACTTGCTGCCCTCTTGAAGCAGCAAATTTAGAATGGTGAATGAGTAATGCAATTATGATAAAAAAAGACCATAGTTTTGACATAATGCTTTTTTGGTATTGTAAGTTATATTCTTAAGAGAATAATGTTTATATTGAATAATGAAGGGCTTTCTTCATGCTAATGATTAGAGGGTACAAGCTAGATGAGATAGGGAACCAAACAAAAATAAGGGCGTGAAGATTATGTGGATGGAGCCAATCCAAAAAGGTGGAAATATTGGAAGTTATTGAGTGAAGTTTTGATTCAGATTTTGTTTGCTTCTCTTCCTATTTCTTCTGCTTGTTATGGCTCTTTGATCTTAACGTTTGTTTGCTTCTCTTTTTATCATTCACGGGTTATATAAGTACTTCTTCATCACGAAAATAACAGATCTCTTTCAATAATTGGCGGTCATGTATTCAGATGTAGAAAATAGAGATAATTACAGGGATAGACCAAGTCAAACCCCCTATTTTTTTAAAAAAAATTCGCTTTTTTCCTTCTTTCGCTTTTGGCCTTCCGGGTTTCACTTTTATTTTAAGTGTTTTTCGCTTTTTTAAATTTTTATCTTTTTTAATTGTTGTTTAACTTTTTTCTATCGTTTTTTACTTATTTATTATTTATACTTATTTATTTAATTTATATATTTTAAATAATTTTAATTTTGTATTTTAAATAACGATTTTTTTTAGTTTTGAAACTTAATATTATTTAAAATATAAACATTAATCTAATTAAACTAAAAATTATCCATAATCTTAAATAATTATTTTTTTCATAATTATTTAAAATATAAAAATTAAGTTAGTAAAACTAAAAATTACACATAGTATTCAATAATTATTTTTTAATAAAAATAATAAAAAAATAATGAAATATATCAAATAAATTATTATTTTTATTATTTATACTGATAAAAGTAAAAATTGAAAAAAATAACAAATAGCAACAAAAATCAATAAACATCAACAAGTACAATTTTTTTTCTTTTAGTTGGTTTTTGTTGTTTTCAATTGTTTTTGTTATTTAAGTTTGTTTATTTTTGTTAAAAATAAAAAATTAACAACAAAAAAATGAAAAATTATGAAATATATCAAAAATTATTATTTTTATCATTAATATAGATCAAAATAAATTTTTTATTTATGACCTTAATTTTATTATTAATAATGAAAAAAATTAAAAAAATAATAAAAATTAACAATAGCAAAATTTTGTTATTTATGTTGTTTTTGTTGTTTTTCTTTAAAAATAAAAAAAATAACTTCAAAAAAGACCAAAAAAATTATGAAATATATTGAAAACATTATTATTTTTATTATTAATACTAATAAAAATTAAATTTTTATTTATAGCCTTAAAAAAAGTACAATAAACAATAAACAAAAAAATCCAACAAAAAACAATAAATATGAAAAAAAAGAACTTGTGAGATATGTTAATAAACTAATCAAATTAATAAAAAAATAAAATCTTTATTTTTTAAGAATGTAAAAGGAGAAAATTTTATTTATTGCTTGGTGATACAACATTGAAGATGTTTAGTTAACTAAATCGGCAGAATCTTATAGTGGTTCATAATCATTTAATTGAAGAAAGAAAAAGTAAAAAGGAATACATTTTAATTGAAGTTGTTGGTTCCAATTATTTTTTTAAAAAAATACTGCAATTGGATTGAATTGAGAAAGAGTGATAGAGAAAATAGATGTTTCAAGAAAAATAAAAAATTGAAAAAAATAAAGATGGTGAAAAAAATGTTTGAAGAATAAGAAAATGTTAAGAAAAAATATGTTGAGAAAAAAAATTAAGACAGATGATAAAAAAGTAAAAATAGTAAAAAATATTGAGAAGAAAGTTAAGACAGTAAAAAAAATTGAGAAAAAAATAATAGTTAAAAAAATATTGAGAAAAAAAACCACTTGAGGAAAAAGAAAGTAGTTCATTGTTAAAAGAAAAAATTTCAAAATACCAATATTGAAAGGTTTAATGTGCCAATACAAATTTTGAAAAAATCTTTTATGTGTTGATCCTTAGAAAATAATCTCTAAAATAGAAGTGCACTGTTGATTCTTCTTATACGTCTGGCCCATGGAGCAATTGGCATGGAATGGTCTCATTAACATGAGCTAAGTGGGTCTCCTACTCCTACCCAGTTCATGGCAAATACATGTCTTCACAGCCCATTTTGAGTTTTGCTTGGGATTGGGACTGGGCTATGAGTAGTAGAGAAAAAATAGTTAAATGAAACTAAATTATCCTTTTCTAGATATTTAAAAATTTATATAATTTTATAAAATCAATTAATATAAATAAAGTTCATGTCAGGATAAAATAGGAAAAAATAATGTGTTTGAGATTTTTTTTAGGATAAGGGTACAAAAACACCCTTAATAGTGTGGATTGGCCTGGAAGATTCTTTTACGCTCAATTAGACACAGAAATTCAAAATTACATCATTCTAAACCGCTCATTTAGCAGACCCATTAATTGTCGTTATGTTGGTGATGATGTGGCAAAAATTGGATCCCACCAAACTTGAATTCCCTTCTTCTTCTTCCTTATTTCTGGTTATTATGAGAAGACAATATGAGCTCTTAATGAAATTGCAAATTAAATTCCAGGGAAGAAAACATGTGCAATGTTAACTATTCAAAGCTTAGAATAAAAAGTAGAAACCTTTGAACTTCCCATTATGAAGAACATTAAAGGTGAAAAAAATAACAAATGCATTATTTATACTTACAGTTTGATAGATATCATTCTTCATTGTCAACATATCTTTTCTAATCATCAATTTTACCCTACTATTTCAAAGCTTGCGTAGCTGAAACCAACCTCTGGACTAATATGGGTGTTGGAAATAGCAGCCAGCATTGATCGAATAACTACACAGTTCAAAATCAAAATCACAACTATTCTAGTCTGGGAGGATCTTTCTTATATAAGAAGCAATGGTCATAGCGACAACTGACGATGGTTGTTTCTTGTAGAGAACAGAAGCCTTTTCCTGATTCAATATAGTCATGCACATCTCTACTGTGTAGATAGAACTAGAAGAGATAGCTAAACCTGTAGATGCAGAGTAAACATACCAATTCTGTGTGTTGTCTTACCCGCCCATAACATAGGCCACGCTGTCGACACCAAGCTCCCCAAAATAGCCATCTAGGACATCAACTTCTTTACAGAAACAGCAATGAGGGTATAATTGAGCTCTAGGGAAAATGAAGCTCCCACATGTATACCTCACAGACTTTACATTGAGGGAAACGGCACCAGCTACCTTCGAGATAGGTGGAATAGCAAGAAGCAGCTTCGTAGTCCCGCAGGTTTCGATGATGATCTTATAAGGATAGAAAAAGAGGCTAGACTCAGAAAGGACATAGGAATCCACATGCTCATTTGACAATGAACCAACAATAGTGCACTCAATTAGTCCAAGAATCTCATTCAACTGAGCCTTAGATAGAGAATGAAGGCCCTTTCCTTCAGGATTAACAAAAATCCTAAGCTCAAAGAATGATATTTCTAGCCTCTTCTCATAACCTTCAAAACCAATTATACATTTAATCTATATACCTTCAATCCCGTCTCTGTGCTCGACCATAGAGTTTTAAAGCTTTAAGGAACTTCTTATGCTTTCTTCTGTCCATTTCTCTCTTTGTTTTGTAATTGTATATGGCTTCCGCACCTAATAGAAAAATGAACATATGAAGAATGAATCAAATTGGAGATTCAGATCACAATTTTAAATGAACTAAAAAACTAATAACAGAAAATCAAAGGGGCTATTAGGAAAATCACAGTCGCAGAGAGAGAGGAAGAGGAAGAGATTGATTGATGAACTAAAAAACTAATAACAGAAACTATTTTTTACGAACCACTTTATGTGGTCTGGCAGCCTACTTTAGAGATATCAAGATGGCTTGCGAGCGAATTGCTAAAAAAAAAATGTAAGAATTCAATATTCTTAGGTAAACTAAATCAAAACCATCAGGAGTACAATTTGAATGAACATGAATTCCTACGTTGGAATAAGCACCAGATCAGAACTTCTTGATGCCACCGTTTGGTCGAATGTCTTCAATGCTGTATCCAAAGGGGGCTTCGTAGAACATGGATTTATTATTACTACTATGACTAGACCTCTTCTTCCCACCTTTTGATTCCATTAGATCATCCAGTCCTTCCTATTCAACCCACTAAGCAAAAAATACACAAAAGTTATCGCCCAAAATCAAGATTGAAACTTTCATTAAAACAACTTTTCTTCTTCTTTTAGCGTAGAATCCAATAACATCACCACCTGCTTTCTTTGTGAAAAATCAAGAACCCCAGAAACGCCATGGCTTCCCCTCACGCATCAGAGCTTGACTCCGGGGCCACTGAATCCGTCGCATCGTCCCCTCGATCCTCCAATCACTTTGGCTCTCATGATGCCCATGTCCGATTTATGCTGAGAAATGGAAAAATTTTACGAAGAAAGAAGAAGAGGTTTTTGCTTTGGGGGTTTTGATTTCCAGGGAAGAAATTGAAGTTTTGATTTCCAGGGAAGAAATTGAAGTTTTGATTAGAGTCAATTTATTTAATTTTTATTAATTAAATAAAATTTAGTTTTTTAATTTTTTTTAATTTTTATTAATTTATTTTAAGTTTAGTGGGAGCCAATATTTGCCACATCATTACCAACATAAAGACAGTTAGTGGGTCTGGTAAATGACAGGCTTAAAATGATGTAATTTTGAATTTTTGTACCAAATTGAGTACAAAAAATCTTTCAGGGCCAATCTGCACCTGGACATAAACATTAAGGGCATTTTTATCTTTGATCTTTTTTTTATCCTTTTTTTCTACCTGGCTAGAATCTAGCCACGTTTTTTGGACTAAAAATATTAAATTGTATAATGAGGGCTATTCATGAAAAACTAAGTAAGTATAATACCAACAATATCCTTTTGAGAAAAATTTTAAATCAAGGATCATCACCATTTGTTAGTAATATATGTGAAACAAATAATCGGTCTATTCTCCACACTAAACAAGAAAGCTCTTGAATATAAGTAAAAAAAAAAAAGAGAGAAAGAAGAAAAAAATAAAAAAGCAAAGAAAAAAATTTATAATATTAGATAATAATTATAATTGGCTACTCCTTCCATGTTAGTGTTAGGGTGGAAGTTGTCATAAACACGATGCAAAACATCAAAGAATACTAGTAGAGAAAAAGGAAGAGGACAATGTGTTAATGTTTTAGAGTGGATTTTTTTTTTTTTTTTACAACAAATAATTTAGTAAACCATTCAACCTGAATGGGAAAGAGGGTTATTGCGGACTATGTCTTCTTGGATAAGTTTAAAGAGCTTAAAATGCACATTACCATTAGTAAACTACTGTTATTTCTCGCTAACCAATCTGCAATGCTATTTGCTAGTCTAGGAATGTAAACAACTTTCAGATTTGGTATTTCGTTCAAGAGCTTATTAATATCTGCGAAGATAACAAAGGCTTCCTAGGGGACCAATTTAGATTGACTATTGAGGATTCGAACGACTTTTAAACAGTCAAATTCGATGATATAAGACTGTATAGAGAAATTGCTTGCAAACTTGGTTGCTTCTTGTATGGCCATTGCTTTAGCTTGGAAAGCATAGTGACTATAGGATGCTTTAGTAGCCATATGGATGACTTGGCCATTGTAGTCTCTATATATGAAAGCTGCTTTGCTATTGAGAGAATTCAGACAGAAAGAAGCATCACAGTTGATTTTTTAAATCCCTTGATAAGGAGCACACCATTTGATTTATATTTTCGATCTTTGAATGGCAAGGAAAAAACTTTCTTGGATTGGTGTTCTCTCCAACTTTTGCATCCTGCTCCACCAGCTTTGTATTTTAGAAATTGTATGCATTGGGTTCTCATTCTTTCTGTTGAAAATAAACTCATTTTGTGCTTTCCATATATACCAACATATCCCTGTAACAAGGTTAATGAGATCTGCACTTCCTTTTAATGAGAGCATAGTACAAGTGGCCTCTTACCAGTGTATAAAAGAACTAAAACCCACTTCATTTGGGATATACCCTGAAGGACTCACATACTAGATAATCTTTGAATGTTCACATAAAAACAATAGGTGTTCCAATAAGTCAGTACTTCATTGGCATCTAGGACAACCTGAGATATTCCAACATCCCTTTACATTAAGGCTTTCCCCGGTTGGAATGGCATTTTTTGTGCAACTTTAGATAAAATTCTTTATTTGTTGAGGGATGATTAGAGTCCAAATTGAGTCCCACAACTTTGGATGAGAGGAGTAAGTTGTGGAAGGAGATGACATTTGCATTCTCTGTTCCTAAAGAGATTTTAAAAGCTAATACATTGACTTTATTGAGTAAATTTCAGATTTCTCATGGTGCCAAACCATCTGGTCCTGCCCTTCTCTGTTTTCGACAGGAATACATAAGATTACCTACTTTTCTTCCTTTGTCAGCATATCTTGTAGAAGATAGGTTTTCCATTGGCCTTTTTGGTGATTGATAAAGTCCTTTACGAAGTGTTGGTTACAGTTTTTTAGCTTTTGAGATCTCAAATACTGGCTTGGCAAAAGAGGTATCCAAGGGTCCATCCAAAAATCAATTTTGAAGCCCAAGTTGACATTTTATGTTATATGTAGCTTGTATCTTAGTTGGATGATAAAAGGGTTATCCCACATTATTAGTGGGAAAGAGTTTAGTGTCCCTTATTTGTAGGGTACACCATAACTATTGGTTTAAGGGAAATTGAAGGAAAATCAAATTTAATTCAAATTTGGTGGACAAAAGTACTTTGAACTATAAATAAATATATAAATATATATACATACTTATAGTTTAATGATGGCACTTGGCATAGAATTAATAAAAATGCCCTGTAGTTAATTTTTTATTATTATTATTATTATTATTATTATTTAATAGTTGCAACCTTTCAAAAGGTTATTTATTAATTGCAAACTACTATTATATACATGACAGATTATGTGCCAATTAAAGTATTATTTTTCTCTCCTAATTTTCTTTATAACTCTCTCTCAACCAAAAACAAAAAAGTTCTCTATGAATTTACAAAAGTTGTTATCGGTAAATTCAAGACTTTGTTGTATCCTAAAAGTGTATACTTAACATTGTAGCAAATTTAGTGCGGGCAATTAATTCCTTAAAGATCGTCATTTTCATGCCTCAAAGCCATTAAAATATCCATTGTTCTAACAATTTTTAGGTATTAATTTACAATGGAGTCTAAGGCTGTTGTAAGTCAAGAGTTTATAAAATTGGATCATTTTGATGGTATCAATTTTGTTCGTTGGAAAAACAAGATGATGTTTCTATTGACTGCTCTCAAGATTGTAATATTCTGAATTTTTAAATAATTTTAAACTGCATCGGTATATGCAGTATTAATAATTTTTATATATATTTATGATTGTTTAATGAGTTTGTTATTTATTAAAGTCATTTTTAATTATTTTTATTATTTTTAAGTCCTTTACGTAAAACTTTCTCGGAAATTTTATTTTCTGGGAAATTAAAACATAAATAATTAAATATTAATTATTTTAAGCGAATTTATGAATTTGCATGAGTCCATGCATAATTTTCAAGTGTTAAATAAAATACATATACGTACATGCATTTAAATTAAATTAGGGTTTATTTAATTAAATTAAATTATATTATATAGTTTTATTATTAATTAATTAAATGTGTGTATATATGTATATGTGTATATATATTATTATTAAAGTGTGTGGTGGATATTTATTATGTGTATTAATTTATATATTAAAATAATATAAAGTAAGATATATATATATATATATATATATATATATATATATATATATATATATATATATATATATATATATATATATATATATATATATATATATATAATATTATAACCTAAAATAAAGTTTGAGATAATTACCATTTTGCCATTGAGTCTCCTTCCTCCTTCTCGATCGTTCCCTCACCATCTCTGGCTTCTGCAATGTCATTCCTTCACCGTCACTATGCCCTTTGGTGTGCCACCTCCCTTGCCAGCTATTTTCGATGTCCAAAGCCTTCTTCTCCGGCGTGGTTTGGTCGGAATTACAATGAGAAGTCAAAATTGATCCTAACTTCCGATCGACGTGTTTCTGGCCACCATTTCGAGCCCCATTGGTCTCTATCTCTTCCTTGAGCTCCAGTGAGTGAATTTCCAAGCTTTGTTTCACTTGAAATGGTCTAGATTTCCCTAGGTTTCGATTTATCATTTTCGGCCATTTAGGATTTTTGATTTTTTTGAGCTTTGATTTGGTTGATTCATGCAAAATTCCTTCACAAAAATTGATCCTAGTAGCTTAATATACCTCTTTGAATTTTTGTGGAATTTTTGGGAATTATTTTAATTTTTGTGAATTTTTGATTATTTTATTAATATTTTCTAATTTTTGAAATTTAATTAATTAAATCATGAAATTGTGTTTTATGGTGTTTTTAGGTGTTGAAATGCATTTTAGAAATTTATTCATAATTTTTTTTTAATTTTATATAATTTTTTTGAATTTATTTAGTTTATGTAATTTTGGAAAAATTAGGTTAATTATGTGTTTTGTTGAAATTTATTGGTTAATTGAGTATATTTGTTGATATTATTGAATTATATGTTGAGAAATTTAATTTTTATTAATTATACTATTTTTGGTGAATTTTTTATTAATTTTAGGGAATTTACATAACTATGGGTATTTTGGTAATTTGGCACTAAATTGGCTAAAAATATCATTAAATTGGTTTTAATAGTTATTTAAGGTATAAAAATGATTTCTAAAAATTATTTAGTATTTTTAACTAATTAAAAATATTTTTAGTAAATTATTTTCAAACTATATATAATATACGATTTTTCTAAATAAATGAGTTTTTATCGATTTTTAATATGTTTTAGGGTTAATTATGCAATTTGGATTTAGAAAATGTATTTTGGTCAATATTTATGAATTTATTGAGAATTTTTTATTTTTAATAATATTTTATTAAAAATTAAGGTTTTTGTGTATTTATCGGTAAAATAAATATTTTTAGCATTTAAAAATCTAAATTGCTATACTTTGAGTATTGAAGGGCATTTTTGGTATTTTTCATGTGTTCTGTATTATTTCGTGAATTGTGGACCTCGATCGGTGAATTGTAGTTTGGAGTCCGATTGAGGGGTTGTGAATTGTGTTTATTTTTTAAGTGTGTTTCTTTGCAGGACCGACTCTACTCTTTGAGTAGAGAGATGTTCGTTTTACAGGGGAGGTTATGCAGGATTTTCGATAGAATTCTCGTAAAATGTAATGTCCGGTCGAATTCCTATTCTAATTCTGTGACTAAGATACTATATCAAGTCTTTAAAATTTTGATAGATTTATTCTAATGTCGTGTTGTCATTTGTTTGTTTAGTTGAGCTGAGACCGAGGCCTAGTGGACTAGTCCCATCAGACCCATCTCGAGGAGCGTAATAACTGTGAGTTGTTATTTTATATATACGTGTTTTAGGATGCCTGTTTTTAGAAATGTATGATTTATTTTATAAGTTATGCATAAATGATTTAATTATTACTTTGGTTTATTTTTTGTATATGAATGGTATATTTTTGGTATATTTTAAATTATATGCATGTTTTATTATGAGTTTATACTTAAAATATTTTTAAGTATATTTATAGTTTATTTTGTAAATAAATTGAATTTATTTGACGTATATATACTTGAAATATACCTGATTTATTTTTGGTATATTTTCAGTATATATATGGTTTATGTTGTTATTTTATTTAATATAATGCATCATTGATTTTATGAATGTATGTTTTATATAAAAATGAAGAATATCAATACAATGTGCTACCTAGTGGGCAGCACTAGGACTGAGTACGTATCGGTACGCCGATAGCCTTTAGGCTTTATTACTAACCTATTTGTGGATTATGATCAGATTGATTTATTTGATGTGAGATGTGATTTGGGAGTGTGATTGCTGGAGCTTGATCGATCAAGTGTCTCGGGGCCAATCACATTGACAGTCAGAATGTTGGAGCTCGGTTGACTTAGTGTCTCGGGCTAGTCTACTGTCCAAAGGGAACAAGTGAATTTATTTAGAATAAGTGAGCCTGTATGGCTAGAGTGTTGTCTAACACTATTTGAGGCTTGCTACGGGTTCTGGATTCGAAAGAATTCTCGTTCCCTAGCGCCAGTCATGGCCCCTGTTTTGGATCGTGATAAAGTAGGTATCAGAGTGTAGTTTTCTGTGTCAGGGCTTAGTTGTGTGAGATGTGGCCCTATTTTTCAATGTTATATTTTCTTTTGTAACTACTTGTCACGACCCAAAACAGGGGCCATGACCGGCCCTAGGGAACGGGAATTCTTTCGAATCCGGAATCCGTAGCAAGCCTAAAAATAAAATAAATCATGCAATAATAACAATAACCATATAATATGCAGCGGAAATAAAAATCATAAATATAATAATAATATTTTCACCACTGGATTTAAATCAAATCTCATCTCATCGCATATATATAAAATCTTTCAATACAAATCCAGTTTCAATATAATACATCTCTTTAAATAAAATACATGAAATCCAATACTTTAATTCACAACTACTGCAGTGTCTAGATTATAATAAAAATAAGACTCAAGTAAATAGTTTACACAAAGAAGCCGCGGCGAAAGAAATCCGGCGTATCGACCTGCTACTGAGGTCTGAAGAAGTTGACTCTCCTGAAAAATAGTCAACGGAGGGGAGTCAGACCTCACTGAGTGAATTACTATAATATATATACATACACACTAAGTAACAATGTATATAACCAACGGTATATATCTAATATGTATATATACATGCAAATTCACACAGATGCAGTAAAATCATTTTTTATATATATTTTATTGAAAATCATCTTTTATGAAGGATCATATAGAACCCTATGATATCGAAAACCTTAGATAGTGTTAGACAACACTCTAGCCACACAGGCTCACTTAATCCAAAGATATCCACTTAATCCGTTTAGACAGTAGACTGGCTCCGAGACACTAAGTCGACCGAGCTCCAGCAGTCTGACTGCCAGTGTGATTGGCCCCGAGACACTTGGTCAACCCAGCTCCAGCAATCACACCTCCAAACCATATCTCACACATCAATAATCACATCAAATCAATATTCACAAATAGTTAGTAATATAGCCTAAAGCTATAGGCGTACCGGTACGTACTCGGTCCTAGTGCTGCCCACTAGGTCGCACGTTCTATCGATATCCTTCATCATTAATAATATAAAAGATTCATTCACAAAAATAAATGATGCATGAACGTAAATGAAATAATAATATAATCCATATATATACCAGAAATATACCAAAAGTAAACCAGGTATATTTCGAGTATATATACGTCAAATAAATCCATTCAAATCATAAATTAAACTAAAAATATATTTAAAAATATTTTAAATATATTTTATTAACAAAACATGTATATAATTTATTATATATAAAAAATAAACCAAAAATATACTTAATATAAACTTAAGAAATAATCAAATTATTTATGCATATTTAATCAACATAAAACATGCATTTCTAAATCATGCATCCTAAGTATATATATATAGTATAGTAACTCACCTAGTGCGCTCCACGAGATGGATCCGACGGGCCTGGTCCACTAGCCCTCGGTCTCGGCGCAACTAAACAAGCAATAAATAATAGACATCAGAATAAACCCTAACAGAAATCCTAGAATTCGATATAGAGTATTAAATACGGAAACAGAATTAGGGTTCGACTGGACATCACGTTTTACGAGAATTCTACCAAAAATCCGACAGAACCTCCCCTGTAAAATGGACTTCTCTCTACTCAAAAGAGTAGAGCCGACCCTGCAAAGAAATACACTTCGAAAAACTACACAAGGCACAATCAAAATCCCACGGTCGGACTCCAAACTATAGTCCACCGACCGGGGTCCACAAACACAGAATAATTTTGAAAATACCAAAAATATCCTTACAGCATAGAAATTCATTTTATAAGTAGAAATTACATAATTAACCTTTAAACACTATAAAAACCGATAAAAACTCATTTTATTTGAAAAACTGTATATTATATATATAATTGAAAATAATTCACGAAAAATACTTTTAATTAGTTAAAAATACCAAGTAATTTATAGAAATCATTTTTATACCTTAAATAACTATTAAAACCAATTAAATTACATTTTTAGACAATTTAGGGTAAAATTACCAAAATACCCCTATATATATAAATATACTTAAATTACTTCAAAAATTCACCAAAAATTATACAATTATCCAAAATTAATTTTCTCAACATATTTATCAATAATATCAATAATTAAACTCAATTAACCAATTAATTTCAAATAAAAACACATTTAATCTAATTTTCCCAAAATTCCATAAACTTCAATAATTCAAAATAAATACTTAGAAATTCATAAAAATTCCAAATAAATTCCTATAATTCATTTCAACACCTAATTTAACCATAAACTCCAATTTCATAATTTAAATAATTAATTTCCGAAAATTAGAAAATAATATTAAATATTCAAAAATACCCAAAATCCAAACAATCTCCAAAAATTCTACAAAAATTCATACATGTAGATTGAGCTACTAGGAACAACATTTCTGAAGGGAGTTTCCATGAATCAATCAATTCGAATCTCAAAAAAATTGAAAACAGTAATGTGACCGAATTGAGTTTTAGCTCAAACCTCAAAATCCACTTGGTTTCAGGCCGAAAGGAGCTTAGAATTGGAATCACCGGAGCTCAAGGAGTCGATGAAGACCGGTGGTGCACGAAATGGTGGCCGGAATCGTCGTCGACGGCAAGAAGCTCAACTTACTGCCATGGCGGATTCCGGGCGTTCCAGCGGGCTTCCGGCGGCCTGGTCATGTCGGAGGGGAAGAGGAAGGAAGGGGAAGGAGGTTGGCGGCAGCTGGTGGCGGCGAGGGGCAGTCCGGCATGCTGGAACGGGAGGCGCAGTGAAGGTAGACAATCGAGAGAGAAGAAGGAGAGGGAGGGGCTAAACGGTAATTTGGCAATCCTTTTGATTTTTAATGTATATGTGTATATATATATACTTTACACTATATAATAAAATAATATTATATTACACACATTAAATATACACCACACACCTAAAATTTAATATTTTAATAATTTATACTAAATAAAATAATTAAATAACAATAAAATAAATAAATAATTAATAACATATTAGGGTAATACTAAACCCTAATTACATAAATATACACACACATAGGCTGTATTTAGTAATTTAAAAATACGCATGAGTTCATGCAAGTCCGAAAATATATTTAAAATAATTAATATTAAAATATTTACGTGAAAATTTCCCCGAAAATGCAAGTCCCGGGAAAATTTTACGTAAAGTACTGTAAATAATACACAATAAGTAAAATAGGTTTTAAATACATATCAACTTGTGAAACTATCGTAATATATATTCAAAAATTATTAACACTGTATATCCCGATACAGTGTAAAAATATTTTAAAAACACGGGATATTACAGTCTTCCCCCCTTACAAGAATTCGTCCCCGAATTCCAAAAAGAAAAGATTACAGAATCAGGAAGGAAAGAGATACGGGTAAGAAGCTCGCATCTCAGCTTCAGTCTCCCACGTATGCTCCTGGACTCTGTCGCTACGCCACAGAACCTTGACCATCGGAATCTGCTTCGATCGCAACTGTCGAACTTGAAAATCAACGATCGCCACAGGTTCTTCCACAAACGTCAAATCTTCACTCACTTCTACACTGTTAGGTTGCAACATGTGTGAAGGGTCTGAGATATACTTCCTCAACATCGAGATATGAAATACTGGATGCACTTGTGACATACTCAGAGGCAAATCCAACCAATATGCAACAGTGCCAACTCTCTCCAGAATCTCAAACGGTCCAATGTATCTCGGTGCTAACTTACCCTTCCTGCCAAATCTCATCACACCCTTCATCGGAGATACCTTTAGAAAAACAAAATCTCCAACCTGAAACTCCACATCTCTGCGCCTAGGATCCGCATAACTCTTCTATCTGCTAACTGCGGTCTCTAATCTTCATTTAATCACGGTGACTTTCTCTGCAGCATCCTGAACCATCTCAGGTCCAGTCAAAGCTCTCTCACCAATCTCATCCCAACTCAATGGGGATCTACACTTCCTTCCATACAACGCCTCGTACGGTGCCATACCAATACTGCTATGGTAGCTGTTATTATATGCAAACTCAACGAGCGACAAATGATCATCCCAGCTACCTCCCAAATCCAAGACACACATCCTCAACATATCTTCCAGTGTTTGGATCATCCTCTCAGACTGACCATCTATTTGAGGATGAAAAGCAATACTGAAATCCAACCTAGTGCCCATCGCTTCCTGCAACTTTTGCCAAAAATGAGAAGTAAATACCGAACCTCTATCTGACACAATGGACACAGGTACTCCATGAAGGCACACAATATGCTTCACATACAACTTCGCCAATCTAGCAACTGAATATGTGGCTTTCACAGGCAAGAAATGTGCAGACTTCGTCAACCTGTCTACGATCACCCAGATGGAATCGTATCCATCCTTCGAACGAGGTAAACCTACCACAAAATCCATAGCTATCCTTTCCCACTTCCACTCGAGAATAGGAAGAGGCTGAAGCTTCCAGAAGGCTTCTGATGTTCGACTTTCACTTGCTGACACGTCAAGTACTTCACAACATAATCAGAGACATCTTTCTTCAATTCGTCCCACCAGTATAGATCTCTGATACTGTGGTACATCTTAGTAATGCCTAGATGAACGCTGTAGGCTGTAGAGTGTGCTTCCTCTAGGATCTCTTCTCTCAAATCATCCACATCAGGAACACACAATCTACCACTGATCCACAACACACCATCATCATCAAGTGTGAAATCAGTGAACTTCCCTGCTCTGACATTCTCTGCAAGCTCTTCTAGAATAGGATCTCGACTCTGAGCTACTTTAATCCTATCCCTCAGTACATATCGTACTTTAAATTGAGCTAGCAGTCCACCTGATCTGCTAATCTTCATCATCAGACCTTGATCCACCAACAAATGTAATTCCTGGATCAATGGTCTCCTCTTAACACCGATGTGAGCAAGACTACTTGAGGACTTCCTACTCAAGGCATCTGCTACCACATTAGCTTTACCCGGATGATACAAGATCTTATAATCATAATCCTTTAACAGTTCCAACCATCTTCTCTGCCTCAAATTCAAATCTCATTGCTAGAAAATGTACTTAAGGCTCTTGTGATCAGTAAATATCTCACAAGTCACCCCGTACAAATAATGTCTCCAGATCTTCAAAGCAAAAATCACTGCAGCCATCTTTAGATCATGTGTAGGATAGTTCTGCTCATGCTTCTTCAACTGCCTCGAAGCATAGGCTATCACCCTTCCATTCTGCATCAACACATAACCAAGACCAATTCTAGAGGCATCACAGTAAACTGTGAACTTATCCACACTATTAGGCAAAGCTAATACTGGCGCTGTGGTCAACTTCTCCTTCAATAACTGAAAATTGTTCTCACAAGCTTCTGACCACTCGAATCTAATATTCTTTTGAGTCAAGCGAGTCATAGGGGCTGCAATTCTAGAAAAATCCTGCACAAACTGCCTATAATACCTGGCTAAACCCAGAAAACTCTGAATCTCTGTAACAGAAGTAGGTCTAGGCCATTCAGATACTGCCCTCAATCTTCTGTGGATCAACCTGAATACCTTCTTTAGACACTACGTGTCCAAGAAAAGAAACACTCTCCATCCAGAAATCACACTTCGAGAATTTAGCATAAAGCTGATGATCTCTCAGTGTCTGTAGTACAATCCTCAAGTGATATACATGCTCTTCCATACTCCTAGAATATACCAGTATATCATAAATGAAGACTACCACAAACTGATCCACATACGGTCTGAATACCCTGTTCATCAGGTCCATAAAAGCTACTGGTGCATTAGTCAAACCAAAAGACATCACCAGAAACTCATAATGGCCATATCTAGTGCGGAATGCTGTCTTAGGAATATCGGATTCACTGATCCGCAACTGATGATAACCCGACCTCAAGTCAACCTTAGAAAAGAATTGTGCACCCTGTAGCTGATCAAACAAATCATCTATCCTCGGGAGAGGATACTTGTTCTTTACTATCACCTTATTCAGCTCTCTGTAGTCAATGCACAATCTCAGGGTACCATCCTTCTTCTTCACAAACAGGACTGGTGCACCCCAAGGAGAAACACTAGGTCTAACGAAACCTTTATCCAACAACTCTTGCAACTGCTCCTTCAACTCTTTCAACTCTGCAGGAGCCATTCAATAGGGTGGCATAGATATAGGAGTAGTACCCGGAACCACATCTATACAGAACTCAATCTCTCTATGAGGTGGTAAACCTGGCAACTCCTCGGGAAAAACATTAGGAAACTCACAAGCAATAGGAACATCTATGAGTGACAACTTTTCCACTGACGTATCCCTGACCAATGCCAAATACCCCTGACATCCTTTCTTCAATAACTTCCTAGCCGTAATAGCAGAAATAAGATTCTGAGGTGCTGAACTCCTATCACCAACAAACTTAAAATCTTCTTCATCAGGAATTCTGAAGGTCACCTCTTTATTCCTGCAATCTACCACGACATAGTGTTGAGATAACCAATCCATTCCCAAAATGACATCAAACTCCATCACATCCAATAAAATCAAATCAGCGAGTAATTCTCTATCTCCCATGAGAACTGGACAACCAGAAAGAACAATATCGGTGTCCAAAGAATCACTCAGAGGAGTGGCAACAGACAAAGGAAAAGCCATCCTTAAAGCTTGCCAACAAGATTTAGAAGCAAAAACAGGAGAAACAAACGAATGCGTGGCACCCAGATCAAACAAAACCCATGCATCCAGGTAACAAACAGAAACAATACCTGCCACGACTGCATTAGATGCCTGAGCATCCTGCTGAGTGAGATGAAAAACTCTGGCTTGACCTCGACCTCCCTGCTAACTGGTAGAAGCCTGGCCAATACCTCTGGCACCTCCTCTAGTACCTCTACCATGACTCTGCTGTGGAACAAACTGAGTGGAACTCTGATGCTGGGCTGGTGGTAACTGAAATGGCACGGGTGCTGCATTAGCAATCGACTGCTGTGGGAATCACGGAATCTGCTGCTGTTGATACCCGAAATAAGGACACGATCTGGCAAAATGTCCTGTCTGCCCGCATCTGAAGCATGTCAGCGGTGTCAGATAACACGGTCCCTGATGGACTCTACCGTAAGTCTGACAAACACTGGCCGCTGATTCAGAACTACGACCACTGCTGCTGCTCGAAGCATCTGATCCAAATCTGAATGATCTATGCTGACCTCCACGGCCATGTCTACTGCTCCGATGCACTCGCTGCTGCTGTCTCTGACTCTGCTGAGTCGGACCTCGCTGCTGACTACTCGAACCAACATGAAAACTCGAATATGGAGTAGCCTGCAATCCACTCGACTGAACTCCTAGCTGGTAATAATCAGGCATCGCTCCTTGCCTAACTAGCCTCAGCTCAATCTCCTTAGCCAACTCAATCACAGACTCGAGAGTAAGGCCTACTGTAGGCATACCAGTAAAAGTTGAACCCAAACCAGTGACATACGTAGTGACCGCGAAATACTGATCTTGCATCAGATCCTCAGCATATCTACCTAGACGAAGAAACTCTCGGGTATACTCCTCTACAGATCGATCTCCACGAGAAATACTGGTTAAATAAAGACGATAGCTCAAACGAAGAGGCTCCGGACAAAATCTCCTCATAAATCGCTCTCGGAACTGAGCCCACATCATCATCATCATATAAGGCTGGATCATCTGAATGAACCAATCTAGAGCTGGTCCCTCGACAGAAAACTCTACAATCATAATCCGTTGGTACTCGGTATGAGCAGTCCGAGTCCTAGTCTCAATCGCATGTAGAAAATCTAAAGGATCAGAAGTACCATCAAAAGCAATCCTGCCAACTCTAGCATAGAACAAAGCTGCCTTAGGGTCAGACATACCCTACTGATAGGCAGGCTGAACAGGCTGAATAACTGGAGGAACAGGAACATCAAACTCAGGCTCAATAGGCTCCTCGTCCTATAACTCTCTCTGCCTACGGTGACCTGTCGCTCCTCGAGGTCTACCTCTGCCACGACCTTTACGTCTAACTGGCTGCTCAGGAGGTAAAACCTCATCCTGAAAAGACTCATCATCCTCGGCCTCAACGACCGGTGGAGCGATATGCGCTCGCCTCCTCATACTAAAAAGACAAATGGAAAGATTCAGACAAAACAGACAACGGAGGAATAACGCTGAAAACTACAGCAAGGAATACTTATCAAGACATACTCGAACCTAATACACTGCAGTAGTCCAACAAAAAAACACAACTTTGAAACTAGGGCCACAACTCACAAAACTAAGCCCTGACACAAAACTCCGCTCTGATACCAACTTTGTCACGACCCAAAACAGGGGCCATGACCGGCGCTAGGGAACGGGAATTCTTTCGAATCCGGAACCCGTAGCAAGCCTAAAAATAAAATAAATCATGCAATAATAACAATAACCATATAATATGCAGCGGAAATAAAAATCATAAATATAATAATAACATTTTCACTACTGGATTTAAATCAAATCTCATCTCATCGCATATATATAAAATCTTTTAGTACAAATCCAGTTTCAATATAATACATCTCTTTAAATAAAATAAATGAAATCCAATACTTTAATTCACAACTACTGCAGTGTCTAGATTATAATAAAAATAAGACTCAAGTAAATAGTTTATACAAAGAAGCCGGGGCGGAAGAAATCCGACATATCGACCTGCTACTGAGGTCTGAAGAAGTTGACTCTCCTGAAAAATAGTCAACGGAGGGGAGTCAGACCTCACTGAGTGAATTACTATAATATATATACATACACACTAAGTAATAATGCATACAACCAACAGTATATATCTAATATGTATATATACATGTAAATTCACACAGATGTAGTAAAATCATTTTTTATATATATTTTATTGAAAATCATCTTTTATGAAGGATCACATAGAACCCTATGATATCGAAAACCTCAGATAGTGTTAGACAACACTCTAGCCACACAGGCTCACTTAATCCAAAGATATCCACTTAATCCGTTTAGACAGTAGACTGGCCCCGAGACACTAAGTCGACCGAGCTCCAGCAGTCTGACTGCCAGTGTGATTGGCCCCGAGACACTTGGTCAACCGAGCTCCAGCAATCACACCTCCAAACCATATCTCACACATCAATAATCACATCAAATCAATATTCACAAATAGTTAGTAATATAGCCTAAAGCTATAGGCGTACCGGTACGTACTCGGTCCTAGTGCTGCCCACTAGGTAGCACGTTCTATCGATATCCTTCATCATTAATAATATAAAAGATTCATTCACAAAAATAAATGATGCATGAACGTAAATGAAATAACAATATAATCCATATATATACCATAAATATACCAAAAGTAAACCAGGTATATTTCGAGTATATATACGTCAAATAAATCCATTCAAATCATAAATTAAACTAAAAATATATTTAAAAATATTTTAAATATATTTTATTAATAAAACATGTATATAATTTATTATATAACAAAAATAAACCAAAAATATACTTAATATAAACTTAAGAAATAATCAAATTATTTATGCATATTTAATCAACATAAAACATGCATTTCTAAATCATGCATCCTAAGCATATATATATATAGTATAGTAACTCACCTAGTGCGCTCCACGAGATGGATCCGACGGGCCTGGTCCACTAGCCCTCGGTCTCGGCGCAACTAAACAAGCAATAAATAATAGACATCAGAATAAACCCTAACAGAAATCCTAGAATTCGATCTAGAGTATTAAATACGGAAACAAAATTAGGGTTCGACTGGACATCACGTTTTACGAGAATTCTACCAAAAATTCGACAGAACCTCCCCTGTAAAACGGACATCTCTCTACTCAAAAGAGTAGAGCAGACCCTGCAAAGAAATACACTTCGAAAAACTACACAAGGCACAATCAAAATCCCACGGTCGGACTCCAAACTACAGTCCACCGACCGGGGTCCACAAACACAGAATAATTTTGAAAATACCAAAAATATCCTTACAGCATAGAAATTCATTTTATAAGTAGAAATTACATAATTAACCTTTAAACACTATAAAAACCGATAAAAACTCATTTTATTTGAAAAATCGTATATTATATATATAATTGAAAATAATTCACGAAAAATACTTTTAATTAGTTAAAAATACCAAGTAATTTATAGAAATCATTTTTATACCTTAAATAACTATTAAAACCAATTAAATTACATTTTTAGACAATTTAGGGTAAAATTACCAAAATACCCCTATATATATAAATATACTTAAATTACTTCAAAAATTCACCAGAAATTATACAATTATCCAAAATTAATTTTCTCAACATATTTATCAATAATATCAATAATTAAACTCAATTAACCAATTAATTTCAAATAAAAATACATTTAACCTAATTTTCCCAAAATTCCATAAACTTCAATAATTCAAAATAAATACTTAGAAATTCATAAAAATTCCAAATAAATTCCTATAATTCATTTCAATACCTAATTTAACCATAAACTCCAATTTCATAATTTAAATAATTAATTTCCGAAAATTAGAAAATAATATTAAATATTCAAAAATACCCAAAATCCAAACAATCTCTAAAAATTCTACAAAAATTCATACATGTAGATTGAGCTACTAGGAACAACATTTGTGAAGGGAGTTTCCATGAATCAATCAATTCGAAGCTCAAAAAAATTGAAAACCCTAATGTGACCGAATTGAGTTTTAGCTCAAACCTCAAAATCCACTTGATTTCAGGCTGAAAGGAGCTTAGAATTGGAATCACCGGAGCTCAAGGAGTCGATGAAGACCGGCGGTGCATGAAATGGTGGCCGGAATCGTCGTCGACGGCAAGAAGCTCAACTTGCTGCCATGGCGGATTTCGGGCGTTCTAGCGAGCTTTCGGTGGCCTGGTCACGTCGGAGGGGAAGTGGAAGGAAGGGGAAGGAGGTTGGTGGCAGCTGGTGGTGGCGAGGGGCGGTCTGGCGTGCTGGAACGGGAGGCGCAGTGAAGGTAGACGATCGGGAGAGAAGAAGGAGAGGGAGGGGCTAAACGGTAATTTGGCAATCCTTTTGATTTTTAATGTATATGTGTATATATATATATACTTTACACTATATAATAAAATAATATTATATTACACACATTAAATATACACCACACACCTAAAATTTAATATTTTAATAATTGATACTAAATAAAATAATTAAATAACAATAAAACAAATAAATAATTAATAAATTATTAGGGTAATACTAAACCCTAATTACATAAATATACACACACATAGGCTTTATTTAGTAATTTAAAAATACGCATGAGTTCATGCAAGTCCGAAAATATATTTAAAATAATTAATATTAAAATATTTACGTGAAAATTTCTCCGAAAATGCAAGTCCCGGGAAAATTTTACGTAAAGTATTGTAAATAATACATAATAAGTAAAATAGGTTTTAAATACATATCAACTCGTGAAACTATCGTAATATATATTCAAAAATTATTAACACTGTATATCCCGGTAAAATGTAAAAATATTTTAAAAACACGGGATATTACACTACTACAGTGAATTAAGTTCTAGTATGTCTTGATAAGTATTCCTTGCTTTAGTTTTCTGCATTATTCTTCTATTATCTGTTTTGTCTGAATCATTCTGTTTGTCTTTTCAGAATGAGGAGGTAAGCGCGTGTCGCTCCATCGGTCATTGAGGCCAAGGATGATGAGTCCTTTCAGGATGAGGTTTTACCTCTTGAGCCACCAGTTAGATGCAGAGGTGGACCTCGAGGAATGACAGGTTGCTGTAGACAGAGAGAGATTCAGGATGAGGAGCCTGTAGAGCCTAAGTATGAGGATGTTCCTGTACCTCCGGTAGTACCACCTGTTTAGCCTGCCTATCAGTAGGGGATGTCTGACCTTGAGGTAACTCTGTTCTATGCCAGAGTTGGCAGGATCGGTTTCGATGGGATGTCTAATCCATTAGATTTTCTGCATACGATCGAGACTAGGACTCGAACTGCTCACATCGAGTACCAGCGAATTATGATTGTAGAGCTTTCTGTTGAGGGACCAGCCTTGGACTCTTTTATTCAGATGATTCAGCCGTACATGATGATAATGACCTGGGCTCAGTTCAGAGATCGATTTATGAGGAGATTTTGCCCAGACCCACTTCACATGAGTTATCGACTCTGATTGACCAACATTTCGGATGGTGATAGATCTGTTGAGGAGTATACCCAAGAGTTCCTCTGGCTGGATAGATATATAGAGGATCTAATGCGAGATCAGTATTTTGCAGTCACCACTTACGTTACTGGATTAGGTTTTGCATTTGCTGGTATGCCTACAGCGGGCCTTACTCTGGAATCTATTATTGAGTTGGCCAAGGAGATTGAGTTGAGGCTAGTCAGGCAGGGAGCTATGCCTGATTATTACTAGTTGGTGTTCAGGCGAGTGGATTTCAGACTACTATGTATTCGAGTTTTCATATTGGATCGAGTAGTCAGCAGAGAGGTCCAGCTCAGCAGAGTTAGAGACAGCAACAGCGGGTACATCATAGCAATAGACATGGTTGTAGTGGTCAGCATATACCATTCAGACTCGGGTCAGGTGCTTCGTGGAGCAGCAGTGGTCATAGTTCTGGATCAGCTGCTAGTGTTTACCAGACCTGTGGTAGAGTCCATCAGGGACCATGTTACATGACACCGCTGACATGCTTTAGATGCGAGCAGATATGACATTATGCCAGATCGTGTCTTTATTTCGGGTATCAGCAGCCGCTGATTCCATGATTTCCATAATAGTTGATTGCTAGTGCTGCACCCATTCCATTTCAGTTGCCTCCAGCCTAGCATCAGAGTTCCACTCAGCTTGTTCCCCAACAGGGTCATGGTAAAGGTGCCAGAGGAGGTGTTAGAGGTGTTGGCAAGGCTTTTATCAGCCAGTAGGGAGGTCGAGGATAGGCCAAAGTCTTCCATCTTACTCAGCAGGATGCTTAGGCATCTAATGCAGTCATGACAGGTATTATTTCTGTCTGTTACCTAGATGCATGGGTTCTGTTTGATCCGGGTGCCACGCATTCATTTATTTCTCCTATTTTTGCTTCCAAGTCTTGTTGGCAAGCTTCGAGGATGACTTTTCCTTTGTCTGTCACCACTCCTTTAAGTGATTCTTTGGACACTGATATTGTTCTTTTTGGTTATCCAGTTCTCGTGGGAGGTAGAGAATTATCCGCTGACTTGATTCTGTTGGATGTGGTGGAGTTTGATGTTATTCTGGGTATGGATTGGTTATCTCAGCACTATGTCGTGGTGGATTGTTGGAGTAAAGAGGTGACTTTCATAATTCTTGGTGAAGAAGAATTTAAGTTTATGGGTGATAGGAGTTTAGCACCTTAGAATCTTATTTCTGCTATTACGGCTAGGAAGTTACTGAGGAAAGGTTGTCAAATATATTTGGCATTGGTCAGGGATACTTCAGTGGAGAAGTTGTCACTCACAGATGTTCCTGTTGCTTGTGAGTTTCCTGATGTTTTTCTTGAGGAGTTGCTAGGTTTACCACCTCACAGAGAGATTGAGTTATGTATAGATGTGGTTCCAAGTACTACTCCTATATCTATGCCACCCTACAGAATGGCTCATGTAGAGTTGAAAGAGCTGAAGGAGCAGCTGCAAAAGTTGTTAGATAAGGGTTTCATTAGACCCTGTGTTTCTCTTTGGGGTGCACCAGTCTTGTTTGTGAAGAAGAAGGATGGTACCCTGAGACTGTGTATTGACTACAAAGAGTTGAACAAAGTGACAGTGAAAAACAAGTATCCTCTCCCGAGGATAAATGATTTATTTGATCAGCTACAAGGTGCACAGTTCTTTTATAAGATTGATATGAGGTCGAGTTATCATTAGTTGTGGATCAGTGAAGCAGATGTTCCTAAAATGGAATTTCGCACTCAATATGACCATTATGAGTTTCTGGTGATGTCTTTTGGCTTAACTAACGCACCAGTAGCTTTTATAGACCTGATGAATAGGGTATTCAAACCGTATATGGATCAGTTTATAATAGTCTTCATCGATGATATACTGATGTATTCAAAGAGTATGGAGGAGCATGTATATCACTTGAGGACTATACTACAGACACTAAGAGAATATCAGCTTTATACTAAATTCTAGAAGTGTGATTTCTGGATGGAGAGTGTTTCTTTTTTTGGACATATCTAAAGAAGGTATCCAGGTTGATCCATAGAAGATTGAGGCAGTGTTTGAGTGGCCTAGATGTACTTCTGTTACAGAGATTTATAGTTTTCTGGGTTTAGATGGGTATTATAAGAGGTTTGTACAAGATTTTTCTAGAATTGCAGCCCCTATGACTCGCTTGACTCAGAAGAATATAAGATTTGAGTGGTCAGAAGCTTGTGAGAATAGCTTTCAGTTGCTGAAGGAGAAGTTGACCATAGCTCTAGTGTTAGCTTTGCCTAATGGTGTAGACAAGTTTACAGTGTATTGTGATGCCTCTAGAGTTGGCCTTGGTTGTGTGTTGATGTAGAATGGTAGGGTGATAGCCTATGCTTCGAGGCAATTGAAGAAGCATGAGCAGAACTATCCTACACATGACCTTGAGATGGCTGTAGTGATCTTTGCTCTCAAGATCTGGAGATATTATTTGTACGGGGTGACTTATGAGATTTTTACTGATCACAAGAGCCTTAAGTACATTTTCCAGCAGAGAGATCTGAATCTGAGGCAGAGGAGATGGTTGGAATTGTTGAAGGATTATGACTATGAGATATTATATCATCTAGGCAAGGCTAATGTAGTAACAGATGCCTTAAGTAGGAAGTCCTCAGGCAATCTTGCTCATATCAGTATTGAGAGGAGATCATTGATCCAGGAGTTGCATCTGTTGGTGGATCAAGGTCTGATGATGAAGATTAGTAGATTAGGTGGACTACTAGCTCAATTTAAGGTGCGATCTGTATTGAGAGATAGGATTAAGGTAGCTCAGAGCTGAGATCCTATTCTAGAAGAGCTTACAGAGAATGTTCGAGTAGGGAAGTTAACTGATTTCACACTCGATGATGATGGCGTATTGTGGATCAGTGGTAGATTGTGTGTTCCTGATATGGATTATTTGGGAGAAGAGATCCTAGAGGAAGCACATTCTACAGCCTACAGCGTACATCTGGATGTCACTAAGATGTACCACAGTATCAGAGATTTGTACTGGTGGGATGGACTGAAGAAGGATGTCATTGATTATGTTGCTAAGTGCTTGACATGTTAGCAAGTGAAAGCTGAACATCATAAGCCTTATGGGAAGCTTCAACCTCTTCTTATTCCCGAGTGGAAGTGGGAAAGGATAGCTATGGATTTTATGGTTGGTTTACCTCGTTCTAGGGATGGATACGATTCCATCTAGGTGATTGTAGATAGGTTGACCAATTCTGTACATTTCTTGCTTGTGAAAGCCACCTATTATGTAGCTAGATTAGCGAAGCTGTATGTGAAGCATATTATGTGCCTTTATGGAGTACCTGTGTCCATTGTATCAGACAGAGGTTCAGTGTTTACCTTACATTTTTGGCAAAAGTTATAGGAAGTGATGGGCACTATATTGGATTTCAATACTGCTTTTCATCCTCAGACAGATGGTTAGTCTGAGAGGACAATCCACACACTGGAAGATATATTGAGAATGTGTGTTCCAGATTTGGGAGGTAGCTGGGATAATCATTTGCCACTCATGGAGTTTGCATATAATAACAACTACCATAGCAGTATTGACATGGCACCATATAAGGCGTTGTATGGAAGGAAGTGTAAATCCCCTCTGAGTTGGGATGAGATTGGTGAGAGCTCTTTGACTGGACCTGAGATGGTTCAGGATGTTACCGAGAAAGTCATCGTGATTAAGCACAGATTAGAGACCGCAGTTAGCAGGTAAAAGAACTATGCAGATTCTAGGCACAGAGATGTGGAATTTCAAGTTGGAGACTTTGTTTTCCTGAAGGTGTCTCTGATGAAGGGTGAGATTAGATTTGGCAGGAAGGGTAAGTTAGCACCGAGATATATAGGACCGTTCGAGATTCTGGAGAGAGTTGGCATTGTTGTATATCGATTGGCTTTGCCCCTGAGTATTCTCAAGTGCATTCGGTATTTCATATCTCGATGCTGAGGAAGTATGTCTTAGACCCTTCGTATGTGTTGTAGCCTGATAGCATCGAAATGAATGAAGATCTGACGTTTGTGGAAGAACCTATGGCGATCGTTGATTATCAAGTTCGACAGTTGCGATCGAAACAGATTCTGATGATCAAGGTTCTGTGGTGTAGCAACAGAGTTGAGGAGCATACGTGGGAGACTGAAGCTGAGATGCGAGCTTCTTACCCATATCTCTTCCCTTCTTGATCTTGTAATTTTCTTTTTCTGGAATTCAGGGATGAATTCTTGTAAGGGGGGAAGACTGTAATATCCTAAATTTTTAAATAATTTTAAACTGTATCGGGATATGCAGTGTTAATAATTTTTATATATATTTATGATTATTTAATGAGTTTGTTATTTATTAAAGTCATTTTTAATTATTTTTATTATTTTTAAGTCTTTTACGTAAAATTTTCTCGAAAATTTTATTTTTGGGGAAATTAAAACATAAATAATTAAATATTAATTATTTTAAGCAGATTTATGAATTTGCACGAGTCCATGCATAATTTTCAAGTGTTAAATAAAATATATATACGTACATGCATTTAAATTAAATTAGGGTTTATTTAATTAAATTATATTATATTATATAATTTTAATATTAATTAATTAAATATGTGTATATATGTATATGTGTATATATATATATTATTATTAAAGTGTGTGGTGGATATTTATTGTGTGTATTAATTTATATATTAAAATAATATAAAGTAAGATATATATATATATATATATATATATATATATATATATATATATATATATATATATATATATATATATATATATATATATATATATATATATATATATATATAACCTAAAATAAAGTTTGAGATAATTACCATTTTGCCATTGAGTCTCCTTCCTCCTTCCCGATCATTCCCTCACCATCTCTGGCTTCTGCAACATCGTTCCTTCACAGTCACTGTGCCCTTCGGTGTGCCACCTCCCTTGCCAGCCATTTATAACGTCTAGAGCCTTCTTCTCCGGCATGGTTTAGTCGAAATTACAGTGAGAAGCCGAAATTGATCCTAACTCCGATCGACGTGTTTCTGGCCACCATTTCGACCCCCATTGGTCTCTATCTCTTCCTTGAGCTCCGGCGAATGCATTTCCAAACTTTGTTTCATTTGAAATGGTCTAGATTTCCCTAGGTTTTGATTTATCATTTTCGGCCATTTAGGGTTTTCAATATTTTTGATCTTTGATTTGGTTGATTCATGCAAACTTCCTTCACAAACATTGATCATAGTAGCTTAATCTACCTCTGTGAATTTTTGTAGAATTTTTGGAAATTATTTTAATTTTTGTGAATTTTTGATTATTTTATTAATATTTTCTAATTTTCGAAATTTAATTAATTAAATTATGAAATTGTGTTTTATGGTGTTGAAATGCATTTTGGAAATTTATTTGTAATTTTTTTGAATTTTATATAATTTTTTTGTATTTATTTAGTTTATGTAATTTTGGAAAAATTAGGTTAATTATGTGTTTTATTGAAATTTATTGGTTAATTGAGTATATTTGTTGATATTATTGAATTATATGTTGAGAAATTTAATTTTGAGTAATTATACTATTTTTGGTGAATTTTTGATTAATTTTAGGGAATTTACATAACTATGGGTATTTTAGTAATTTGGAACTAAATTGGCTAAAAATATCATTAAATTGGTTTTAATAGTTATTTAAGGTATAAAAATGATTTCTACAAATTATGTAGTATTTTTAACTAATTAAAACTATTTTTTGTAAATTATTTTCAAATTATATATAATATACAATTTTTCTAAATAAATGAGTTTTTATCGATTTTTAATATGTTTTAGGGTTAATTATGCAATTTGGATTTATAAAATGTACTTTGGTCAATATTTATGAATTTATTGAGAATTTTTTATTTTTAATAATATTTTATTAAAATTAGGGTTTTTGTGTATTTATCGGTAAAATAAATATTTTTAGCGTTTAAATATCTAAATTGCTATATTTTGAGTATTGAAGGGAATTTTTAGTATTTTTCATGTGTTATGTATTATTTCGTGAATTATGGATCTCGGTCGGTGAATTGTACTTTGGAGTCCGACCGAGGGGTTGTGAATTGTGTTTATTTTTGAAGTGTGTTTCTTTGCAGGACCGGCTCTATTCTTTGAGTAGAGAGATGTCCGTTTTATAGGGGAGGTTCTGCCGAATTTTTGATAGAATTCTCGTAAAACGGGATGTTCGGTCGAATTCCTATTCTAATTCTATGACTAAGATACTAGATCGAGTCTTTAGAATTTCGATAGATTTGTTCTAATGTCGTGTTGTCATTTGTTTGTTTAGTTGCATCGAAATCGAGGCCTAGTGGACCAGGCTTGTCGGACCCATCTCGAGGAGCGCAATAACTGTGAGTTGTTATTTTATATATACGTGTTTTAGGATGCATGTTTTTAGAAATGTATGATTTATTTTATAAGTAATGCATAAATGATTTAATTATTACTTAGGTTTATTTTTGGTATATGATTGGTATATTTTTAGTATATTTTAAATTATATGCATGTTTTATTATAAGTTTATAATTGAAATATTTGTAAGTATATTTATAATTTATTTTGTAAATAAATTAAATTTATTTGACGTATATATACTCGAAATATACCTGATTTATTTTTGGAATATTTTCAGTATATATATGGTTTATGTTGTTATTTTATTTAATATCATGCATCATTGATTTTATGAATGTATGTTTTATATAAAAATGAAGGATATCAATAGAACGTGCTACCTAGTGGGCAGCATTAGGACTGAGTGCGTACCGGTACGCTGATAGTCTTTAGACTTTATTACTAACCTATTTATGGATTATGATTGGATTGATTTATTTGATATGAGATATGATTTAGGAGTGTAATTGCTGGAGCTCGATTGACCAAGTGTCTCGGGGCCAATCACACTGACAGTCAGACTACTTGAGCTCGGTTGACTTAGTGTCTCGGGACCAGTCTACTGTCTAAATGGAACAAGTGAATTTATTTGGAATAAGTGAACCTGTATGGCTAGAGTGTTGTCTAACACTGTTTAAGGCTTGCTACGGGTTCCGAATTTGAAAGAATTCTCATTCCCTAGTGCCGGTCATGGTCCCTGTTTTGGGTCGTGACAAAGACATCATATATTCTTTATCCGAATTTTTTTGATATTGCTACATCAAAGATGAAGATACTGATCAATTAAAGGCAGATTGTAAGGAACGTGACGAAGATGAATTGTTGTGTAGAGGCCACATCCTCAACAATATGTGTGATTGTTTATATGATCTTTTCACTTCAATCAAGTCTGCAAAGGAAATCTAGAACTCTTTAGACTATAAATACAACACACACAAACAAACAAACAAAACAAAACAAAGTGTGGACAAATTCCTTATCATGAAATATTTTAAAATTTCTATGGTGGATAATATTTCTATTATGGATCAAGTGCATGAGTTACAAGTCCTCATTTTTAAGCTTAAAGATTTGAAAGTGGAAGTTTTTAAATCATTGCAAGTAGGAGGAATAATTGCTAAACTTCCTCCTGGTTAGAATGATTATAGGAAGAATTATTAAATGCCACAGAAGATTTTTCTCTTGAACAAATTTAAAAACACTTACGGATTAAAGAGGAAACTAGAATTCATGTTAAGATTTTTGCAAGTGAATATCCAACAAAAGTTAACTTTGTTCAAGCAAACTAGAATTTTAAGAAGAACAAGGCTGGAAACAAAAAGGAAATTTTCTAAGGCTACTACAAAGAATTCTGGAAATTCAAGCATGACAAGTAACTCTAAAAAGGGTGCAACATGTTACAATTATGGTAAGAAAGGACATTACAAACGTGAATGTAGGCTTCAAAAGAAACAGAAGCGAGACAACAACAATGATGCCTAGAATTCTAATAATTCAAATATGGTTGAACATGTAATTGAATTAATTACTATGGTTTTAAGTTTGCATATTGGAATGATAATTGAACTTCATATGGATATAAGTACCACATCTAATGATTGGTGGTACGATTCTAGTGCAACAATTCATTTTTGCAACAACAAGAATCATTTCAAAAATTATGATATTACTGAAGATGGCCAAGAAATACTCATGGGAAATTTTAATGTTACAAAAGTCATAGGTAAAAGGAGTGTGGAACTGAATTTCACTTCTGGAAAGAAATTAGTATTGCTTAATGTTTTACATGTCCTAGATATGAGAAAGAACCTTGAATCTATAAATTTACTTTGTAAGAATGGATTCAAGGCTGTCTTAGAGTCTGATAGTTTAATTCTATCCAAAAATAGATTGTATGTAGGAAAGGACTACTCATGTAATGGAATGTTTAAACTCAGTATTAATAATAATAATATTAATGTTTCTATTTACATGGTTGATTCTTTAACCTTATGGCATGATCAATTAGCACATGTTAGTTTAAGATCACTAAAATACATGGCTAAACATGAATTAATTTCATACAAAAATGAAGATACAAGAACATGTGAAGTATGTATTCAAGCAAAAATATCAAAAAGACTTTTCCTAAAGTTGATGGAAATTCTAAATTATTAGATTTTATACATTCTGATATTTATGAAGTAAATGGCATCTTAGCAAGAGGAAATAGATATTTTATCACATTGGTCAGTTGTCCATACAAGCTTTTATTCTTTTTGGGTAAATTTTTAATCCTTTTTACCACACTCAATTTTAATCTTTTTGGGTAAATTTGTAAACTTTTTACTCTTATTTTTACTATTGAATTTTTTTTTTTTTACAAATTGGAATAAAAATAAAATTAAAGAAATCAGAAAATTGAACATATGGGAGTGAGAGTATTTTTAAGAGAGAATATAAGAGAAAAATTAAAAAAAATTAGTAATTGGGAAAATTCAAGAGAATTATTATTAATAGAATTTATAGAGGATAATTTGTGTTGTAAAAAAAAAAAACTAGTTTTTAAAAATTAAGAAAAAACAACTGTAGTATGAAATAACTTAAATGAATTTAAGGAAATTAATTTTTTACACAATCGATGAAGAAATTTAAAATTCAACTCATGACTTTTTAGTACCATAAAGAGAGTTTTTATCATTTGTCAATTTAAATCGGAACGTTAATTTAAAATAAAAGTAACTCCTTTGTATTTTCAAATAGATAAATTATATAAATGGTCACTAAATTTAGTGTTTGATTACAATTTAGTTATAAAATTGTAATTTGTAATTTTTGTAGTTACTAAATTTTTATTTACTTTTTGCATGTAGTTTCTATATGATATTTTAGGCTATAAACAATTTAATATTACTATTTGGTCCAAAATTTAAAATAGCATGCAAATAAATTTATATTTTTATATTTTTGTAAAAATTAATGAAAAATTTAGAAATAATTTTGAGGGATAGACACCTCTAAACTATAGTTATACATTATTTTAATATAACTTATATATATATATTTTAATATTAATATATATTTTATTATATGTAAAAATTATAATAACATTTCATTAAAAAAATTATATTTATAAATTATTTAAATGTAATATGATATATAAAATCTTATTAATTTATAGTTTATTATATGAAAGTTAAAAAAAATGAATATAAATACTAACATCTACCTTATTCTCTTATCAAATAATAATTTTACATTATTTTACCTATCAAATATTCATCTCTCAAGATAGTTTTTAATTTTTCATTGATTAATATATGAATATATAAAATATGAATATATTTTTATGCTATTATGAAATTTTAGACGAAAATAATAATGCTGAATTATTTGTGGATTAAAAAATTATAAGACCACTAGCAAAATTTAAATAAAAATTTTATAACTAAAAAGATAGAGCTTAAAATTTTATAATTAGATTATAGTCAAATACAAAATTTAGTGATCATCTATATAATTTACCAATGTTAATATATTCTTTCGAAGTAAGATTTAAACCAAAATTAGATTTCCATTCAAGTTTTGATTTTTGTATTATAGATAAACTCCATAGATTATCACTAAAGTTTATATTTGATTACAATTTGGTTATAAAACTTTAATTTGTATCTTTTTCTACTAACTTTCTATTTAGGTTTCACAAATAGTCTTTAATTATAATATTTTTTTACTCCATAAACAATATCATCATCATTATATATATAGTTTAAAACTTGAATATAACATGCAAATAAGTAATAGGAACTCTTGCGACTACCAAATGAGCAATTTAAAAAATAAAATCATTTCTATTTGGAGAAAAAAAAAATTAACCTACAAATCAATGAAATGGATGATTAATGTTCCCATCATTACAATCAGTCTTAACAAATTCATGGTCATTGTTTAGTGGTGGTGTTGTTGTTGTTGTTATTATTATTATTATTATTATTATAGAAATTTGAGCTCATCGCATTAGGAGGTGCACCTGAGGATTTCAACTAGATTGGCACCCCCTTAACACTATCATCACACACTATGAATTATCCCTTTATTAAAATAAATAAAAGAGTTGATAAAGAGTTAAATACAACCCCAAAAAAGGCATACACCAAAGAAAAATTAAGCTAGTGGAACCTAGAGCTTAATTAAGCATGAGACTATGACAACAGTCCGGATAAGAAGCCGACCATTTACATTCCTACAAATGAAGTCCCATAAAAGCCAATTTATCAGCAACCTTATTCCTTTCTCGATAAATGTAACTGACGTGTAATTGCATAAGACTAATTTGGTTAATACAACATTGCCATGCAAATCTCACTTTTTAAGGAATAGCAACACTTCTTGTTTGGAGCAGACGTACAACAAAAATAGAGTCAGAATCTATCCATAGAGGAGAAACCTAAAGCTTGTAAACTTTGTTAACTGTAATGGCCATGGCAAGAATCTCTTCCTCAAACACAAAATGAACACCTACTAGAGCCACAAATGCAATAATAGAAGAACCGATACTATTGCGTAAGAGCCTACCAGCAATAGCTCATCCTGGGTTGCCAAGAGCTGCACCATTTGAGTTCAACTTAATCCACCCAGGTAGATGGCAAAGCCAAGTAACCATAAAAGCTATAAGGAAGTGCCTAAGAATGTTGGAGACATGAAGATAATGAAGGATAAGAAAATTAGACTGCACATTTCGCATATGGCCTGAATGAAACAATTCGGCACCCTTAATTGCTTGACAAATTGAGTGAACAAAAATAACAACTAGAATAAAATTATCTTTGAAGATTATAGAGTTTCTAGCACACAAATATGCCAAATAGCTATATGAATTCCTACTCACCATAAAATGAAAATTTGAGAAGAGAAAGCTAAGCTCATTACAAATTTAAAAAAATACAGGAAACCATTTAAGAGGTAAAAAAAAGTGTTAAAAAGACTACCAAGAGCATACTAAATTGAAGTGGAATATAAACAATTCGTGAAAATATGATCCATAGTCTCTTCGGCACGTTGACAAAAGCAACAACGAGAAACATAAGCAAACCCTTTAGCTTGGATATTTTCAATGGTTGGAAGCTTACATTATTATTATTATTATTGAAACAATAAGAAGAAAGAAGAAATTAAAAAAAAAGCCTTCAATCGAAAAGAATGAGGAAGAAAAGTCCGAAATAAAATTGTTGTAGCCTATGATTTTTAATTATTATTATTATTTTTAAAATTTTGGGTGAGCTTTTTAATGTGGTTTTTGTTTAAAACAAGTAATATAATAATATTTACAATGTTCTATACGAACTTCTTGCCATTGGTCATATTCAAATATGCAATCCATAGACAAGAAGTTTTTTTTTGAAGTAAAAGAAAATAGAATTCATTAATGAACAACATCAACAACAAGTGCTACTTGCAAAAACTCTGGAGGAAAGCACCATACATGTAGAGTAGCATAAAAATGTGCTACCCTAGCTAAACTATGAGCAACAACACTAGCTTGTTAATTAATAAAAGAAACTAAAAAATTTCTACTTAAAGATAATAGTTGCTGTTTTCTTGGACAATAAACCAAATTCTGACATGTCTACACTAATGTTATTGATAGCATTAGCAACCAATTTAGCATCAATTTCAAAAATCACAAAAATATATTATTGACTGATAACCCACTTGATAGCTTCGCACAAACTTAACACCTCAACCTCTTTAGAGTTGAAAGTGCCTTCCACAGTCTTTGAGCAACAAGCAATCAAGTAACCTTCAACATTTGTTAAAACAAAACTAGCTCCAATAGCATGGACATCTCTATATACCACAGCGTTGACATTGCATTTTAAAAACCCAAGCATTGGTTTGTTCCAATGAATATATGAATTAACTATAGCATGAGAAAGGGGTTGTCTAACCTGAACACCTTTTAAACTCTGCCACTCAGTGATGCTCACTTAGTAGACACATCCACACCATTTAGGGACAAACAAATATCATTCCAGATTTTGGAATTTCGCTGCAACTAAATATTCCACAACAGAAAACTAACCTTGCATATGACTTCTTTGACTCTACCCCGAAGCAACTGAAAAAACTAAGCTTTAAAACTATCAAAACCAGAAATATATAAATGCATACCAAGTAAATCCCAATAGCTTCTAGCATAAGAGTAGTCCAACAACATATTAAATAGTGTCTCCTTTGAAGTACCACAGAATGCACACACGTTAACTACCTCCATACCCTGCCGTTGTAATCCTTCTCGAGTAGGAAGACAATCTCTGCAAGCACACTAGAGAAATACACGCTATTTAAGCACCACATTAATTTTTAAAATCCAAGCCCAATCCTCTTCAACTTGAAAGTGGTGTAAAAGATTAGAAGAATTCATAAACATTTGATATCCTGATTTAATAGAGTAGCTCCCATCCTTATTATAATTCCAAATTAAATTACTAAAAGGAATATTAACAATAGCTGTCACATCCCTCTCCATAAACAACTTATGTACAATTCGACATCCCATTCTCTATACCCTGGAATAAATAAATTTTGGACAGTTAAAGAAGCAAATTCAGGAATAAGAGGCGATTGAATTCTAAAATTGTCCTCCCTTAACTAAAGGTCACCCCACACCTTAATTTTCACCCCATTGCCAATTCTCCAATTACAGCCCTTTTCCAAAAGCACATAGGAAGCTGAAATGCTCTTCCAAGTAAAACTTGGATTATAGCCAAGATTGATTAACATGAAATCCCCTTGTGGATAATATTTGGCTTTGTAGATACGAGAAACAAGAGCATTGGGGTTGGGCAAAAGATACCACCCCCATTTCCAAAGCATAGCAAGATTGAACCCATACAAGTTTCGAAAACCTATACCTTCATCTTCTTACATCACACATAACCTGTCCCAATAATACCATTTTATTCCTCATTCGCCATTTACCCTTGCATCCCACCAAAAGGAGTTCATCATGCGTTGAAGCTCCTCACATAAAGTAACTAGGATAAAAAAAGGCACTCATATAGTAAGTATGGATTGCTTGGACAAAATTCTTTAAGAGAATAGCCCTACTAGCCCAAGACAAAAGCTTTCCTTTCTAGCCTTAAAGACAGTTCCAAAAATGATCATGTAGAAAACCAAACACTACCCTTTTGTTTCAGTCAATGAATAAAGGAAGACCAAGATATCTTCTTGTATTAAAAGGCATAAAGACTCCTAGTAAACCTGAGATTCTAATTCGAACATCGACTTTAACATTGGAGCTAAAAAAAATACTGGATTTGCTAAAATTAATCACTTGACCTGAAGCCTCTTTATAATATTTAAGGATTTGCAAAAGAGCACTACACTTTGAATCTTTAGCTTTGAAAAATAGGAAACTATCATTCACAAAAAGAATATGATTAACACTTGAAGCTCATATGTACATTTTACAATTACTAATCCAACCTCCACCCTCTGATTGATTCAAAAGAGCTGTTAATCCTTCAACATAAGTAATAAATAAATAGGGTGAAAAAGGATCACCTTGCCTTAAACTCCTTTTTAGAGTAATTGGTTCAATCTCACAACCATTCAAGCCTACTGAATAAGTGACCGTAGTGACACACAACATAATAAGATCAACCCAACCAATATTAAAGCCAAGACCCAACATTATACTTCTCAAAAAGTCCTAATTAATCATGTCATAAGCTTTGTTTATGTCAATTTTAAGAGCAACCTCCTCCTTATTACCCTTACATTTTCATTTCATAGAATGAATGATTTCAAATGCCACCAAAACATTATCAATAATAGATCTACAAGGCATAAAAACATATTTAAATTCAGACCCAATAAAAGGCAGAATGCATTTCATTCTATTAACTAGAACTTTAAAGATGATCTTGAAGCACATATTACATAAAGAGATATGACGTAAATCTCTCATAGAAGACAGGTTCTCACATTTGGGAATCAAAGCTATAATGATATCATTAAGAGCAACTGTAAATTCTTTACGTTGTAACCACCCTACCAATGCCGAAAAAATGTCTTCCCCAATAACATTCCAATATTGTTGAAAGAAAGATGGTTTTAAGCCATCAGGCTCTGGAGATTTCTCAAGATGCATTGAAAATAAGGCTTTTTGAAACTCTTTCAAATGAAATGGCTCAAGCGAAGACATATCAATATCATAAACTTTAGGCACAACTCAACACTTTATCATAATAACCTAACCCTATTGAGAAAAGCTCTTTAGAGTAATCACTTGCTATTTAGCACATGCCTTCCAAATCATCTACCCAACCACCATTAGGATCTTATAATCAAGAAATTCAATTAATTTTTTTTGAGTTGAAGCAGTAGCATGGAAATAGCCTATATCAGCATGCCCTTCCTTAATCCAAAATGCTTCCGCCCTTTGCTTCCAATAAAGTTCTTCTTTGAGTAAAAGATCATATAATTCAGTATGCTTCTTCTTAAATAACTCAACACTCTAAGAATCCTACTTGTCCCGAAACTATCAATATTTTTATTCAAGGCATCAATTTATTTTTTAAAACAAAATTTAATAGATTTACCCTATTAAGCCATCAAACTTGAACAACTCTCAAATTTTTGTAGAATAGTCTGAGTCCAAGAAGAATTCCAAGTTGCATTCATAACTTCATTTAATCCCTCCTCTCGGAGCCAACAATTTTCAAATTGAAAATGATACTTTCGACGCTTTTCAACACTCTTATCAGTCTTCAAAAGAATCAGAGAATGATAAAAAATAGCTGCACTAAGATTAATTAAAGTAGATTGAGAAAACAAACCCAACCAAGTTTAGAGACCAAAGCTCTGTCAAGCCTTTCCTCCACTTAAGGCTCTGAACCACGACTTCTCTCCCATCTAAATTGATACCTAGAAAGAGGAAGATCTATAAGAGAACAATAGTTGACTACTTCATGAAAACCATTAAACAAATAAGTAGGATGATTACGTCTCCCTCGTTTATCATCACTATTAAGCATATCATTAAAGTCTCCAATTATGCACTAATGAAGAGTTGATAAAGAAAACAAGTGTTTTAACAATTCCCAATAGTCTCTTCTTTTTGAATGTTATGGATAACCATAAAATCCCATTAACCTCCACTTGATCTAATTCACTTCTACAACTTCCAAATTGATATGGTTTCTTGAAAAGCCTAAAATAGAGCAATAAGATTGGCAATGCCATAACACAACAACATCGCCACTACAACCTTCCCTATTTATAAAAAAAGCCCCTTTAAAAGCGACTATTCTTTTTATTTCTTTTATTTTTTAAACATAAACTAAGGTTTTAAATAAAAATAAAACATCAAGTTTTTTATTTTTAATGAGCTCATATAGGGTAAGAACTGCATAGGGTGTCCAAGCCCCTGCAGTTCCAACTTAAGTAAATCATGGCTCCAGGCAAGCATGGTCCTCATATCTTGCCTTTAAAAAAGAACTAGTTTGGTTCAAAGATGAATCCATAGGCTTGTTCAATACTTCCTAATCCAACCCACCCTCAACAGCCTTATCAACAAACATCTTATCCCCTTAGGCCTCGGCATAAAGCCCATCATAATGACGCTTCTTATCCTTTGAGATCACCAGCACTTGTTCCTCATCCTCTAGTTGCTTAAATCCCTCCACATTAACTACAACTGATTTCCCATGATGTGAATCACTACCATGATTGAGGGCAGTTACCATATTTAAATTGCTAGTGGACCCAGCCAACATTCCTACCAAAACATCAGCACTTCCAACCTTAGCATCCTCCAAGATCTGTCCTTCTTCCCTGAGCCACCTTTCATCGTTGTTCCCACCAGCCCTCTTCGTCGAAGCTTTTAACCAAGCACCCCACTTTTACTTTAAAAGGCCACAATTGTTAGTGAATTGAAAAGGACAAAAACTGTCATTATGACTAATGATTCCACCCAAATAATAGAACTTCTCAAGATGTTCATACTTAAAATGAACCATTGAGCAACCACTTTGAGGCTTACTTATCTTTTTACAGCATTTCAAAGGAAAACTGACATCTAACTTCACTTGAATCCTCATGTAATTCCTCTAGAAGCCTATGTTGTTATTCATATCATAATCAGCATAAGAATCAATAAAGTTCCCCAACTATTTCCTAACCGCAACTGACATAAAACCCACTGGCAGATCATGCACCTGCACCCACACATCCACATGAAACAGAGAAATTTGGGAAGGAATCTCCCTTATCTTAATAAGATGCAATACAAGAATCTTATTATCTAGTGTCCACAGATCACCATCCAGCATAAGCTTAATATCCACAGCATGAAAGAACTGGAAGAGATACACATGTGAGCCAATTTCACAAATACAAATACCTCGACCTGGCCTCCATAACCTTGCCATTTTATTCTTCATTCATGTGAAATTGATATTACAGTCCATAATGAATTGTCTGACCAAGCAAAGATCATAGTTTGGTAATACAAGTATATCGTTCCCAATTCCAGAGTCATCACCTGCTCTTCATCAACAAACAGCGATAGGTTTTCAAAATGAGTCTCCATAATAGAGCAAAAAAATAAAAAATAAAAAAGAACTTTTAGAGGAAAAACAAATCAATAAAGACAATAATTCTTATAAAGAGAAAAAGGACAATACTCCCTCCAAGAGAGAGAACATGATTATTTGCTTTTTTTTTTTTCATTCTTCTTCTATGCTGAAAGGAGGAGTTAGAAGAGTCCACAAATAAGAAGTTGAAGATTTCCCAGTTATAATCCCCATTTCAACATTTCTCGGTTACCAAGTCATAATATAAATGTTATTTCCTATAAACAACCAGTATTATTGAAAGTATAAATTCAATTTGTAGCTCCTCTATGGCCATGAATGGTTGATTAGGAAAATTATAGAAATTATGAATTATATAAGAGATCTTTATAATTTTCACAAACAAGAGTACTATTCAAATTACTCATGGTTCGTTTGCGTAATAAAATTCTCTTTTTAAAAAGTCATAAAATTTTTTCATTCAAGAGGTGGAAATTTTCTTCAAATTTTTTTTTAAAAAAATGATAATGTGAAAAAGAATATATATATATATATATTCCATAATTTTAGCAATCTGAATCATTTCTTTTCGTTTACGCTGTTTCTTTTTTTTTTTTTTTGTTGATTTTCTATTTTTTTCTTCTTTGAATAGTAGTGTTACATTCCTATTTCTGTTTTATAACCGTTCCATTGATTTTCCTTTTTCTTCTAAAATCGTTCAATTAGTTAATTCTTTTGTAATTCTAAAAAAAAAATTATTTCTTTTATGAACTATAGCACTGTAAATATTGTGCTATTTATAAAATTTTATAACTAAATTATAATTAAATACAAAATTTAATGACAACCTATAAAATTTAGAAAAAATTATAAAATTAGACCATTTTTGAAGTTGGTTTACATTAAAATATCCTACCTTTTTCATTAATTATGTGCTTTCTATTTTCAAATATACTTCTTTTTTCTTTTTCAATTTTGCCTAATTTTCCTTTATTTCCATTTTTTTTCTTTTGTTTTAAAATCTTTTGGTTTGAATTGGTTATCTATTTTATTGTATTCCTTTTGATTTTTGATTTTTACTTATTTATTTATTTTTTATTGTCCCATTATTTTTCTTTCTCCTTTTTATTTTCTTTGTTTATTTTTCTCTTTATTTTTCACTCCTCTTTTTTTTTTTTTAAATTTTTTTCTCTTTTTAATTTTTAATTTTTTTCTTATTCTCTATTATCCTTATTTTTTCATTATTTATTGTTAATTTTTCTCTTATTTATTAATATTTATTTTTTCCTTTTTTCTTACTTTGTATTATCCTTATTTTTTCTTTTTTTATCTCTTAATTTTTTTTAATTTTTGTTTTGGTATATATACAGGCGGTATGTTCTATTTCAGAAATTATAATTAATAGATTTAAATTATATAACTCATATTAGTTTCAATAAATAATTAAAGTTTCAAATATGCTAGGAATATATATATATATATATATATATATATATTAAAATGATATTATTTTATTCATTTTATACATTGGAAATAAACTAAAATATACAAATAATAAAATAGAAATAAATGAAAAATATGTCAAGTTTCATGCATTTGAAAAAAAATGGGCACTTGGATTCAAATTAATTGATTTGCATATATCAATTATTTTATTTATTTATTTTAATTAATTGAATATAATTATATTTGAAATTTATTGCTCAAGGCTAACTATTTCTTTGTTAATTTTTCTAACAATATATACTTAATTTATTATATTTAGATACTGTTTTAAGTTTCAAATATAATAAATAGTTGACAAAGGCCTTCGCTACATTTTTCAAGAACTTAGTGATAGAATAAAGGGAAAATAGTTCCATTTATACTCAACTATAGTCCAATTTGCTAAATTATCCTATCCTATAAAGTGTATCAATTCATATAGTCAACTTCTCAACTTGTTTCTATTTTATCGAACTTGAATTTGGCATGTGAAGTTGCTAATGTGGAAGGTTGATGTGGCAAATAAAATGTTGAAGTGGCAAATGACATGTAATTTATATTTTTTAAGAAAAAAAAAATCATTTTAACTCCTTAAAACTTCATCACATTGTCATCCATACCTTCTCCTTTACCACCACCATCACCCCGCCGCCACCACTGCCATAAATTTTCTTTAGCTTCATCAACAACAATCAACACTTATACCACAAATCAAATTTCATTCAAAACCCAATTCAATCAAATTTTCTTTTGTAATTTCACTCAAATTTTCACTACAAAATCAAACTCAATTCCTTCACCTATAAAACCCAACAAAAAATCACAACTTTCTCCTAAATCCCAACAATTAAAAACCCACTACTACCAAAAACCATAACTCTCCCCTAAATCCCACCTGTGTTTCAATCTCTTGAGCTCAATGAAGCCACAAAGCTCTTCTCGTCTTCTCCATCGAGCAACAAATGGGTTCCATACGGTGGTGATGATTATATCTTTATCCCCATCTCTGTCTTGATAGTGTCCATCGTCTCTGTCGTAGTGGTCAAGTTTTCTTTTGGAAGGTCGACGAAGTGGGGTGAGGGCATCGTGAGGTGTAGGAGCTGTGATTTTCACTTTTTCCTTTAAACAAATAATTTCGATTTTGTTTAAAAAAATTTTAAGTAACTAATTTAAATATATATTGAGTAACTAATTTAATTAATTTTTTCTCTTTTTCACTTTTTCCTTTAAACATATATTAAGTAACTAATTTAATTAATTATCAATTATTGTTGTAAAAATAAAAATTTATTAATTGATTTAAAAAAAATATATTAATTATTGTAAATTTTATTAATTAATTTTTGTTGATAAAATAAATGAAAATAAAAATATCAATAATATACAGGGATGGACTAGTTATTTTGATAAAAAAATTAATTAATAAAATTTTAAATAATTAATAAATTTACATGCCTTAAAAAACCTCTTAAATCAATCACCGAGAAACTATTGTTTAATGATATAATTATAAAAAAGCAAAATTATAGTAATGGAAGTAACATATGTCATGGATTAGCATGAAAAATTACTTTTATTAGTGCAAATAATACCTTAAGATTTATGAAAATAACCCCTTCAAAATTATAAAAATAACCAAAATTACTTTTATTATTTGCTTGTATGAATTATGAATTACATGTCTTTTTCCAAAACAAAAATATAAATTACATGTCATTTGTCATGTCAGCCTTATTTGCCACATCAGTAACTTATTTGCCTCATCAGCCTTCCACATCAACAACTCCACATGCCAAATTCAAGTTGGATAAAATAGAAACAAGTTAAAAAGTTGACTGTATAAATTGATACACTTTATAGGATAGGATAATTTTGCAAATTGGACTATAGTTGAGGATAAATGAGACTACAATTGAGGGTAAATGGGACTGTTTTCCCTAGAATAAATACTTGCCTCAACTTGTTTCATTGGCAACCTTATCCATTCAACCCCTCAGCTTTAGCCAAAAATGAAGATATTAATAAATAATAAGAAAACTCTTTTAAAAAATAAAAGTTGATGTAAAAGGGTAAGAGAAAAATAAAGAGGCAAAAGTCTAAGGTAAACTAGAAGGAAAAACATAGGAGGTGGATGCAAGGGTATAGGAAACAATTGCAGCGAGGAAATGAAAAGTTATAACCAACTTACATTAAAATGCTAAAACAACAATTACCTAAAGCATGTGGCATCGCTTAGTAAAAGGGTAGAGTAGACTTGGCCATAGGCCAATTAGGGCCTAAAATCGGTCGGGTCAACTTATAGAATTATCACGACCCAAAACAGGGGCCATGACCGGCGCTAGGGAACGAGAATTCTTTTGAATCCGGAACCCGTAGCAAGCCTAAAAATAAAATAAAACATGCAATAATAGTTGCAATATATAATGCAGCGAAAATAAAAATCATAAATATCACAATAACAGTTTCATTAACTGGATTTAAATTAAATCTCAACTCATCTCATATATATAAAATCTTTTAATACAAATCCAGTTCTCAAATATAATACAATATCTCACATAAATAAAATACATAAAATCCCACGATTTAATTTACAACTACTGCAGTGTCTAGATTATAAAAATAAGACTCAAGTAAGCAGTTTACACAAGGAAGCCGGGGCGGAAGAAATCCGGCGTATAGACCTGCTACTGAGGTTTGAAGATGTTGACTCTCCTGAAAAATTATCAACGGAGGGGAGTCAGACCTCACTGAGTGAATTACTATAATATATATACATACACACTAAATGATAATGCATACAATCAACAGTATATATATAATATGTATATATACAGGCAAATACACACAGATACAATAAAATCATTTTTATATATATTTTATTGAAAATCATCTTTTATGAAGGATCACATAGAACCCTAGAATATCGCAACCTCAAAAATAGTGTTAGACAACACTCTAGCCACACAGGCTCACTTAATCCAAATATATCCACTTAATCCATTTAGACAGTAGACTGGCCCCGAGACATTAAGTCAACCGAGCTCCAGCAGTCTGACTGTCAGTGTGATTGGCCCCGAGAAACTTGGTCAACCGAGCTCCAGCAATCACACCCAAACCATATCTCACACATATCAATAATCACATTCAATCAATATCCACAGATAAGTTAGTAATATAGCCTAAATACTATAGGCGTACCAGTATGTACTCGGTCCTAGTGCTGCCCACTAGGTAGCACGTTCTATTGATATCCTTCATCATTAATAATATAAAACATTCATTCACAAAAATAAATGATGCATGAAGTTCAATAAAATATCAACATAAACCATATATATACTAGAAATATACCAAAAATAAACCAGGTATATTTCGAGTATATATACATCAAATAAATCCAATCAAATCATAAATTAAACTAGAAATATATTTAAAAACATTTTTAAATATAATTTATTAACAAAACATGTATATAATTTATTATATACCAAAAATAAACCAAAATAAACTAAATATAAACTTAAGAAATAATCAAATTATTTATGCATATTTAATCAGAATAAAACATGCATTTCTAAATCATGCATCCTAAGCATATATATATAGTATAGTAACTCACCCTAGTGCGCTCCACGAGACGGGTCCAACGGGCCTGGTCCACTAGCCCTCGGTCTCGGTGCAACTAAATAAGCAATAAATAATAGACATCAGAATCAACCTAACAGAAATCCTAGAATTCGATCTAGAGTATTAAATACAGAAACAAAATTAGGGTTCGACTGGATATCACGTTTTACGAGAATTCTATCAAAAATTCGACAGAACCTCCCCTGTAAAACGGACATCTCTCTACTCAAAAGAGTAGAACAGAACTTGCAAAGAAACACACTTCGAAAAACAAACACCACATCTCATTCACAACCCCTCGGTCGAACTCCAGACTATAATCTACCGACCGGGGTCCACAAATACAGAACAATTCTGATAATACCAAAAATACCCTTAAAACCTAAAAATACATTTTATAGGTAGAAATTACATAATTAACCTTTAAACACAGTAAAAATCGATAAAAACTCATTTTATTAGTAAAACCGTATATTATATATATAATTGAAAATAATTCATGAAAAATAGTTTTAATTAGTTAAAAATAACAAATAATTTGTAGAAATCATTTTTATACCTTAAATAACTATTAAAACCAATTAAATTACATTTTTAACTAATTTTGTGTAAAATTACCAAAATACCCCTATATATATAAATATACTAAAATTACTTCAAAAATTCACCAAAAATTATAAAATTATCCAAAATTAATTTTCTCAACATATTTATCAATAATATCAATAATTAAACTCAATTTACTAATTAAATTCAATTAAAAACATAATTAACCTAATTTTTCCCAAATTACATAAACTTCAATAATTCAAAATAAATACTTAGAAATTCATAAAAATTCCAAATAAATTCCTATAATTCATTTCAAAACCTAATTTAACCATAAAACACAATTTCATAATTTAAATAATTAATTTCCGAAAATTAGAAAATAATATTAAATATTCAAAAATACCCAAAAATCCAAAAAATCTCTAAAAATTCCACAAAAATTCATACATGTAGATTAAGATACTAGAATCAACATTTTTGAAGGGAGTTTTCATGAATCAATCAATTAGAAGCTCAAAAAAATAAAAAAACCTAATGTGGCCGAATTGGAAAAATCAAAACCTAAGCAAATCTAGACCATTTAAGCTCAAACCAAAGCTAGAATCACACTCACCGGAGCTCAAGGAGAAGAAAGAGACCGGTGGTGTAGAAAACGATGGCCAGAATTGTCCTCGACGGCGAGGAGAAGAAATTTCGGCCAAAATGGGAAAAGGGGCTGCTGGCGCCGGGGAAGAAGGCTGCTAGTGGCGGGGGACGGCTGGGAACGACGGTGGCAATCCGGGAGGCACACCGACGGCAAGGGAATGGGATGGCAGACAGCGGTTGGTGGTGAGGGGTGGTCGGGCGCGTGGGAGAAGGAAGAAGAAGAAGAAGAAAAAGAAAAAGAAAGAAAAGAAAAAGAAAAGAAAAAGAAAAAAGAAAAAAAGAAAAAAGAAAAATAATAAAAAAATTATTTTAATAAAATATTAAAAAAAAATCACACCCACACATATAATTTAATATTTTAATAATTTAATATTAAATAAAAATAATTAAATAATAATAAATTAATAAACAAATAATAAAATATTAGGGTAATATTAATTAAACCCTAATTAAATAAATATTTACACACATAGGCATTATTTAGTATTTTAAAAATACGTATGAGTTCATGCAAGTCTGAAAATATATTTAAAATAATTAATAATAAATTATTTACGTGAAAATTTCCCCGAAAATACAAATCCCGGGAAAATTTTACGTAAAGTACTATAAATAATACACAATAATTAAAATAGGTTTTAAATACATATCAACTCGTGAAAATATCGTAATATATATTAAAAAATTATTAACACTGCATATCCCGGTACAGTGTAAAAATATTTTAAAAACACGGGATATTACAAGAATTATCTCATATATATCAAATATCATACCATTCTCCTGTCTGGTTATCATTTTCTTACAACTAGAGAAACATCTTATGCATAGACTCCTCCCTAATTCAAAATATAAAATTTTTAGTTGTTATTAACAAAATATCAAACATTAAATCATATGAAAAAACAAAAAAAAAAGTCTAGCACTTGCCTCATCATATTTTGCTTTTTATACAACTTAGCAATATCATTTTGCACCATGATTCGAAATTTATCAATATCATTTTGCACCATAACCCGAAATTTTTCAATCTCAAATTGCATTGTAGTAACATGATGGTCCTGCAGTATAGAGGATTATACAGAAAGAATTTATACACACATAAATCTATATTCTTGTAAACAAACTATTGGCAACAGGGTTTAGTGCACGCCTAAGTGTTTGGCACCCACGGCACTATGTGGGCTCGAAGTCCACTAGGAAATATGATATAGGTCTAGGGCCTATTCGGAGATGGAGTCGCCACTTGGATAAAAATCGGGACACACTATACAACAACTAGATCCCACGAAAGTTCCTATAAGCTGTTATTAGAGATCAGGCTCGAAAACTGGGTATGAGCATTTAAATACTCACCCAACCTTGCAGTTGGCCTCCATTTGTGTTTTGTGTTTTATTACCTTTAATTATTTAATTATTTCCTCATATACCACATGTAATGAAATTGCCTTCGGATTATTGCCAAGTTTTATAATCAAGTCAGAGTTTGCACATTAGTCCAGTTTCATGCTTTTAAGTCCCAACGTTCAACAAAAATAAAATAAATAATAATTACAACCATACATTCAGAAATGAATGGGGGGAAATGATTAAGGATTACAACGCTTTTTAGCTAAATAAACAAATAATATACAGAAAATAAACTAAACATATACTGAAAATAAACCAATAAAATAACATTAAAGTGGAAATGTACAAAGGATAACTAGCCAAAGTGACTACTCAATGATAGAAATCATCAAGTAATGATTGTAAATAACACATATTTAGTCCTTCTTTTCAAGAAAAAATGAAATCACATATATCAATACTTACAAAAAGGCCCTATAAAAAAGGGGTTTTCAAATTATAAACTAAAGAAAGTATCAAACAATTAAGATTAAACATCATCATGCAATGATACGGGCATGTTTGAGGCCAATAGAGGACATATCAAAGCAGACGTCATGACAGACATTAATAAAAAACAAAATAGGAAGCAGGCTAATTCTGTTAATATGGTGATCGCCTAATTGATAAGGCGATCGCTTTATTGAGATGAGGTGATCGCCTCATTAATGAGGCAACGCCTCATCAATAGAGGCTCCTTATATCCCAGAGGCAAAAAATGTAAAACACATATAAATAAAAGGGGAAAGAAACTTCATAGGGGCCTATCAATTGATGAGGTGATCGCCTCATTGACAAGAGGTGGCGCCTCTTGCTCCTAGTCAGAAGGCTGAAACTGACTCTCACACGCTTAAACTTATACTCTAAGTAACAAAACATGCATATACACACTCTATAATCACCAAACTACAACTATATACAAAAGTGTTCAAATATCACATCAATGGAGTGGGATATTGAGCAAGATGAACTAAAAATACCTAAAATATACTAATGGTTTAATTACACAAAAGCAAAGATGCACAAAATGATGAACATGTCAAGTTTAAGTGCAGGTTTTGTACCAAAATGAGAGGCCCTCAGAGATGTTTTGATTGAGATCCTTGCTAAGATGTGATCTCTACCTTTGACACAAGCTTCTTCCTTCTTCTCTTGGAAAATAGTGGACCTTCTTACTTTAATCTCCCCCCTTTCTCAAGGTCCTTTTTTCCTTTTTTTTCTCTCTGTGTTTTTCTTTCTTCTCTAGAGCTCCTCCTTCTTTTCTCACCAACATTCCCTTTTTTTCTCTCTATTTTTTCTCTTATATTCTTTAGCTTTCCCATGCCCCTAAGCCTTCTAGTCCATCATGAGCTTTCATAGCCTTTTTTTCTTCCCCAAAAATCTTTTTCTCACGCAAGAAGTAGGTTTGGAGAGTGGGGCCTGCACCACTTGGTTATCATAATTGCAGTTGCATTAAATGTAGCTACAAGTGGGCTGCCATAGAGGCGGCGCCTCATCAATAAGGCGATCGCCTCTGTGATGAGGCAATCGCCTCATTACACTGAGGTGATGCCCCTTTGGCCCAGGCCTATATTGGGCCTGGCAGGCTTGGGCCAAATTTGGATAGTTGGGCTCAATTTTGGATTTTTCAGGCTTTGGGTTTTCAAGTCCACTTTCCACTAGAGATTTAGGATTCATTCTCATGTCCAAGTTTCACATTCTCATCATTGGGCTTGACAACGGGCCGGTCAAACTGAGCAACCCTAATTCATCCCCTAACACGGGCTAACCGAATCGGGTGTCTATAATTTGCCCCTTGATTTTTTAAAAATCAAATGCATGCAATGATAATTTTTTGAAAAATCACATGCACAACAACAAACAAATAATAAAATAAAAAGAACATACCTGACCCTCGAGTTTCACCTAAGAGATGAATCCTTCAATTCTGAAGTGTGACCGTGATCCTCGGGTTTTCCTGACCTGATTAGTCACTCATTAATATTTGATAAAGAAATTTAAAAACTATCAACCTTAGGTTTTCCTAGCTCGATCCTTACAACACTAGAATTTGATTCTTAAGTTTTTTTGGCCTGGTCCTCGCAACACTGAAACTTAATTCTCGAGTTTTCCTAGTCTGATCATCACTGAGGATGTGGTTTTCAGATTTTTTTTGTCCGATTATCACTCCTCTAGGGACATAGACTTTCAGGTTTTCCTGGCCCAATTGTCCTTCACTTTCGACTTCAGGGATACTACCCGAACAGTTGTCTCGATCTTTTGAGCTTCAGAGATTCAAACCTAAATAACCCTTTGTTTGAGCTTTGGGGATTCAAACTCGAAAGCCCTGTCCTTGAGCTTTGAGGATTCAAACCCGAACAACCCTCTCTTTTTGAGCTTTAAGGATTCAAACCCGAACAACTCTCTCTTTTTGAGCTTTGGGGATTCAAACTCGAACAGCTCTCTCCTTTTGAGCTTTGGGGATTCAAACCCAAACAGCCCTTTCTTTGCAATATGGGTTTTCTCGGCCTAAATTCTGTCTCCCTACTATGCGACACTAATTTTCATCCATCATTTTTCACACGTTTTTTAGGGAATCCCCCATACCCTTGCTTGCTATAAAAATAACTTTTTCCTTATTTGTTTCCCTTTTACTTTTTATCACTTCTCTTTTCCCCTTTCCTCCTCCTACACTTTCTGTACTCCCTACATCTTTCCTCCCTTTTCAGTCAATGGAGAACGAGAGAACACCACCTGTGCCTGAGTGAGATCATATTCCGCCTCTTATTACTACCTCTAGGAGTCTGGGATTGACCCGTGGGGACTCGATTCCTCTTCTGGAAAATCTAGGGTCTCACATTTTCTCTTCTGCATCAAGAGAGGTTAGTACCTTGAAATTTCGTATAAAATTATATTGGGTTAGTGATTAATCTTGCATAATTATCATTTTAGGACCTTATTTAATCAAATAGAATGTGAAATTTGTGTTTACATCATTAAAAATTGAGAATTGTCCCCATTTGTGCCTCACAAAGGCAAATGCCTCTTCGATGAGGTAATTGTCTCGTTGATGAGGCAATTGCCTCATCGATGAGACAACAAGCTTCTATGAAGAGGCAATTACCTGTGGCCCCTTCATAGAGCTAATCGCCCCTTCACAGAGCCAATCGCCTCTTCAATGAGGTGATCACTTCATCAACAGAGTGAATGACGCTATTTACATGCACATTCATTTTGAATTTCTCACTAAAGCCACAACATGCATAAATTTTACTTCCCCATCTCTTTATTTTCAACATGATGCTCAGACATTCAAGGGTGCTGAGAATTTCCATGGAGCCCAGGTCTTCTATAGCAACTTGATCGATGAGCAGAGGGATCGAATTTATGAGATAGGGTTCGAGGACTTTGTACTCTCGCTTCCATCTGAGCAAGGGCGCATGGACTACTAGCCATTGCATGCCCTGATGGAGAGATGGTTTGATACGACCCACACTTTCCACCTCCAGTTTAGTAAGCTCACTTTAGACATAATATCATTTGCTGCCATCATGGGGATTGCCTACGTCGGGGATCTTATTCCCTTTAATGTAAGTCTACACCAACTGTCTTTGAATAAGGCTACATATATCGAGCGACTTTTGGGGATGACTCCTGACATGAAGGGGACTTATACCCTTAAGTTAGACTCGATCAGGAGTTTCTACATATAGGATCGGGCCACAGCGATGATCTCTCCCCATGAGATTAACTAGGTAGTGAGGGCTTTTTTGCTCTACCCGCTCAGTACCACCTTCTTCGCTGACACCGCCAGCTCCATCGATCTGATGTTCCTACCGGCCCTTCGAGATCTTGACCAGATTCCCACATTCGATTGGGGTAGCTACGCCCTGACATACTTGTACCAGAGCATGGACGAGGTGGTCTGAGGTGCTAGGAGATTTTACAGCTTTTGGCATGCTGTTCTGGTGCGTCATGATCCCTTTTTCCTTTATCTTGTTCTGACCCCCATTATTTACATTAATTTTCTCAACTTCTCCTATTTTGTTTTTCCAGGTCTGGGCTCTTAAGCTAGAGCTGCTTGTGGGCATTACACGAGTGGGAGATCACTTCCCGATCCTCGGCAGGTAGGGCACTAGCCATGTCGTGAAGAGGCACCTTGTGTGAGTTCACATCCAAAGGCAACAGCTGAACTCTCCGACACAAGATGCGGTACTTGCAAAGCACAAACCTACTTATTAGTAAATTATTTATATTCAATTTACTTACAAATTGACATCTCCCTTTTTTACAAATACAGAATGACTTGTGGGGGCTCGAGGACACTTGGACCATTGAGATAACTCGCTTTAGGCCCTTAGCCCGGAAGAGGGCACTCCTTTGTGGCCCTGGATATTGAGCCTGGTATTTGGGAGAGTGGGTCCTAAACTGGAGGGCAGGTGTTAGAGCTAGGCGGGTCCCCAGGTCCCCTCTTAACAGTATGCTTTAGGCTCATGAGTTGGAGGGCAATGACCTCGCTCAGGCTATTGTGGGCTCACCAGTTGTGGATCACATAGTTCATGTGAAGGGCTGGTATGCAGAGTTCATCTGTACCCACTTTCTACTGACAGTCCCCTTCTAGGCCGCTTCTACCTCTTAGGTATATCCTTGTCGGTTTCCTTTTTCTTGCAAATTGACTGCATTCTTAACATGTTCCTCCCTATTTTTATCTTCAAGATGCACCTGCTAGGCTCGTGGTCCCGATTAGGTCCCGAGTGCGGGAGAGAGAGCCCTTGAGGCGTTGATTGGATCCAGCCAGGGAGGAGACTTTTACGGCTGGCGAGGAAGCCAGGCTGACTACTACCCTCGATTCTCAGTTTGTCCCAGGCAGCTTCATTCATGTCCCTGACCCTCTAACTTGATGTTGGGTTCATCCTAGAGAGTTTTTATGTCAGTTATTGACTTTGGACAAGGACCTGACCCCTACATGCACCCCTGGTGGTGCTACTCATGTAAGTTCTTTTCTTGACCTGCTTTCATTATGATTCTCAAACCAAATGTTAGCTCCAACATTTATTTCAATAATGCAAATTCTGCTAGAGCAGGGCCTATATATGTATCGCATGATAGAGGCCCAGAGAGATTACATGCTAGAGGTCACCCAATAGTAGAGGGTAAGAACCTCTTTATTTTCTACATGTATGCATGATTGCATGGTTTACTAACATGTGATTTGTCTGAATAGGATCAGGATGAGGCTAGCAGGGTGAGGATCACCACTCTTGAGTGTTAGATTGATGTGTTCTAGATTGATGAGGATGACAAGGATAACGACAGGAGTGGCAGTGGTGTGAGAGGAGAGGCTAACCCCGAGGGTATTGGATCAGATGCTTGATGTTCCAAGGTTAAAACTTGTGTAGTCTTTGAATAGTGAACACAAAATTTTGGTTTTTTTGATTTTATGGACATAATGTTTGCATAATTCATCATTTTCCTTGATTAAATCCATTTGTTTTGCTTTTCTCATTTCTTCATATATGAGTTGATTTTAATGTTTACATACGTAACTGTCCTACTATATTCTGACGTCACTTATTTAGACTATGTGATTCGAAGAAGTGTAATCGGCCCATACTGCTGATGAGGCGATCGCCTCATTGATCTCTAGTGAAGAGGCGATCGCCTCTTATTGCTGAGGTGGTGCCTCATTGATGAGGCAATCGGCTTATCGATGAGGCGATCAACTCAGTAGTAGGAGGTCCTACCCCTATAAAAACCCACATTCTTGTGTTTGACCTAATTTTGACCTAATTCTTAAGTTCCCTCTGCCCCTAACCTCCTGTTGTTCTCTCTAGGCACCTCTGAAAAGCCACAAACATGATAGAATAAAGTCTAAGGCCCCTATAATCAATTTTTAAAAGTTTAAACAACAAATGTTAGGCCAGGTTAGAGCCGTTTCACCTTTCGATCTTTAAATCACTCCACACTAGGAGAATCAATTTCCCTTTTCTCCATGCCATGGTTCAATTTTAGGATCCCCATAAACACATTTTTTGGCTTAACATAATAGAAATATGTCCCTTGTTAGAGGAATTCGAGGCAATTCTCGGCCATCATACGAACTCTGCTTGTCAACTTGCGATTCCTGTCCTTAAAAACCTGGATTCTCAATCCATTCAGCAATAAATGGCACGTATGTTCAACCTTCCACCCTTGTCTTCTTTTCACTGTGTCTTTGACTTGGAAATCAAACTAGAGTCCTTCCTCGAGGTCACCATGAATGTGGACAAAGAAGAAACTTATTGGCCCCGCATGTTAGCCCTTTGTTTATATGCTCAATTTCTATTGGTCTTTCCCTCAAGGCACTGTGATACGAAGATCCTTTCCATCCTTGATCAAGTGGAGTTAGCATTCAATCCCTTCCCTCTCATTTTAGCAAAAACTATCATTAAATTGGATGACTTCATGAAGACACGATGATTCTCAGGAAGTCCATTCCTGTTGGAAGTAAGTTTCCTGTTATCCCTTCCTTAACTTCCAACTGTTATAATGTTTGTATCTAATCATTTACAATCCCATAGATGTGGTTTTATGAAAAGTTGGGCCTGATAGAACCTCCTCAAGACATCAGGTGTTACTAGGCCAAACATTATCGAACAAGAAAACTACATCCCATCCCTACAGACATTCATGGCTAGCTATCAACATTTCCTGATACACTGATCCATTAGATGTGCCCTTGGTGGGGATTACAGTATGTAACCATTTGGTCTTATACATAGTGCGTGCTGATTACCGGTCTCCATTTTGCCACTTTTTACAATCCAGCCTGCCTCTGCTGCCAATATGGTCATAAACAACTGATTGTGGAGCCTGTTCACGAGTTCAAACCAGGGCCACTCTCTCAAAATTTCCTAGACCACCTGGTGGCAACTTGGCCTCAAAGAGTCATCAAAAGGAATTTAAGCTACGATGGTGATCAGACCACCAATGATCATTACAAAGTGTGGGTTTGTTTGCAACAGATAGAAAGAGACGAGTTTATTAAATACAAAAGGACAAGAGAGTTACAAATGTTAAGTTCACAGGGTAGGCAACAAAAGAAGAGAAAACAAAATTAGCTTATGAAATGAAGCCATCATTTCCCCTTTTATTAGAAGTAATTTCCCTTTTGTACTAGTTAAATGGCTTGTAATGGACACATTATGCAATGTTTAACGATAATTAAAGCAATTTGTTTCATTTAATTTAAGCACAAAAATGCATATACACTTTACTTCTGGTAGATCTCATGTTACTAATCGGCTTGCCCTTATAAGTTTTTCGACTAATCATTTTGTTCCTCTCTCTCCCCTTTTATATGTGTTTAACTTTTGCCTGGACCGCCTCTTTCGAGGTTTTCAGTCTAGCAGGACTTTTTTTTTCTTTTTTTCTTTTTAGTCTCTAACTTTTGCCTAGACAACCTCTTTTTGAGGTTCTCTCCCTAGTGAGACTTTTTACAAAAAGTATTTCTTGAGCTTGTCTAGGTTGATGGTTCTTTGAACTCGTTTCCCTTTATATCAGACAGAATGGCAGTGCCTTTCAAAAATAACCTCTTTACCAGATACAGTCCCTCCCAGTTAAGCTTAAACTTTCCTTGAGGATCAGTCATGATTGACCTTGTAAGTTTCAACACCAAATCCCCTTCTTAAATCTTATCTGGCTTGATTTTCTTATTGTAGGCATGGGCTATTCTTTTATGATATAGTAGAGAATAATACATGGCCTTCATCCTCTTTTCATCCATCAATGTCAACTGAGCTAATTGACTTTTGACCCATTGATACTTAGGGAGTTTAGATTCCAAAAGGACTCTCAATGACCTTATCTGAACCTCTATCGGTAAGACAACCACACACCTATAAACCAAAGAGTACGGAGTGGCTCCTATCAAAGTTCTAGCAGTGGTTCGGTACCCCCATAATGCGAATTATAAGTAATTGGCCAAATCTTGATAATTTTCCAGTGTCTTAGCCAAAGTCTTTTTTACATTCTTATTTGCTGCTTCCACCGCCCTGTTTGCTAGTGGCCTATACGGAGAAGACCTGTGGTGCTCAATCTTATAATCTTTCAATAATGTGGTTGTTTCTGCCCAAAATTGAACACCATTTTTTGTAACTATGTGATACGGCAATCTGTACCTATAGATTATATTCTTTTTGATGAACTTCAACATCTGCTTCGACCCCAAGGTAGCATAGGATTCAGCCTCAACCCATTTGGAGAAGTAATCGATAGCCATAATGATATACCAATGGCCATTAATTGCTTTTGGACTCACCTCCCCTATGATATTAATCCCCCATACAACAAATGGCTAAGGAGAAGTCATTCCTTAAAGCTCCATAGACGGTAGGTGGCTAACATCACCATATGTTTGGCAATTGTGACATTTCTTCACAAATCCAACACAATCTGCTTCCATAGTGAGCCAAAAGTACCCCTGGTGGGCTATTTTCTTTGCCAAGATGGTCCCATTCATGTGTGGCCCACACACCCCTTCATGAATTGCTTCCATAAGCTTTTGGCCTTCATCCTTATCAACGCAACTAAGGTGTACCCCGGCTGGCATTCTTTTGTATAACATCCCATTGTGGCTTATGAACTATAGAGATAATATTTGCAGGGATATCCTTTCTTTCTTATCAGCGTCATCCAGAAATTGCCCAGTTTCTAGATACCTTTGTAAATCATAGAACTAAGGTTTCTTAGTGGTGTCAACTGGCATTACTCTCAACTCTTCATAATAAGGGGCTCGAGACTTCATGAGAATTAAGGGCCTAGCCTCTAGTTGTTTCCCACTTTCCTATATGGAGGCTAGTGTGGCTAGGGCATCAACTACCTGGTTTCCTTCCCTTGGAAAATGGATAAATTTACACTGAGTGAAGGAGCATAGGATGGTGGTCAAGTATTCCTAGTATAGCCATAATCTATCTTCTTTTATCTCTTATTCTTTGGTGGCTTATTTTATAACTAGCATGGAATCCCCATAGACAGTGACATTTTCTGCCCCTGCATTTTCTAAACCAAAGATGCAGGCTTCATATTCTGCTTGGTTATTGGTTGCTTCAAACTCGAGTCTTTTTGCCATCGGGATCATTTCTCCTTCTGGCGTAACCAAAATTACCCCTATTCCGGTCCTTTTGTTATTGACAGCTTCGTCAAAGCACATCTCCCAACCTTGTATCTCTATTGCCCCTAGATGCTCGTTGAGAAACTCCAACTTCCATTCTTAGTCATCATCCACCAGGCTTTGTGCCAAGAAGTCTGCTACTGCTCTTCCTTTCACTGTCTTTTTGGCCATATACTCTATGTCAAATTCTGTGAGCAAAATGAGCCAGCTAGCCAATTTTCCTGTAAGAGACGGGGTCTGTTGGAGGTACCTGAGGGGATCATGTTTAGAAATTGCCTGCACTTTGTAAGACTAGAAGTAGTGTTAGAGCTTTTTCATTGCCTAAATCACTGCCAAACAAGTTTTCTCTATTAAACTATAAGTAGCTTTGTAGGGCAGAAGCTTTTTACTCAGGTAATATACAACATGTTCGATCTTCTTTTCACCTTCCTGTGCTAATATTGCCCCTATTGCATCCTTTTCAATTGCCAGATACAGAATCAAGGCTTTACCTAATCTCGGTAGTTGTAAGACAAGGGGATTCATTAGATAATCCTTGATAGTTTCAAAAGCTTGTTGACATCTTTTGTCCCACACAACAGGTTGGTCTTTCTTTAAGAGCTTAAAGATGGGATTACAGATGGCCATTAACTTGGCTATAAACCTATTGATATACTGTAAAAGCCCCAAAAACCCTCGGACCTCTTTTTCATTCTTTAGTGCCAACATATCCTTGATTGCTCTGATCTTATTTGGGTCGACCTCTATTCCTTTTTGGCTGACAATGTGTCCTAACAGTTTGCTAGATGTAACCCCAAAAACACACTTCTTTGGGTTTAGTCTAAGATTATACTTTTCTGCTCTAGCCAAAAACTTGTCCAGTGCTTCAAAATGCCCTTCCCTGGTGGTAGATTTCACCATTATATCATCTACATACACTTCTACTTCTTTATGGATCATGTCGTGCAGCAAGGTAGTCGCCATCCTCTAATAAGTGGCCCCTGCATTCTTTAAGCTGAAAGGCATCACTTGATAATAGTACATGCCCCATTCGGTGATGAAAGACATCTTCAATCTATCTATTACTGCCATCATGATCTGATTGTATCCCAAAAATCCATCCATAAAAGAGTATATTGCATTGGAAGTTGCACTATCAATTAATGTATCGATATGCGGTAGCGGGAAGTCATCCTTGGGGGAGGCTTTATTCAAATCTCGGTAGTCCACACACACTCTGACCCTTCCATCCTTCTTTGGAACTGCAACTATATTTGCTAACCACTGAGTGCCCTCTACCACTTCTAAGAACTTTGCCTTCAGCTGCTTTTCGACTTCTTCCTTAACCAAGAGAGCCCATTTTGGCCTTTACCTCCTTTGCTTTTACTTTATTAGAGCTATGTGAGGGTATATGGGGATCCTGTGTTCTGAGATTTCCTTGTCAATTCCGAGCATGTCTTTGTAACCCCAAGCAAATTCTTTTTATCTCTTTTTAAAGATTTCTTCCATTTTTCCTCTCTCACCATGAGTTAAACCAGAAGTAAACAATATATTTTTAGGGTTATCATTTATGCCTAAATTAAATGATTCAATTTGCATGGAATTGATGTTAAACATATGCATGAAATGATAATCACAAACAGAATAACCATTAAGAAATACATCACACAAATAAGCAAATTCAGTTTTCATTGCATTCACTTTTGAAAAGAAAAAATCATTAGTTTCAAATAGAGAAGCAAGAGAAACATCAAATTTATTATAAAAGGTATCTATGATAGAATTGAGGATGTAGGTCTCAAAATTGAATTCTTTACTTTGATCATCAATGCCTTTCTGCTTCAAAGTAGCTTAATCTTCTTTAAACTCCTCTTCAACTTGTACCAGCTCCTCAGTAGGGGCCTTTTCGACAGTAACTCCCCCAGTTTTGTTCATAAATTCAGCAAAAATCTCAAACCCCAAGATAACTTCCCTAGCTATTAAGAGAGGTTCTGGAGTCCTACTGTATGGGTTTATAAAGATTTCCCATAGAGTCTTCTTTCTAGCCATGGTTTCCTTCTCCTTTTCTTTAGACTAGTTTGACATACCCATCTCTTTCCCAGCTTTGTCAACCTGCATGAATCCTAACCCATGCTTCAGAATAGGTACTTTATTTCCCATAAACCTTAAAGATCTGCTCTGATTTTTCCCTAATCCTATGCTGGGCAAAAATTTCATATTACGCATCATTCTCAGAAACTTTTCATCCATCTCATCCTCATAGATCACACAGACTTCAAAACTGGGACTAAAGGAAACTCCTTAGGGATCAACTTTAGTGCGGCTATGGTGACTTCAGTTTCGGTTGAGATGGTAACAACCCTTCCTTCATGTGGAAACTTAATCTTTTGATGAACAATGGATGGAACGCCACCTAGAGGGTGAAACCATGGCCTCCCTAATAAAATGGCAAATGTTACCGGGATATCAATCACATGCAGGTCAACCTAGACTTCTATAGGCCTTATTTTAACTAATGCCCTGAAAGTTCCCTCCACAGATCTTTTGGTGTCATCGTAAGCCTTGATAACTACCTCAGAAGGCTTTAGGTTGGCTATCGTCAACCCTAGCTTTAGTAGAATCTTCAGTGGACACACATTGATGGCAGAACCATTATCAACTTTTACACAACAGTTCATCTTCCCTTTTACCTCGGATTTGATAAATAGAGCTTTATGGTGATCCCTCCCTTCCAAAGGCAAACCATTTTTGGAAAATGTTATCATTCCTTGAGGAGTTTCCATTAGTGATTGGACCATTTATTCTATAGTGGAACTAGTGGAAATCTTTCTTTAGTCTAGTGCCAGGACCAAGGCTTCCTTGTGATCCCTGGAATGCATGAGTAACTCCCAAACACTGGCAATGGTCTCTTTGCTTGGTTCTATCTCCTTTCCCTTTACTGTACATTCTGCCTTTTTAGGTTCAGACTTAATAACCTCAGGTTCCCCTTTCTTTTCTTTGACTTTCCTCATGGGCTGACTTGGCTCACTCCCCTCATTGCCCTATAGGTCATCTTGTTCTCTAATTTTATCATCGAAACTCCATATGTCCAAGACTTGTACCTATAACTCTGTGGGTTGTTTGTTTGGTTTCAGGTTTTTAGGTTTAGTTTGTTGGGGACTGTGAGAGACATCAATGAAGGATTTTAAGACTTACTCTTTTGTTAGGCCAGAGTTGACCATCGGGATGGGTGGGTTAGGAGGTGGTACATTTTGGTAATTGGGTAATGGGTTAGTTTGGGTGTTTGGTTTTCTATTTTTGGGTCGATAATTTTGCCTAAGTTTATTAAATCTTAGATTTCATGCTTTAACTGGGCACAACTATCTGTGTCATGCCCAATGGTCTGATGAAATTTATAGAAAAGCTTTGGGTTGGCTCCAGGTAAAGGTTATTATGAAGGTAAAGGTCGCAGCAGGTTCTTCTCAATGAGCTTATCAAGGACTTTGGACATAGGACGTCCCATATTTGAAAATATTCGAGGCTGTCTAACTGCACTGACTTGTACATTGCTGCTCAGTGGTTGAATAGCATGAATCTAAATGTTATCGCTTGAGCTGGCCCCCTCTTTGCCCCCAGATCCTCTTCCAAAGAATTTCTTCTCTTGAGCCAAATCTGATTCTTTCTGGACCCCAAATCTGTATAATTCTTAAAAATTCCCAATCCCCAGATCCCTCAATTTCCTAGACAATGCGGGAACACACCCTTCTATTGCTAAGACCAATTGGTTAGACTCAGTAGGCCTATGCCTCATCAAGGATAACTTTCCCCTCCAACGAGTTAGGTAATCAATAAAATGCTCATTAAAGTTCTATTTGGTATTCTGCAGATCTCTCAAGGACATCTCTAGTTGAACGTTAAGACCATATTGCTTGACAAAAGCAGTGCAAAATTCTTTCCAATATGACTGAACATGCAGTTCCAAGATGTAATACCAACGAATCGACGCTCCCTCTAATGAAATAGGGAACTACTTGACAATTTGGCTCTCAGTTAGCTCAGTAGCCTTCATGTATGTTACATATTGCTTCAAATGCAAATGGGGATCCTCAACACCAGTATACTTCTTCATGTCTGGGAATTTATACTTACGAGGCAGTAGTTCATCACCCTTTTCCAAATTTAGATCATAATCCAAAGGAGCGACCATACCCTTTTCCTTCATCATCACCTGCATCTGATTCATAACTCTGGTCATATTCTTAGCCCACTCAGTCTAACCTACATCCTCAGCTGGGATGACATTTCTTTGATTCACTGGATTGGCCAACACCATCATATCATCTTCTTCCCTTCCTCTAATTGGTATTTCCTCATCGAGATCCATCGGATCGATTGGCGGTGCATTGGGTGGCTATACTGGCTGACTCTCTCTGATAAGCTTAGTAATCTCCCCCTATCATTTCTCTCATCATAGCTTAGATTTCTATCATTACTTCCTCTTTCAATCATGCCCAAAATGCTTCTAGATCGAATCCTCCTGCCATCCCTATTTCTGAATTTCTGATCAAACAACCTGAGCTAGCTCAGACCCACCCTGCTGAGCTTGAAGGATCTATAGTGCTATAAAACAATAGGTTAGAATGATGAATGACATGTATGCTTGATATGCAAGTCCGTTTTATTTAGAAATTTAAGATACAAAAGGTCACACATAAAAGATATACAAGATCAAAGCATGGAACTTAAATATGCAAACTTCCGCCCTTATTCCTCCCACACACGTATTCAATGGAGAGTATCTTGTCCTAGGGTTTTTAGCCTGGGTTTTAATTATCAGTGGAGGATAATAAAATCGATGTATGCATGAAAACTCTCAAAATGATTTAGACAAGTAATGACTCCTTTAAATAAAGCCCAAGTCCACTTTTGATGAGCCAAAATCCTTAGCACCATAAACTTGCTTGTCAAGGCCCACTTGAAATGGGTTATGAGTAGGCATGAGAGGCCTTTATTGACTAGCTTATTTATAATGGGCTTTGATTGGACATGAGGGCCCATTTCACTTTGGACTACTTATTGATGGGCTCAAGATTTATTTTAAGGGTCCAATATACATCCATATACGTCTCTCCACTCAAGGGTCAAACAACGCGGATTAGTACGTGTCGTGAGTGACAATAATCAAATATTCTACCACCAGGTTTAAGTGAAACATAGGTAGCGAATTACTGACTATTGTCGGGTTAATTCAGGACTGAAGTGCTCATTGTGTGCAAAATGTGTAGTGAATGCATAAATGCAGGAAGAAATAAGAAAATAATTGAAGATGATAAAATGCAAAACACTGGAATCAGTTTCTCTATCCCTAGTGGAGTCGCCATTGTAGGCGGCGGGGTTTAGTGTGCGCCCAAGTGTTTGGTGACCATGGCACTGTGTGGGCTCAAAGCCCACTAGAAAATACGATATAGGTCTAGGGCCTATTTAGAGATGGAGTTGCCACCTGGATAAAAATTGGGACACACTGTATAACAACTGGATCCTACAGAGGTTCCCAGAAACCGTCATCAGAGATCTGGCTTGGAAATTAGGTATGAGCGTTTGAATACTCACCTAACCTTGCGGTTGGCCTTCATTTGTGTTTTACGTTTTATTACCTTTAATTATTTAATTATTTCCTCATTTACCATATGAAATGAAATTGCCTTCGGATAATTGCCAAGTTTTATAATCAAGTCCGACTTTGCACATTAGTCCAGTTTCATACTTTTAAGTCCCAACGTTCAATAAAAATAAAATAAATAATAATTACAACCATACATTCAGAAATGAATGGGGGGAAGGGATTAAGGATTACAATGCTTTTTAGCTAAATAAACGAATAATATATAGAAAATAAACCAAACATATACCAAAAATAAACTACTAAAATAACATAAAAGCGGCAATGTACAAGGGATAACTAGCAAAAGTGACTACTCGATGGTAGAAATCATCAAGTAATTCCTATAAATAACACATAGTTAGTCCTTCTTTTCAAGAAAAATCGAAATCACATTTATCGATACTTACAAAAAGGCTCTATAAAAAAGGGGTTTTCACATTATGAACTAAAGAAAGTATCAAACAATCAAGATTAAAAATCATCATGCAATGATATGGGCATGTTTGAGGCCAAGAGAGGACATAAGTGCAGGTTCTGTACCAAAATGAGAGGCCCTCAGAGATGTTTTGATTATTGAGATCCTTGCTAAAATGTGATCTCTACCTTTGACACAAGCTTCTTCCTTCTTCTCTTGGAAAATAGTGGACCTCCTTGCTTCAATCTCCCCCCCTTTCTCAAGGACCTTTTTTCCTTGTTTTTTTCTCTATGTTTTTCTTTCTTCTCCAGAGCTCCTCCTTCTTTTCTCACCAACCTTCCCCTTTGTTCTCTTTATTTTTTTTTCTCTTTTATTCCTTAGCTTTCCCATGCCCCTAAGCCTTCTAGCCCATCATGAGCTTTCATAGCCTTTTTTCCTTCCCCAAAAATCTTTTTATCACGCAAGAAGTAGGTTTGGAGAGTAGGGCCCACACCACTTGGCTGTCATGATTGCAGTTGCAAGTGGGCTATCATAGAGGCAGTGCCTCATCGATGAGGCGATCGCCTCTGTGATGAGGTGATCGGCTCATTACATTGAGGCGATGCCCCTTTGGCTCGGGCCTGCATTGGGCCAGGCTGGCTTGGGCCAAATTTGGATAGTTAGGCTCGGTTTTGGATTTTTCAGGCTTTGAGTTTTCAAGTCCACTTTCCACTAGAGATTCAAGCTTCATTCTCATGTCCAAGTTTCACATTCTCATCATTGGACTTGACAACGGACCGGTCAAACTGAGCAACCCTAATTCGTCCCCTAACACGGGCTGACCGAATCGGGTGTCTACACAAACATTTCCCATATACTTGCAAAATCTACATTTCAGATTTGAACTCCAAAATGAGCATTTCCTAACCCATTGCACCCTATAAAAATTTTAAAAACATAGCATTATAATCCACATTAACAAACACTAGGTATAAAAAATAAAAAATAAATAAAATAGTAATTCAATAACCTGCTGCACCTCAACTTTAGAAGCAAAGCCGAGCGTTACATTTTCCAAGCAATTTTTTCTAGAAAAAATAATGGCCTCAGCTTGTTTCCGTGGTGGGTCTTGCCCTTCCAAATCCTTTAACCTTAGCCAAAAATAAATATATTAATAAATAATCATAAAAAAACTCTTTAAAAAATAGAAAGTTAATTTGGAAGGGTAAGAGAAAAAAATAAATAAGAGACAAAAGTCAAAGGTAAACTAAAAAGAAGAAAAAAGCAGGTTGATGCGAGGGGATAGGAGACCACTGCACTAAGGAAATGAAAAGGTGTAGTCAACCTACAATAAAAAGCTAAAATGATAATAACTCATAGCATGAGGAGTTGTTTAGCAAAAGGGTAAAGTAGGGTTGGTCACAGGTCAATTTGAACCCAAAATTGGTATAGTCAAATCCTAGATTAGAATAGAATCGGTCAATTTTGAAATTGTCCCAAAATTGGCCTAGAAACATGAGGAGAGCTGATTCAAAGTCAGTTCCACCCAGATATAAATCTGAACTGGTGGCTCCTATTCCGAACTGACAAGTTAAGAGAAATATTTTTTTGTCGTCCTGGGCCTTATACCTATATGATTCCCACCCCCCCAACTTAAAAGTAATTGTTACTTTAGGGTGGGGTTCCAAAGGCATTTTACAATTGAACTTTGAAAAATGCATTTCTTGAAGCATTTCACTCTATTAAAATTTTAAAAACATAGCAAAATCATCACTATAATCCAAATTAACAAACACTAAGTATACGGAAGAAAAAACCTTCAGAAGAAAAATAAATAAGACAATAATTTAATTACACACTGCATTTTAGCTTTTGAAACAAAGGTCTTTGCTACATTTTTAAGCAATTAGTGATACAACAAATAATTGCCTCAAATTGTTTGGGTGGTAAGCCTTACCCATCAAAACCCCTTATATATATAACTTATATTTTATTTTTAATAAAAATTAAATTAATTAAAATATAATTTTAATTTAATTGAAAGTATATTTCATATTCTAAGTAGGTTAACTTATATTATATCTTTAACAAAATTAAATTAAATTAACTAAAATGTAATTCTAATTTAATTGAAAGTATATTTCATATTTTAAGTAAGTTAACTTCTATTTTATCTCTAATAAAAATTAAATTAATTAAAATAATTTTAATTTGATTGAAAATATGTTTCCGATTCTAATTAGGTTGACTTCTATTTTATCTCTAACAAAAAAATAAATAAATTAAAATATAATTATAATTTAGTTGAAAGTATGTTTTCTATTTTAATCAGGTAAGCTTCTATTGTATTTCTAACAAATTAACTTAATTAAAAATTTAGTAGTAATTTTGTTAAAAATATAAATTTTTCTATTTTAATTAGGTTTACTTATATTTTATCTAATATAAATAAAATTAGATAACATAATTTCATAAGTCTTACTATATTAAATTTAATAAGTAAATAATTAAAATCAAAATTAATAAATTTTATAAAATAATTAATTATGAAAACATTAATGAAAATTGTTATGTTTAAATAGAATATCCATAAGGAATGTAACAAATTACTATATTATATTGTAACACAATGAAGATTGAAAAATTAGATTGACATTTAGATAAATTACATGAGAAATCTACAAGCGTATGGAGTCGGTTCAAGTAGTAAAATAAAGTATCAATCCCACAAAGATTGCAGATTGAGTATTGAAATGCTAAAAGTGTTTGTTTGTTTAAACCCCAAATTTTGGTTTGAAAATCAAATAAAAACAAACAAAATAAATTTAATTAAAACTTAATAGTCAAATTAAAGGCTAGGGTTCTTATTATCATTTCAACCTTTTCTAAAAGTTAATTAAACATTTAAGTCTTTAACTAATCTTAAATCAATTTGAAAGCATCTTTAAACCATAGATTTTCCTCTCATATAAACCAATAATTATTTGAGTAGAATTAACACATAGTTTACTAGCTCTCACTAACTAAATGTTTCTTAAACCCAATTTTAAGTCTAGCTTTTTAATCAATATTAGCCACTTAAATGTCTCGCAACTAAGCAAATGACTAATAGGTTATTACTTTAATCCAGTAGAACCTACCTCTTAATTAAGTTCTAAAGTATAAATTCAACCTAAAGGTGATCAAGCCTAAGATGATATTAAGTTCAACAACAACCAAAGAATTAAGACTAAAGACTTAGATTTTTATTCAAAAAAAAATTACATGGTTGAAATGATATAAGAACCCTAAAAATATGCTTAGCTACACATGTTAATAAAAAGAGAAGAAGATGAAGTAGAGAAGAAATAACCAATCATTATTAAATAAAAGAAAATAATAACCAAAGATTTTAAATAAGAAAACCCCTTTTACTGCTTCAAACAGCTGCAATAAAAGGTCTTGTTCCTTCAAAACTTCAAAACTAATTTTCTACTTAACATGAACAAGAACTTGAATAAAAATTAACTTTAATTCTTTAAAGTAAAAATTTTTTTAGAGAAGACTAAGTGTAATCTTTTTTTTCTCTTATGAAGGCCTCCTATTTATAGCCTCAATTCTCCAACAACTTTGAGGTTTGTTACAATTCAAATCCCATAAAATCTCCTCAAATCATTAGCTCAAAATTTGAATTTAAAAAGTTGTTTACAACAACTGTGCACACCCAGGCACACAGCTGTGTCACAGGGTGTGTTAGCTTTCTAACACTCAAGCATAGTTGTGCACACCTAGGCATATGACTATGTCATAATAGGTTGCTTTCAAAACTCCACATTTCTTCAAGATTTTGACTTATTGTATCCTCCAAATCCTATCTTTGACTTGTTTAAATCTTTTAACTTCCTTCATGCATCCTTATTTCAAAAATTAAATAAAGATTAACTAAATAAACTTAAAAATAAACAAAATTAATAAAAATCCTAACAATTAAACAAAATTAACAAAAATAAATAAAAGATCTAAAAATTAACTAAATTAATTAAAAATGCAACTAATTAGATTCTATTCCCATAGAAAAGAGTGTTCAAAATACAAGATTTTTCTCTCTCATCAAATTCCCTAACACTTGAGTCTTTGCTTGTCCTCAAGCAAACAAAAGAACACCCTATTCATATAAAGAATCAAAATCATCAGCTGGTTTTAACTTGACTAATCATTCTAATCTTCCTTTAATATAAAGCTTAAAGATTATAAATTAAAATAATAACTTGAGGTCAAAGATGTAGCATTTACCATGTGAAGAGCAAACTATTCCATTGAATTCATGTAAATGAACAATTAACACCTAAGAAAATTAAAAGTAAATAGGAATTATCTCTATACTTAAGTAGTCCAAAAATTCACATATACAGGCAACCATATGGCACTCAACTTATTTATTTAATCAAGATTTTTCCAATCTTAGTATCCCCTACCTTTCCTGCACTACTCAATGTGGATACCTTCAAAAAGAGTCTTTTGGATACTCTTACTCTATAATAGAGCATTAGAGTAAAAGAAGTATATAAGAATTTAGATTTAAAATTTTATCTTCGAACAAGTGTGTTTTACGCTCAATCTCATTTTTTTTTAGAGAAAGAGTAGCTCATAGGTGCCTAAATACGTATGAACTAGACTATCCAAAGGAAAGAAACTTAATTCCTAATTACAAGCATATTTCTTAAACATCAAGCATTCAAGTTCGATCGTTCAATGGAACATTTAGCATTAAATTCATTAAAAATAAAAAATCCCTAACCATAAGTCATTTTTCTAATTTAAAAGTCAAAATAAAACATTAAAGGAAGATTATTACACTTTCTCAAGAAAACCATTTCTGATGAAATAAACTCTTCATAGGAATATGTTCAAAAACTCAAATCAAATGAATCTAATAACATGCATGACTCCAATTTATTGAAAGAAAAATAAACATAAAAACTGTAAAAATAAAAACCAAAAACCAAAAAGAAAAGGAAAGTGTACTTCCCTTATTTGGATGCACTTGGAGGCGAGGTGGAGATGAACTCTGCTGGAGATTCACTTGGTCCCCTTGATCTTTTATCTTAAAAGATTTTCTTTTTAAGCTCTTTGATTTGGGTTAGCATCTTCTTTACTCTTGCTTTGCTCCTCCTTTTAAAACGCTCCATCTCATCTTACAAGTCCACAATTAAGTTCCTAATTCTATGATAAAAAAGGTTGATCATCTCTTTTACTTCCTTTATGATTTTCTCAACCGTTCATTTGCTCTCTTTCTTTTTCCCGAACAAGCTACTTGATATTCTTGATCCTTATCGACATCATTATATTCTTCTACAACTTTTGGTAGAGGGATTTTACTAAGCTTCAATGCATTTTGCCGAATCATATAACATCTGTTAAGATCAACATACTCTAACTCTCCCCATTTAGTAATAATTGAAGCTTTAATAAGGTATTCTTCATTAAACAACTTAGGCTTTAATGGCTCAAGCTTATGCCTAGCAATTTTGAATGGAGCAAAATACATGGCTAAACCCATGACAATGTGTCCCATTGATATCAATGCTTTCCTAGCCTGCACAACTCACCATATAGAATGAAAAACAAAATAGGCACTCCACATCTTTGTGTTAGAATGCATGCACCATAATAAAAATAATTCATCAGGAGATACTTTTATGCTATCCTTTTTCCCAAAAATTATGTGTCACATGAATTTATGCATTAGCAAACATGAGTGAGTATAAATTAATCCACTAGTTAGAATCTGTCCATCATAAATTTTATCTCCACCAATGATTTCAAACCAAAATTTACTCATATTAAAATTGGATGGAGGTTAACAAATACCTCCATTATGAAAGCCAAAAATTTCAGAAATCAGTTCATAGTCAAAAGTGTATTCTTGCCTAAAAAAATCTACAAGAAAAAATTCCTTAATTTTCATCTGAAATCTTTAATGTAGTATAAAACTCAATTCTTAGCTCAAATAATACATCATATTGAACTGACTTTAATTTCATCCAACCCATTCTTTCACATAACACATTGATAAAATCCTTTATTCCTATACTTTCTAACACATTATCATAAAAAAATTTAGGTTTGCTAAACTGTCTTTTAGTTAAAGAGCATAACCTCTTACCTTCTTCCTTAGAATAAATGGAAAAGAAAGCATCATACTCATCCTTTAGATTAAGTGGCTCACCTTTTCTTCTAATAAGCTTCTTTCCCCTACTAGTGGGTTGTTAGTTCTTTATTTTAACCATAAAAAATGTCTTCTAGAGCTCCTCTTCTTCTATGATTCCTGAAAATACATAATAAAACTTGTATTAAAAATTTTGACAAATTAAAATTAATTAAAACAACAAAAATTAAATTTAAATAAAACAAGCTTGGTTGAGCCCTTAAGAATCGCTCTTTTAAGGTACATAAACCAAACCATAATTCTCATCATTTAATTGAATCTTTTAAATAGGCAACTTCGCAAAATTCTCCAATGTGCCTCAATGATACAACTTCAATCTTTGTCCATTCACTTTGAAAATTTCTCCTTGATTGTTGCATAATTCCACAGCTCTATAAGGATATACATGAGTCACCATAAATGGACCTGACCATCAACTCTTCAGCTTTCTTGGAAATAATCTGAGTCTTGAGTTAAATAATAACATTTAATCACCCTTTTTAAAATTTTTGATCCTAACTTTTGCATCATGTCACCTCTTTATACGCTCCTTGTAAATCTTTGAGTTCACATATGTAGCTTCTCTAATTTCTTTAAGTTCACTCATTTGCAAATTCTTTTCTCTGCTGCTTTCTTAAAATCATAATTTAAAGCTTTTACTGCCTAATAAGCTTTGTACTCGAACTTAATAAGAAAATGACAAGCTTTTCCATAAACCAACCTATATGTGGACATTCTAATAGGTGTTTTGTAAGTAGTTCGATATGCCCACAAAGCATTATCAAGCTTCCTTGCCCATTCCTTTCTTGACTTAGCGACTGCTCTTTCCAAAATTTTCTTTAACTCTCGGTTGCTAACTTCAACTTGCCCACTCATTTGGGCATGATAAGGTGTTGCAACTTTGTGTGTTACCCTATAACGAGCCAATAAATTTTCCATATTTTTATTGCAAACCATCACTTATGGTAGCTTTAGGCATACCAAAATGAGAGAAAATCTTCTTTAAAAATTTGCAAATAACCCTTGCATCATTTACATAGCAAGTTTGAGTTTCTACCCATTTTGACACATAATCCAAACAAATAGGTATGTACTATTTCCTTCTGACATAGGGAATGGTCCCATGAAATCAATGCCCCAAACATCAAATATCTTGACTTTTAGAATTCCCAATTAAAGCATCTCATATTTATTTAATATGTTCCCACTTCTTTATCATGCATTATAATTGACTACAAAATTTCAAGCATCTTTAAAGAGTGTAGGCCAAAGGAAACCTGCTTCAAGAATTTTAGCAGCTGTTCTTTGTGGACCAAAATGACCATCGTTTACCATACCATGACAACTTTGCAATATTGACCAGATTTCATCACTTGCTACACACCTTTTTATCATGCTATCATTGCACAATTTCCACTGAAAAGGATCATCCCATAAATAGGATTTGGAGTCGTGGATTAGCTTTTTATTTTGCTCTTTAGTGAATTCTTCTAGAAGTTCACCACTTGAGATGAAGTTGGCTATATCATCAAACCAAGGAGCACTCGAGCTTTTAATTGCGAAAAGCATCTCGTCTGGAAATATCTCCTTGATAGGTTTTTCCTCTCCTTCCTCTAAATCTAACTCCAACCTTCAGAGATGATAAGCTACAACATTTTCTGATCCCTTCTTGTCTTTGATCTCAATATCAAATTCTTACAATAAAAGCACCGATTTAATAAGTCTTGGTTTAAAATCCTTCTTTTTCATGAGGTACTTCAATGTTGCATGACCTGTATACATAACAACTTTATAACTAAGAAGATAATATCTAAATTTTTCAAATGCAAAAATAACCGGCAACATCTCCTTTTATGTTATTGCATAATTGAGTTGTGCCTTTGTCAATGTCGTACTTGCATAGTAAATCATATGGAGCTTGTTCTCCTTCCTTTGGCTAAGTACTGCTCCCATTGCATGATCACTTGCATCACACATTAGTTCGAACGGAAGGTTCCAATCAGGTGCTACAACTATAGGAGTAGAAATGAGTGCCTCCTTCAACCTATCAAAAGCTAATTTGCACTCATTAGTAAAGTCAAAAGGTGAATCTTTCTCAAGTAACTTACAAAGGGGTTTAGAGACTTTTAAAAAATCCTTAATAAACTATATGTAGAAGCTTGCATGACTAAGGAAGCTCTTAAATCCTTTCATATTCATTGGATATTACAATTTCTCGATAATCTCCACCTTTGCATTATCAACCTCAATGCCTTTAGCTGAAATCTTATGGCCAAGGACAATTCCTTCATCAAACATAAAGTGGCATTTCTCCTAGTTTAGCACCAAATTGGTTTCTTCACAATATGTAAGTACTTGCTCTAGATTTTCTAAGCATCCATCAAAAAAATTTCCATAGACTGAAAAGTCATCCATGAAAATGTCCATGATTTATTCTACTAAATCTGAAAATATAGCCATTATGCATCTTTGGAAAGTTGCAACAGCATTACATAATCCAAATGGTATTCATCTATAAGCAAATGTGCCATAAGGACATGTAAAAGTCATTTTCTCTTGATCTTTTAAAACTATTACAATTTGATTGTATCCTGAATATTCATCCAAGAAATAATAGAAAGCATGTCTTGCTATTCTTTCTAACATTTGGTTGATAAATGGTAATGGGAAGTGATCTTTCTTGTAGATGATTTCAACTTCTTGTAATCTATACACACCCTCCATCCATTCATGACTCTTATATGGATTGCTTCCCCTTCCTTATTTTCTGCAATAGTCATTCCTCCCTTCTTTGGTACAAATTAGATTGGGCTCACTCATGAACTATCTGATATTGGGTAGATAATTCATGCATCTAATAGTTTGACCACCTCTTTTTTTACTACTTCTTGCATTTCGGGTTGAGTCTTCTCTATCTTTTAATAGCTAGCTTGTATCCTTCCTTCATCAAGATTTTATGCATATAGTATATAAGGCTTATACCTCTAATATCAGAGATTTATCAATCAATTTCTTTTATCCTTCTTTAAAGCATTTCCATACGCACATCCTCTTGATTTTGGGTAAGTATAAAGGATATAATTACAAGTAAGGTTTGACTTTCTCCTAGAAAAGTGTACCTCAAATAATTAGGCAAAGGTTTCAAATCCAACTTTAGTGGGTTTAAGGTCGAAGGTGGTGTTAGTTAAGTGTGTGGTAATTGTATATAAGGTAAGTGGGTTGGTGTTTGAGGTGTACTTCATCTTGAGAGGATTGTTCCTGAAAATATTTCTCAATATTTTTAATTTTCATAGATTTTTCCAACCTCCTTCGTTGTACTTCACTTACACATTCATCCACAACATCAACTCTTAAGCACAAATCATTATCAAATGTGAATTTCATACCTTGGTAAACATCAAACTTATAATTTATCTCCAACTCATAGTGTGAGTGTCCCATCAAAGACATTAATTATGGTTTTTACAGTGTAAAGAAAAGGCATACCGAGGATAAGGGGAACATCTTCATCCTCTTTAAAATCTAGTACTACAAAGTTGACTGGAAAAATAAATTTTCTAGCCCTTACTAACACATCTTCTACTAAGCCTTCTGGTTCATTTACTGTTCTATCTGCAAGCTATAAGTAGATGCTTGTCAGTTTTGCCTCTCCTAATCCCTATTTCCTATAAATTGACAAAGGCATAAGATTAATTGAAGCTATAGAATCACATAAAGCTTTTTGAAATTTTAAATTTCCAACAGAACATGGAATAGTGAGACTCCCTGGATGCTTCCCTTTTAGAGGAAGTTTATTAGAGATGATTGCAGAACATTATTTATTAAGTGTGACTATTTTAAACTCTTGCATTTTCTTTTTATTGGAAATTATCTCCTTTAAGAATTTTGCATACTTAGGCATTTAAGATAGACACTCCACAAAAGGCATGTTGATATGAAGTGACTTAAATCTCTTTAAAAATCTTGCAAATTGTTGGTCATGCTCCTATTTTTTCAACCTCTGAGGATATGGAATTGGAGGTTTATAAGGTTAAATTAGTGGGGACTTTGGCTTCTCTTGCTTTTCATTCTGAACTTCTAGCTTCTTCTTCACTTCAACTTTTACCCACTCATCTTCTTATTCTTTCTCCCCTTCCTTTTATTTCTACTCATATTCCATGGTTTTTTTTAGGGTTTGGATCTCAATTCCGCTTCTTAAAGTAATTACTTTCAACTACTCCTTTGGATTGTTCTTAATGTTGTTTGGCAATGAACCTTGGTTTCTCATTTACAAAGAGCTTTCCAATTGTCCTATTTGCATTTCCAATTTATGAATAAAGGAATAGTGATTTTTGAACATTTGATCAAATCTCTTTATAACCTTATCCTGTTGGTTCATCTTTATTGTCATTACTTTCATGAACTTCTCCAATTTATTCTTTAAAGATATGCCTGAGGGATCTTTATAGATTTGAGATTGGTGATGTTGAGCATTTTAACCTCCAAAACCTAGTGGTGCTTATGGTCTCTATTAATTATTCCCTTGATTGCTTTAAGAAAAGTTAGGATGATTCCTCCAACTAGGTTGTAGGTGTTTCTATACACTTGATTTTGTTGGCCCTTGTTGAAGTTGTTCACATAGTTCACATTCTCCATTGATAATCCTTGCATCATTTGGCATTCTATAGTCGAATGACCACTTTGGCAAAATTCATAAAAAGAAGATAAGTTAGATATTGCATTAACACTCATATTGTCCATCCTCTTGGATAAAGCATCCATCTTTGCATTAAGCATTGTCAAACTATCAACTTTAATTGATCTGCCTCTTTTTAGAATAATCCTCTCATTAGACCAGAGGCTTTATGTGTTGGCCACTTCTTTAAAAAGGTCTAAAACTTCTTCAAGTGTTTTTGATATTATGGTTCCTCCAATTGATGCATCAATTGTCATCCTAACCGATGGATTAACACCCTTATAAAATGACTTAACCAAATCCTATGATGGTATCAATTGAGGTGGACATTATCGTTGAAGATCCTTAAACCTATCCCAGCACTTATAGAAGGTTCTATCCTCTCTTTGATAGAAAGAATTGATCTCATTTTTGATCTTCAATACTTTAACTGGTGGGAAGTACTTATTGAAGAAAGCGTTGTAAAGCTCTTGCCAAGTGTTGATGAAGTTGGGTGGTAAGCTTGTAAACCACCTCTTAGCTCTATCCATAAGGGAAAATGGAAAATGAATAAGCCAAATTGCTTTAGGTTGTACTCCATTCATCTTAAAAGTTGAGCAATACTCCAGAAATCAAGTCATGTGACCAATTGGATCCTCTTGTGGCAATCCACTAAATTATGAATTTTGAATCATGTGGATCATGGAGGGTTTTATCTCAAAATTATTTGCTGCAATCGTCAGCCTCATAATCAAATTTTGATCACCTTGGACGTTAGGACTCTTATAGTCCCTCATAGCCCTTTGCCCATTCTGCCCATTTTGTCCATCTTGGGCTGCTCGCTATCTCAAATTTCTTTCTTCCTCCATTATATTTCTAAGTTATCTCCTTCTTCTTCTAACTGCCTTTTCAAGTTCTAGATCAATTGGTATTAGTGGAACTCCTTGTTTGCTTGCACTACGTGTTGTGTGCATACACTAACACAAGTCCTTGCAATACCATAAATGAAAGCAAAATTAAAAATAATGTCTAAATCAAACAACATAATTTTCTTAGCAATATCAATTTTAGAAATCCCTAGCAATGGTGCCAAAAACTTAACGTGAGAAATTCACAAGCGTACAGAGTCAGTTCAAGTAGTAAAATAAAGTGTCGATCCTATAGAGATTGCAAATTGAGTATTGAAATACTAAAAATGTTTGTTTGTTTAAACCCCAAATTTTGGTTTGAAAATCAAATAAAAATAAACAAAACAAATTTAATTAAAACTTAACAATCAAATTAAAGGCTAGGGTTATTATTATCATTTCAACCTTTTCTAAAAGTTAATTAAACATCTAAGTCTTTAACTAATCTTAATTCAATTTGAAAGCATCTTTAAAACCATAGATTTTCTTCTCAAATAAACCTATAATTATTTTAGTAGAATTAACACATAGTTTACTAGCTCTCACTAACTAAATGTTTCTTAAACCCAATTTTAAGTCTTACTTTTTAATTAATATTAGTCACTTAAATGTCTTGCAACTAAGTAAGTGACCAATATCTTATTATTTTAATCCAGTAGAACCTATCTCTCAATTAAGTTCTAAAGTATAAATTCAATCTAAGGGTGATCAAGTCTAATATGACACTAAGTTCAACAACAACCAAAGAATTAAGATTGAAGACTTAGATTATAATTCAAAAAAAAATTACATGGTTGAAATGAAATAAGAACCCTAAAAATATGCTTAGCTGCACATGTTAAGAGAAAGAGAAGAAGATGAAGTAGAGAAGAAATAACCAATCATTATTAATTAAAAGAAAATAATAACCAAAGAGTTTAAATAAGAAAACCCCCTTTACTACTTCAAACAACTGCAATAAAAGGTCTTGCTCCTTTAAAACTTCAACACTAATTTTCTTCTTAACATAAATAAGAACTTGAATAAAAATTAACTTTGATTCTTTAAAGTAAAATTTTTTTTAGAGAAGACTAAGTGTACCCTCTTTTTGCTCTTATGAAGGCCTCCTATTTATAGCCTTTAGCCTCCAACAACTTTGAGGTTTCTTACAATTCAAATCCCATAAAATCCCCTCAAATCATCAGCTCAAAATTTGAATTTAAGAAGTTGTTGCAACAGCTTGTACAACTGTGCACACCCAGGCACATGGCTGTGTTGTAAAGTGTGTCAACTTTCTAACACTCACGCACAGCTATGCACACCCAGGCACACTACTATGTCAGAACAGGCTACTTTCAAAACTCCACTTTTCTTCAAGATTTTGACTTGTTGTAACCTCCAAATCCTATCTTTGACTTGTTTAAATCTTTTAACTTCCTTCATGCATCCTTATTTCAAAAATTAAATAAAGATTAACTAAATACACTTAAAAACAAACAAAATTAACAAAAATCCTAACAACCAAACAAAATTAACAAAAATAAATAAAAGATATAAAAATTAACTAAATTAATTAAAAGTGCAACTAATTAGATTCTATTCCTATAAAAATGAGTGTTCAAAATACAAGATTTTTCTCACTCATCAATAAAATAATACTCTTATTATTTTTAAATACTTATTAAATTAAATTTTATTAAGTAAATAGTTATAATTAAATTAATTAAAGTTATTTTGTCCTGTATATGTAATCATTTTTTTTTTAAAAATAGAGCATATAATTTGTTAGAGAGTAGTAATTCTTTAAGAAAAGTAGTATAGTTATTGTTTGTAGATATTTTTATAAAATTTAATAAAAAAGATTTAAAATTAAATTAATTAATCTTAATCATTTAATTATCAGTTGAAATTAAAAAATTACATTAAATTACTTTTTGAGTAAAAAAAGTATTAATATTAAAAATACTAAAGAAATAAAGTGTCACTATTCAAATAAAAAATTTATTAAAATTGTAATAAATCATAAGTTTAATGATGTTGTAATATTTTAAATTGTTATATAAAGAAAACATAATTTTTATTATTTTTAAATTTTTATTACAAAATTAACTAATAATTTTTTTATTATCTTATGATTAATTATGGTATTAATATTTTTTATATAAAATTAGCTCCAGAGTTGAAAAAACATATTAGTTATAAAAATTTATAAGGAATATCATATGATTATTTAAATAATAAATTATTATTTAATTATATAAATAGGTTAACTTTTTTTTTTATCTCTAATAAAAATTAAATTAATTAAAATGAAATTCTAATTTAATTGAAAATATATTTTGTATTTTAATTAGGTTAATTTCTATTTTATCTCTAAAAACTTGAATTAATCAAAATTTGAGTAGTAATTTTATTAAAAATATAGATTTTTCTACTTTAATTAGATCTACTTATATTTTATCGAAAATAAATCAAGTTAGATAACATAATTTTACAAGTCTTACTAAATTAAATTTAATAAGTAAATAATTAAAATTAAAATTAATAAATTTTCTAAAATAATTGATTATGAAAAATATTAACGTAAAAAATGTTGAAAGATTATTGTGTTTAAATAGAGAATTTATAAAAGGTATAATAAATTACTATTTATAATTCTATTAAATTTGTAAAATTAGATTATTATATAAATAAAAATATTAAAAAAAGTGTTGTATAATTATTCAAATAAAATTTTATTAAAATTATAATAAATTACAATGTTATAAGCATGAACTTGAGAAGGTATGTTGTTTTTTTTTTTTATGTTGTGCTTGGAGATAAATTATTGTCCATTTTTACTGCAAATAGTCCAACATCCCGAGAAGCATCTAGAGAAGTTAGAGAAGTTTGGTATATCACCATTGGAAGAATAATTTTTCCGACTTTTGAAACAGAATACTAAGAATGGGCATGAACTGGAGCTTCATTACTTAATGAAATTTGTAGATAAAAATGATACCCATTTCAATAACCAAATGAACAATTCCTTTTGTCAAAATGCAATAACTAATTATCACGAATAATCAAGCTGTACCAGAACTATGATCAAAACTAATACAGGAAAGAAAAGAAAAAGGAAACTAACAAAAGATCATCACTAAGCATGCCTTAGTAGGAATCTTGTACATAAAAGAAACTCCTGATCAAAGAATCAAACAAATTATCAATTTGAACTTCTTGAGTTTAACAAAGAGGTTTCCTTTCATTTGTTTTCAAAATCCGCAGGTACACGGATCGTGAATTGTAGTACAAGAATATCGTTCCCACAAGAACTGTATATGGAGTACCAATATTTTTACTTATGTTCTCAACTATTAAATTAAATAAAAGTGAATTTTGTAATAAAGATAATCAAAGCAATTTAATTAAATTGTAATCAAATAATAAAAAGCTTAGAGTTTAGGTTTAGTTTTACTATTCCAATTTTGATCATGAAAACGTTAACAAACAAAAATAATGATTTCAGTTAAGGGCAATTGTTCTAAAATACCTAAAAACTCTCTTGAGTTCAATTAAGCATGTAAAAATTAAAGTTTAACCTACACTCATAGTTAAGAAGTTTATCTAAACTCATTAAATTTCTTAACAATTAATTTACCACCGTAGACTTCTACCTACGGTCATGATTCCCCGTAGAGCTCGCCTACTCTCGTGATTGATTGGTTTAAGTCCTATGAGTTTTAAACTAATAAATTTCCCTAATTCTCATTGGTGAATTTACTCATAAATATGCAAATAATCTGGCCAAGAATGAAAGCATAAAATAAGTTCAATTCAAAGAATTAACTGAAAATCAAATATAACAATAGAAACTCGTGTTCAATCACATAATGAAATAGTTACTAATAACCCAGAAATCTAAATGAAATTTAGCCACACATGATCCTGGTGAAACACACGAACATAATTAAAGAAATTAAAACAAAGAAGAAACAAAGATAAAAATCTTTTAAAGCTCTTGCTTGTTTGTCTCTCTCTCTTCTCCCTTCTCCTTTATCGACTCTATTTGTCTTTTTATAAGGCAAGGTTGATGAGAGTCCTCTTTGCCTTTGATTCCTTTCTCTTACACCATTGATAGATAGCCCCCAATTATGTCGAGCACATGCACCCATTATATGCCCACCATCATATGTGTATGTCACATTATCACTCTTAATAGTCGTTGGTGAATCATCACTCTTCGAATTAGATTTTTTGATGAAGGTGTTACAACAGCTCAGTTCTTTAACAATGTAAAGTTGTCACAACAGCTTATGCACCTGTACGTCCACTATATACACTCACCACTTTAAGTCTTATGCATGCAGCTAGTATGCCCACTACTTTATGATTTTGTAATGGTTTGTATCATGGCTTAACTCACGGCTTTAGTAAGGTATGCAAACTTATTTTTCTAATTTTGATTTTTTGTCAGGGCTTTCATCAGGGCTTTTGTCAGGGCTTTCGTTATGGCTTAGTCAAGCCCTTATGCATGTTGTGTCATGATGCATAGGACATGCACACAGTTTGGATCATGGTTTGGGCAAGTCATGATGCATGTCGTGACACTTCCACTTTTCTCAATTCCTCATTGGACATGGCTTGGGCAAGCCATGATGCATACACTTTAAACTTAACTACAACAAAAAAAGGAAAATTAATTAATATCAAACAAAAACTCTTTAAAAATATACTTTAAGTAATAAAATCCTAATTAAATTATAACATAATATATTTCCTATTTAAACTTATTTTCTACCCAATTTATTCTAATTTCTATTCAATAATTCATTAGAATTCAACTAAAAAACATGTAAACATTATACACATCAAATTCCCCCAGACTAAAGCTTTGTTTGTCCTCAAGTAAAAATCAAATTTTAAAATTCTAAAGAACAAACTCAACTACAATCAAAGATTTATAGCTTCTAAGATATGCAAACCAATAATACTGAAACTGAAACTTGTTTACTAAAAAGGATAATTGGACAAAAATACATCATATATTTATGAATAATTTACTAATCACAACCTAAGCACATAACTATTTGAAATCCAATAAACAAAATTATAAAAAAAAGAAAGAAAGAAAGAAACATTAAGGTTTATAGCTCTTTTTATTCGACATATGGTTGTGAATGCATTTTACGCTCCATTTCACAACATCATTTTTTTTTTTGAGTGAATGCGTTTTACGCTCTATCTCACCATTTTTTTTATTCTCTCTAATCAAATTCTCCCACTTTTAGTCATCCTTTACAGTTCCCATATTACTAAGCATGGATTTCGCCAAGTGGGTCTTTTGGATACTCATACTCTAATTATAGCATTGGAGTAGATTCAAAGCATAAAGATAATTTAAATTAAGTGCTGCTCTTACTTAAGGAAAAAGAGAGATTTTTTTTAATAGAGCTACAAACCCGTACGCATCCTCTCCTAGAATCATGCACAAATTCAATCTCCAAACTCATGCTTAGGTTATAAAAACTAAATTGCTCATACATAATAACCATGTACAACTATCTTAATTAATAAACCATTCAATAGTTTGATAATTGAATAAAAAAGGCACACTTATACACTATTTTTCTCTAATTGGGATCGAGCTCCAATTTTGCATAGAACAAGACTATAAAAAGTTTTTATCGACAAGCTAAGCAAGATATGGGGAAACTGAGTTGAAAAGTAATGAATGTTGAATAAGTCCTAATATATTAGATGAATCTTTTTTTTAGTGACAATAAATAAATTAACAAAGTTCCCCCACACTATCCATGTCATTGTCCTCAATGGCAAAAGAAAATAAAAGAAAGAAAAAAATGCAAAAAAAAAGTATAAAAGAGAAATTAAGAATAAAAAGGAAATAGGAAAGGAGAACACTACCCTGAAATTAAAGTCCTCTTAATAACGTGAAAGGCAGAAAATAAAAGAGTTAAGAACCAGTATCCAAAATACAAACCAAAAAGTTAAACAAAAGAGCAAACCGTGTGAAATTTCATGATATATATTAAAAGCTAAAAATGAAAATGTAAAATTGGAAATGGATGGGACAAGAATGTGGATGCCATGGGGCATGTCGTGGAAAGTTTGAAAATTGTTTTTTTTTTATGGAAAGGAAAATTGAAAAAGTGAAATGGGAAAGAACAAGGCATGGAGATGTCGTGGGACATGCTTGGAATTTTTTTGTAATGGGCAAACAAGCCCAACAACTTAAGGCATGAAAACATGAAAATATTAAGTCACGACATGCATGAATTTTGTCACGACATGGGAAGGTATCCAAAATTTTTGTTTGTTAGTGTCACAGCTTCGAGGAAACTATGAGATAACCTGTGGGACATACTACATGAAAATGCAAAATTGAGTCCAATAGTTCACAGCATGAGGGTGTCGTGATGGAATGAAGTGGATGTGTCACAGGATGACAAAGTCATGATACAAGTCGTGTTATAGGGATGTACCTAGTCATGGCTTAGTCATGCCATGCGCAATCCCGTGAGGTGCTGAAAAAATTCAATTTACTAAATTCATGTGCTTCTTTTTGCTATGAATTATGAACTTAAATAAAGAAAACAAATTTAAAAGAAATAAAAGTAAAATTAAACATGGAAATATAAAAAAAATAGGCATAAATAAAAATAAGTAATAAAAGAAAATGGAAAAATTATTGGGTTACCTCCCAATTGGTGCTAGTTTAAGGTCTTTAGTTTGATCGATTCATGGTGCCTTTAGCTAGGGTCAATGAGTGCAAATGTGACACTCTTAAAACTCTCTTTGTCAGTACGATAAGGCTTAAGATGCTATCCATTGACTTTGAAGGTTTCATTTGCGTGATTCACTAGTTCAACTGCTCTATGAGGAAAGAGTTACTTAATCTTAAAAGGACTCGACCATCTTAATTTGAGATTTCCAGGAAAAAGCTTTAATCTCGAGTTAAAAAGGAGCACTAAATCCCCTTTTTTAAATTCCTTTTTCTATAAATGTTTGTCATGCCACTTTTTTGTTATTTCCTTATAAATTTTGGCATTTTCATAAGCATCCATCCTGAATTCTTCAAGCTCATTCAATTGGAGAAGTCTTTTAGCACTAACTTCTACTAAATCAAAATTAAAAAATCTTATAGCCCAAAATGCTTTATGTTCTAGCTCAACTAGAAGGTGACAGGACTTCCTAAAAACCAAGTGAAATGGTGAAGTCCCAATTGGAGTTTTAAAGGCTATTCTAAACGCCTAAAGAGCATCATCCACACGTGTAGACCAATCCTTATATGAAGCATTAACTGTCTTCTTTAATATGCTCTTTAATTCTCTATTTGAAACCTCCACTTGTCCGCTTATTTGAGGATGGTATGGTGTAGCCACTTTATGCTTTACCCTATATTTTGCAAGAAGGCTCTCAACCTGGCGATTACAAAAGTGAGAACCACCATCACTTATTATGGCTGTTGGGGTTTCGAAATGAGTAAATATATTTCGTTGAAGGAATTTAGTAACTATGTTAGCATCATTGGTTGGTGATGCAATTACTTTAACCCATTTAGATACGTAATCAACTTCAACCAAGATGTATTTTTTTCTATAGGAGCTTAAAAACATACCTATAAAATTGATTCCTTATACATCAAAGAGCTCAATTTTCATGATATTTGTAAGTGGCATCTCATTGTGTCAGCTTATGTTCCTTGTCATTTGACAATGATCACACTTAAGCATATATTCCGTAGCATCCTTGAAGATTAAAGGCTAAAAGAAACCACTTTGGAGCACTTTGGCAGCTATCTTTATTGAACTTCCATGTCCTCTATACTCAAGTGAATGATAATGCATAGTAATATCTAAAATTTCATCATTTGGGACACATCTTTTCATCAACCCATCTCCATATCTTTTATAAAGATAAGCTTCATCCTAAAGATATTGCTTCACATCCCAAAAGAATTTCTTCTTTTAATGGTGATCTAGGTCAAGGGAAAGAACTTCGCATACTAGGAAATTGACTAGATCAGCATACCATGGAATACTCCCTTAAATTTTCATGAGTTTCTCTCCTAGAAAATCATCAAAGATAGGGAGAGAACTAGAATTTGGAAGTTGTTCAAGATGGGAAAGATGATCCACCACCAAGTTTTCTATTCCTTTACGATCTTGGATCTCTAAATCAAATTCTTATGAAAGAAGGATCCAAGGAATGAGTATTGGCTTAGCATCCTTCTTTGTTAGGAGGTATTTGAGAGTTGAATGATTAGTGTAGACAATCACTTTGCTTCTAACTAAATAAGAATGAAATTTGTCCATTGCATATACTACTACTAAGAGCTCTTTTTCAATTGTTGCATAGTTGAGTTGAGCTTCATCAAGGGTGTGACTAATATAGTAAATGGCATAAAATTTCTTTTCCTTTTGTTGCCCCAACACAGCCCCAACAATATAGTCACTTGCGTCACATATGATCTCGAGTGGGAGGCTTTAATCTGGCGATTGCAAAATAAGTGTTATGATTAAAGCTTCCTTTAACCTATGAAAAGCATCAAGACAAGTATCATTAAATTCAAAAGGAACATCTTTATCTAGCAAATTAGTCAAGGGTTTAGCAATTTTAGAAAAATCTTTAATAAAGCGATGATAAAACTCAGGGTGACTACGAAAACTCCTTATCCTTTTGACAAAAGTGGGTGGTCAAAGTCTTTCAATCACTTTAATATTAGCTTTCTCTACTTGGATTCCTTTTCAAATACAATATGCCCAAGCACCACACCTTTAGTCACCATAAAGTGACACTCCTCCCAATTAAACACTAGGTTAGTTTCCTTACAACGTTGTAACACTTAGAAAGATTATCCAAACATACATCAAATGAAGAACCATACACAAAAAAAAATCATCCATAAGAACCTCCATAATGTCCTTAACAAAATCAGAAAATGTAAATATCATGCATCTTTGAAAAGTGGCGGGTGCATTACACAAGCCGAAAGGCATTCTTCTATATGCATATGTTCCATATGGACATTTAAATGTGGTTTTTTCTTGATCATTAGGATGAATAAGAATTTGGAAAAAACTTGAATATCCATCTAAATAATAAAAGAATGAATGATTTATAAGTCTTTCTAAGAGTTAATCAATGAAGGGTAAAGGAAAGTGATCTTTCCTAGTGGCTTTATTCAATTTCCTATAGTCAATGCACATACGCCAACCTGTGACAGTCCTAGTGGGAATCAATTCATTATTCTTATTTTTTACCACTGTCATCCCTCCTTTCTTAGGGACTACATGGATTGGACTAACCCAATTACTATCTAAAATAGGATAGATATCCTAGCATAAAGTAATTTCATTATTTCCTTCTTGACTACCTCCTTCATACGGGTTCAATCTTCTTTGGTTCTCAATGGAAGGTTTAGAATGTTCCTTCATATGAATCCTATGCATGTAAATAGAAGGGTTAATTCCCTTAAGATCATCAATGGTGTACCTTATAATTTTTCTATGAGGTCTAACTCTTCTAAGTAATTTTTCTACTTATTCATCATTCAACTTAGCATTCATAATAATAGGACAATTATAATTTGGACTAAGGAAAGCATACCTCAAAGATGAAGGAAGAACTTTTAACTCTACCTTAGGTGCACTTTCTTCTTTTAAGGTATTTACACAATATAGATTGGAATTTAAAGGCTCATACCTAGTTGATTGCCTTATGTTTAGTACGGGACTAGCATTAAGATAATGATTATACATTACTACCTCTTGATTTCTGTCATCTTGCTTCATATCATGGACCAAGCATACTCCAAGTGGATCATATGTGAGTTGTTGTTTAAAAATTTCTTGCACACAACTTTATATTGTATCAACTCTAAAACATAACCCCATTGTTGAGATTTTCTTTATCATTTTGAACACGTCAAATTCTACTTTATTGTCCCCAATTTTAAGAAACTTTTTTCCTCTCTTAACATTTATTATTACACCAACTGTAGTTAGGAAAGGATGTCCTAAAATTATTGGAATTTGTTAATCCTCTTCCATCTCTAAGATGATAAATCGTCGGGCACATAATAGTATTCCATAAGGATAGATGATGGATCTATCTACAAGTTGTAGTGACACCGTTATTGGTTGTGGTTCTTTTATATTCAAACGCCTACAAAAAGAAAGAGGCATTATGCTCATAATTGCACCCAAATCACAAAGAGACTTACCAATAAACTTATTCCCAATAATGCAAGGGATAATGATACTCTTTAGATCTTTAATCTCTTGTGGAAGCTTATTTTGGATAATAGCATTGCACTCCTCATTGATGGGAATGGTTTCATTATCTTCCCACTTCCTTTTCTGAAAGATGATGTCCTTATAAAACTTGGTGTAAGTGGGCATTGTATTTATCACGTCCAAGAGTGATATGTTGAGTTTAAGTTGCTGGAATGACTTCATGAACTTCTCAAATTGCTTATCCTACTTAGATTTTTATTGTCCTTGAGGAAAGGGTAGTGGTAGAGTGTGGCTCGATGTTTCCTTCTTCTCCTCATTTTTCTCTTGAACCTTTTTGTTCGTTTTCTCCTTCTCTAGAGATTTTTGTACAACACTATGAACTTGCTTTTTGGTCTCAACTTTGAATAATTATTTTCCACTCCAAAGTGTTATTACCTTTGCTTGCTCCTTAGGAAACTTAGGTTGACTAAGCAACATACTACTTTATCTTGAGCTGGAAGCTTGAGATGCAATTTGGTTTTCTAACATCTTGTTATAAGTAAAAGGTTGGCTCATTTGAGAGGTTAGATTTTTTATGGTCTCCTTTTGTTCTTCTTGATCCTTTAAGAATTTTTCCATCATGTTGCCTAGGTTAGGCTTACTCTTTTGATGTTGATGGAAAGAACTCTTTTGTTGGAAACCCGATAAAGGTGGCTTAAATCCTTGGTTGGCATTTTGAACTCCTCCTTGGTTAAACCATGAGAAGTTATGGTGGTTGTGCCATATTGAATTGTATATGTTGGAGTAGGGTTTCCTTTGATTCCTTTGGAAATTGTTGAGTGCATTAAGTTGCTCAATGGAAGGGTTTTAAGAAGAGAAACTCCCTTGACGCTCTAGAGTTGAGTGCCCTCCTCCGTAATACTCATAAAAGTAAACAGACATTGGATTTTGTACTTTGGTTAAGGCTTCCAATTTCTTTGTGAGCATATCAATCTTTGCATTAAGAAGGTTCCAACTATCCACTTTATGCATCCCTATAACTTTCTTTGGTTACTTCTTTCTCCATGCCATAAGTAATTGTTAGATGCCATAATCTCAAGCAAGTTGAATGCATCATCGGGTGTCTTACTCATGAATGAGCCTTGAGAAGTAGCATTAATAGTGATTCTCATTGGCTCAGTAAGTCCTTAATAAAAGGTTTGAATGAGCAGCCATTGTGGAATTCCATGGTGAGGACATTGGCATTATATATCTTTGAATCGCTCCCATGCTTTATATAAGGATTCACTATGGTGCTAAATGAAGCTTGTGATCTTTTATCTAAATTTTACTGTCTTGCTTATTAGGAAATACTTGCTCAAGAATGCCTTTGATAATGTGTCCCATGTGGTAATGGACTATGAAGCCAGAGAGTGTCACTATAGTTTGGCTTTATCCCTTAAAGAAAAAGGGAATAATCTTAGCTTTATTGTATCTTAACTAACCCTATTCATTTTAAATGTGTCACAAATCTCCAAAAACTGAGCAAAATGAGCGTTAGGATCTTCGCTTAAGAGACCTCCAAATTGGAAATGTGAAACCATCTAAATAATTGCTTGTTTGATCTCAAAAGTGTTGGCGTCTACAATAGGTTTCATAATATTGTTGTGGGTATCTCCTGGGTTAGGCATCATATACTATTAAAGAGGACGATTCCTTACTGCTTGATTTTTAGCCATCTTTTGCTTTTTTTTCTCGCACTTTTCCTATCGATTTTTCTTGCACGATCTCTCAATTTCAAGGTTGATCTCTTCTAAGTTTGTCCCCTTAGATCGAGTGTTCATAAACTAGTAAATATCACCTAAAAATCAATAAGCTAAACAGGTAAGACTAAATGAAAGAATACTAGTCTAAAAGAAGTAAAAATTAAATTAATATCAATATTATCAGTCCCTGGCAATGGCGCCAAAAACTTGTTGTGATTTCAAAACTCGCAAGTGTATGGATCATGAATTATAGTACAAAAATATCGTTCCCACGAGAACTGTATATTGAGTACCAATATTTTTACTTATGTTCTGAGCTTGTAAATTAAATAAAAGTGAATTTTTTAATAAAGATAATCAAAGCAATTTAATTAAATTATAATCAAATAATAAAAAGCTTAAAGCCTAGGTTTAGTTTCACTATTTCAATTTTGATCATGAACATGTTAACAAACAAAAACAATGATTTCAATTAAGGATAATTGTTTTAAAATACCTAAAGACTCTCTCGAGTTCAATTAAACATGTAAAGATTAAAGTTTAACCTACTCTCGTGGTTAAGAAGTTAATATAAACTCATTAAGTTTCTTAACAATTAATTTACCACCGTAGACTTATGCCTACTATCATGATTTCCCGTAGAGCTGACTTACTCTTATGGTTGAGTGGTCTAAGTCCTATGAGTTTTAAACCAATAAATTCTCTTAACTCTCATTGGTGAATTTACTCATAAATATGCAAACAATCTAGCTAAGAATGAAAGCATAAAATAAGTTCAACTCAAAGAATTAACTGAAAGTCAAATATAACAATAGAAACTCGTGTTCAATCACATAATGAAATAATTACTCCTAACCCATAACTCTAAATGAAATTTAGCCATGCATGATCCTGGCGAAACACACGAACATAATTAAAGAAATTATAACAACGAAGAAACAAAGATAAAACTCTTTTGAAGCTCCTGCTTATTGCCTCTGTCTCTCAACTCTATCCACACCTCTATTTGTCTAAGTTCATCCCTCTCTCTCTCTCTTCTCCCTTCTCCTCTGTCTGTCTTTTTATTAGGTAGGGTTGATGAGATTCCTCTTTGCCTTTGATTCCTTTCTCTTACATCATTGATAGATAGCCCCCAGTTATATTGAGCACATGCACCTATTATATGCCCACCATCATTTGCGTATGCTATGCTATCACTCTTATTAGTCATTGGTGAATCATCACTCTTCAAATCAAATTTGTTGACAAAGGTGTTACAACAACTCAGTTCTTTGACAATGTACAGTTATCACAACAACTCATGCACTTGTACGTCCACCATATACGCTCACCACTTTATGTCTTATGCTTCCAGCTGGTATGCCCACTACTTTATGATTTTATAATGGTTTGTATCATGGCTTAACTCATGGTTTCAGTAAGGTATGCAAACTTATTTTCTAATTTTAATTTTTTGTCAGGGCTTTCGTCATGGCTTAGTCAAGCCCTTATGCATGTTGTATTGTGATGCATGGGACATGCACATGGTTTGGATCATGGCTTGAGCAAGCCATGATGCATGCCATGACACTTCCACTTTACTCAATTTCTCATTAGACATGGCTTGGGCAAGCCATGACGTATGCCATGACACATACACTTTAGACTTAACCACAACAAAAAACAAAAAATTAATTAATATCAAACAAAAACTCCTTAAAAATATACTTTAAGTAGTAAAATCCTAATTAAATTATAACAGTAATATATTTCCTATTTAAACTTATTTTCTATTCAATTTTTATTTAATAATTCATTAGAATTCAACTCAAAAACATGGAAATATTATACACATCACCTTTAGCATTAGCTTTTTAATAAGTTGCATAATATTTACGGATTTGATGATGTTTTTCATGTTCATTTGTAAAGGGAGAATACATGATCTTGTCACCAAAAAAGCTAATGATATATAAATTCAATTAAAATTTCAAATGAATCTTAAACCTGGATATGAGCATTTAGCTCAAAAAGTCAGTGCCACTCGCACTTGAAAAATAAAACCATCAGATTCTGCAGTTAAATTAGACACCAATATGTAAGTACCAAAACTTATATTTTCTTTGGTCAAATATTGAAATTAAGCCATTCCTGAATTTGCTTCAAAACCAACTGATGATAACAGTAGAATTGCCGATCTGTGTTCCATATGTAGTGATAGCACTTCTTTTTACTTCATGAACAGTCAAGATTAGGTCCCTATAAGAGTTTTTTATTTATTTTATTTTTTTCATCGCTCTAGCTTCATAGGAAACATGGGTGAATCTAGAATAAAACTTAGATAGGAGACAAAAAGTTATATATTAAAAAATATATATTGTAGAGACAATGTTTATGTTTTTTTTTAATAAAGAGTTCTTCTACAGTGTGTGTATATATGCAATTATATTAACTCTAATGTAATTATAATTATTAATATGTATTATACAATAAATATGTATTTAGTATAAATAAATTTCACAAAATTTTATACAATTCATTTATAAATCTAAGAGTATTTGGTTTAAATTAAAACTTTATGAAATTTATTTCTAATTCTACTGCTTAATTTTTTTTAAGAAATACTTACTACTAAACTAAATTCTTATGATTTTTAAATAAATTTATTTTATACAACATTCATTTAAATCAAAAACACTTCATTAATAAGAATTTATTTGTAAATAAATTATATTTAAAATTCATTATAAAATTTTTTCTGGTGGAATTGAGTCAAATAAGGGATAAAAATTATAATTAAATGACAAGTAATTTAACGTTTTTTTATTTCATTTGTATATATGGATATATGTATACCGAAGAAGGATTCACTAAGTGTAGATAAAAGTTCAGAAAGCTACTTAAGAAATATAAGGAATGTAGATACTCCATTAAAGAGATGTTGATAAAGGAACTTCATATTAAAACAATTCATACCATCATATTCTAGTCTTAAGGCATTGGGTGGAAAATCCAGATCCATATCTCCCAAGCTTACTTTCACACACTACAAGCATTGTAATCTAGATTATTACATCTTGAAGTAGAACAGAGTACTATTATTAGCATCTTATCTACATGGTCAAGCAAGAAGCAATGCAAAGCAAACTTCTCACAGTAGGACCATCATCAGTGCAGTGAGAACCATGAACCTGAGAAAATAAAGTAGGCCTTTTAGATTCAAACAGGAATGAGATATAGTGGGCTTAGCAAAATTGCTCAAAAGCAATTTTTGGACAATGCATCGAGAAATAGATCACAGGCTCAACCTTTCAAGAACAAGCCTTTTTGTAGAATGAACACCATATTCTCCAAGTTTATTTCTTCTTTTTTTCTTTTATCCCCACTTTTTTCCATCCATACACATGAATGGAAGACAACGTTTGTATGTTACTAGACTTAAATCTCAGAACAATTTGTACCATCCTACGCAAGGTGAAAAACGCAATCATTGAAGGTCAACAAAATACATATATATATATATATATATTAAAAATTGCAATTTTTTGACATTTTATAAATTTTTTCTAATTTTTAAATTTGGTTAAACTATTTTAAATTGACCAATTATTTACAATTTTAGCACAATTTGTAATTTGGTCAAATTAATAAAAAAAATACATATGTCGCTATCTGAAAATAAATGACTTTAGATATCACATGCACATTTTTTAAAATTTCAACAACAAAACATATTGTGCTAAAATTATAAATTATTAGTAAAATAAGAATATTTTTGCCAAATTTCAAAGCTTTGAAGAAATCTATTAAAAAGGCAGTAAAAATTGTGATTTTTGATATGAATATGCCTTGAAAATATGTTATAGCCATGTTGTCACCTTTTCATGACATGTTGATCGGCTCAAGGCTTGGCAACTTAAAGGGTTCTTGTAGGTCTGGATTGATGGGGAACATGTGACATTGCGCGAATTGCGCCATTAACTGGTCCACGAGAACCAGGGCTACCATGGCTTCCACTACAGGCACAGCTGCATCCATGACAGTCAAAAAAAAAAAAAAAAAATACAATCCATCAGAGAATAAAAAAACTGAAGGAGACTAAGGCAATTAGAGATTAATATTTAGACATGCCTCGTGGAGCAACACAAGGATCATGGCGACCACGAACAACTAATTCTGTCTCCTTTTTATCTCTAGTCACTGTATGTTGCTTCTTCTACAGTAAGTAACAAGAAGTTAACGTACCAAGGCTCAAACAGGTGAAAATTTTGAACCACAAGTCACATTACACGAAAGCCACGCAGGACATGACAATTTCAGCTAATAGGGTTTTTATATTAGAAACTTTAAGAAACTTTTTTGGAATATTTCGGGATTGTTTTAAAATTTAAAAAAAAAAATTAAAAGGTGCATTTTTAGCTTGAAAATAGTATTTAATTTGAACATATTACTAACGTATTTCTTTAATCTTTCTAAATAAAAAAATAAATTTGAAAGCATTTTTAGCTTGAAAATAGTATTTAATTTGAACATATTACTAACGTATTTCTTTAATTTTTCTAAATAAAAAAATAAATTTGAAACATATTTCGATATTTTTCTTAACTAAAAAACTAATTCACAGTTATGCTATTAATTGATTTTATTGAATAATTTTGAATATTTATAAATAAAATTATATTTATATATTTTACAAAATTATTTATATTCTTCTATATTTTTAATATTTACACACTTTTTTTTATATTCCACTTTCACTTTTTTTTTATCTTTCCACTTTCAGTATTTAAAAAAAATTATCTTATCATATATATATATATATATATATATATATATATATATATTCACATTTTTCCATTTTCATGTTACAGTGCTACTTAGGTCTTGTGCATGCATAGGTGGCATTAAAGGCACTACTATTAATCCTGACGGAAATATCTTTGGCAAGAGCTGAAGCACAGGACAACAAATTCAGTAAAATAGGAACTTACTCCTATTATTGTAGGTGTTGGCTTGAAAGCAATCCTCATGTTGATAATTTCACCGTTGGATATGCCTCCCTGCCCATCAGTACAGGACAAGTTTTTTAAGGCTCAACTAAGAATATCTTGCTATATAGGCCCGAAAACAGAACTGTAGATCCTGCAGCAAGAAATCACATACCTGTATTCCACCAGAACGATTTGTTCTTGTCCTGATTTTTCCATGTTCATTCATGTAAAATTCATCATTGTGTTCACTTCCAGTCATAAAAGTGCCTGCAAGGATTTTTATTAACTCACGTTAAGACCAAGATCTTACTGAATTCAATTGAAAAGCAACATGGAGCAGGCAGTAGCTTAGAAGAATGCTATCACGGTTGCCGAGTTCTTAACCTGCGAATCCACTGCCGAATTCAAAGCCAATTGTTGCAGGTATTGAAATGATAGCTTTAGCCAGCTCAGCTTCTAGTTTGTCAAAGACTGGTGAGCCAAGCCCCTGCCATAGGATTCCAGAACTTAATCCTAAGAAAACAATTGCTTGTAATGAATAATACACAGTCATAAATTTTTACGAGTCAAGAAACAGCTTCATAATACATCAGACATTAATGGTATATATGAACATTTACGGAACCATAAACGAAAATGAACACATGCAGTTGCACTTGTGAAACCACTAGCATTAATACATCACAGAGAGGGATGAAGGTTGAGACTAACACGTGGAACATTCCTCACAATGCATGTGACAACACCACCAACAGAATCGCCTGTCACTCGGATTGCGTCAATGGCTGCAGTCATTTTCTCTGCATATTCAGGATCAGGACACCTGACGATATTGCTCTCAATCTGTCAACATTTTACAGATGCTTAATCAGAGAATAGCTATCTCATTAGTGGAGACCAGTTAAATAACAAGTCGGCATGCTGGTTGGGACAAAACTGAGTAAAAAATTATCAAGAATCAATCTGAGATAGATTTAAGTTACAACTACAACATAACTTGAAATATGCATATATTGGTTGAATCTGAGAATCTGAGATCAACAAAAAGTTATCAGAAGATAACAAAACTTGTCAAAAGCTAAGATAACAAATGCATATTTTGTTCAGAGTCAACTGCAGATGAGCTGAAACACCAATCTGATGATAATTATTTATGTGGAAGAACCAAAATTAAGTAAAGCAACTAAAAAAAATATTAACCAGCAGTAATACCTGATCAAACGTTAGATTCTCGTAATTGACCAGATCCTCTGGAAGTACAACCTTATGAACTTGGGAGACAAAGGCAAGGATCTGAAGATAAGATGTAGGAAATAAGAATCATATAGCATTCTAGCAATAGCAGCAGAAGTTAATTACGCCACGAGAAGAACACGGCAAACTAAAACCAATTCAAAAACAATCGAATCCTTTATCAAGTAGATGGATGCTATGAAGTTAAAAATGGTGAATTGCAGCATGATAGTATACTACTGATAAATTGGACCAGAAATTTGCTATATAGTTGATAGTTAAAGTTCATCATTTTATCGTATCAAAAGGACTTGACTTAAGGAAAGAAACAAACCTCAGTTCCTGAAATTTGCTCGAGAAGTTTCTTTGCGACAGCTCCTGGTGCAACTCTTCCAATGGTCTCCCTTGCTGATGATCTACCCCCACCCTTCATTTAAAAGAACTGACGTTAATAATTTGTCATTCCAAAAAAATTTTGCTGCATTAACAATAATACCAGAAGTACTATTGTGTCATTTTGATGTTTAAAGACATTACCTGCACTGCTCTAACTCCATACTTCATGTCATAAGTTGCATCAGCATGAGAAGGCCTGTAAGCCATTGCCATTTCCTTGTAAAACTGAAAATCCAATGACATCAATTGAAACCTTTTCACCATCTTAGACACAATTAAAAGAGCATCAACCAAATATAATGTAACACATCTAACATTCGTTGGTTCAAGTGATAAGAAGTTGGATTTTCTTCAATAAGATTTCAAGTTTAGTTTTTTATATGAAAAAAGAACAATAATACTATGTATTGTTACAAGCAACATGAATAGCACGTGGATACACATTGATGATTTTTCATTTTTATCTCTACACTTTTTTAGTGGCCCATAAAATAAGAAAAAATAAATAAATATACGATTTTTTCAATATAATATTTATATCGCTTGTAACGACATCTAACATTAATTATGAAAAATGCTAAAGAGATTTTACCCTAGCCTACTTGACTCTAAAATAGCTGGGGCCCATGTGACTATTGGACCAGGGGACATATATACTTTACAAACTACATTGTACTAGCATTCAATCATCCTATTCCTATACATGGACTGGATTATATAACACTAGAAACTCACATCGCCTCCCAGATCAGTATTTGGTACAAACACATGGATGGGTGTTCCAGTAGTCACTCCTGTAGATAAGATATCATGCATAACAGTATCAGTTCATAGATTAAGAGAACAACACAATATCAAAAAAACACAGATCAACAATTATATTACAAAAACTAACCTTCAGAGACACCTGATAATATTCTGCAAGTATCAGTCTCTTTTCGAGGGGAAGTGATTCGACTCTGAGCTGGCCTCCTGCACAAGTTAAACTATTATTTAACTGAAAGAAACTTGAAAAACACAGACATCGAGTTCAAACTTTGATGTCAACCAAAGTTCTCAAATCTTTGCTAATGAGAACCAAGCTCTCAAATTACACCAACCTTCTGTCAAGATCCACTTGCAAATCAGCTTCTGAGAGAGGGATTCGAGGAGGGCATCCATCGATCACACAACCAACACCACCTCCATGAGATTCTCCATAAGTTGTAACACGAAAATGGGTACCAAATGAACTCCCTGCTGCACGTATTTCTGTTGTGAAACAGGCCAAAAACATTCAGAAAAAAAAAATTCCGAAATTTATCAAACTAAGCAAACGCAAATTCATATCATATTTCCTACATAAAACGTCAGAACAAATTATCTAAGTTGATATTTATAGCACCAAAACTCATGCTCAAGATCTATGTTGCCCAAATTTGAATTAAACAAGGTTTTCCATGATAAATACACCATCTACTAAAACTAAAATTAATATCTTCCTGGAGCAACACTCATCCTGAGTAATGCAAGAGATAGTTGGCCAGGTGTAGCTACAACGCTATGCATTATTGGCTACATGGTCAAGATCATAGCATATGATAAAGCATTCACATGAGCATAATAGTTGGCCAACTTGCTCGCAACCGGACAAAGCTTCTAAATTGTAATTAATCTCAATTCTCAACGCAATCACACAAAGGTAACAATAAAATAATCAGTTGTACTTCACACGTTAAAAAAAAAAAAAGAAAAGAACAAGGCCTTTCTCATAAAACGTAGCAAAAAAGAGTAGAGCATACTTAAACAGACTTCTTTTCTTTTCTTTTCTTTTCTATTGAAATGTTAACAAGAGACAAGATCTCTCGTGGGTATAAATTACCAAACTCAAATAAGCCCCAAAATGTTTAAAAATCAAGGAATGCTTGTAACTCTTGAACAACAAAAATGATTCCCATAATCATGCATAGAAATTTTTTTAAAGAAAAGAGAAAGGTGCTATCACCGAGCTTTCTTGCAACCCGAACGGTGGCGTTCATGGAAAGTTGCCGGAACGGCAGAGAAGAGCCGACGAGGCAAGGCATGGACACTGCAACACTAACAGGATAAGATGGCATTGTGGTGCGATCAGTTTACTGTCTCTAGCAATTAAAACAGTAATGGAGGGAGAAGATGGAGTAGAAGCCACTTTTATATATTTATTTTTAACTAATCCATGTTCAACGGGTGGATTCCCGTAAACCCATTAATATAAGAGAGGAAAATTACTGTATCTTGACAAATTCTGACAGCCAATATAACTCATTTGAAGTTTTTTTAAAAAATATTACATCCATTGTTATACCATTTAAAATTTTAAATATATCATTATTAATATAAATTACAAATCATAATTTACATTGAAAATACATAATTTATTTAGAAAATAAATAAATATATATAAACATGTTTCATGTAGAGATTAAATCCAAAATCTTAATCTTGAAGCTTCAACACATTAACTAATTGAGTTGTAATTGAGTTGGGCACCATAATGAGTTGAGTTGGACAAAAAAATTTCTGTGTTTTGTTTTGGTCTAAGAAAAAGACAAGGGCTGAGCTTCTAGGCCCCACGGAAGCAACAAGGCAGTAACTGGAGAGTGGAGACCTGACCGGAGCCTTATTTCCACAAACTACTACACAACAAATGTTCTTAAAATTACTTAAAAAAGGAGAATAGAGTTTGTTACACCATTCCTATCATAAATTTAGGTTATATTTTATTTTAATATTAAAATTTTAATTTTTATCTTTTTAATTTCACAAATTTTATTTTTATTTTAAATTAAAATATCTCAAATATATCCGATCAAATTTAACATACGTAACAGCTAAAATAAACATATTTTTAATATATTTATTTTGTAAGTATTTCATTAAACAATTTAATCATTTTATTGTCCCCAACAAACAAACTTTACTGTGGATCCCATAAAATAAAATTTTAGCAAATTTTATTTTTTGAAGCCCACAGGTGATTAGGTCACTAAATGGAATGTTCACATGGTAAATATACTAAAAATATATTTATTCTAATTATCATATATACTAAATTTTATCAAATACATTTGAGATATTTTAACTTGAAATAAAAATAGAATTTTTGAGACCAAAAAGAAAAAAATTAAAAATTTGATACCAAAGTAAAACATTGTCTAAAATTATAATACCAACGGTGAACTAAACCTAAAGAAAATGATTAATGTACCTAGAGGTGAGCAAAACCAACCCAACCTGATTACCCGACCTGTAACCGACCCGAAAATAGTCGAGTCATATATCATTTTATAACTTTGTTATGTCTTCAGTTGAAACCGACCTAACCGAAAACCCGAACTTTAACTATACAATATATATTTTTATAACTAATATGAGATAACATAGTAATTGAAGTAAAGTGACGAGATTTCAATCTTCATTCTTATAGTGCCACTTTTCTTTTTTGATTTTTTCAATTTAATTTTTTCAATTGAAAAAATTGACCAAAAGGTAATAAAATGGGAACTCAAACCCATTTGGCCATTGGAAATACTTTGTTTTTTCATTTCTTTTATTTTATATATTATTGTTTCAGATATTTAAAAACCGACGGAAGTCTTGAATAAAATTATTGGTTCGGATCGATTTTTAAATTTTAAAAAAAATTCCAACCTGACCTGACTAGACTGATGCTCACCCCTAGATGTGCCAACCAAAATGATATATCTCCCAAGCACCGACATCAACACTGTATCCCTTGTTCCAACATTTTTCAAAAATATCATTAATTTATTTTATAATTATAGTAATAATAAATATATAAATAAATTAGTTACAAGTTCTAAATGTTTAAATTATGGCACAACAAATTCATCAATTTTCTTTTAAATTTTTAGATTACATAGTATTTTTTATAATTACTTTATCTTAAAATAAAGTAAGAAAATTTATTTAAATTTATAAAAGATATAAAAATTTTATCTTACTTTTGAAATAATATTATTTTACATAAGTACAAGAATTAGTATTTTTTTTAATAACTTAATATATTTTTTGTTGAATTGTTACTTTATAATAAAATTAAACCATTTTTATGAAATTGATTTTTCTTATTATAGAATTTTTTTCTAAAATGTTAATTAGTGCCACTTTATTAATTGAAAATGTTTTTTTAATTGGTATTTTTGCAACAAAAAAAATCTTAATTTATGAAAAAAATTATATTATTTACGGAAAAACATGAATTTTTTTTTTTGAAACAACATTGTATTTTCTAAATGTAAGAATTAATATTTTTTTATTCTAACTTGATATATTTTCTTGAACTATCACTATTTTTGGTTAATTAAAAATAATTTTATGAGAAAATAGTTAAAATAATTTTGCTTTATATAATTACGCAAATTATAAAAATTAACTTCGGAAAAATGGTTTATCTTTCTATATAGCAACAATTTAATATATAATAGAGAAGCAATAATTTTTATATTTATGAAAAATGGTGTTATTTAAAAAAAAAATTATCATCCACATTATTCATAAATTTAAATAAATTTTCATAAATACAGTATATTACTTTATTTAAAAATAATAATTTTAGAAACCACTTTTAGTTAATTATTAAAAAACTAAAAATTTCAAAAAATAAAAATAAAAATAAAAATTTCAAAAAAAAAAGATAAAAGAGCTTGAGGAAAAAATACGATTCCTTTAATCATGCATTTAAAAAGAATTGCATCACCGAGCTTTCTTGGAACCCGAACGGTGGCATTTATAGAAAGTTGCCAGAAATCAGACGAAAACACTAACAGGATAAGATGGCATCGTGGTATGGTTACTGTAACTGTTTCCAATAATTAAAACAGTAATGGAAGAAAGAAGATGAAGTACATGCTACTATGCTTTCGTGTGTTCTCTTCTTTAACTAAACACTACAACAAACAACTAATAAGGTACCGACCGAAATTTAAAGGACTATTTTTTTAATATTATATCTAAAATTTAATAGACTTTTATTAATTGAGTTTGATTCGGATAAAATTATAAAAACGGTAAAAATTCTAATTTAATAAAATTATGTAAATTTAAAATATTATTTAAATAAATATGCACAATGGTTATTGATACAATGTAAATTAAAAATTTTGATAAAAAATAAACTCATTGTCACCTACTTATTAAACATTGGTAAGCATTTTATACCTGTTAATAAAAATAAAACATACATATATGTATTAAAAATGGCCAAAATAACAATTTTCCTCGTGATTTTAGATGTGAAGTTCAATTAGCTTAAAATTAATATTCAAGCCAATTACCTCATCAATTTGGCAAATTTAGTGAACTAGTCCAAATTAGTTTTTTAAAAAATTCAATTCAATCTAAAATAACTTTTTTTTAACTAATTCACTATAAAACTTTTATACATTAACTAATTAGATCCAATTTATTAATTTGTCAAATGTGCAAAACATAAATTAGTAAAAAATTAATTTTTAATTTTTCTAGAAATTAATATTCAATTTAAAAATAACTAAAATAAATTATTTGAATATAGAAAAATATAATAAGTTTAAATTAAAAGGATCAATTATTTTAATAAAAAATTGAGAAGTTGAATACATAGATGCAATTTATTTTTTTTAATTTTGAATTTTTAAAATAATTGATAATTTTGATTTCATTTTAGTAAAAAGTTTTTAAAAAATAATTTTTATTTTTATTTTCAAAATTTTCTATTTCTTTAAGGTGAATATATGATTTAAATTAAAATAAATTAAAAAAATAAATAATATTTAATGATTTAATTATAGTTAAAAAAATTTTATGTTCTCAATCTTCAATTTTTATTCACATACTTTTATATACTTTTTAATATCTAAACACCTAAAATTAAACAATGAAATATTAAATATAATAATTTTAAAACCATAACTATTAGTATTTAATTATTCTATATGAACATTATGCGACGGTAATTAAAAAGTTGAATAGATGCAACTTATTTTTAATTTTTAATTTAAAAGTAATTAATCATTTTAAATCAATATAAAATTTTAAAAAATTAATTATATTTTTCTATATTTTATTTTTATTTTGAATTTTATTTTAATTTAAATATTAATTTCAAAAAATATAAATTTTAAATTTAATTTTTACTAATTTATATCTTGCATATCTTAAAAGTTGATAAATTGAAACTAATTAGTGAATATATAAAAATTTTGGATGAATCACTTAAAAAATTTACTTTAAGCTGAAAAAAATTAATATAGACTAATTGACAAAATTTGCCAAATTGAAAAAATAATTTACCAAAAAGTTAATTTTTGGCCTAATTACTATTGCGTTCAAGTTTAGAAACCACATTCCTACTTTAGCCTACTGAAAATCGGATTCTAAAATATCTTTGTTTTTATCATTTTATTTCAATTAACTTGCATTGGTAAAAGCTGGAGCATAAACGTTAGTACCTTTTTTTTTTTTTTTTTTGAATTGGGAAAATAGATTAAATTAATGGTTCTCAAGAGCAATTACATCCAAAAGAAAAAATGGAGATGTAGACCACTCCATATGACCAGACAAGGAATGAGCAGCCTTTGCACAAAGATGTGTTGCTTCATTCGTTGATCGACAATGAACAAAATTAACATTCATTTTGCTAAAATGCTTAAGAAGAAAGCAACAGTCTTCAATAGTCAGATCAAAAGAAGAAACATTCCCAGAGTCTTGAATACAGGCGACCACTTGCAGTGCATCAGATTCCATAATTATAGGGCCACTATAGAAATTCTTCAACCAACTTAACACCTGGCGATTGGCTAGGGCTTCAGCATCCCTAACAATGAAAGCTCCATGCACCGGAGTTCAGAGAGCTCGAATAAACTTCCCAAGTAAGTCTCGAATTACACTACCCACTCCTATCTTGTTTTACTCATTGATACCCCATATAAGTATCCTATTATAATAAAGGTTATAATCCTTAAAGAGGAAGAATGCTTGAATAAGAAGAAAGTTTGATAAGGAAGCCTATTCTCTTCTAAACAAGGAAATCCTACATGACTAAGGAATCCTATTCTTAAAAGGTTTGAGCAACACCCTTTTCCTATAAATATGACATCTCATGTCATGTATTCACTCATCTCCTAATTCATCATCTCCACATAACATTACACTCTATATCAAGACATCATTCCATCACCTCATCATACAAGCAGTCATCCTTTATTCTTTATTTTATTCTACTTATTCACTTTATTATATTCTTTTCTATACGAATATTGACTTAACCTTTAGAGTGTTTATGGGGGAAACCCCCCCCCCCCTTCATCCTTTCTACTCATTAATACAGGTTCCATAAGCAAGCAATTTAATTTGGAGTTATCAAGTGATGCTATATGTGGGAAACTAGCTTGTCTTATTAGCTAAAGATAATTAAAAAGCTAGGCAATCAAATTAAGTTTTCAGTTATCTTGCTCGCTGGAACCAAAAGCTTTATGACCTTAACTCCGAAGGCATGTAAGCATGAAAAGATGCATCCGTTAGATACAACAGGTATATCTATTAATTAAAAAAATCAAGGCATTCACAACCTTGTATGGGGAGTCAATTTACGATTACTAGCCCATGCTACAGTCCAAGATTTTATCATGTTTTTGGAGGGCAGCATAGTAGTTTGGTTTCTCTTACTTCATGGGGTGATAACACTCATTTATTTTGAGAGTATCTTCTAAGTTAAGTTGAAGCTTTTAACAGAAAGTTTTGAGCAAGAGTTCATGAAGTCTGAGTTTAAAACAACACCTTATATCAGTATCACCAAGATTTGTTCAAGTTGAATTTGCCTCGGAGCTATGCATAAAATCCTTTCTTTCAAGCGTTGCCATTTGTCACGACCCAAAACAGGGGCCATGACCGGCACTAGGGAACGGGAATTCTTTCGAATCCGGAACCCGAAGCAAGCCTAAAAATAAAATAAATATGCAATAATAACCATAAAAATATAATATGCAGCGGAAAATAAAAATCATAAATATTACCATATCATCCATATCAACTGGATTTAATTCAAAACTCATCACATCGCATATATAATCTCATAAATGTATAATCTTTATACAAATCCAGTTTTACTATAATACATCTCTTTAAAACAAATACTTTATTTCACAACTACTGAAAATCACAACTACTGAAAATCACAACTACTGCAGTGTCTAGATAAAATAAATAAGACTCAAGTATATAATTTACATAAAGAAGCCGGGGCGGAAGAAATCCGGCGTATCGACCTGCTACTGAGGTCTGAGGAAGTTGACTCTCTTGAAAAATAGTCAACGGAGGGGAGTCAGACCTCACTGAGTGAATTACTATAATATATATACATACACTCTAAGTGATAATGCATACAGTCAACGGTATATGAGTAATATGTATATATACAGGCAAGTTCATACAGATGCAGAAAAATCATTTTATATATTTTGTCTGAAAATCATCTTTTATGAAGAATCACATAGAACCCTAGAATATCGCAACCTCAGAAAATAGTGTTAAACAACACTCTAGCCATACAGGCTCACTGATTCCAAATATATCCACTTAATCCATATGGACAGTAGACTGGCCCCGAGACACTAAGTCAACCGAGCTCCAGCAGTCTGACTGCCAGTGTGATTGGCCCCGAGACACTTGGTCAACCGAGCTCCAGCAATCACACCCACAAACCACATCTCACATATATCAATAATCATAATCAAATCGATATCCACAAATAGTCAGTAATAAAGCCTAAATACTATAGGCGTACCGGTACGTACTCGGTCCTAGTGCTACCCACTAGGTAGCACGTTCTATTGATATCCTTCATTCTTAAATATAAAACATTCATTCACAAAAATAAATGATGCATGGATATAAATGAAATAGCAATATAAACCATATATATACCGAAAATATACCAAACATAAACCTGGTATATTTTGAGTATATATATGTCAAATAAATCCAATCAAATCATGAATTAAACTAAAAATATATTTAAAAACATTTTAAATATATTTTATTAATAAAACATGTATATAATTTATTATATACCAAAAATATACTTGAATATAAATCATATTATTTATGCATATTTAGTCAAAATAAAACATGCATTTTCTAAATCATGCATCCTAAGCATATATATATATATAATATAGTAACTCACCTAATGCGCTCCACGAGACGGGTCCGACGGGCCTGGTCCACTAACCCTCGGTCTCGGCGCAACTAAACAAGAAATAATTAATCGACATCAGAATAATCCTAACAGAAATCCTAGAATTAAATCTAGAGTATTCAACACAGAATCGGAAATTAGGGCTCGACTGGATATCACGTTTTACGAGAATTCTACCGGAAATCCGGCAGAACCTCCCCTGTAAAACGGACATCTCTCTACTCAAAAGAGTAGAGTCGACCCTGCAAAGAAAATACACTTCAAAAATAAACACCACAATCAATCACAACCCCTCGGTCGGACTCCAGACTACAGTCCACCGACCGGGGTCCACAAACACATAACATAATTCAAATATACCAAAAATATCCTTAAATCATAAAAATACATTTCATACGTAGAAATTACAAAATAAATCTTGAAACACTGTAAAAACCGATTAAAACTCATTTTATTAGAAAAACCGTATATTATATATATAATTGAAAATAATTCCCGGAAAATAGTTTTAATTAGTTAAAAATACTAAATATTTTGTAGAAATCATTTTTATACCTTAAATAAATATTAAAACCAATTAAATTACATTTTTAGACAATTTAGGGTAAAATTACCAAAATACCCCTATATATATATATACCTAAATTACTTCAAAAATTCACCAAAAATCATACAATTATCCAAAATTAATTTTCTCAACATATTTATCAATAATATCAATAATTAAACTCAATTAACCAATTAAATTCAATTTAAAACACAATTAACTTAATTTTACAAAATCACATAAACTTCAATAAATAAAAATAAATACTTAGAAATTCATAAAAATTCCAAATAAATTTCTATAATTCATTTCAACACCTAATTCAACCATAAACTCCAATTTCATAATTTAAATAATTAATTTCCGAAAATTAGAAAATAATATTAAAATATTCAAAAATACCCAAAAATCCAAACAACCTCCAAAAATTCTGTAAAAACTCATACATGAAGATTAAGCTACCAGGAACAACATTTGTGAAGGAAGTTTCCATGAATCATCCAAATCGAAGCTCAAAAAAATCAAAAACTCAAAGAGGCCGAAAACTTCAAATCGAAACCTAAGCAATTCTAGACCATTTTAGCTCAAACCAAAGCTAGAATAACACTCACCGGAGCTCAAGGAGAAGATAGAGACCGGCGGTGTCGAAAACGGTGGCCGGAGGAGGGAGAAACGGCGGTGAGAAGAATGGTGGTCGGCGCCCGCGGGAAGAAGAAGAAGAAGAAGAAGAAAAAGAAAAAGAAAGAAAAAGGAAAGAGAAAGAAAAAGAAAAAGAAAGAAAAAGGAAAAGAAAAAAAAGAAAAAAGAAAAAAATAAAGTAAATTAAAATAATTAAATATTAATAATTAATTAATAATAAAATAATAAATTTTAATAATTTAATAATAAATAAAATAATCAAATAATAATAAATAAATAATAAAATATTAGGGTAATAATAAACCCTAATTAAATAAATATACACACACAGGCTTTATTTAATAATTTAAAAATATGTATGAGTTCATGCAAACCCGTAAATACATTTAAAATAATTAATAATACATTGTTTACGTGGAAATTTCCCCGAAAATGAAAGTCCCGGGAAAATTTTACGTAAAATACTGAAAATAATAAACAGTAATTAAAATAGGTTTAAAATACATATCAACTCATAAAAATATCGTATAATGCATGAAAATTATTGACACTGTATATCCCGGTACAGTGTAAAAATATTTTTAAAAAACACGGGATATTACACCATTGGAATAGCAGATAAATTCAATCATTGCCATTGATTTTAAGATCACAATAATCACCATTGAGCTTCATCGTAATGGTGTATACGGATTAACATAAACATATACGAACATAACAAAACCAATATATAGTTCTAAGCAGAAGATTGTTATGTCAAAAATCATAAACTAAAACTCTTATCAAAGAGCCCATTAAAATAGAAATTGAAGTTCAGAGTTGACTGATTACAAAAAGCAACTACTGAAGATGAAGCTTATTTATGTGCATGGAGAATATTGCCATAAATTTTATGTTTTCGAGTTACACTATTCGTTGCAGTGATTTGGTCTTTAAAGGACCCCGGATGAACTACACATAGTACCAGCAAGTCTCAAAATTAATTTACAGATGTTCCTACTCACCTAAACTAACCAATAAAATGAGAAGTCTAAAATAAAAACGGTGTCTCAATAGTTTCAAGATTGAAAGTATGCTCTTCAGACAACTAGTTGTTGAGCATAACTCTAATCAAGGTAGGATGAAGATATAATTCATCAAGCACAACTCTAATTAGCAAGTTAACAACCCGATGAAATATTGAGAATCCAAGTGAAGTAGGTTTGACATCATACCCAAGAGCAAAGTGTCACGACCTAAAATAGAGGGCCATGACCGGCGCTAGGGAACGGGAATTCTTTCGAATCCGAAACCCGTAGCAAGCCTAAAAAAAATAAAAGCATGCAATATAATAAAATAAAGAAAATATTTGTGTAGCGAAAATTAAATCTCGAATATAAAATAATTTCTCACTTCCTTTAATAACATAAATCACATCTCATATATAATTAAATCATTAAGTACAAATTTCAGTGTAACACTCTGAGTTTAAAATCTCATACAATTATAATAACAAATACAACTCACGATAGATTTAAGTACAACCACTACTGGAGTATCTAGAGTACAAAATAAATTTAAGTAAGTGATTTACATAATGAAGGCAGAGCAGAAGAAATCTGGCAGACAGGTCTACTGCTGAGGTTTGAAGATGAAGACTCTCCTGAAAAATATCAATAGAGGGGAGTCAAACCTCACTGAGTGAATTATTATAATATATATACATGCATAACTAAATGTCAAATGTAGACACTCAAAGGTATCTATATATATATAGGCAAATACACACAAATGTAAGAAAAATCATTTTATAATGAAAACTATCGGTTTATGAAGGATCAAATAAAACCCTATATTTTCGCAACCTCAAATATCGATAGAACTCAATTTAGTCATACAGGCCCACTTAAAGACAAAATAATTCACTTAGTCTAATTGGATAGTAGACTGGCTCCGAGACACTAAGTCAACCGAACTCCAGTAGTCTGACTATTAGTGTGATTGGCCCCGAGACACTTGGTCAACCGAGCTCCAGCAATCACACTCTTAAACACATCAATCTCAAACATATCAATCAACAAGTCATAATCCACCAATAGGTTAGTAATTTAACCTAAAATCTACTATCGTACCGATACGTACTCGGTCCTAGTGCCGCCCACTAGGAAGCACGTTCTATCGATATCCTTCATTTATATAAAACATACATTCAAGAAAATAAAGGATGCATAATGGTATTTAAAATAAACAAATATACCATATATATACCAGAAACATACCTAAAATAAACTAAGTATATTTCAGGTATATATACGTATAATTAACTTAAATAAATCACAAAACATATTAAATTCAACGAATAATATATTTATAAACAAGCCATATTTATTTGAAAAAGGAAAACATGAATTTATTTCATAATATACCAAAAATATACTTAAATATTCAAATAGGCAATTATGCAAAAACTTATATTTAAAACATAAAATTTCTAAAACATTCACCCTAAGCAATGCATATATATCATAATAACTTACAGTTGTGCGCTCCTCAAGACGAGTCCGACGAGCCTGGTCCACTAGGCCTCGGTCTTGGCGCAACTAACAATAAAATCACAATATGAAAATCAAAATAATTCTAATTTAACTTCTAAAGATTCGATCTAGAATTCTGAACACAGACAGAGAATACGAATTAGACCCGATGTCATATTTTACGAGAATTCTACTGAAAATTCAGCAGAACCTCCTTTGTAAAATGGACATCTCTCTACTTCAAAAGTAGAGCCGGTCCTGGAAGAAAATACACTTCAAAATAGAATTCACAAAACTCCTCGGTCGGACCTCAAACTGCAAATTCCACCGACCGAGGTTCACAGTTCATAAGAAAATACACAACATATATTAAAATTTCAAAAATACCAAAAATACCCTTTTTATACCAAAATATAGAAATTTAAATATTTAAACATTAAAAATAATTATTTCACCAATAATTACTTAAAAACCCTAATATTAATATAATATTATTAAAAATTGATAATTCTCGATAAATTCACAAATATTAATAGAAATTCATTTTATAAATCCAAATTACTTAATTAGTCCAAAAACATACTAAAATATATTAAAAACCCATTTATTTACAAAAATAGTATATTATATATAATTTGAAAATAATTTTTGAAAAATAGTTTTAATTAGTTAAAAATAGTAATTAATTTGTAAAAATTATTTTTATACCTCAAATAATTATTAAAACCAATTAAAATTAATATTTAACTAAAATGACTATCAAATTACCAAAATACCCCTAATATATAAAAATTCACATAATATACTATAATTACTTAAAAATTCAATAAAAATTATATAATTACTCTAAAATTATTTTCTCAACATATAATTCAATAAAATCAACAATTATACTCAATTAACCTATAATTACTAACAAAATATATATTTAACCTAAATTTCCAAAATTTACATAAACTAAATAAAATTATAATAATTACACAAAAATCACAAAAATTATAAATTAACTTCTAAAATTAATTTCAACCACCATAAACACTAAAAATCGCAATTTCACAATTTATCTAATTAATTTACGAAAATTAGAAAATAATAATAAAATAATAAAAAATTCACAAAAATCAAAATAAATTCCACAAAAATTCCAGGGTGTAGATTAAGCTAAGGGATACATAATTTGTGAAGGAACTAAGCTTGAATCTCAAAGAATGAAGTTCAAAAACATTGAAAAGCATAAATGGCCGAAAATGGAATCAAGCTCAAAACCTTACCAAATCGAATTTTCAAGCTACAAGAAGCTTGGAATCGACTTCTATGGAGTTCTAGGAGTTTAACGATATCAAAATCACCGAATTTGGTGGCCGAAAAGTTGGTGAACGGAGGAAGGATTAGTTTCGGCCAAAAATGGCTTCCTCAAGCTGTTGCTGGCGCCGGAGGGGATGACAGGGACAGCAGAGTTGCTGGAGGATGAGGCGGCGCTCTGGGAGGCTCTTTGAATGGAGGGGAATGGAGTTGCAGCGGTGAGGGGATGGGACGAGATGGTTTCGGGAAAGAAAGGGAGAAGGAGGTGTTTTCTTCTTTATATATATATATATATATATAATATAACTTTATAATATAGTTTAATACTATATAATATATACATATATAAGTGTGTGCATTTAAAACATGTGGTGTGTGTTTTTAGTATATATTGTATAGTATTAAACTATATTATAAAGTTATATTTTATATATATATATATATATACACACACATATATATTTTTATATACTTTTAAATAAATAATAAACCCTAAATAATATATATGCATGTATATAATTATATATTAATACATAAAATAATAATAATGCATGAAACAAGATAATTTAGTAAGATAAAATAACATTAAACATAAAATATTATTAAAATATTATTTTCCAAGAATATAAGTTTCGGGATAATTTTTACGTAGAAAACTATAAATAAACGTAAAATAACATTAATTATTCATAAATAATAAAATATATGATTTTAAAATTATTAACACTGCATATCCCGATTTAAAATAAAATCATTTAAAAACTCGAGTTATAACACAAAGACTCAGCAGCTCCACTTTCAATCCAAGGAAGATATGACATATTAATCTTCGAAAAAACCCTAAAGCTAATTTGAGTAGAAGATCAAAAAAGAAAATAAAGCATATGTAGAGGTTAATAAAGATTGCAGAGCATATGAAGAGGTCAATAAAGATTGCAGAGTAGAAGGCTGTCAACATGATTGATTCTTAGATTGAAGTTGAGCTCCAAGATTTGAGCACCAAAGCCTTGGATATCCGAGCAATCGAATAGCATCGAACATCTACTTTATGAGCATCCACATAGCTCTGAGCATTAAGCTTTAGAGCACCAAAACATAGGGATAGTCAAACTTATAAGTTTGGTTCTTTTGTTTGATTTATTTAGAAGAAATACTGAGCTTTTCAGCAAGATTCCAAGTACTTAGCATCTGAGTTTGGTTCATATTAAATCAACCTACTCTTTTATAAAACAATAATGAAACCATTTTGTTATCTCCCAATCTATAAAATCAGTTTAAGAATGATTCTCAATTGAACTCCAAGCAATGAGTTATTACAAAGGTAGAACTTCCACTTCACGAGCATCACTGCACAAAAGCACCCACTAAGCATCCATCAAAAGTTGATTATCGAACATCTTGAGTCCCTGCAAGCTAAGCTCAGACTTTCAACTATAGTCCAAAAAGTGAGCATTGAGCATCCAACACTCTTTGAAGTTCAAATCAGGAATCTTTTAAGCACGAAGCCAGTTGTTTAGGATAGATACAATAAAATTTTTTAGCATATGGCAGCTATGACTATTCTCTGCAAATTTTAGGCAAAAGTTGAGCCAAGTTCTAAGAAGTTTCTCTTTTCACATAGCCATAAAACTATATTTGTCAATCCCCTGTAACTCTTATTCTTCATCTGGAAGCATTGAATTAAAAATTAGCTGAGAGAATATGGAGATGTGATGAATCATCATCAGAAATTCTATTCTCAAGAATAGCATTGAAGGTTTAGCTTCAAGTGAACTAGAAGTTAAAAAAAAAAGAATAAAAAAGAGAGTTCATGAATGGAATGCATCCCATTAGTGCACCATCGATAATCGAGAGTTAAGCATCAACACCCATCAAGCTCCAAACATTATAAAATAAATTCAAACACAGCTTCCAAGATCAGAATTTTAGACAAATAGCAAGAAACTTGCATACCATTAAAACTAGGTTAAGTTGAATACTTTGTTTCACTTCTCAGTTGTTTGATTCTGATCCTCTTTCTTTAGAACCAGGCTTGATAACTAGACCTAAATTGCTTGATACCGAATAATTTTGAAGCTCAGGGTAGGCAAGTTCAGAAGCTTAGACTAAGCATGGAATTAACTTAGAATAAAGATGCATATTTATATCAACCAGCAGAATATTTTTAATTAAGGAATGGCTTCTCCATTAACAACAACACCAATAAAAATGAAGTAATTATATTTAATCAGAATGGGATTTAGATACAACAACGTCGAGAGCTCTACATGGGAAAAACAAAATCGAGCCTCTATGCATGGAACATTTTTTATTATGAATTAAACACCAAGCATCAAAATCTGAATTATATATAAAAGCTCCAAGTTTCATTCAAGATTTTTGAGCACCAAGCTCTATCACCTATTGAACCATGAACACTGATCTTTTACCCAATCTCCAAGTACTAAGTCCATAAGCTCTAAGTACCGAACATCAATTAAATATTGGATACCAACTTCCTAGGCACTCAAACTCTGAAAAAATGAGTAACAAATTCATTGTATCTTTAATAAGGTGCATAACTAATCATTAATAAAGCAAAGGCATAGCATTCAAAGGTTTGTCCATCTATAGTCACGATATTGATAAGCTTAGAAATCCTTTGCATCAGCAGATAAGTTTCCATCTTTATATTTATTTTATTCAAATAATTATTTAAATAGTTATATGAATTTATGCTTTATAAATTCATTGTACCCTTAATGGGATAATGCATTAATGAAAAATTTTGTAAAGTTGTATGGTTATATGATCAAGTCTCGTAGTATAAGAACTTCGGCAGTGTTGCAATAGTATTCCTATTGTCTGACTTACTAAATGGCCTACTATGAAGATGAGATAACATAAAAAAGGAGCCCAAATTGATATCTGCCCAAAGTGTGAGATGTTTGGTTGTTGAAAGAACATCTATTTTCATAACTTATTATCACTTGTTATGCAAGAACTAATTATTAATTAAGATAAATTGAGTGATCATGAGATTCTCGTTCTTTTATTATTTGTTGTTACAGCAAAACAATACAAGTGTAAGTGCTACTTTGAGCACCTTAACATTGATACTCAATCAATAATAAAAAAATCACAACATTGAGGAACTTGATCCAGCTATTAATCTCGGAGCAGTATATTTGGACTTTATATTTTCATAAAGTTGGATATACACAAAATGCCAATGAATTGGATATACACAAACTTAGGCAATACATGGCACCAAATTAAAACTCAGATATTCAATTTTACATAAGCAAAATTCATGGCAGCATTTTCAAAGTTGTTCAGGCAAAGCACAAAATGAACATTAATATTCATTGATTGAGGAGCGGGACAAGTGTACATCAGGAGATAAGTTTCTCTCTCAACTATTTAAATTATTTATTTTCATCTTATTCTTATATGAATAAATATAGCTTGTAACACAAGCATGCTTACACATCTATGCATTTATGCTTGTCCATGAATACATGATTATTATTCATGACAAACATATATTAATTACATTAATATATTTATTACACAAGGACTGATCATCAAATGAGATCAATTAAATGATCCCAAAACTATTGTTCTTTTGTCTATCGCTACAAATAAGGAAAATGTATTTATTGAAGATGCTACTTTAAGCACCGATTAGTTCAAGCAATCAGACATTTTGATAATCTCACTCGGTATCAACACGTAGAAATTGTCAAATGACATCATATATACTATCAAGCAACATTAATATAAACAAGCACTCATTTGTGCTTAAAAAATAAAGGGTGGCTCCTACTTAAAGCAAGACCAAACAACACCCAGGAAAATCTTACTCTACAACAGATCCTTGTTCATGAAAATTTCAGAGAATATTTAATAAGGGAAATTCAAGGATAGAAACAAGTATTCACTACATATCCATATAAGCCAAAGCATAATTCCAAACATTCTAACTAGCATCACACAATATCCTCTATTTTAGAAGAGGTGCAATCTTAGCCTTTCACCTGAACTACAATACTCATCTTATAACTTGGATTGAGCAAGCCTAAATTTTGGACCTTCAAAGCCTACATTCTATCATTTCAAAAACCCTCACTAAATTATTAACCTATATTGTCGAGCCTAGACTAAAAGGACTCAGACTCACTACTAAGATCACAATATCCTTCCTTTTATGAAAATACTACAAATAACAATGCTTAAAAAAATAAAGCATCAACAACAATAATGTCCAGACTCAACACCAATCATTATTTTGACTAGGTAGCTACCATCAAAAGAGTTATTAAAGTTAATAAATTGAGCAACATCTCTATTACCCTTAGGTCATTTTAATAGTACTGAGGTTCGGCACTCGGGTCACACTTCTAATACACTAAGAATATACGGTACTCGGGCTGTGCTTTTAATGCACTAAGAATTACGACACTCGAGCTACGCTTTTAATGCATCAAGAATCTAAGTCTAGTGACTGAAGTTAGCACCCTTAGGTCACTTTGTTAGCACTGAGGTTCAGCACTTAGGACGCGCTTCTAATGCACAGAGAATATACGGCACTCAAGTCACACTTCTAATGCACAAAGAATATACGATACTCGAGCCACACTTTTAATACATTGAGCATCAAAACTCTAGTAACAATTGGTCCTGTTAGGTTATTTCTATAATACTGATGGGTTAATCCCTCGAGTCATTTCTATAACACCGAGCATCTTTTATTATAGGTTTTTGTGTATCTAAGTCTAGCTAGCACTTTATGATTATGATATTCGAATACTATGATTCTATGACTTGGTATATCAAGCATCTCAATGTTTAATGATTGAAGCTGGCCACCTCAGGTCATTTTCAACAACACATGAGATTTTAAGTAAAGGTTCTTATCTTAGCACATTAGTCATCTTCGTGTGATTCTTGGAAATCCAAAAATCTCAGATATAAATATCTGAATAAAATTTTAGAGGGAACTCTTGATGCCCCATATCAGTATCCTATTCTAATAAGGGTTATAATCCCTAAATAGGAAGAATACTTGAATAAAAAGAAAGCTTATAAGAAATTCTACAAAACTAAGGAATCAAATTCCTAAGAGGTTTGAGCATCACTTTTTCCCTATAAATATGAAATCTCATGTCATTCATTCACTCATCTCCTTATTCATCATCTCTACATAACATCACACTCTACATCAAGACATCATTTCATCACCTCATCATACAAGCAATGATCCATTATTCTCTATTATATTTTACTTATTTGCTTTATTATATTTTTCTCTATATAAATACAGACTTAAGAGTCATAGTGTTTATAAGGAAAATCTCACCTTTTCATCTATTTTATTCACCGATGCAGGGTCCATAAACAAGAGATTTAATTTGGAGTTATCACTCATTAAAAACTGCTGCATCAATATTAATCTTCCACCACGAATCTGGTGGCTTTGACTATAAAGCATTACCCCCATTATTTCTATCTATCAGCTCACTTGTTGGAGAACTAGAAGATAAAGCTGACTGCCATTGGTATAAAAATTGACCTACATAATTCAATAAATAATGAGTTATCAACTGTTGATCATGCCATAACTTCTAATTTTGGTGATTCTATAATTGCCAACAAATCGATGTAAACAAAGGCCTATTATCTGAATGTAGGTCGAAAAGGATACAATCCAACCATTCCACACCTGAAGCATGATTGTGACAAAACACTAACAAGTAAGATCTGTTCCACACTTCTCTCATAAATGGGCATTAGAAAAGCATATGCATACTCGATTCTTCTGCAGAATTGCATAAAGGGAAATTTTTATCAATGGGTACAAACTTAGCATGTAATGCTGCAATAGTGGGAAAACAACTAGTACCAATTCACCAAATATAATTTTTTATCTTTGCTAGAACTTTTAAACTCCATACCAATTACCAAATCTGATGAACCACAGTATCACATTCTAACCTGATACATCGATAGCAACTGCGAATCGAGAATTTACCATTCGTTGATGGATGCCAATACCACATATCATTTATAGCTCTATTACTTAATGGAATTTAAGGATCTTATTAGCATCTTATTCTTTGAATAAATCTTTTAAAATATCCTGATCCCAAGCTTTCTTGTCACACATTAACAAGTCAGACACCTTTCTTCAAGACTCGGAAGAGGAGGCGAAGTGACCTGACCATGCATAGATTGAGGCAACCATAGATCCTTCTAAATAAAAATATTTCCCCTATCACCAACTCGCAAACGAGCACCAGCCTTGTATATTGTTGAGTGGCAACCAAACTCCGCTAAACATAATTAGGGTTATTACCCAGTTGAACTTCAAGAAAATTCTTATCCTTATAGTACTTTACTTTAAACAGACAGACAACTAATGAAGCTGACTCATTTACAAGCTTACATGCCTGCTTGGAAAGCATTGCAATATTAAAGTCTAAGTAAGGAAGTTAATTTTTTAGACAAACGAGGAAGAGATTTAAAATCCAACTCTTGACTAATAAAAAGAGTTTTTATCATTTGTCAATTTAAATCAGAACGTTAGTTTAAAATAGAAGTAACTCCGTCGCATTTACAAATAGGTAAATTAGGTAAATGATCACTAAATTTGGTGTTTGATTGTAATTTATTTTTTTTGTGTTTGATTGCAATTTATTTATAAAACTGTAATTTGTAGTTTTTGTAGTTACTAATTTTTATTTATGTTTCGGATGTAGTTTCTATATAATATTTTAGGCTATAAACAATCTAATTTACTATTTTAGTTCAAATTTTAAAAATAGCATACTGGTACCGTCTAGTATGTTCTCGCCTAGTTAGGGGCTCCTTATTCCCTAAATAAGGACACTTGGATTAGCAAGAAGGTAGATTCATCCGGAGTGAGGACTATCCCAAAGTGGAGTTCTAAGCACAAAAGGAATACTCTCTTACCAAGATTATGATTCACTATCCCACATGGAATCCGACTCCTCCCAGGTTTGAATATTGCTATATATAGAACTCTATGCCCCTCACAAAGGGGCATCTCATTCTCACATATTCTAGCTATCTTGTATTCTCCCTACTTCTGTTCTCTAACTTAGACATCGAAGTGTTCGTGGGGACTCTCCCCACCTCTCACCTTGCCTTTTGTTCGTGGATTGCAAGATACCAAGCCCGAGAGTTTCAAAAACCAATTATCAAGTGGCGTCGTCTGTGGGAACTCTTTGGGAAAAGCCATTCATTTACTTGCTATGCTAAAGACATCTTCACTATAACTTCTAGCCCACCACCACCCTGACTCTTGAAGCCGGCACCAACCCTTTTGCACCTATTCTTTTGACTGATCTCTTAGACCCTCTCCTAGTAATAGTGCTTCTGCCCACCTTAAAACATGCTAGAGCCTCATCTGGACATATACCTTCAATCCCTGACAACACTCCGAGATACCCGTCCTTGGGCACAGACCTCCCGTATTACGCTCCGCTACAACACCATCGATCAATACCTTTTATACCCTTTCCGAGCCTACCAGAAACACCAGCAATAACCACTCCAAACTTAAACATTGTAAACCAAACACTCAACCTTCATTAAACTAGCAGGGAAGCCATGATAAAAAATATTCAAGCGCATATAACTTTGATGCAACAATAACTAAATGCTATAATACAGAGTGGGCACCCTGAGCCGGCTCAAAACGATGACAACACAACACCTCGGCAGGCCCCGGGGATAAGTATGGGGAAGGGTAAAGCGCCAAAAGGGGAGTGCAGTTCAACCATTCCGGCTCTTTATGATTCAAAAATAGCTCAGAAGGTTGAAAAAGCAATATGCAAAGCCTAGACCAAACCTAGAAAGGAAGAAGAATGTGTTATGGACAGCAGAACTCCATTTGTTAGCAGAATAATTCAGACAAAGATCCCTACTAAGTTTAGAATCCCGCCACTTGATTAGTATGATGGGACGGGAGACCCCATCAGTCATATATCAGCATTCTGAATAAAAATGCTGCTCCAAAATGTAAATGATGGAATCATGTGTAGAGTCTTTCCAAGCACACTCATAAAGAATACTCAAAAGTGGTTTCATTGACTCCCAGAGAATTCTGTCACTTCTTTTGAGGATCTGGCAGAACAGTTTCATATTAGATTCATCACCAATATTCCCCCAGCTAAAAACATCAACGATCTTTGGATGTGCCGGCAAGAATTTGATGAATCTTTACGAAGTTACCTTGATCATTTTAACAAAATAGCCATGCAAATTGAGCATCTTGTTGATGAAGTCACCATAGAAGCTTTGAAAAATGGCACTAGACTCGACAAGCTTAAAGACAAAATAATGACTAAAGAACCAAGTACATTTGCAGAAGCAATGGTGATGGTGGTCCAGATTATAAAAATGGATAAAGACATAAGGATGCGACGGGAGGAAGACAGGCCATCGATCAAGGATGAATGACCGAAACATAGACGAGTAAGCTTCCTAAAAATGAATTTTAAAAATCTGATATAGAGATTTGACAGGGAAGCAGATAGATATACACCCTTGAACACCTCTCAATCCAAAATCCTCATGTGGGTCAGGCAAAATGGAGTTGGGATCACCCCAACTAAAAGAATCAGCCCAAGCCGGAGATTTACTTGGGACAGAGGGCAGTACTGCGAGTACCACCAGGAATATGGGCATGACATGGAGGGCTGTAGAGAGCTGAATAATGCCATAGAAAGACTGGTGTAGAGGGGAAAGCTCAATAATTTCACAGATGCACCAAGGAGAAGCGGAATCTCTGAAAACCAGGAGCAGAACAAACCGAAAGTAAAGAAAATTCGGAGGGAGCCGATTGGAACGATCAACATGATCATAAGGGGAGAAAACATTAAGAAGAGATTAAAGCGTAGTAGAGGAGAAAAATCAGTACCCAGGAAAAGTGATATTGTGTTCAATTCGAAAGATGATTCGCATGTACACCACCCCCATTGTGATGCTCTAGTAATAATTGCGTGCATAAATAAGTATCGGGTAAAAAGGCTACTGGTGGATAATGGAAGTGCTATCAACGTATTATCCTGGAATGCGTACAAAGCAATGAGTGGCTCCGTCACCAACCTGAAAGCCATCCAGTACCCCATCATGAGTTTTTATGATAGAACCATACAACCAATGGGGATTGTCGAACTAAACCTAGAATTTGAAAACCAAGATGATGAGGAGACAAAAGTCGTCCGGGTTGTATTCAACGTTGTGGATATACTACTGGCTTATAATGGGATTATAGGACGACCGACACTTTATGAGGCAGATGCAATCACTAGCATCCGGCGCTTAACGATGAAAGTTCTAGTCAAGAATGAAACCCTTACTATTTGGAGAGATCAGCATATGGCCAGAACGTGTTACCATATAGCCATAAAGCCTCAAGCGGAGGCTTTCCTTTAGAGGCATGGGAAGTTGAGAAGCAAGGCATCGATCCACAACCAGTAGAAGACACAGAGACCTTACAAAGCACGGAAGGAAAGACCGTGAAAATTGGTAATACACTCAATTGGAATATCAGAGAAGAAATAAGGGAAGTCTTTACCAGACACTCAGAGGATTTCACTTCATAAGCATCCGAGATTGTCAGCGTGGACTCAGAAGTTACCTGTCACTACCTAAACATCAAACCGGGAGCCAAGCCAGTATCACAGAAAAAAAGAACCTTTGCTTACGAAAGGCAGAGAATGATTGTTGAAGAAATAACGAAGCTGTTAGCAGTTGGGTTTATTAAAGAAGTTACTCACCCGAAATAGGTAGCCAATATGGTACTCGTTAGAAAATCAAATAGGAAGTACATAATATGTGTAGACTACATCGACCTCAACCGAGCATGCCCTAAGGATAGCTACCCATTGCCCACGATTAACCAGCTCGTCAACTCCACCGCTGGTCACGGATTATACAGCTTCGTCGATGCGGCATATGGTTGTCACTAGATTCCGATGAAGGAAGAGGATCAAGAGAAAACGTCCTTCATCACCCATGAAGGATTGTACTGTTATAAGGTGATGCCCTTCGGATTGAAAAACGTCGGGGCTACGTATCAAAGAATGATGAACCAAGTCCTCTAAGACCAGATTGGAACAAGCGTAGAGGTATACGTGGACGACATCATCATCAAAAGCAAACATCCGGAATAGCACCCAGTGGACGTAGATTGGGTTCTCCAACTACTGAGCAAATCCAGGATCAAGTTGAATTTTGAAAAATGCGACTTCGGAGTCAAAGCAGGAAAATTTCTGGGGGGACCACCAAAAAAATAAATTTATATTTTTATATTTATATTTATGTAAAAATTAATGAAATATTTTGAGGGATAGACACCTCCAAAGTACAGTTATAAATTATGTTAATATAATTTATAAATATTTTACTGTTAATGTATAATTCATTATATGTAAAAATTATAATAATATTTCAATCAAAAATAAAAGATTATATTTATAAATTATTTAAATGTAATATGATATATAAAAATCGGTGCATTCTATCATTACTTTGTTTTTTATAAAGCAAAATATATTTTTTCAATAACCACCATTGAATGATCAAATACACTTTCATTCAATGGTGATAAAGACAAAATAAAACAAAAGTAACTAAAAAACCAAGTAACCAAAGAATTTTCCTATTAAAATCTTATTAATTTATAGTTTATTATATAAAAAATAAAAAATAAAGATAAATACTAACATCTACTTTGTTCTCTTATCAAATAATAATTTTACATTATTTTACCTATGAAATATTCATCTCTCAAGATAGTTTTTAATTTTTCATTGCTTAATATATGAATATATATATAGTCTTTAATTTTTTTTATTGATCAATATATGAATATAAAAAATATGAATATATTTTTATGCTATCCTAAAATTTTAGAAGAAAATAATAATGGTTAATTATTTGTGAATTAAAAAAATTATAAAAGCCACTCTCAAAATTTAAATAAAAATTTAATAACTAAAAAGATACAACTTAGAATTTTTTATAACTAAATTATAATCAAATACCAAATTTAGTGATTATCTATATAATTTTTCGGTGTTTATATATTCTTTAGAATTAAGATTTAAACCAAAATTGGATTTCCATTCAAAGTTTTATTTTAGTTGTTTTATAGATAGACTCCATAGAATGTCACTATTTTTTATATTTGATTACAATTTACTTATAAAATTTTAATTTATATTTTTCTGTTACTAAATTTCTATTTAGGTTTTACAAATAGATTTTGTAATATTTTTTTGGTTCCATAAACAATATAGTATCATCATCATAGTTCAAAATTTAAAAATAGCATACAAACAAGTAATAGAAACTTTTGTGATTACCAAATAAGCAATTAAAAATATAAAATAATTTCTATTTGCAAAACAAAAATCAACCTATAAATCAGCGAAATGAATAATTACCGTTCTCATCATTACAACCAGTCTTGACAAATTCATGGATACGTAATGTTATTATTATTGTTGAAGCAATATGAAGAAAGAAGAAATTCAAGAATGGGTGACGAGCTAATCTTTATAGTTCCGATTCAATTGAACAAAAGCTTTTAAAAAATTTTGGATGAGCTTTTTAATGTGGTTTTTGTTTAGAGCAAGTAATTTAATAATATATGTGATGTTCTATATGAACTTGCCATCGCTCACATTTTATATATGCAATCCACAGACATAGATTGGAAATAGTTACAATCCCCACTTCAACATTTCCTGGTTACAATTCATCATAGGCATGTTATTGGAAATAGTATTATTGAAAGTATAAATTCAATTAATACCTTTAGGATTTGAGTTCAAGTGATATCCTACCCATTTCTCCAATTACGACAAAAAAAATGTATAAATTCAAATTGTAGCTTCCCTATGGGCCATGAATGGTTGACTAGGAAAATTATGGAAATTATGAATGGATTCGATTTTTAGCCACCATATCATCTATGAATTATATAAAAGACCTCTATAATTCTATCAAATAAGAACGCTAATCAAGTTACTCATGGTTAGTTCGGGCAATAAAATTCCCCTTTTAAAAAATCACATAATTTTATCAATTGAAAAATTTCTTCAAATTTGGAAAGAACCGTATTGTGAAAAATAATCTATATATATACCTACACTGACTGTGTTACACCTAATGATAAAATTTAAAATATATTATTTAAATGTTATTAATTTAATTGATAAGAACAAAACATGTGTTTTATGTTTTAAATGTTGGGGAAGTAAATATTTTTATTATATATATTAGGAAGTAAATATTTAAATATAATTAGGAATAAAATCTTTATTCTATTTAAAATGTTATTCTATTCTTAATTAGGTTGTGATTAGGATTCCTATGTGTATATATAAAGGGTGTAACTCTTCTTTGAATATCATGAAAAAATATTTTCCTTAAATTTTCTCTCTTTCTCTCTTTTTCTCTGAATTTTATTTTTCATGATATTAGAGTATACCCATTGAAATTGAATTTTTTATTGAATTCTTGAAATCGGATTTTTTTTTTCATTGAAATTATATTTTTTCTTTCTTCCTTTAAATCCTTTGAATTTTAAAAAATTATGACCACAAAAAACACATCCATCATATCTCATGGAACATCTAATTTTATTCAAACCCTTCAAGATAATTCTCCCTTTCCCACAAGAATTATTTTTAATGATACGAACTATACTCTATAGTCATAGATCATGGAGATGCAAATTGGAGTTAGCAATAAATTTGGCTTTCTTAACGGCACTACATCAAAGTCACCAGCAGGAGATAAAGCATTAAAGACTTGGCTCCTTGATAATAATCGAGTAAAAAGTTGGCTGATTGACTCTATGAGTCCAACATTAATGCAGAGATTCATCCGTTTTCTAATAGCAAAGGAGATATAAGATGTTGTCTCAAAAACCTTCTATGATGGATCTGATGAAACTTAGTTATTTGAATTAAACCAGAAATCATTCACAACACGTTAGAATGGTAAGCCATTACCTGTATACTATAATGAACTGATTGGAATATTTCAGGAAATCGATGCCCGGACATGTGCACAAGGGGAGGATGTTAATTGAGTAGTATCACTCCACAAACATATTACCTGGCTTCGAACACATATTTTTCTAGCCGGACTTAATTCATAATTTAATAATACTCTGAGTGAAATACTCCGGAAGAATCCACCTCTTGATCTCGAGTCTAGTTATGCATATGTACGGAGGGATCACATATGATGGAAGAGCCGAAGATACTGCCAGACCATTATGTACTTATAGCAGCTCAGACTCATCCCAGTTCAAAGGGAAAATATCAAGTAAGTCCATTACATACACCTGTACTCATTGTGGCGAAGTTAGACACTCCAAGGAATGGTCTTATAAGATTGTAGGATATCCAAAATGGTAGGATTTCAATAGAAAGCCTCGTAAAAAGCTCAGAAAGGTTGCAATTGCCACCTCTAGTGGTACTACACCAAGTGGTGATCTTAATGCAACATCAGGTATGATAAATCTTACTTGAAGTAATATATGGATTATTGATACAGGTACTACTAATCATATGACAAACTCAACTCACCATCTTACATCCATCCACCCATTAACCCAACAAAATATTCTAACTACTAATGGAGGCATAACATCGGTTACTCATGAAGGATCAGTATCTAACTCTGATTTTCTTAATCTAGATACTATTCTTATTGTTCCATTTCTTTCTTATAATTTACTATATGTTGGCCAAATCACTAAAACCTTAAATTACACTGTCAAAATTTGGCCTAATTATTGTGTATTTCAAGACATTGCAACGCACCAGATTATTGGCTTTGGTGTTAAACGTGAAAAGTTATACTATCTTGAGTTGCATAGTGATTTAAGTCAAAAGTCAAGTCAAGTCAATAGGGTTAGTGGAAGTTGCTCAACTAAAGACTAAGTAATCTTATGGCATTGTCATCTTGGTCATCTTTCCTTTCATTATCTTAGACAAATAAAATCAAAATTATTTTTGAATACCACAAACTCAGAATTCAAGTGTAATATTTGTGAATTGGCAAAAGACCACTGAATCTCTAATGTACTAAGTCATAATAAAAATTCAATTCCATTTATAACCATTCATTTTGATGTATGGGGACCTGCTTGAATTTCTACTCTATCTGGTGCTCGATATTTTGTAACGTTTATTGATGAATGTACCCAGATAACCTGGGTATCACTACTTTCAAATAAAGGAGATGTGTGCTCCAAGTTTTGAGACCTATAAAAAATGGTGGCTATGTAATACCAGAGTAAAATCTAAGTTTTGTAGTCTAACAATGGAGGGGAGTATGTTAACTCAATTCTAAATAATTTCTGTCGTGAGCAGGACATTCGCCATCAAACATCTTGTGTCAGCACTCCTCAACAGAATGGTATAGTCGAACAGAAGAATCGACAGTTATTAGAAGTTATCCGAGCATCATTATTTGACATGAATGTTCCTCGAGAATACTAGGGAGAGGTTATTTGATTCGTTGTGTACCTTATAAACTAGACACCATCAAGAGTACTTAATTTTAAAATGCCTCTTCAGAAACTTCAAGAACTTTTCATATCTCCACCCCTCAATAATCTCGAGCCCCAAGTCCTTGGATGCTCGACATATGTTCATTAGACACTCAGAAAATTAGATCCTTGAGCTATCTGATGTATCTTCATTGGCGATGCAGATCTATAAAAGGGATATCGGTGTTATGATTCGAATGCAAAGAAGATGTATGTCACTTGAGATGTTCAATTTCATGAAAATTCTCCTTTCTTCTCCTACTTCGAGTGCTCTCTTCAAGGGGAGAAAAATTTGAACCTCTTTAAAATTGAAGATAGTATTCTGAATTGTAATAGCCCAGACCAACCCGCATCAGATATTGTCTGCTTTGCCCAGGCCCAGCCCACAGTGCACGGTTTTAAAATGCGTCTAATGGGATAGGAGCTTGAACTCAACCGGCTCCGATCGGCTCTGGCTCTGATACCATTATAACAGCCCAGACCAACCAGCATCAGATATTATCCGCTTTGCCTAGGCCCAGCCCACAGCGTATGGTTTTAAAATGCGTCTAATGGGATGGAAGCTCTAACTCAATTGGCTCCGATTGGCTCTGGCACTGATACCATTGTAATAACCCAGACCAACCCGCATCAGATATTATCCGCTTTGCCTAGGCCCAGCCCGCAGTGCACGATTTTAAAATGCGTCTAATGGGATGGGAGCTCTAACTTAATCGGCTCCGATCGGCTCTGGCTCTGATACCATTGTAACATTCCAAACCAACCCATATCAGATATTGTCCACTTTGCCTAAGCCCAGCCTTCAGCGCACGGTTTTAAAATGCGTCTAATAGGAGAAGGTATCCACACCCTTATAAGGTGTGCTTCGTTCTCTTTCCCAACCGATGTGGGATATCACAATATCTGGGCCTGGGCAAAGCGGATAATATCTGATGCGGGTCAGTCTGGGCTATTATAATGGTATCAGAGCCGGAGCCTGGATCAGTGTGCTAGCGTGGACGCTGGGCCCTAAGGGGGGTGGATTGTGATATCCCACATCGGTTGGGAAGGAGAATGAAGCACGCCTTATAAGGGTATGGATACCTTCTCCCATTAGACACGTTTTAAAATCGTGCGTTGTGGGCTGGGCCTGGGCAAAGCGGACAATATCTGATGCGGGTTGGTCTGGGCTGTTACATGAGTGGTCCGAATATTGAAGATAACATTCTGAGTGTTCTGAGTCTGAGTCTCCCAAATGTTCTGAGCATCTCATAGACATCTGATGTTCTGAGTCCGAGCATCTCACCTGGACAGATAATTGAAGAAAATTTAAGTAATCAAACTAGTACATCTTCCCAACCCACACCAGAAGCTGAGGAAACTTTAGATGTGGATGTGCACAATAAGGTAAACTCATCTCCTTTAGTAACTCTAAATACTGAGCCTCATTATCCTTCTAGAAGTAATAGAGAGGTTCCAAAAAAATAATATGATATGGACCTTCATACCAAAGCTAAATACCTTATCAACAACTTCATATTAACCAACCATTTTTCTAACTCACATGAACCGGACATGGGATCTTATTCCTCTTCCTGAAGGAAAGAAAATGGTGGGGGTACATGTGGATATTCATTGTCAAACTAAATTTAGATGGAAGCATAAATCAGAATAAAGCTCAGTTAGTAGTAAATGGGTATACTCAGAAGTATGAAATTGACTATGAAGATACATTTTCCCTAGTAGCAAAAATGAACACCATTCGAGTTCTTATTTCCTTAGTTGCCAAGTTGGACTGGCCGCTGCGACAATTTGATGTGAAGAATGCATTTTTTAATGGAACCATAGATGAAGAAGTGTATATGGATCCACTACCCAGAACTAAATGTACTGACCGAGTTTATAAACTAAAAAGGACATTGTATGGACTCAAGAAATTGCCTCAAGTATGGTTTGGATGACTCTCAACTTTCATGAGAAAGCTCAAATATAAGCCAAGTGATGCTGATCACACATTATTCATCAAACAGAAGCTAGGCAAAGTCACCGCGCTGATTGTATATGTTGATGATATGGTGGTTATTGGAAATGATTCGAGTGAGACAATAATCTTACAAAGGCAGTTAGCATCCGAGTTTGAACTTAAGGATATGGGTAACTTGAAGTATTTTTTAGGAATTGAAGTTGCAAGATCAGCTCAAGGAATTTCCCTCTACTAATGAAAGTATGTAATGGACCTACTAACAGAGATGGGCATGCTTGATTGTAAGCCAACTGAGACTCCAATTGAAGTCAACCATGGACTTTCAGTTTTAGGAGACCAAGTTCCAATTGATAAAGATTGTTATCGAAGGTTGGTGGTAAGGTTGATTTACCTATCTCATACTCGGCCAAACATTACTTATGCAGTAAGTGTTGTAAGTCAGTTCATGCATTCTCCTAGTAAAGAATATATGGATGCAGTATACTGAGTATTAAGATATCTAAAGTCTTCTCCGAGCAAAGGATTATTCTTTGGGAGGAATAAGGATTATGAAATTACTAGCTATACTAATGCTGATTGGGCTAGAGATCAGATTGATCGAAAATCAACATCTGGGTACTTTACGTTTGTTAGAAAGAATTTAGTCAATTGGAGAAGCAAGAAATAAAAAGTTGTAGCAAGGTCAAGTGCTGAAGCTAAGTTTAGAGGAATGACTCATAAAGTATGTGAGTTGCTCTGGGTAAGGCGAATTGTTCGGGATCTGGGATTAAAACATCTGAAGCCTATGTTGTTACATTGTGATAACAAAGTAACTATAATAGTTGCAAACAATCCAATTCAACATGATCAGACTAAACATGTGAAGGTTAACAAACATTTCATAAAAAAAATCATCTAAACCAAAGAACAATTGATCTTCCATTTTTTTCTTTTTAGACTCAACTAGCTGACATCCTCATAAAGGATGTATCTAGAAAAATATTTTACAATTCACTTGGCAAATTGGGAATGATTGACATACATTCACCAACTTGAGGGGGAATGTTGAGGAAGTAAATATTTTTATTGTATATATTAGGAAGTAAATATTTGTATACAATTAGGAATAAAGTCTTTATTCTATTTAGAATGTTATTCTATTCCTAATTAGGTTGTAATTAAGATTCCTATGTATATACATATATAAGGGGTGTAACCTTTCTTTGAATATCATGGAAAAATATTTTCTTTAAATTTTCTCTTTTTTTCTTTGAATTTTATTCTTTATTAAATTCTACCACTAAGAATATATACACTTAGGGTATGTTGGATGGGGGTTAAAAGAGGTTAAATGTTACTCTTATAATACATTAACCCCCTTACCCTTATTTGGTAAACTTTAAAAGCTAAGGGTAAACATTTAACCTCCTTAATAATTAAACTCATTTATATGTGTTTTTGTTAACCTCATTGACACTAAGTTAAACACCTGTAATAAAAAAATATACATTTAAAAGAGCACTTATTATTATTATTATTTTTATTTCTCTATCTTGATCATATTACTTTAACTTTTTTTCCTATATCAAAAAGCTACCAATAAAATCTATAAAAAATGTACGAATCAGTTTAAATTTTTATTATAATATTTATGTTACTTTTTTAAAATGCATATAAATATGTTATTTAAATAATTATATAAATATTTAAAATTTTAAATATTAATTATTTATTTATTTAAGATTAAATATTTAATAATAAATTTAATTTACTATATAATTTTTTTTTTCTTAAAGAATTTCACATTATAATTTTTAGTTATCATTTATTTGTCAAATAAGATTAACAACTTAATTATTATACATGTAATAATTACACTTTTAACAGTTATATCTATAATTATTATATCATATTTTTTTAACTCTATCCAAACACACTCTTAATATAAATAAAAAATTTTCGTATATATAATATATACATAAAAATAAAAGCAAATGTATTCCACAATTTTAGCAATCTGACATGTACATGTTAAAAGCCAATTTTTTCTATTTCTTTTCAATATTTTTTCTTTCTCACTTTTTGTTAATTTTCTATTTTTTTTTTTATTTTTTTTAGAAAGTGTCTTATTCCTATTCCTGTTTTATAAACGTGCCACTGATTTTTCTTCTAAAACGGTTCAATTAATTATTTCTTTTGTAACCTATAGTACTATGCATATTGTGTCATTTATAAAATTTTGTAACTAAATTATAGTTAAATATAAAATTTAATAACCATCTATAAAGTTTACCTAAATTGAGGCAGAGCAAAAAGTAACGCAACCTCCAATCCATATATATTCTAAGGGAAAAAATGAGTTTTTTTTTTCCTTCCAATCCATACAAAAGCATTTTACTTTTCTTTTTTTTTTTCAATTTTTAAAATGTTTAATTTAGTCTAATTTTTTAATTGTATGAACATAATTTTTCTAACAATTTACTCTAAAATTTTATTTTCTTTAAAATTTATATATAAAAAATAAATACAATATATTTAAAAAAATTATATTAAATTTAAATAATTTTACATTAAAAATAACATTAATTGTAAATAATATTTTTAATTAAACATTAATATTATGTTACATTAAACATTTTAAAACAAACATCAAATAAAAATTTAGAACTAAACAAATTCACGAACTAAATGTTAAACAAACATTAAATTATTAAAATTTAAACATTAAATATAACACATAAAATTTAAAATTATTTAATAATTTAATAAATTACTTTTAAATCTATCTTAGTGTAAATTTTACACCATCTTAATGTTAGAAGTTCGAAACGCAAGGCCAAGATTAATAAGACGGTGGATTTAGATTCGGTTCATGAATCAAATCGGGGTCATGTCTATTGTCTGCTACAAACATCGAGAATGCTCGACCCCACAAATATGCTCGTACTCTGTTGCACCATTAAACACTGCAATACCCCGTCAGCTGTCAAACATTAACCAACACCACATGGTGCAATTTATGTCCGTACCAATTACTATAATAAGAATATAATATTTATTTCATCATTTAAAATTTTGTAATATTTAATTTGAAAGGGGAACATTTCACCGTTGATTTTTACATTCTATTTTTATTTTTTTAAATTATAAATTATATAACTATTATCTGTTAAAAATTTTTAGATTTTTATTAATTATAATTATTAAACTATTATTTTTTTTATTTTTCTTCCAAATTTATTATTTGTTGTTTAATATTTTAAAACTATATGTAATTAAATTTTTTGGTTAATAAAATTGAATATAATCATTTTTTATAAGTACTTTTTAACTTTTAATTTATTTTGATTGTAATTTGCACCAATTATAATAAATAACATATTTTTTATTTTTTATAAAGAAAATTTTTAAAAATTATATGCATATAATTTTATTTTTATTTTTATTTTTATCATCATTTTTAAAAATAATTTAAAAATCAAATTATGTGATTAAAAAAATCATTATAAAAATTCAACAATAGTTCATCATATAAAAAGTATTTATAAATTCAATAATTAGAGATTAAATAAATTTACATATATAATTTAGATAAAATATATCCTAACAAATACTCTAATTAAATTATATTAAGAAAGTCTATTTCATAAAAAAAAAATAACGCTCACTTTTTCTATTATTAATATATTATAACACTTGTCTTAAAAGTTAGAATTACAACAATTTTTTATATGGTGAATTTTCATTAAATTTTTATAATATATATTTTTAATCATGTAATTTGATTTTTATAATATTTTTTAAAAATTATTATAAGAAAAATAAAAATAAAATAATGAGGATATTATATAAAAAAATTATTCATAAAAGTAAAAATTATTCATAAAAAGTGAAAAAAAGATTATTATTTTTTTAAAATTGATGTAAGTTTTATAATTGTCTAAGAAGAGTTTATAAAAAAAAATTAACTATGTTAAGTTTTTTTTTTTTTTGGAAAAGCTAAGTTTTTTAATGTAAAAAAATGATGTCTAGCACAACTAGTTTTATAACTTTAAACATTAAATAGTAAATTTAGATAAAAAAAAATTAAAAAAAATATAATTTAAGAATAATAGTTAATGAAAAAGTACATATTTTAAATAAAAAATAATTAAGGCACCTGAAATTTTAAAACATTGAAAGAGGAGTGCAAAAATTTCTATTTAATTTTAAATTTTTGGCAGTTAGTGATGATGTGGCATGCAAAAAAATTTATAAAAGCAACACACATGTCGCACTCATTGTCTTTCCTTACAGCGATTTATTCACTTCTTTCTTATCTAATTAAACTTTTCTCATAAACAAGCGTTCACTCAAAAAAAAAAAAAAAAAGTTCACATTTACCCAATTATCTTTCAATTTATTTTTAAAATTTATCAATAACCAGATTTTAACCAAATCCAATAACACAACATTAAGTCTTTGTACATTAATTTATATAGTGAAAATCTAATTTTTCTGTCTTTTATAAAGTTAATTAGTTAAAATTTATTATTTGTCCAAAAAAATAATTAAAATTTATTTCATAAAGTGTTTGTGCTAAATTTGGTAATTCATTTTAGCATGCAATTAGAGGGTTTAGGGGCATTTAGATTAGTTAAGTTAGTGTAAATATATGCTTTTATGTTTTTGTTTTGATTTTCAGGGAAAAGTTGAATTAAGGGGTGAATGGTGTGAAAATAAACCAAAATTAGGGGAGACCTTTCTGCGGCGATTGTGGAACATTTGACGATCATAGGATGCTCAAAGTGAAGATAGGTAATTAGAGGTTGAGTTTCTGTGACGATTTCAGTGGTGAGTGTCGCATCAGTCCGAGTGCCAAGTCCTTGAAGCAGGCCACTCTGTTGTGATCGCAAATGTAGTTGCAATCATATATAGCTTGATTCCAACAGTACTAAGCTGAAGTGTGCCATTTAAAAAAGTAAATCTAGGGGAATATGAAAGGATATTCTAAAATGGGGTATATAAGGACAATAGCCCTGGAATTCAGCAACGAATCTCTCTCACCAATACACAAGAAGAAAATGCGCCCAAGGATGAAAGAGAAAGAGGAGAAAAAGATTCTAGAGAACAGGGAGCCATTGAAGATTTAGAGAGTTTTGGATAACAATTCTCTTACTTTTGTTTACATTTTTATAAATATTTACTTGGGTTGTATTTATTAAATGATAAATTTTGAAGCCATAAGTGGCTAATTGCTTTTTGTTGCTAGAATTGATAAACCCATATGAATTAAGTTTATTAATATGCATTTTGTTTATATCTATTGTTTGTTATGTTCATTGTAATGCTTGTGAATGTTGTGGGTAGCTACCATAACTTGCTTATTTAAATTTATGCATTAAGAGATGGTAACTTTTTTTTTTGTCTAACCACGAGGTGTCCTGGGAAGGCCCTAACTGTAGGAAGTGCCTTTAAGTCCGTACCACACAAGATGGATCCCGAATGGTGACAAAGGTCTACCTAAATATTTTTAAAGTAGCTGTATATCTAAGATTCGAACTTGAGACTTCTGGTTAAACTGGAAGAGTCCCTCACCAACTCATCTACACCCTTTTGGGTAGAGATGGTAACTTTAATAGATCTATAAACATTTTTTGATGAGTTTATGACTAGAGATAGCTTGATTTTTAATAAATTCCTTTTGGGTGTGCTTGACAATTTATTCAAAAAAAATTGCTTAATCTTAGGTGATGATGGAGTTAAGCCTAAGATTTGTAATTGAACTTAAGTAAATTTAATCAATTAGTGCTTGAAAGAAACAAATTATGATCTTAGGATCAAAAGAAATATAAGAAAATTCACCCGCAATCTAGCCACACAAAAGAATAAAAGAATTTTGATAGATTTTTAGTTTCTAATTCCAAATAGAACTTAGTTTTCTTTATCATATTACCCACTACCAACCCAAAGAAACTTTGAACACAAAATGCACTAACCAAGATTCAAAATTCTGCCATTAAATTAGGAAGATATTGCCACATAGAAAATTACTAGAAAGCCACATAGGCAATGACTAAAAAGCCATATGGATGGTGCTAATCCACATGGTGATGACTAATAAGCCAAATAGATAAATATATTACCACATATGCTTCTTGTCACATATGCTTCTTCTGTTATATTTAACGGGATAGGCCTAATGGTTATTTTTTTTAATTACTTAATAAAATCAATTGTTAAGAATTGAGCATTCATGACTTAATTAATTATTGCCTAAAATATATAATTATAGATGTAAGACAAATAAAAATTTTCATTCATTTGATTTCAATACTTTTGTTAATAAAATTTAGTTTAATAAGTTTATAAAAATAATTAAAGTAGTTTTGAATTATAGAACAATATAATTTTTCAATCTTAATAAAGTTGCATTAACATAGTAATTTATTATAATTTTAATAATTTTTCTATTTGAACAATTATATAAAACTCTATTAATATTTTTATCTAAATAATAATCTAATTTTACAAACTTGATAGACTTATAATATAATAATTTATTACATTTTTTAAAATTTTCTATTCAAATAATTATGCAACAATCTTTTAACATTTTTTATGTTAATATTTTCATAATTGATTATTTTATAAAAATTTTTAATTTTGATTTCAATTGTTTATTTATTAAATTTAATTTTGTAAGATTTATAAAATTTTATTATTTAGTTTGATTTATATTAAATCAAATACTTAATTAAAATAGAAAATTATATATTTTAATAAAATTACAACTAAAATGTTAATAAATTTATTTTTTATTAGAGATAAAATACAAATTAACCTAATTAAAATAGAAAATATAATTTAAATCAAATTAGAATTATGTTTTAATTAATTTAATTTTTATTAGAGATAAAATAGAAGTTAATATAATTAAAATAAAAAATAGACTTTTAATTAAATTAAAATTATATTTTTCTTTATTTTATTTTACTTTATAAGTAAATGACCAAATTATCCAATTTATATATAATAATAAATGCAAACTTTTTTTTTTATAATTTTATCTGTTTATATATATATATATATATACTAGTTTTTAGGAATATATTTTTCTAAAGGGAAAATTTGTATTTTTTTTTAAATATTTATAGTGAGGCTCACCGCTCGTATAAACTCTTTAATTATTTTTAGGATCAATTAATCACAAATTTAACGTTTTGATGTATTGTAAGCCACTCATTGAAATGATATGTAGTCAAAGAGGATCTTTTTTTTTTTATTTTTCGTTGAACAACAATACTATTTCATTAAACATTAAGGAGATTTACATTTTGAGCCCAAATACTAAGGAAGGCCCACATCATTTTTAACGCATTTTAAAATACAATTGTCATGTCTCATTTTACATAGTTTGAGATGGACATTTAAAATCAATTATCAAACAAATAACTCAATTTAATTAATTTATATTATAATATTCTTATATTTGTAAGAGGATTCAAAATTAATCTCTTATAAAAGTTTAGTGTTGTACATACATTACATATAGAGAATAAGAACTTTTGAAGTACTACATATTTTTTGAATAGTGAAATACTATATATAAATAGTAAAATACATATAAAATAATTGAATAATATAAATATAATATTTTTAAATATGGCTTAACCATCAATGTTTTACAACACTTATACAATAATTTTAAGAAATAAAGTAACAAAACTACTACAATGAGAATGTTGGCCAATCTTATTCTGAAATTTTTATTTACACTCACTTAATTCTGTCCACCAACTATCAAGCCTTATTATCTGAAAACGTTTATAAAACAGAGTAAAATGAGTACAGAAATACTCAGTGAATAGATGTTATAAGCAGAAAACAATTTAGCTAAATTAAATATAATAAACATCTCAAATTAAAAATACTAAAGCATTAATAATCAAATTATCATTCACTCAAAATATCCAATTCAATCTTGCTTTCAAACATATTCAAAACTTAGTCATTTTAAACGTGTGTTTTTGCAAATATCAATACAACCTGTCATTTGTATTAACCATCCCTATGAAAAGCATCATAACTTGGCCATAACATACAGGCCATCACAAATTCACTCTTTAGGCACACTTGAAGGGTAACTCTTCAACTACATTAGCACAGAACGACCCTTCTTATTTCACCGTCTTGTAATCAAGTACCCTATTGTTTATTGCACAATAACAATCAACACAATCTCAAATGTGCATATATCACCTCAACACATTCATACATCTCATACACAAAACAAATATCATTTCATCCAAAATTAATCAAAACCACTCTATCACATTTATAGCTCATCACAATATTAAAAATCAAACCGCTTCTCATCAAAATTCAAAGGAATGAAATCAAGATGATTAATATCTCATTTAAATCATTGAGTATCCAAAATAATCTCAATTTATATTACCAAAACAAGCTTATAGCAATAACATATCTAGCTTGTGAAATAAAAAATATTATCATTTTAAAGCTTCAATACTTCAAATAATCCAAGTAGTAACCGAGCTAAATTGAAACAATTCTTATACATTATTTCATATTCATAAAAATCAATAAAAATCTCATTTTCTTGCTATTATAAAAAGAGTTTAAGGGCTTAAATATCTACTCACCAAATAGCTTATAAACACACAAAATCGATTCACCGAATTGCTTAACTTGCACCTGCACTTTCCTTGCCTTTTCTAGCACCTAAAACATGCAATTTCATTTATAAATCATCAATATAACAATCTCATAAACTAACCTAACTATGCAGCCCCAAACTATATGCAAAATATTCAATCTCAATTTTACAAATTAGCTTTATTAACTCTAAAATAGTTATTTTTAGGCCTAAATTAGAAAAATTTTTCTAACCTTTAGAAAAGGAATTTTGACCAAAAATTTTAACTAAGCTTAGGTCTTTGTGTTTAGTACTTTCAATAAAAATTTTACTTCCATCCAATAACGACAAATAAAATTATAAAGGTTGCATTACAAGTAGCTCAATTACTCAAACATATTGAACAATAAAAAGTACAAGTCTCTTAAACCACTATTCATACATAATCAGCTCTGGATCAAAACTACAAAGTTTTAGAGAACTCTTTTAAGTTCCCTTAGAATTAAACTAAACTCATTTTTGAGGTTCCTAGCTCAAGATATATTAAAAGAATATAGACTAGTTTTAACTCATGAACTCTATAAACCTAGTTCATATAATCAAAATCGCTGCTTTCAGAGCTAACTTTGAAAAATTTCTAGGACTTATAGAAAAGTAATTTTGAGCTAAAATTTTAATTGGTTATATATATATATATATATATATATATATATGTCTACAATATGATATAAGAATTTGACACCAATTAGACACCCACAAATAGAGTTATATATAACGAATTATAACCATATCAAAGAAACTAATAAACTAAGTAATAAAATGTTTTCTCTTATTAACCTAACATAAAGACTGAATCAGATCAAGATCAAAGAGAACAAATTTTAGATAATTCTTCAAACGTTTAAGATCATTAAATAACAATTAATTTGGAGTTCTCTAGATCAAGATATGATCAAATTATAGAGACTAATAAACTAGACTTATCAAACTCAAATTCTGCAACTTAAAAACCCTAAATTAAATAAACCAAAATACTAAAATTACATACTAAATCAATCAAAAAAGTCTTCTAGGATGAAGATTATAACCTTAATTGTACTTTAGATCTCCAATTTTGCTTGAAAAATCACTTCTATAAAAGGAAATAAATAAGCCCTTTTTTCCCCTTTTCTTTTCTTTTCTTTTCTTTTCTTTCTTTCTTTCAATGGCAGCTCTTATGATATATACCAAAAAAAATAAATAATATGTAAAATAATCCTTTTGGTCCTTAATGAAATGCTTAAGTTACTTATAAATTCTTAAGCTTTCAATTATTCAATCAAGGATAATCATTTTGCTATAATTGAGTTCTTTCCTCTATAATTATATCTATATATATGCTAACTTATATTTAAATTAAATTAATATATATATAAATACAATGCATAATGAATGTAACTATACTTAGAGTTAGAGCACGGGTGTAACAACAATCATCTTCTTCACATGGAAAACCCTACTTTCACTGAGGATGACAAAGGACGGTGCCACCAGTAGTAACCATCGCTATAATAGCTGCTTAGGAATAAGTATTAGAGAACTCATTAAACCAATAATGGATTGAGTATACCGTTATAGTTAGAGAGCAAGTAAGTAGTAGAAGATGTTTGGAACAAGAGGCAGAGAGTGAGAGATGCTTGATGTAATTGATCTTCTTTAGATAGATCCATAAAGGAAATGAGATCTCCTCCGAGCGAATAACAAGCATTAACACCCTAGTGCACAAAAAAGCAGAGGATGCCATATTGGCCAAACCAATTGCACGATAAAACTATTAACAACATAGTTATAAAAACACACTGATGTAATGATGTCATTTTATTTAATATATACAAAACATATATTAGAAAAAAAGGAATCAAAGGGATAATTACTGGTTATAACCAGTAGCCATCCCCTGTTATAACTATGATTATCAAAGTTGTAGCACTAGAGTACTGTATATTAAGAGAGAAGGAAACATTGTATATCGAGAGAGCTCTGTTAGATTAATTTGGTGGTAATTTGAATCCTTTAAGAGGATCTCTTTTTATATGAGTAGAAAACATAAAAATGAATTCAGTCTTATTCAATAATAGTAGAAAACATATATCCTACCATACCAATTACAATAAAAGAAAATAAAATGAATTCTCATTAGTTACTCCAATGTAAGATAGAATAATTAAGATAGAAATGAGAAAGAAAGGTTCGAGGAGGAGTATTAACAAAAATATAACTTTTTAGATATTTTGTTTACTTTTCTCCCACTAACATTGAAGTGATTTCTTATTGGGAAATGATTTGTGTGGGGATTCATGACATCAATAGTGCTGTTGTGAGTCCTGAAATTATCAAAATCTCCCTTCCCTAATGATAGATGGCCCCCTTGTATCTGGAGCAAAAAAAATATTTTTTTGGGTCTTGTAATGAGACTCACAACTCACTGTTCACATCACGAGTCCCAACATTTACTGTTGTCCTTTTTTATTATTTGAAGAAGAATATAAATGAAGTTCATAAGCATGTTGAGATTGCTATTAAGGTTGAGATTTATAGACACATTAACAATAATATTTATTTGGTGTTTCTTTATATATATATATATATATATATATATATTATCCACTTTATTTTTATTTTTTATTATTTTCATTTTTATTTTCCAAAATAAAGAAGACAAGAATTCTTGAATTCCAAAGTTATTTTTTAAAAATTTTACTTAATTTTTAATTTTTGGAGGACAATTCTTTTTTACAATAAAGTGTGTGCTTTTTGATTTGTTTGAAAAAAAAGAAGCGTGGCATTATATTGGAATTTGAAAACATATATGCAAATAAAGCCACCAAGAAATATTGATTAAATTGAAAGTTTGATAATTATTTTGCAATATATTGATTAACTTTAAGTTCTATTGTCATTTTCTTGGCCATCTTATTTATTGTGGATATTGAGCAATTTGTGGATGTTGCTTTTCAATTCATGATGTATAATTAGAATGTTAAATCAATTAAATTTTAATACTTAATTAAAATGACAGAAGATTTTTATATGTATTTAACTATTGTATTAAATTGTTGAATATTTAAATGTTTTATATTTTATTAATAACAACATAATACCTATTTTTATATTGTACATTAAACTTTTTAATATAATTGTTTGTGTAAACAAAAATTTTCAAAAATTAAAATCTAACAACACATAAATAATATTTGAATCACTTGTTATTAATATCACTCTCTAACTATATGGGCCAAGAAAATCATTATCAAATTTCTACTAAAAAATTATGAGAAGCAGATAGAATATGCATGTTGCTTCCATACGTGTAAGCATAATCCGTCCCACAAAACCAGATGTAGGCAGCTGCGAAATTAGCAGAAGCCAAGCTCGCCATTTCACTCACGCATCTTCCACGTTCTCTACATGCACTCTCCAAAACCTCATATAAATACCCAATTATCATTTTCACCTCTCCTCCATCAACCACCATATTATAAGCTCTATTACAATGGCGAAGCTCATATCGACAGTAGCTCTTATCAGTGTTCTCATGATCGTCAACGCCAATGCATCTTTTGCCTACAGAACCATCATCACCACCGTTGAGGTCGACAAAACCAACCCAAAGGAGAGTTCAGATGAATGCTTCAAAGAAATTGAGCAGCAGGGCGTGCATTCCTGCTTGCAGTACGTAAGCCAACCTAATCCAATGAGACCAATAGTGGGAGACGTTCTGAACATGCCCGGACGAAAAAACCAGCAGGCCGAGAAGATGATGCAGCTCCTGGAGAAATGCTGCGACGAAGCAAGGCAAGTGAGAGATGACTGTCAATGCAAGACATACGACTATATAATCACCGAATTTCAGCGTGGTCCAGGTCAAAAAGCAGACATCCGGAGTGTGATTCTAACAACTTATGAAATGGTATTATACTGCCGTATTCCCGTGGAGTGCAGTTAAATCCGATCACTGGTGCTCTAACTTGATGTGGGCATGCTGGCAGGACCCCCCAATCTCAATATGCGAGCGAGTAAATGAAATAAAAACTACTTCCCGACTTACACAATGCATGATCATGAATCATGATTGTGTTAGCTCTCTGTGTTTCTGTTTGTGTAAAAGTAAGATATTGAGCTATAAAAATAATCAAATAAAAATTATTGATATTGAATGCACAAAATTTAAATTTATAGAATGTAAAAGATATAAAACAAACAGAAGCACAAGTTGCAATTGCATTACTTTATTTTAAATTCAAGAAAAGGGAAATTCATCCAAGAAAATTTTAATATTTTTAATTAAAATTTTGAATTCAGAATTTTGTGCATAAAAATAAGCTCCGAGAGGTATTTATCTTTTCATGAAGTTTAATATTATTAATCGGAGTTTTTATCGAATATAATTATAATAAAAAAAATTCAACAAAATTCTTTGAAGGAATATGTTCAACTAGTTCCTAAAGTTGATTGAATTTACATATTCACTGATTACATTCCACCATATATATTTTTTTGGCCAAATACATTCCACCATATTTTAAGTTCTTATTTATTGTAAATATTTATTTAAGTACGAACACTGACATATATATTAATTATAAGTATATATATTACTTATAAATATTGATATATGAGGATAATTAATGACTAACGGTTTTAATAGATATAAATGTGTATACCGTAATATAAGAGGTTGTTTTATCTATCACTCTTTATTTGAAAAAAAAAAAAATTACAAGAATCGTAACAATTTGGAAATAATTATGATCATAATTAAGTTAAGTTGATTGGAATTTTTTTTTTTTGAAAAAGATGTTTGGAAATATAGGAAATGTAGATAGTTGTATAAATAATTTAAAACTATATATAATTTCAGTTGATGTTGATGTATACATTCGAAGTAAAAATAAAAGTGAAAATATCACCAATTTTTCTCTAATATTGTTTAAATATGCTTATTTTATAAAAAGCATATTATTATATAAATACAATAAATTGTTAATACTAATAATATATGCAAAATATGAATTATATTTTGAGAATTACCATAAGAAATTAATATTGACATAAAAATAGTTTTATTAAAATGTTCATATATTTATTGATGATAAAGTTGAACAATATATATGAAAAATAAAAAACAATAATACAATTATAGAATATAAAATTTAACATGATAATTGTAAGAGTAATGTTATTCTTTTCAGTTTCTTTTTTCTCTTTTTTTTAGACTTATTCTTATTATTATTTTTAAACTGGTAGTCATTCAAGTAATTTTTGATGGTGAAAAGAAAGATTTAGGATCTTGCACAGTTGGCATTTGGCATTGGGTATCCTACTAATTCCTGGACAAGGTAAATGAATAGTATCCACCAACGTAATTGAATGAAATTATTTTTAATAAATAATATAAATTATAGCGATCAATTTCTGTAAATAAAGTTTAAATTAATTCTTTATGAATTTTAAGTAATAAATCTCAGCTAATTTGTAGTGGAAATTAATAAATTTCTATTTAAATTAGTTTAATCACTGAATATAATCTTTGTGAATTTGTTGACTATTTGATTTTTTCCGAAAAGAAACGTCTTGAAAATATTTATTGGAATGAGTTCGGAAAATATGAGTTTTCTGAACCGAAAATAGAATGGAACCGTTCCGAATTGCACTGAATCAAATAACTGATACACACGCATAACACACATATATATGTGTGTCTGTGTTACAAGTAAAATTTAGAATCATTTTAATAATTAATTATATTCAATTAATTTATTTTAGACAATCTATTATTAAAAGTTAACATATAATATTTGACATTTTAAATACTAATTAATTAATTAATTAGTATTTAAAATAAAATAAATACACTCATCAACTAAATCTTTTATTGTTAATTTTCAACATATGTATGAATCATAAAATAAATTTTCATAGTGAAATGAAATTTATAATCATATTATCTTATATGTTCAAATTATAGAAATATTGAAATATAGGCGCATTCTATGATTACTTTGTTTTCAACAAAATAAAGTTCATTTTCTCAATAATGGCCATTAGATGATAAAAAATATTCTCATCATGTGCTAATGAAAGCAAAGTAAAATCAAAGTACTTTAAAAATATAGTAACCATAGAATTTCCTTAAAATATAAATATTAAAATAAAGCTGAAAATAAAATTTTAAAAAATGGATATATATATAACACCATTTTAAAATATTCATTTGCATTTTAAAATATTCGTTTGCTCTGAATATTCACTCTGAATTGCTCCAAAAAATTTAAATCTGTGCTCCGAATTGCTTCAAATTTTTGGATCGGGGATGGAGAATTTATTTTTAAATTCTCCAACCTTTGGGCCGGGTTTAGAGAATTTGCATTCTTCGAACTGCTTTGACTCTTACACAACCCTAATTAAGAATGTTAATTTTGATATTTTAATATGTTGATTATGTTTTGACTATATTCAATAATATTTTGCCATCATTTTTTTTTATTATGATGATTATTGATGTTTTAATTTGGTTATTTGTTATTATGATTTTATTATAAGTATATGGTGAGAAATTAAGAGTATGTCATTTCCAATTATAGTATTTCTTATGCATTTTATATATAAAAATATTTATGGAAAGGATTGGTAGACTGTGCTAATTGATAGGTGTCATCAGGACCATGTGCACATGCATAATAATTTTAGAGTCGGGCCCTTATTTAAATTATTTATTAACATTTTATCTTCTTATTCTATATTTGTTTAAGCAATTGGTATTTGAAAGTTATGTTTTTAAAGGAAGTTAGCCAATGAATATTTGGTGTGTGTGTGTATATATATATATATTTATGAAAGAATTATATTTGGATATATATATGTATAGTATTTGATAAATTAATGAGTTTCTTTAAATACAATTTTATAATAAATATTTGTAATAAATGTTTTAATACAAGAAGGTTTTGAAGCTAATATACATTTTTTTATATTAACTTACTCAGTGAGGTTTGACTTCCCTCAAATATCTTTTCAAGAATATAGGAGTCTTCAGTTAGTTTACCTCTCCTACGCTAGACTCATTCTTCACCGACAGTGTTATGTAGGTCCTTGTAATGTTATTAATATTGTGAAATGGTTTGTAGCTAATCTAGACATTGTAGTAGTGTTGGAGAAATTGTTGCTAAGTGTTTGCATTAATAATTGTGTTGCATTGTAATGTGTATTTTTATATATACTTGAGTTGAGATGTTGGTGATTGGTGACATTGGAGTTGTGGTGGTTACGCATATATGTTATTGGGAATGTAATTGTTCTTTTATAGGTTTTAGTTTTGTCCCGGTATAGGGGAAATTTTACCAGATTTTCCTTAGAATTTTATGGTTGGTTTTATTTTTGTAATAAATTCCTTAGGCATACTACGGGTTTTGAAAGTTTATTGCTTTTTTATTCCTTAGTGCCAGTCACGTGCTCTTGGAGTTTCGGGTCGTGACAACTATTGCTTATTACGTTCAATGTAATGCTTGTGAATGTTGTGGGTAGCTACCATAACTTGCTTATTTAAAGTTACCCATGGAAAGATAGTAACTTTAATAGATCTATAAACATTTGTTGATGGGTTGATGACTAGAGATATCTTGACCTTTAATCAATTTCTTTTGGGTGTGCTTAACAATTTACTCAGTGAAGATTGTTTAATCTTAGGTGATAATGGAGTTAAGCCTTAGATTTGTAATTGAACTTAAGTAGATTCAATTAATTAGTGCTTGAAAGAGACTAATTATGTTTTTAGGATTGAAAGAAATTATGAAAATTCACCCACAATTCACCTACACAAAAGAATCAAAGAATCTTGATAGATTCTCAGTTTTCAATTCCGAATAGAACTTAGTTTTCTTTATCTTATTAGTCACTAACAACCCAAAAAAAACTCTGAACACAAAATGGAATAACCAAGATTCGAAATTCTGGCATTAAACTAACAAGATATTGCTACGTAGGAAATAACTCGAAAGCCACCTAGGCAATAACTAAAAAGCCATGTGGATGGTACTAATCCGCATGGTGATGACTAAGAAGCCACGTAAACAAATATATTGCCACATATGCTTCTTTCGTTATATTTAATGGGATAGGACTAATGGTTAATTTTTTAATTACTCGAAAAACTCAATTATTAAGAATTGAGCTTTCATGACTTAATTAATTATTGCCTAAAAAATATAATTATATATGCAAGACAAATAAAAATTTTCATTAATTTGATTTCAATACTTTACTTAATAAAATTTAGTTTAACAAGTTTCTAAAAATAATTAAAGCATTTTTTTATTATATGACAATATAATTTTTTTAATCTTCATAAAGTCATATCACATAGTAATTTATTATAATTTTAATAAATTTTTTATTTGAACAACTATACAAAACTCTTTTAATACTTGTATCTAAATAATAATCTAATCTTACAAAATTGATAGACTTATAATATAATAATTTATTACATTTTTTTAATTTTCTATTCAAATAATTATGCAACTATATTTTAATATTTTTGACATTAATATTTTCATAATTAATTACTTTATAAAATTTGTTAATTTTGATTTCAATTTTTTACTTACTAAATTTAATGTCATAAAACTTATAAAATTTTATTATTTAATTTGATTTATATAGATAAAATACTTAATTAAAATAGAAAATTATATATTTTAATAAAATTACGACTAAACTGTTAACTAATTTAATTTTTATTAGAGATAAAATAGAAGTTAACATAATTAAAAAAGGAAGCATAATTCCAATTAATTAATTAATTTAATTTTTACTAGAGATAAAATAGAAGTTAATATAATTTAAAAAAAGTAGACTTTTAATTAAATTAAAATTATATTTTAATTAATTATATTTTATTTTATTAGTAAATTAGTAAATTATCTAATTTATACATAACAATGAATGAATTTTTTTTTTGTAATTCTGTCTGTCTCATTACATATATATATATATATATATATATATATATATATATAGACACACACTAGTTTTTAGGAATATATTTTTATAAAGGGCAAAGTTGTATTTTTAATAATATTTATATTGAGGCCACTCGTATAAACACTTTAGTTATTTTTAGGATCAATTTGTGAACTTTTGTGCATTTGATATTGAATTAATAGTGGCTACATCAGATATATATATATATATATATATATATATATATATATATATATATATATATATATATATATATATATATATATATATATATGGTATACAAGATATACATTAGATATAATTATGTTAACAATGAGCTAACACTAAGATAGGCTAACACCCCCTTGCAAGCCCATAATCATCACATAGAGGAAGACAAGCACATAGTTGCTAAAACCTAGTGATGGAGATGGGCTTGATGAAACAATCAGTTGCTTGTTCATGTGTGGAGAGAAACTGAACTTTAAGAAATCCATTAGAGACTTGTTCATAGACAAAATGAAAACCCAATTCGATATGCTTGGTGCGGGCATGAAAAATTGGATTAGAAGTGAGATAAATTGCATTAATGTTATCATTTTGTAAAATTACTTGAGAACAAGGAAAGCCAAGTTCACCCATTAAGGACCGAATCCAACGAGCTCTACAGTAGCATGAGCCATGGCCTTATATTCACTTTCTATAGAAGATTTGTCTACTGTTGGTTGTTTCTTAGCCATTCAGGAGATAAGAGACTTGCCTAGAAAAACACCATAACCACTTGTAGAGCAACGATCATCAATATCACCACCCCAATCACTTTAGTATAACAATAAAGTTGAAGAGAGGAATTATGAGCAAAGAATAAACCTTTATGTCGGGTGCCTTAGAGATAACTGAGCATGCATTTAAGAGCAATCCAATGAGAAGCCCCAAGATTGTGCATAAATTGACATAATTTATTCACACCATAAGCAATATCAGGATGGGTAATAGTAATATACTATAGAGCTCTAAAAAATTTATGATTGTTTTCTTCTTGAGGAATAGAAGCACCACGGTGTTTCATTAAAGGTGGTTTAGTGGCTATTAGCGTATGACATGGGTTGGATTCAAGTATACTTGTCCGTTCAAGAAGGTCACAAATATACTTATGTTATGAAACAATAAGACCATGAGATTGCCGATGTACCTTAACCCCAAGAAAGTAGTGGAGGTCCCCAAGATCACTATTATGTGTCATCTATACATATAATTTTAGGAGCATTTTTATTGGTTTTATAATATATTTTTATAAGTTTATTTAATATATTTTATTTACATTTAGCATAATATTATTTAATTTGCATTTTAAAGAATACATTTGCATGTTTGTTTAATAATTAAGTGCATTATAGTATCTAATTAAATTATTTATTGTAGTTTTGTGAACAGAAGCTAGTGCGCGACCATTTCTGGAACTGCAATTGTGTTTAGAAAGTCTCTTTACACAAATTACATATACAGGCTAGCACACGATTGTATGCTCATTAAGAATCCTGCATGCTTCACCATATGATTGTGCAAAAAGGTATGCACTGGCATGATTAAAGCCAAGCTCAATGAAGAAGCTATGCACACCCCACCACACGACCATGTATTAGGCAGTGCACAAAATTGGAATGCGCTGGGGGTGTGCACACAAAATTAATGTACATGCTTGCATACACGCCTTAGTGTACACTCTTCTGCATGACCATGTGCTAGGGTGTGCACTTATGAAAAATCTTCCTTTTACATTTAGGATTATGGATTTAAAAGATTTCAAAATTGGAAGATTACATAATGAGAATATTCTAAAATTGAAAGTTTTAGGGGCGAGATATGGTTATAAAAAGAGGATCAATTCATCAATTCAAAGAGGAGAATTCATTCAAATTAGCATGTAGAGATATTTTGTGTAGAGAAGTAGTAGAGTTTTAAGTCCATCATGTTTAAGCATAATTGTTCTCATGTTTAGAATATCTTTGATTATAATTATTTCCATTATGTGTAATTAATTTACTTAAGGTTTGGATTTATGTAGCTAGACTACTGCTTGTTTAGATTTTTATGTTTTAATTCAATAAGTTAATATTTAGTCAAATTTACAGGTTGCTTTTATATGTTCTTGTATTTGATTTTAGGCTTGAGTAAAAGCATGCTTTTAGGTAGATTAGTAGACAATGAAATTTGCATGATTTATTAGCTTATAAACTTGTGAAACTTAGGAACCTCAATCACAATGGTAGACAAATCCTTCGGGGAGTATTAAATTGCTAAGGAACTTAATGAGTCTTAATTAATTTACTTAACCATAAAAATAGTGGTAATTAGTTTTGACATGCTTGAATGATCTTGAAAGAGACTTTTAGTAATTTGAGTAATTTACCCTTAACTATATTAATAAGTTTATTTAAAATTAAATCTTGTAATTCAAGTAAGTGTCTAGTGAAATGATTCCAGGCTCTATCTTTTGATTATTGAATTTTTATTTTAGATTTATAATTTATCTTTGTTAGTTAATATAGTTTTTCATTTTAATTAAATCTATTTTATTAGCTTATGTAGATAAAATTACGACTAGTACTTAGTATCAATCTCCTAATGGGAACAATACTTGATACTCGAACTTTACTACTTGTTATGAATCATGCACTTGTAGAAATTGCCTAACATATTTTTGGCGCCGTTGCCAGGGAGATCGACAATACCAATATTAGCGCACTTTCTATTTCTGATAGACTACCATTTTTAATTTTATTTAATTTTCCTTACTTTTTCTTTTCAATTAATTGATTCTTGTTTATGCAAACAAGATCAAAACATCTTGAACTAGAGAAAGTAAATCTAGAGATTAAAAAAACTTGTAAAAAGAATCATAAAGAGAAAAAGGAAAAAGACAGAAGAATGGCGGGACAAGGACCTCAAGCGAGGGCTTTAGAAGAATATGGTGTTCCTAGTCTCATAGGAAGCCAAAATCGTATTGTAAAGCCAACCATCGAAGCTAATAACTTTGAGATCAAGCATGTATACATCCAGATGGTTTCACAATATTAGTTTTTTAGACTACCAATAGAAGACTCAAATGCACATCTAGCCTTTTTCTTAGACATTTGTGACACTTTTAAGATTAATGGAGTGATCATAACTTCTATTCACCTCAGACTATTTCCATTCTCATTATGAGACAAGGCAAAGTTATGGTTAGGATCATTGGCTCCAAATTCCATCACCTCATGGGATACACTTTTTAAGGCTTTTCTCATTAAGTATTATCTACTAGGAAAGACTGCCAAATATTGCCAAGACCTTACTGGATTTTAGCAACAGCTTAATAAATCTCTTTATGATGCTTGAGAGAGATTTAAAGATTTGCAAAGACATTGCTCGTTCCATGGCATTCTAGAGTGGCTACTCATGTAGACTTTCTACTAAGGATTGTTTGAATCTTAACAAATCACTATAGATGCTACTGCACAGGGCTCTTTTATGAGCAAGACACTGGATGATGTATATGCACTCTTAGAGAAGATGGCATCCGATAATTATCAATGACATGGTGAGCAAAATCAGCCTAGGAAAGCAATATATGTGTATGAGGTTGATAGTTTAAGCATGGTAAATGCTAAGTTAGATTCCCTCACAAAAAAATTACAAAAGCTCAATTTTCAGGTTATCCATCACAAGTGCTATCTTGTGAAGTATGTAGAGGAGGACATTCTACTATAGAGTGTCAACAAGGAGATTCTTATTCCCAAGGCTGATTAATTGAATAACTCAATGCCTTGAATAATTTTAATGGCAGACCTCAAGGGAATCCATACTTTAATACCTACAATCCTAGATGGAGAAATCACCCAAATTTTTCATGGTTAAATCAAGGAGGGAACCAAGCTTCAAGATCAAATCAAGGATACAAAACACCACCGAGTTTTCAACAAAAGAGTACTTACCCTCAACCTGAACACAAGTCCAATCTTAAGATGATGATGGAAAACTTCATTCAATTATAAAGCAAGATAAATCAAACACTTTAAAAAGGTTTTAAGTAGCATGAAGATAATTTTAAGCAAATGGATGTAAGGTTAGAATAGTTAGCCACACACAATAAGATGCTGGAACACCAAATCACATAATAAGCGAGCTCTTCTAACTTTTGCTAGATGGGCCACTTCTTAAGCCAACCTGAGAACCTAATGGAGCAAGCAAAAATAGTGACTTTAAGGAATGGGAAACAAATGTCTGAGATTTAATGTAAAGGTAAAAAGCCAAGAGTTGAACCTGAGTAGATTTAATATAAAGTAGAGAAGTCAAAGGAAAATGAGGTCAATCAAATTCCTGAGATTAAAAAGGCACCATGTTTACCTTTTCCCTGAGGGATGAATAATAAAACACTTTATAAGCAATTTCATAAAGTCTTAAAGGTGTTCAAGCAGCTAGATATCTCTATTCCTTTTTTAGAAGTAGTAACTCAAATGCCAAATATATGCCAAATGCCTTAAAGATATTATATCTAATAAAAGGAAGTGGGATGGTCATGAGACTATTCCAATGAATGAAGAATATAGTGCTATCATTAGAAATAAGCTCCCTCTAAAGCTTAAGATCCAAGGAGTATTATTATACCTTGTGTTATTGGTAAATTTTCTATTAGTAGAGCTCTTTGTGATCTAAGCACTAGTGTAACTATTATGCCTTTATCTTTATGCAGGAAATTAAATATAAGTGAGCCTAAGCCTATAAATATTTCTTTGTAACTAGCTGACATATCTATAGTCTACCTTGAAGGAATTTTAAAAGACATACCAGTAAAAGTTGGAGAATTCTATGTGCCTTGTGACTTCGTGATTCTAGAGATGGAAGAAGATCTCTAAATCCCCATCATCCTAGGATGACCTTTCCTTGCTACAATTGGAGCAATTATTGATGTAAAGTTGGGAAAAATAAAGCTAGAAGTTAGAGAAGAGATTATAGAGCTCAACATTTTTAATATGATAAAAGATCCTTCTATAGTGAAGACATGTTTTTGAATTTATGTAGTCTAGAGATGTGTAGGGAGAGTCTTTCAATAGCAACATCCCTAAGACCCTTTAGAATAAAGTCTATTTCGTGAGGTAGACTCCGACAAAGAAGTCAGTGAGGTAATGGCTTATACTAACACATTAAATGCATAACATATATTGCCACACAGTAAATCTTTAAGGTACGAGCCCTTACCTCATGATATATGCCCTGTTTATACTTTAAGAGAGGAAGATGCAACAAAGGTTGAGCTTAAGCAACTTTCTCTTGAATTGAGGTATGCTTTTTTAAGACCTAATTCTACTTATCCTATTATTATAAATGCATAGTTAAATGGTGAACAAGTGGATAAGTTGCTTAGATGGATTAAGGATCATAGAAAAATTATAGGGTATACTATTGATGATTTGAAAGGGATTAGCCCTTCTTTTTGCATGCACAGGATTCATTTAGAGGAAGGTTGTAATCCTTCCATTGAACATCAACGTAGACTAAATCCTAATATAAAAGAAGTGGTTAAAAAGGAAATCATGAAGGTGTTATGCTGGAATAATATATCTAATTTCAGATAGTAATTGAGTTAGCCCAATTCATGTGGTTCCTAAAAAAGGAGGGATGACAATTGTTAAAAATGAAAATAATGAATTGATTCCCACTAGAACTATCACGAGATGGAGAATGTGCATTGATTATAGAAAGCTAAATAAAGCTACTAGGAAAGACCATTTTCCTAACCCTTTTATTGATCAATTATTAGAAAGATTAGCTCACTATTCCTTTTTCTACTACTTAGATGGGTATTCGGGATTCTGTGAAATCCCTATCGACCCAGAGGACTAAGAAAAAACTACTTTCACTTATCCTTACAAAACTTATGCTTATAGGCATATGCCTTTTGGGTTGTACAATGCTCCTGATACTTTTCAAAGATGCATAATGGCAATTTTCTTAGAGTTTATAGAGAACATTGTGAAAGTATTCATGGATGACTTTTTCATTTATGGTACCTTTTTGGATAATTGTGTTAACAATTTATCTAAAGTTTTGTAGAGATGTGATGAAGCTAACCTGGCTTTAAACTAGGAAAAATGCCATTTTATGGTAACCAAAGGAGTTATTTTAGGCCACTTAGTGTCTGACAAAGGAATTGAGGTTGATAAAGCCAAAATTGAAATGATTGAGAAACTTCCACCTCCTACAAGCATGAAAGGAATTCACAATTTTTTGGGACATGCTAGTTTTTATAAAAGACTTATTAAAGACTTCTAAAAAATTACTAAACCTCTCATTAATCTTTTAGCTAAGGATACTTCATTTGTATTTGACAAAGACTGCCTTGATGCTTTTTATAGGTTAAAATAAGTACTTATCTCAGCACTAATCTTATAACTCCTGACTGGAATCTTCCTTTTAAAATTATGTGTGATGTGAGTGACTATATTGTAGGTATTATTTTAGGACAAAGAAGAAACAAGCAAGCATATGCCATCTACTATGCTAGTCATACACTAGATGAGGCCCAATTAAGTTATGCTACTACTAAAAAAAAGCTTTTAGCAGTCATATTTGCCATTAATAAATTTTGTTCTTATTTGACAGGTAGCAAGGTGATAGTCTTTATATACCACGCAGCTTTGAAGTATCTCCTCTCAAAGAAAGTTGCTAAGCCATGCCTCATTAGATGGATCTTGATGCTCTAAGACTTTGAAATGGAAATCAAAGATAAAGCAGGGCTGAAAATGTTATTGCAGATCATGTATCAATATTAGAGCTACCAATTGATGAGTGATAAGCCACAACCTTATACTGTTATTTCATTTGTAACTATTATTTGTTATTCTTGATCAGTTTATTTTATTCTTATTAGTTTGTTATAAGCAGTTCTCATCCTATTCATGTACTACACCTATATATATATTACTTTTATAACATTGAATTGTGTGGAATACATAATATAAGTTAAACCTCTGCATGGTATTAAAGCCCCAAAAATGGCTGGGCAAATTGTTCCTACTTCTTCTTTTAATATTCCTACTTCTACCACCACTAATCATACACTTTCAATTAAACTAACCTCTCAAAATTACCTCATTTAGAAAACATAATTTTAACCCCTTTTAAATTATCATAAACTCAATGGTCTTATTGATGGCTCCATGACTACTCCTATAATTCCTTTCACAAATAACTCAACTCCTCCAACTCCAAATCCTGAATATAATGAATGGTTTTAGAAAGATCAGCTCCTCCTCTCTTGGATTTTTTCTTCTCCATCTGAAGAAGTCTTTCTATATGTTATTGGCATGAACACATCTTTTGTTGCTTGACAAGCACTTGAAAGTGCTTTTGGTTCTGTGTCTTAGAATCACTAATTGCAAATTCATATTAAACTTTAAGAATTGAAGAAACATGACTTATCCATCACTCAATATCTCCAAAAAGCCAAATCTCTCATGGATGAATTAGCTTCAGCTGGTAGGCCTCTCTCTAATGCTGAATTTAATGCCATTATTTACTAAAATTTAGGGTATGAATTTCATAGCATTATCAGTGCTCTTAATCAATGCCCAATTCCTGCTACCTTTCAAGAGCTTCATGGGAAATTGGTAGCTCATGAAATATTAATCAAAAGCATACAAGAATAGCCTATTGCTAATCTTGCAAATTGTCATTTTATTGCCTCATCTTCCCCTTGCCCCTGAGCTTCTTTTAATTCTGACCTACATTCGGTTCCTCCTTTACCACACATTACAATCACCTACATCCCTTCTCTTTATTCCACAAGAATAAAACACAATGCCAAATTTATGGCTACCACAACCATACTGCTGATAGGTGCCATAGAAGGTATGAAAAATGCACATCTTTATTCAATCCACAAGCCAATATTGCCATAAATATGGGTCTGCTACCTTTACCTATTTATGACTCATCCTCAACATCATATATGGCACTATTAAAAAATCCATGTATTCAGACATAGGAGCATCTCATCACATGACATTAGATCCTCAAATGATTTCCAACCCTGCTCCATACTACGGTTCTGATAAAATTGTTGTCAACAATAGTCAATCCCTACCCATTGCAAACACTAGTATGTGCATTCATTCTTCTCCATTTTTTAATAAGGATTTCATTTTTAAAAATGTTCTTCATGTTCCAAATATTCAAAATCTTTACTCTTTATTCAAAAATTACTAATGATAATGCTTGTTTCTTTGAATTTTGGCCAAATCATTTTTCCATAAAGGATCAACTCACCAAGGCAACCTTATTACGAGGTCAGAGTGACAATGGATTGTATGTGATGCCACCAACCACTTGTCTTCCTCCCAAATAAGCCCTCCTTACTGAGAATATTACTTTTAATGATTGGCATGCTCTTTTAGGCCATCCCCATCACCACACTGTTTCTAAGATTATTAAAGACAATAATTTTCTAGTTTCTAGTATAATAAAGTCATCTTGTTCCTCCTGTCATTTAGGAAAATTAGCTAAACTACCATTTACATCTATTGATCACACCTCTGATGCTCCATTCCATATTATTCACTATGATTTGGGGGTTCCTTCTCCAATCACATCTTATCATGGTTTTCATTATTTTATTTTATTTTATTTTATTTATTAATGATTTTACTAGGTTTACATGGATTTACTTTCTAAAAAATAAGAGTGATGTTTATTATGTGTTTCTTAATTTTAAAGCATATGTGAAACGTCAATTTAATACTATTATTAAGGCTTTCCATTCCAATTGGGGAGGTGAATTTTAAAAATTGAATAAATATTTCACTCAAAATGGCATTGTGTATCAAATCGCATGTCCTTATACACATGAAAAAAATGGACTCTCTAAACAAAAAATTCGACATACAGTTAATATTGCCTTAACATTGTTAGCCCATTCTCATGTTCCTTTTAAATTTTGGACATATGCTTTTCGTACTGCCATTAATTCCATTAATGTATTACTAACTTCTATTTTAAATAATTTTTCACCTCATAAAAAACTATTTAACAAAAAGCCAAAATATCTTGAAAGTAAAATTTTTTATTGTGCAGTCTTTCCAAATCTTCATCCCTATAATAGGTTTATATTTTCCTTTAGGAGCTGTGCATGTGTTTACCTTGGTACCACTACTAATCATACAGGATATGATTACTTTGATATTTAAAATAACAAATTTTATATTGTTCAAAGTGCCAAGTTTGACCAATCTTTCCTTGTTCCACAACACTTGCTCTCCCATTAGTACCGTCACATGCCCAACTCCTGTGGCTCATAATTTAGTCTCCTGTCACTTTGCATCACTTGCCAGGTATGTCACTTCCTAACCACTCATCTTTATCTCCTAATCATCATATTCCTACTCCATCTCTATTATCTATTTTGGCACCATTTGATACTAATCCATCCACCACGCCCTTATCATATCCCAACCTTCCTACCTTGCCTTTATCCCATCACAACGCATCCTCCTTAACAACCAGCCCCTTATCCTTATCATCATTAGACCCTACTTTATAACAAACCTAATCCCATAGAATTAAATCTAGTTGTTGATTTAATTAATTACCATCTTCCCTCAACCTCTCCCTTGTAACCTTCCCGCACCCATAATATGACCCTCAGACCCCATACCACAGCCAAAAGACAAGCAAATATTGCCTTTTCTCTAACCCATTCTTTGAATTATTTAGAACATAAACCTATATTTTTCAGAGATGCAGTTCACTTTAAAGAATGGTGCTAGGCAATGGATCATGAAATCAATGCTTTGCAATTAACCAACACATGGACCCTTATCCCACCACCACCCATAGCCAATATTATTGCCAAAAAATGGATTTTTTGCATCAAACACAAACATGATGGTACAATTAAACACTATAAAGCATGTCTTGTAGCCAAAGGCTTCACTCAATTATCTGATGTTGACTATAAGGAAACATTCAGTCAAGTCATCAAAGCTACCACAATCAGAGTAATTATTGCTCTAACCATAATGAATCATTGGTCACTGCCCCAACTTGACGTGTCCAATGCTTTCTTAAATAGTAATGTTGAGGAGGATCTTTACATGTCCCAACCACATGGTTATATTGACTCGCACCATCCAAATTATGTTTGTAAATTAAATAGGTCACTATATAGGCTTAAACAATCGCCACAAGCTTGGTTTATTTTTCTCACTACTTGTCTTCATTCCTTGAAATTTATCTCCTCCAAGGCCAATGGTTCTCTATTCATAATCAAACAAGCTAATCATTTTGTTTTTCTATTAGTCTATATCTATGATATTATTGTCACAGGTTCATGCCAGAAGCTCATCCAATTAATCATTGAGGCCCTTCAATAAGCATTTCTAATTTGGATTTAGGCGATCTCTATTACTTCCTTGGTATGGAATTCAAACAACACCATGATGGCAACTTCCTTTCACAAAGCTGCTACCTTCATGATCTTCTTTAAAAACATAGAATGGCTGATTGTAAGCCTTGTTCAACACCAATGCAATCTTCTTCCACATTATTTAAATTGGTAGGCACACCACTTCCCAAGGGAGATGTTTATCGCTAAATAATAAGAGCCCTTCAATATGCTACCATCATCCATCCAGACATTGCATACAGTGTTAACAAGCTTTGTCAGTTCATGTGTAACCCAATTAATATTCATTAAAAAGCACTCAAAAGGCTTCTTCGCTACTTTCAGGGCATAAAAACTAGTAGTCCCTTATACTCCACCAACACTTCACCTCAATTACATTGCTACACTAACAATGATTGGGGAGGTGATCTCGATGATAGATGCTCCACATCAGGTTATGCCATTTATCTTGTCTCCTCTTTGATTTCCTGGTTAGCTAAGAAGTAACTTGTAATACCCTATGTTTTAACTAAATAAAGTAATTTTATATTTAAATCTTTAACAAATACTTTTAGGCTATATTATATAAAAGATTATTTTTTTTCTATCTAATGGAGGTATATATATATATATATATATATATATATATATATATGTATATATATAGTAATATTATATTTAGGGTTAAATATTATTTAAGATGTGTGTATATTAAAATAACTTGTGTTTATATAAGTGCATGTAGTGTATGTATATATATATACACACTAATAATTACCTAGACACAACTATATGTATAATAATATATTATTATATATTAATAGTTTATAGTATTATATATATATATATGTATAAGTGATGGGAAGTGGACCAAAAAAAAAAAAAGGGATCAAAACAAAATAAAAGAAGACAAAAATCAAAAACAAAGAAAGAAAGAAAGAAAGCAAAGAACAACGTGAAGAAAAAAAGAAGAAGAAGAGAAAACAGAAGCTCCCAAGCCCTGTACCCTCTCCCACTTCGTCCCTCACCATCTCTCCCTCCTCCTTCACTGCGCTGTTCGTCCTGCCACCATTAGAATCACCATTGCCGTCGCACCAAACTGCCAAGGGAAGAGCTGTTGCTGCCATTCCTCATTTCTTTCCTCTGTCAGCTTTGATCCAAGCTGATCCAGCACCATCCAAGCTTCCCCAACTTCCCTCATCGTCTTAGGTGTCCGTCCAAGCCAAGAGCCACCGCTGCAACTCACCTCTGGCGCCGGAATTGAAGGTTGAAGGTGAGTTGCACAGAGTTGTTCTTAGGTTGTTGACAGGTTGTTTTCTGGTTGCTGCTCGATTTTGAATGTTGATTTTAGGTTATTTTTGAGTATATGTTGGATTATACCCATAAATTGCTTCAATTTGGATTTTTAAATATTTTTCCTAATTTTTCTTAATTTACAGAAATTTTTTTTTTGCATAATATTTATTTATTTATTTTAATTTTTTTTAGTTGATTTATTGGGTTTTATTTGGTTTAGTTAGTGAAATCAAAGTGATTATAGTTAATTGTTTTAGTATATTAATTTTATGTAAGATTTTAGAGTTTTTGGTGTTAATTAGAGGGTTATGTAAATTTTTGGTATTTAATGGGTAATTAGGCTAATTTCAAAAATTATGATTAAAAATTGTGAAATTTTGATAAATGAGGTTATTAGTGAATGTTATTAATTTTAGAACTCAAATTATAATTTTTTTGATTTTTATACTATTTTTATAAATATTTTTTAGTTTATGCCAAATTTGATTTTTAGGTTAAATAATATTTCTGGGAAAAAAAAATATATGTTGGTTGATTGTATGTTTTAATTATATTAGGAAGATTTATTTTGAGAAAATGAATTTTTGGCATGATTAAATAATTTTAAGGAATTATTTTTAGTATTAAAAGCACATTATGTAATTTATGTATTTTAGGGGGGTAAAAATGTAATTTTACACTAAATATGATAAAATATATATTTTAATTAGTTTTATTAATATTTAAAGGGTTTAGATAATTTTTATAAATTAATTGATATTTTTACTTAAGTAGTGTAAATTTTAAATATTAAATTTCAAATAATATATATATATATATACATATAATACATTACAATGGTTTTAATTTGGGTTATAATTATATTTATATTTTGATGATGGAATGCAAATTTAATTGTTTAATTTTAAATAATTGAGATTTTATATATTGTTGTTTATTTTTAGTATATGTGTATATGAAATATGTATTTTTAGAAATAAATGTTATTAATTCTCGATACTTCATTGAGTTGTGATCTCGGTCGGGGCAAAATGTAGTTTTGGGAGCTCGACTCGAGTGTGGGTGTTTGTGATTATTAGAAGTGCACTTTCTATGTAGGTCTGGCTCTACCTTTGGTAGAGAGATGTCCGTTTTATAGAGGAGACTCTGCCAAAATTTTGATAGATTTCCTCGTAAAACGTGATACTCGTAAAATTTCTACCGTTAGTTAGGTTAAATCCTGTATGTCGAGTCTTGTCCGATTTTCCTCGAGTCAATCTGGAATTTCATTATTTTGTTGATTTCTGATTTCGATTCCTTAGTCATGTTTTAAAAGTCGATTATTATTTTCTTTTAGAGCATTTCGGAGCAGAAGCTGTAAGGCCGAGGCAGACGCGTGGTCGTCAGCCTTCGCATTCATCCTGTAAGTCAATAGAATGATATGTGCGTGTGTTTATGTAAAGAATGCATGCGCTCGTATTTTATTACATTGATTATATGATTTATTTAATTTAATGCTATTATTTAAGATTTAAATGCATTTTATTTATTTAAAATTGATTTGAGAAATTTTGGTAGAACGGGCTACCTGGTGGGCTTCACTAGGACTATGTGCACATGGTAGAGATTGAGAGATGGATCTGATGTATATATGATTGGTGAATGTTAAATTGGGACGAGTGCCTCGATGGAAGCCTTTGCTCTCGGGGATCGCCAGTGATTGTAAGGCTATTAATGGACTGGGATAGGTGCCTCGGTCGATGCCTTTGCTCTCGGGGATCGCCAATGCCATATATTTGGATTAAGTGAATGACTAAGGCTTGGTGCCTCGGTTGATGCCTTTGCTCTCGAGGACCGATAGTCTAGTTGGAATAAGTGGGCCCGGATGGCCGTTTAGATTTTGGGTTTAGGGTTCTACCGAGATTTTTCAAAAACTATACTTATACATTATAAATTATTTTCACTATAAACACATATAGTTTTCAAAGGTTTTCAAACCATACAGTTCTTTTTATTGGCTTACTCAGTGAGGTTTGATTCCCCTCAATTTATTTTTTTTAGGAGCTTGGGAGTTTGACCTCAGACTACCTCTACGCCGGGTTTCTTCTTCACCGGCCATTTTATGTAGGTCATTGTAAGTTGTACTGTGTGTTAATCTAGGTTGCTGCAGTAGTATATGTACTAAGGATTTGTATGGTTTAAATATAATCGTGTAATTTATTTGTGTAAACTACACTTATGTATAAGATTTAAATTCAATTTATGATATGAGATGTTGAAACACATTTTTATTAAGCAGTTGAATTTGTGTATTTTGAGAAAAATCAGTTTGATAATATATTCTGTTATTAATTAAAGTTTAAAATATGAATGGTTTTATTTTCTTTTCCTTTAGGCTTACTACGGGTTTCGGGGGCCTTATGCCTACCCATTCCTTAGTGTCGGTCACGTGCCCTCGGGTTCGAGTCGTGACATAACTAACCATTGCTTAGTCATCCACATAAAGTGAGTATAAAGCTATTGCTAATGCTACTTTTGAGTTAATTTGTCTTCGCGCTCTACTATTTGAACTTGGATATCCACTTTCTCATGCTACAATATCTTATGACAATACTGGTGCACTTTATTTAAGCAAAAATCCAATCTTCCATGCCCACACCAAGCATATAGAATTGGACTACCATTTTTTTCATCAATAGGTTGCTTCCGGATTTCTCCAACTCTAATTTGTTTCCACTAATAACTAAATTGCCAACTTGTTTACCAAATCCTTACCATAATCTCACTTCCAATAGCTCTTCAACCACTTTTCCTTTTATGATGGCCATGGATTTGTAGGGGGGTGATAAGCCATACCCTTATACTCTTATTTCTTTTGTAACTATTATTTATTATTCTTGATTAGTTTGTTATAAGTAGTATTCATCCCATTCCTGCACTATACCTATATATATATTACCTTTATAACATTGAATTGTGTGGAATACATAATACAAGTTAAACCTCTGCAATGACTACTTCAAAGGTGAACACTTAATGCAGGTTAAGAATATGACTCCTTGGTATGCAGACTTTGTGAATTACCTAATTTGCGGTGTCTTGCCTCCCAAAATTTTCATACTAATAAAAAAAGAAAATTTTCTTTATCATTAAATATTATTATTGGGAAGAACCTTTTCTCTATAAGAGTGTGGAGTTGGATTGATTAGAAGGTGCTTGCTCGAAGAAGAAATTAAAGATGTGCTTTCACATTGTCATTCTCTGGAATGTGGTAGACACTTTAGTTCCACTAAAACTATAGTAAAAGTTCTTCAAAGTGGATTTTACTGGCCAACTCTCTTTCAAGATACTAGGAATTTTGTATTAAAATGCGATAGATGCCAGATAATAGGAAATAAAGGGAAACATAATGAGATGCCTCTAAATGGAATTCTTGAAGTTGAGATCTTTGATGTTTGGGGTCTAAACTTCATGGGTCCCTTCCTAAGCCCATTTAGTAATAAATACATTATGGTGGGTGTAGACAATGTATTAAAATGGGTGGAATCAATAGCATCCATTTACCAATGATGCTAGAGTTATAACAAGATTTATTTAAAAGAATATATTCTCAAGGTTTGGGACACCTCAAGCTATAATCAATGATGGTGGAACACATTTTTGAAATCACTAGTTTGAAGGTTTATTAAAGAAATATGTTGTCACTCACAAGATTGTAACTCCTTACCATCCCTAGACTAGTGGTCAAGTCGAGATATCAAACCGAGTAATCAAGTCTATACTTAAAAAGACAATAAATGCTTCAAGAAAAGATTGGTATGCTAAACTCAATAATGCTCTATGGGCTTATAGAACTACATTTAATACCCAGATTAGTGCCTCTCCCTTCCAACTCCTTTATGGAAAGTCATGTCACCTACCTGTGGAGTTGGAGCACAAAGCATTATGGGCAATTAAATTCTTGAACTTTGATTTACAAAATGCTGGTGAGAAGAGGTTGCTTCAATTCAATGAGCTTGAGGAGTTTAGACTTAATTTATATGAAAATGCCAAAATTTATAAAGAAAGGACAAAAAGATGGCATGACAAGTATATTATGAAGAAAGAATTTAAAGAAGGAGACCATGTACTTCTATTTAATTCAAGGCTAAAGTTATTTCCAGGAAAAATTAAGTTTAGATGGTTAGACCCCTTCATTGTTAAGCATGTGTACCCTCATGGAGTAATAGAAGTGTGTAGCATAGATACTAGAGCTTTGAAAGTTAATGGATAAAGATTAAAACTCTACTTTCACAATGAAGTTGTCCTAGCAAGTGCAACAATTACACTTCTCAACTTAGTTTGAGACAATCAGTAAAATACAGTCGAGCTAATGACTTTAAACAAGCGCTTAATGGGAGGCAACCCATTCAACTTTAATTTTTTTCAATATTTTTATTTTATTTTTATTTTTATTTATCTATTTAATTAAAATTTTCTACTTTTTTTTGTAGCTTAATTTTGCAAAACTATAGAGGTGGATGTGCATGGTCGTACAATTAGCTATGCCTAGGTATGTCATTTATACATAGTTATGTGCATGGTCATGTCCTTGCTTGTGCTTTTATTTTTATGCATACATGGATGAGTACACAGGTCAATATACAACCATGTAATTTTTCTCTAAAAATTTTTCAATAGTACATGGTCGAACATACACCTTTGTATTCAACTGTGAGCTAATCTAAAACATACATGGTATTACACACGATTGAGTGTAATGGACTGTGTACATTTTTCTTACACGGGTCAATGCATGACATGCACTTCATCATGCACCTCAATTATCATACATGGCCGCACACAAAATCTGTGCACCATACCATGCATACACATTCATGTACACGGTCTAGCACATGGAAGAGTGCATGACCGTGTACACCATTACATGTACATCATTCCTTTCTTTCATGCATTAGTCAATTGCCCTTTATTTATTTTTTTAATTATTAATTATTAATTATTATATTTATTTTCTCTTTTGCTTTCATGTAACCATCACTTGCCTTTTGTTTTATTTATTTTAATTAATTAATTAATTAATTTCCTTTTTTTCTTTCATGCAACCTTAATTACCATTTTTTAATTATTATTATTATTATTATTATTTTTCTTTCTTAAGCCACCATGGCCCATTTCTTTCCTTTAACCGACATACCCTTTCCATATAATACCGTTACCCTTTTTGTTTCCATCATTCACTTTCAGTTTATCTTATTATTTTTTGTTCTGTTCAAGCTCTTTTCTTTCTTTTTCTACTCTACTATCTCTTTCTTTTACTCTCCACTCTTAATCCTCTCATCTATCTCCTTCCTTTTAATTTTGCCCCTATAATTTTATTTTCTTTTATATATTTTTCTTTCCCTTCCTTTTGTAGTATTCAGTCAAAAAATGGTGTGCATAAAGAATGCATCCTTCACTAGTCATGCAAAACAACAATGTACTAACTAGCATCCACCTCCTCTAAGTGTCACGGGTCCTAAGTCCTCCTAAACATCTATGCATCCCCTCCTTCAATTTAGATCCCTCAGTTACCAAGCAAGAATTATGCATCTCTCTCCTTTACCTGTTCAACCAAGTTATTATTTTTGGCCAGCAGCATTAGATGAAGTTGGTTCAAGAGATAATGTTAGGAGTATGATAGCAAATTCTAAGTGGAATCATTTTTTTCAAATTCATGAACTTATGTATCGAGAACTCCTACTTGAATTTCTCTCTACCTTTTCTTTTGAGAAAAAATAATTTTTTTTTGAAACCTGGCACTATAAAATTTAGTTTGGGTAGTCATCATTTTTCCTTTTCACTTACGAATTTTGCTCTCAACTATGGTTTTTATGACCAAAATTTTATTTCCACTCCAAACTATCAACAGTCAATCATTGACTTAGGTAATGAAATTATTAATGTCTATTGAAGGGAGGTAGGTAATTTAGATCCAAACCCTTATAACCCTCACTTCACTCAGAGCTCTGGTATAGGAAACCCTACCCTGTGCTGTTTATATAATTTAATTGTCTTGACCATCTACGATTGTCGAGAGAGTACAAGGGTAGTGGCTAATCAGGATCTATTTTATCTTTTATGTTTCCATAAAGTTTTAATGCCTCATTTAAGATATGGATTTGCTCTATATATAGAGGGGATGGCTAGGAAAAAGAGAGGGGCTTTATGTGGAGGTTCCTATATTACTCGACTAACTAAGGGACTAGGTGTTTTTAGCTCACTTATTGGACTGACTGAGGTTTGTTTTATGCTTCCCTTCAACCTACATATCATGCGAAACATCAGTATTATTGTGAAGTGTAATGGACGATATGTCTTGCTTGGTGACGCTCCAGTTGCTCCTGCTGCTCCAACTCCTTCCACCTCCAATATTCCTTTACTGGCATCTGCTATGCCCCTTACTATAACAACAGGCCCTCTTACCTCTACTGCTTTTTTCCTCCACTACTGCTTCCAATGACTTAGAGCTCACTATTCTTGAGATGCAGCATACCCAGCATTTCCATGCCACCACCTTTGCTTGTCTTTACAATGGACTACAACAATTTTGTTAGACTAAGGGTATTGCATTACCTCCTCAACCCTGCTATAAGGATTTTGAAACTACTGAGGAGGATGTCAATTCACTAAATAATGCACCACTAGATGCTTCTCCTCCCGACGATGTTGATATCGCCACTATGGATGTGGAGGATGATTATGATCGCGATGCCTAGTTTTACTGCTTTATTTCATTTTATTTTTCTTTCTTTTAGTACTATAATTTTATTTCTTTTCTTACACTAGTTTTACTATATTCTCTATGTTTATTTTTATTTTTTTTATTTATATTGCTTATTTACTATTTCTTTATTTTCATGCATTTTATTTTTTAAGTCATTATCTGCCCTCCTCTCATTTAGGGAAGTCATTCTTTCCACCTCTCATTTATTTCTTTTTCTTCATTAGTCATTGCAAACACTGACTTGTTTAAGTGTGGGGGAGAGAAGATATATTGCATTACATATTTTTTGCATTTGATTCCATCTATGTATTATATCATATATTGCATAATGATTACATCCACACACACTCAGACACACACTCACACACTAAAATTTTTCAATTTATCACTGTGATGAGCAGAGTGCATCGAATGTGATTTCAATGTGCATGTTTCATAATCTTTTGTTAATGCTTGATTTGTAAATTTTAAAGTTAGGTTGATAATTTAAGATTAAAGACTTCTAAAATTCTAATGAACCAAATGATTCCTTACTTTTGAATAACTGAATCTAAAAATTAATAGTTCAAAAAATTACTTGTAAGTGATACTTAGATGTTATCTTTTGTTCTAACCTTGACACTAGCATATAACCTGCTAGTAGTTAAAAAAAAATCTCTTTAGAGCAGTGTATAAATTTTATATTTTTATGCTTTGAAATATACTCCAATGCTATAATATGAGCATGAGTATCTAAATGACTCATTTGATAGTGTCCATGCTTAGTAATACTACAATGGTGGGGGATTATTGAAAGTGAGAAGAATAGAGAGATTAAAGTGAGATGGAGCGTAAAATGCATTCGCTAATAAAATAAAATAAAAATTGCTATCTTTTATATGATAAAATTAAGGGGTGGCTTGAGGTTGCAGAAAATAGTATCATTTACTTTCATTTTTAATGATTACCAATTTGCATGTTTTTAGAAATTTAACAACTAAGTTTGCTCTTCACTTGGTAAAACTTACGTCTTTAACTTTGAATTATTAGTCTAATTTTAATTTATAAGCTTTGTATTAACCTAAGACTATGGTAAATGGATATTTAAAAGTTTATCAATGTGCTAAGTTTGTTGCATTGATGAGTGTTCTTATGCATTTTGCTTGACGACAAGCAAATATTTAGTGTGGGGAAATTTGTTATGTGTCATTTATACATATAATTTTAGGAGCATTTTTATTAGTTTTATAATATATTTTTATAAGTTTATTTAATTGTTATTAATTTTACTTGCATTTAGCATAATATTATTTAATTTACATTTTAAAGAATATATTTTAATGTTTGTTTAACAATTAAGTGCATTATAGTATCTAATTAAATTATTTGTTGCAGTTTTGTGAACTGAAGCTAGTGCACGACCGTGTTTGGAAAGTCGCTCTACATAAATTATGTACACGTGTTAGCATATGACTGTGTGCTAATCAAGAATCCTGCATGCTTCACCATATAAATGTGCAAGAAAGAGTGCATTGTCAAGATTGAAGCCAAGCCCGATGAGGAAGCTATGCACACCCTACCACAAGACCATGTACCAGGTCATGCACAAATTTGGAATAGTACACACCTGAGTGCATGGACATGTGCTAGGGTGTGCACATAAAATTAATATACACGCTTGCATACATGCCCTAGTGCACACTCTTGTGCATGGCCATGTGCTAGGGTGTGCACTTATGAAAAATCTTCCTCTTTCATTCAGAATTACAGATTTAGAAGATTTCAAAATTGGAAGGTTAAAGAATGAGAATATTCTAGAATTGGAAGTTCTGGGGGCAAGAGATGGCTATAAAAAGAGGATCAATTCATCAATTTAAGGGGATGAATTCATTTAAATATGCATTCAAAGATATTTTCAGCAAAGAAAAAGTAGAGTTTCCAATCAATCACGTTCAAGCATAATTGTTCTCATGTTTAGAATATCTTTGATTATGATTATTTCCATAATGTGTAATTAATTTACTCAGGGTTTGGATTCGTGTAACTAGACTACTACTTATTTGGATTTTTATGTTTTAATTCAATAAGTTAATATTCAGTCAATTTTATAGGTTACTTTTATATGTTCTTGTATTTGATTTTAGGCCTGATTAAATGCATATTTTTTGGTAGATTAGTAGAAAACAAAAGTTGCATGATCTATTAGCTCATAGACCTATAAAACTCAGGAGCCTCGATCATGAAAGTAGACAAATCTTTCGAGGAGTATTAAATTGCTAAGGAACTTAATGAGTCTTAATTAATTTACTTAACCATGAAAATAGGCAATAATTAGTTTTGACATGCTTGAATGATCTCGAAAGAGACTTTAAGTAATTTGAGTAATTTACCCTAGACTGTATTAATAAGTTGAATTAAGATTAAATCCTGTAATTCAAGTAAGTGGCTATTGAAGTGAATCCAGATTCTATCTTTTGATTATTGAATTTTTATTTTAGATTTAGAATTGATCTTTTTTAGTTAATGTTGTTTTCTATTTCAATTAAATCTATTTTTTTTAGTTTGTGGAGATAAAATTACGGCTAATACTTGGTATCAATCTCCTCGTGGGAATGATACTTGATACTCAAACTTTACTACTTATTATGAATCGTGGACTAGCAAAAATTGCCTAACAATCACGAATAGGAAACTCACTCTTGAGTTTGGAAGTCCTGGCAAGAACAAAAGTCAAATTGGAACCAGTTACAACAAGATCATCCACATAGACCAAAATAAAAATCGTATCACTTCCTTATTGATAGATAAAAAGAGAGTGATCACTCTTGGAAATAATGAATTTCAAAGAGATTAAATGAGTGCTAAGTCATTGAAACCATGCCCTTAGGGCTTGTTTTAATCCATAAAGCGATTTGTTTAATTGACAAACATGATCAAAATTAGATGAATCAGTAAAACCTAGAGGTTGTGCCTTGAATATATTCTCAAAAGGATGCCCATAAAGGAAGGCATTAGACTCATCAAGTTGATAGATGGGCCATTGATATATTGTTATAATAGCTAGAATTGTGCAAATGGTGGTAGCTTTAATGATGGGACTAAATGTATCTTTGAAGTCCAAACCAGATTTTTGAATGAATCCCTGAGCTATAAGACTAGCTTTATAATGTTTAATGCTACCATCAGAGTTCTGTTTGATTTTATATATCCACTTGTAACCTAGAATATTAATATAAGAAAGTCTAAGTACTAAAGTCTAAGTTGAATTAGTAAGTAATGAAGTAATTTCAGCAAACATTGCATGGTTCCATTCTGCATATTTGGTGGCATGGGCAAAGGTGTGGGGGTTTTTTTTGGAGATAATCAGGTTTAGATGATGTGTGGGTAGCAAGATGGGCATTACATTTATGAAGGGTTAATGGACGTAAGATCATTTTATAGGTGTGAGTGGGATCGATTGTTTGGGTGTTGTATTGACTAATATCGACAACTAAATGAAGGCCAAAAGATTGGTGATGATCGTGTTATTAAGATGATTAGGTTATGTTTGAGGATGAGGTGTTGGTGGAAAGTGTGGAAGGTGAAGATAGAGTAGGAGAGTGACATGAAATTATTGGAAGAGGATAAGTGGGTAATGGAGATAAGTTAGGAGTTATGCAAAGGGTTGAAGTTAGTGGTTGGATAGGAATAAAGGTGTGAGAACATAAAATATAAGGAGGAGTTGTGGCAGAAATAGTACCTAATTTAGAAGAGCCCAGTGATGATGAATGTGATATGGTGAGCCACGGTGAAGATGACATTGATGTTTGTGGAAGGGTATTGCTTGTTAGTAATTTAAAAGGAAATAAAATTTCATTAAAAGAAATATGTCTACCTATATAAATTTTATCTTTATCAATATTTAAACATAAATGTCCATGATGTGTTCGAGAACTACTAAGATAAACACATTGAGTAGTTTAAAAAGAAAGTTTATGTTTGTTATATGGTCAGAGATATGGATAAAATGCATATCCAAAAATTCAAAGTTCATTATATTTTAGAGATTTTTGATATAGCAATTCAAATGGTGTAGAATCATCAACAACTTTTCTAGGCATGTAGTTAATTAATTGTACACTTTGTTGAAAGGCATAAGGCCAAAAACGAAAAGGGATGTGAGTATGTGCTAATAAAGTAATACCATTATCAACTATGTAGCAAAATTTTCTCTCGGAAATGCCATTTTGCTCATGTGTGTATGGGTAGGCAATTTGATGAACAATGCTTGTTTGTTTAAAATAAGAATTTAGTTTTTTGAAATTCACCACCCCAATCGGAGTGAAATACTTTAATTTTTAAATTAAGTTAATGATAAACTAAAAAATTAAATTCTTTAAACATGGAGTATACTTGACTCTTATTTTTAAGAAAATAAATCCATGAAAATGATGTAAAGTCATAAACAAAGGTAACGAAATATTTAAAACCTAAATTTGATAATAAGGGTGCAGGACCATAAACATTGGAATGAACAATATCAAAAGGTTATTGACTAGTATGATGAACAGATGCTAATGTCATTTTAGCCAACTTTCCTAACTTATAAGCATGACAAATAGATTTTCTAGAAAGACTAGAAGAAGATAAACTATTCTTGGCAATTATTGAAGAAACAGTTTTCACTTGAGGATGACCCAAGCATGCAAGCCAATCATCAAATGAGATTAATTCACTTGAAAAAGTGGTAGGAATGGAAGAAAGAAAGCAATACAATTCATCATCACTCAGTCCTTGTAATAGGATTTCCTTGGTCTTTTGATCCTGAACAACAAAATAATTAGGCCAAAATTCAAAATAGTAAAAGTTGTCAGTGGTAAATTTTTGAACCGATAAAAAGGATTTTGTTAAAAGTAGGAATGTGAAAAACATTATTTAGTGTAAAAGGTGTGGAACTCAGAAATGGATAACATGTAGTACCTTTAGAAATTATAGGCAAACCTTGGCCATTTTCAACCTGGATTCGGTCAGAACCTTGATAATGTTGAATGTCATAAAGAGCTTATGGATTTGGAGTCATATAATGACTAACAATTGTATTTGGAGTCCAAGTAATATTGTTTGATGTTGGAGGGATAGCATGAGAAGACATCAAATAGGGAAGAGGTAGCAGAGGGGCAGTCTGAGGATCTTACCATATGACGTGTGCTTAAGCACTGAAGTGATTGGGATGTCATTGATTATACCGATGGCAACATGTGACCATTGAATGATTGTTGTTTCAATAGATTTGGTAAGTAATTGGTTGTAGAGAGAAAGCGTGTTAGGAAGAAAAGTGAGGTTGAGTATAGGAAGAGTATCATAAAAAAAAAGGTTGAATAAGACTGACGACCATAGGGTGGTGGTGGGGGGGCATGATATGCAGCATGAATTTGTGGAGGCTCACTAAAATTTCAAAGCAGAATTTCATAAAACAAGAAGTGGCTGTGAAGTTCTTATAAAGAGATAGGTTCAAGGCGTAGGTTGAGAGCGGAAATAAGGGGACAGAAATCACTACCTATGTTTTGGTAGATTATGGCATTAAATTCAGCAGTGGGTAAAGGATGCCCAACTGAAGCTAACTCATTGGCTAAAGTTTTAGCTTTATGAAGATAGGTGGATACAGTCATGTCATGTTTCTTGAGCTCTTGAAACTCAATGTGAAGCTGTAATTAGCGGTTATGTGAGATGGAACCAAAAGCTTGACCGAGTGCTTACCAAACTAAATAGGATGAGGTGAGGCCAATGACATATGGATACACTTCTTCGGTAAGAGAGGAGTGCAACCATGAAAGCAATAGTTGATCCTGTTAGAACCATGCTATAAAGGCAAGATTAGGAACCATTTGTGTTGGATCAGAAGAAGGGATAGTTACCGCCAGTGCCATGGAAGAACCATCAATCAGTCTAGTCATGTTGTGATAATTCAGTAAGGGTAGAAATTAAGTTTTCCAAGCGAGAAAGTTCTTGGATGTGAGTTTAATAGAAAAGGTGTGATCAGTAGTAGTTGATGGCGGAGTAGAAGTGGGTAAAGCTAGCTGAGTATTGGTGGTAGACATCATGAAAATAAGTAGAAAGCAAAAGAAATACAGGTGAGAAAAGAAAAGCAAGCAAAAAGAAACAAAAATCAGGTTGAGTGCTCTGATACCATGTGAACTTTTATGTATTTGATATTGAATTAATAATGGTTACATCAGATATATGTATGGTATAGAAGGATAAGGATGAAATATAGAGATATACATTAGATACAACTCTATTAACAATGAGCTAACACTAAGATAGGCTAACATAATTAATCACAAATTTAATGTTTTAATGTATTGTAAGCCACTGATTTCAATGATATGTAGTCCAAGTGGATCTCTTCTTATATGAGTAGAAAACATAAAAATGAATTTAATCTCATTCAATAATAGTAGAAAATAAAATAAAATAAAATGAATTCTCATTTTCTTGGCCATCTTGTTTATTGTGGATATTGATCAATTTGTGGAAGTTGCTTTTCAATTCATGATGTATAATTAGAATGTTAAATCAATTAATTTTTAATATTTAATTAAAATGACAAAATTTTTATAGATATTAAACTATCGTATTAAATTGTTGGATGTTTCATACCTATAAGTGTTTTATATTTTATTAATAACAACATAGCACCTATTTCTATATCGTATATTAAACTTTTTAATGTAATTGTCTGAATGTAGCAATTGTGTAAATTAAAATTTTTTAAAATTAAAATCTAATAGCCAATAAATAATATTTGAATCACTTGTTATTAATTTCACTCTCTAACTATATGGGCCTAGAAAATCATTATCAAATTTCTCCTAAAAAATAATGAGAAGCAGATAGAATATGCATATTGCGTCCATACGTGTGAGCATAATCCGTCCCACAAAACCAGATGTAGGCAGCTGCGAAATTAGCAGAAGCCAAGCTCGCCATTTCACTCACGCATCTTCCACGTTCTCTACATGCACTCTCCAAAACCTCATATAAATACCCAATTATCATTTTCACCTCTCCTCCATCAAGCACCATATTATAAGCTCTATTACAATGGCGAAGCTCATATCGACAGTAGCTCTTATCAGTGTTCTCATGATCCTCAACGCCAATTCATCTTTTGCCTACAGAACCATCATCACCACCGTTGAGGTCGACAAAACCAACCCAAAGGAGAGTTCAGATGAATGCTTCAAAGAAATTGAGCAGCAGGGCGTGCATTCCTGCTTGGAGTACGTAAGCCAACCTGATCCAATAAGACCAATAGTGGGAGACTTTCTGGACATGCCCGGACGAAAAAACCAGCAGGCCGAGAAGATGATGCAGCTCCTGAAGAAATGCTGCGACGAAGCAAAGCAAGTGAGAGATGACTGTCAATGCAGGACATACGACTATATAATCACCGAATTTCAGCGTGGTCCAGGTCAAAAAGCAGACATCCGGAGTGTGATTCTAAGAACTTATGAAATGGTATATTACTGCCGTATGCCCGTGCAGTGCAGTTAAATCTGATCACTTGATGTGGGCATGCTGGCAGGACCCCCCCAATCTCAATATGCGAGCGAGTAAATGAAATAAAAACTACTTCCCTACTTACACAATGCGTGATCATGAATCATGATTGTGTGAGCTCTCTGTGTTTCTGTTTGTGTAGAAGTAAGATATTGAGCTATAAAAATAATCAAATAAATTTCTTTTTTTTTTGATATTCAATGCACAAAATTTAAATTTATAGAATGTAAAAGATAAAAGACATACAGAAACACAAGTTACAATTGCATTACACGATAAGTTATTGCTTTATTTTAAATTCAACAAAGGGAAATTCATCAATGAAAATTTTAATATTTTTAATTCAAATTTTGAATTCAGAATTTTGTGCATAAAAATAAGCTCCGAGAGGTATTTATCTTTTTATGAAGTTTAATATTATTAGTCGGAGTTTTTATCGAAAATAATTATAATAAAAAAAATTCAACAAAATTCTTTGAAGGAATATGTTCAACTAGTTCCAAAAGTTAATTGAATTTGTATATTCACTGATTAAATTCCACCATGTATATTTTTTAGCCAAATGCATTCCACCATATATTAAGTTCTTCTTTATTGTAAATATTTACTTAATTACGAACGTTGACAAACGGTTTTAATAAATATAAATGTGTATACCGTATATTTTATCTATCACTCTTTATTTTAAAAAAAAAATACAAGAATCATAACAATTTGGAATTAATTTGGATTATGATTAATTTAAGATGTTTGGATTTTTTTTTTTTTGAAAAAAGGTGTTTGGAAATATAGGAAATGTAGATAGTTGTATAAATAATTTAAAACTATACATAATTTCAGTTGATGTTGATGTATACATTCGAAGTAGAAACAAAAGTCAAAATATCACCAAAGTTTCTCTAATATTGTTTAAATGTGCTTATTTTATAAAAAGCCTATTATCTTATAAATAAAATAAATTGTTAATACTAATAATATATGCAAAATATGAATTATATTTTGAGAATTACTATAAGACATTAATATTGACATAAAAGTAGTTTTATTAAAATGTTCATATATTTATTGATGATAAAGTTGAACAGTATATATGAAAAAAATAAAAAACAATAATAAAATTATAGAATCTAAAATTTAACATGATAATTGTAAGAGTAATGTTATTCTTTTCAGTTTCTTTTTTCTCTTTTTTTTAGACTTATTTTCTTTTTGTTATGTCTAGTACTGGTAGTCATTCACGTAATTTTTGCTGGTGAAAAGAAAGATTTATCCATGTGCGGATGTTGACTTTACCGAAGTTATTGACAAGCAGAATCCGATTGTTTTAACAGCGACAGATGCAAATCAGGATGCAACTAATGAAGTTTCTTAGGATATTTAGGAATTAAATATGGTTTCAAAGGTGACTGACGGTAGTACAGCTCCTACGAAATCTGTTTCTTGTGCTGATGAAGCTGATAATGATGAAAAACGGTCCACAGTTCAAAGAAAAAAAATATGCTTGCAAAGGTACGAAATTTCAAGTTTCCCTTTCTAAAAGGGTAGCTAAGAAGCCTAATAAATTAAATTTGTGAAGATAATACACTAGAATTGTCGTGGAATGGGAAGCATTTCCACCCAGCATATTTTTTTCTTCTTTTGTCAGCAATATTCTCCATATTACATACGTATAGTTGAACCTATAATGTCTTTGTCTTCTTTTCCTACATCTTTCTAGGATAAATTGGGTCTTGATTTTTCTTGCTACTAATAATCGCCCTGTTCCATCTTTGTGGTTTTTGGTAAACGGGGTGCTTCTCTTCCCTTTTTGGTTCATATTCACGATCATTATATTACTATGGATGTTTCTTTTGCTAGTTTTGTGAAAAGAATTACTTTTGTTTATGGTAGTGTTTAGTGTAATCATAGAATGCTGCTTTGGTATGATCTTTATAACCTCTTTGTGGCTTTTTCTTCGAGTTCGTGTGTGCTTGGGGACTTTAATGCAGTTCTTGGTGCCCATGAAAAGCTAGGAAGAGCTCCGGCTTCTGCTTCATATAGGGATTTTCGGTCTTTTATGGATGATTTTCTGCTGTTTAATATTTCTACTATGGGAGTTTTTTTCACTTGCAGTAATGGTCATCATGGGATTAATAGAGTGGAATGTCACTTAGACAGGCTTTGGGCAGCATGCACTTTTTTAATCAGTGTTCCGAGATCTCTTATTATGTTCTTCCAAGGCAACAATCTGACCACTCTCGTTGCCTGCTTAACTGTGCATTTTCAAATGAGAGAATTTCTAAATTCCAATTTCATGAAATGTGAGTCACTCATCTGGATTTAAGAGAGTTCATTGCTTCTTCTTGGGCATGTTCTAGTTTTAATGTTTCTCCTTGGCCGATTATGGGAACAAGGCTTAAGAGGCTTCGTTATGCTTTACAATCTTAAAATAAGTTTGTCTTTGGAAATTTGGAGGAAAATATTTGCACATATTCAACCAGTTTGCAAGATATTCAAAATGATATTTCCAATTTTGGGTGAGATGAGGATCAATTGAAGAAGGAAATGGATACCCATGCAGATCTCGCTTTGAAGCAACATGAAATTTTCTTAAAGGAAAAGTGTTATAATAAGTGGCTTGCTACAGGAGATAGAAATACCTCCTTCTTTCATCAACAACTGGCTAGGAAAAAATCTCAAAAGGGCATTTTATAGTTGTAAGTTAATGGTTCGATCACTGATGAAAAGCAAGTAATTGCTAATCATATCATTAATTTTTATCAGAATTTGTTCAGGGCAGATCCCTCTGTTACTTCGAATATTCAGTTGATCAAATATGTGGTTCCTAATTTGGTATCTGATGAGGATAATTCATATATTCTTCGGTGCCCTTATATGGATGAAATTAAGGAGACTGTTTTTAGAATGGATGCTAGCAGTGCCCTAAGTCCTGATGGATTCTCTAGAATTTTTTATCGGACTTATTAGGATATTGTTAAATCTGATGTTTATGATTAAGTTTAGAGTTTTTTTAGTTTTGCTGTGATTTCTTCTGGAATTAATTCCAATATCATAGTTTTAATACCTAAGGTTGATAATGCAATTGCTATTGAACAATTTTGTCCCATTGTTCTTAGCAATTTTAGTTGTAAGATTGTCATTAAAATTCTTACAGATCGTCTTTCTTCTATTGCCTCATGAATAATTTGATGAAATCAATTTGCACTTTTAAAGAATAAACATATTTCTAATCATATTACGGGTGCTTATGAGGTTATTAATCTTCTCAATAAGTCTTGCTTTAGGGGAAACATGTCAATGAAAATAGATATCAGAAAGGCCTTTGATACTTTAGAATGGAGTTTAATTATGGATGTTATAAAAGCTTTTGGTTTCTCTTTTCAATTCAAGAACTGGATTCTTTCTTTTTTTTTTTTTATCTGCTCGGACTTCTATTATGACAAATGGGAAGATTACATGTTATTTTTCTTATTCTAGAAGGGTCCGTCAAGGGGACCCTCTCTCCCCTCTTTTGTTCTGTTTGGCGAAAGACTTTCTTAGTAGCTTTATCTCTAGCAAAGTTGATTCGAGTGATCTTGTTCCCATGATGTATACTCAGAAAGCTAATTTCCCCACTCACTTCCTTTATGTTGATGATGTGCTTCTATTTGCAAAGGCATCTCTTCAAAACATTTATGTGATTAATGATGTGTTTCTTGCTATGCTCATATTTTTTATTAGGTGGTTAATTGGGCTAAATTTGAAATCATCTATGGTATTGCAATTAATGATAGAAGAATTTCCAAGTTTCAATCTATTACAGGTATGTCTAAAGGTTCATTACCTTTTTCTTACTTAGGTGTGCCTTTATTTATGGGGGATCCCAAAAGAAAGTGGTTAAAGTCTATTTTAGATAGGATTTGTGGTAAGTTTTCCAAATGGAAAAGTAGTTCTCTCTCCATGCCTGGGAATTTAACATTAATTACTTTAGTTATAACCAGCTCTTTACTCCATTAATTTGCTATTTATAAGTAGCCTTTATCCCTTATTAAATACATGGAGCGTTGTATGAGAAATTTCCTTTGGTCTAGTTCTATTGATGCTAGAAAACTTATTGTTGTTCCTTGGAAATCTGTATGTTTTGCTAATTAAGGAGGATGGTCTTAGAATTAAGCAATTGGTTGTTTTGAATGTTGTTATGCTTTGTAAGACGGCTTGGAACTTAATCACTTTGGATTCCTATCCAATGACTGTTCTTCAAAGTAAGTTTCTTCACCCTTCAAGAGTTGGGCGTGATGTTTATTTTTGCTCTTCTATTTGGTCCACCATTAAAGATGTTTATTTTGATTTACACCTTGAAATCAAATGGTTTATTGGATTCAATTCTACTTTGAGATTTTGGACTAATGAGTGGATTCTTCCTATTGTTGTTGTTAAATTAGGCATTTCTCTAAAGGATCAAGCTACCCTAAATGATCCATTAAATAAATATTTAATTAATAATTATTAGAGCTTTTCTCATATTGACAATGCCACTATTAGAGTCAATATTTTTGCCATTTCTTCTATTCACGCAAAGTAGGATATTTGTGTTTGAACTAAGGTTCATGATGGTCTTCATTTAGTGAAAAATATGTATGATTCTCTTCGTCCGTCTGGTGTGGTGGTTCTTTGGCATTCCTTTATTTGGAAGGAATTTTTGTATCCATCAAGGTCATTAATTTGTGTTCGGGCTTTGCTTGGATTTCTTCCAATGAATGATAAGTTGAGAGCTAGAGATTTATCTTTGGTATTCTTTATGTCTTGATCACATGGAAGATAGTTCTTATCTTTTTTTTGCATTGTTGTTTTTCTTCGGTGATTTGGTAATCTATTAAAAGTTTTTTTGGCAAAAAGCTTCTTCTATTTGGTACTATTATTGATTTTTTCCTTATGGTGTTCAACTCTAGCCAATAGTTTTTAGATTATTTGGAAAATTCAGAATGATGCTATTTTTTAGAATCATAGTCCTAACATTCATACAACTTTGTGCATGGTATGGTCAGTAATTAAGGAATATAATTCTTTAAAGTTGGGAGCATGTTTAATTTAGTAGAGGTTGAAGGTGCTACATTCTCTTCGTATTGATGGTCGTCCTAGTAAAGCATCGCTAGTTATTCTAGTCAGTTGGTAGCCTCCCCTATTAAACTAGATCAATGCTAATACTGATAGAGCTGCTAGGGGAGCCCCAAGAGAGTAAAGAGTTGGTGGTATTTTTCGCACTTCATGCAGTTTTCCATGTAGGGCATTCACCTTTGGTTTTCCTTCTTCTTTACTGATATTACAGAACTTAAAGCTACAATCCATGCTATTTATATTGCTTGAGATCAGGGATGGAAGTATCTTTGGTTAGAATGTGATTCAATTTATGTCATTCAATTGTTCAAAAGTAGGTCGATCCATATGCCTTGGGAAATAAAAGCAGAATAGTTACAGTGCTTGCATTATACAATGAATATGCATTTCAACATCTTGCAAATTTTTTGTGAAAGCAACAATGTTGTTGATCTATTTGCCAAGCATGGTGTCTCTGTTGCTTTATTTTCTTAGTGGAATTCAACTTTGGATTTTTTTTTCTCAGCCATTTGTAATGATTTCTATAGTCAAACCAATTATAGGTTCCATTCATTTCTTGAGGGATTTTTGTCCCTTCATCTTCTATTGACTCTTATTTTTCATTTCTATTATTTTTGGACTTTGGAAGTATGATACAAATGCGAAGAGTATGTTAACCTAGTTGAGATGCTTGAGTGCGTTTTCTTATTTCTAATTTCTAGGTTTTTATTCAAAAAAAAAAAACTTAGGATCTTGCACGGTTAGCATTAGGTGTTGGGCATCCTACTAATTCTTGGACAAGGTAAATGAATAGTGCCAACCCTAAAATAATGCATGAAACTATTTTTAATAAATAGTATAAATTATAATGATTAATTTCCATGAATGGGGTTTAAATTAATTTTTTACGGATTTTAAGAATAAATCTCAGATAATTTGTGGTGGAAATTAGTTAATTTCCATTTAAATCAGTTTAATCATTGGAGATAATTCTTAAGCCTAAAATTAATTATTTAAGATGTTCCTAAGTCAATTTCCATAATGCCATCATTTTTATAAGTTTTAGAATATTTTGGGGAGTTATTAGGAATTTATTTGATATATATATATATATATATATATATATATATATATATATATATATATGTCACATCTCGTCTTACATAGTCCGAGATGGACATTTAAAACCAATCACCAAACAAATTGCTCAATTTAATAAATTTTTATTATAATATCATTATATTTGCAAGAGGATTCAAAATTAATCTCATATAAAAGTTTACTATTGTACATACATTACATTTAGAGAATAAGAATTTTTAAAGTATTGCATATTTTTTAATAGCAAAATATGTATTTATGATAGTAAAATACTATTTATAAATAGTAAAATAATTATGAAATAATTGAATAATATAAAAATTACATTTTTAAATATGGCTTAGTCACCAATGTTTTACAACACTCATACAACAATTTTAAGAAATAAAAGAACAAGGCTACTCTAATGAGGATGTTAGCCAACTTTATTCTAAAACTTGTATCCACACTCATTCAACTCTGTTCACTAGTTATCAAGCCCTGTTATATGAAATCATTATAAAACAGAGTAAAATGAGTACAAAAATACTCAATGAATAGATGTTATAAGCAGAAAATAGTTTAGCTAAATTAAATATAATAAAATCCCAAATTAAAATACTAAAGCATTAAAAATCCAATTATCATTCACTTAAAATATCAAATTTAATCTTGCTTTCAAACATATTTAAAGCTTATTCAATTAAAACATATGCCATTAAAGATATCAATACAACCTTTCATTTGTATTAACCATCCCTATAACAAGCATCACAACTTGAACATAACATACAAGCCATCACAAGCTCACTCTTTAGACACACTTGAACGCTAACCCTTTAACTACATTAGCATGGAACGACCCTTCTTCCTTCACAATTCTGCAATTAAGTGCCCCGTTCTTTATTGTGCAATAACAACCAACATAATCTTAAATGTGCATATATCACCTCAACACATTCATACATCTCATATAAGGAGGTAATACATAAAACAAATATCATTTCATCCAAAATTAATCAAAACCATTCTATCACATTTATAGTTCAACATAGTATTAAAATCAAATAGTTTTCATCAAAATTGAATAAAACCAATCTGATTATAACTCATTCAAATCATTAAGTAATTAAAATAAATCTCATTCATCTTGCAAAATAAAGGCATAATGTAGAAACACCTTTAATTTATGAATTTGAAACCTTTTTATTATTTTAAAGCTTGAATAATTCAAGTAACAACAAGCTGAATTAAATCAATTTTAATATGTCAAATCAGGTTTATAAAACAACATAAAAAAGCTCATTTTAAATGTTGACATAAAAAAATATTAGAAGAGCTTGAACGTCCACTCACCAAACAGCCTATAAACACATAAAACTAGTTCACCAAATTTTCTTAACTTGTACATGCACTTCCCTTTCCTTTTCTAGCACCTAACACATGCAATTTCATTTATAAATCATCAATATCATAAAATTTACAACGTAAGAGTGCTTTTATCTCTATTTCTATATTATAGTGAAAATGATACAATAATTTATATTATATACAAGGGATATAGTATACTATGTTACAGACACAAGAAACAAAGTAATTCAAGGAGGAGATAAATCAAAGCTAATAAACTAATAGTATATTAAACAAACTAACATAACTAACAAACTAACAATACTAGCATCATATCTTTATCCCTTTACATCCCCCGTCAAGTTGATGGTGGTCGTAGAAGTAACCAAAGCTTGGACCTATTTTATAGAAATTTTGCATTGTATAAAGGTTTTATGAGAAGATTAGCCCCTTAGTCATTTGAAGTGAGTAATTGGATAGTTAACAACTTATTTTGCACTTACTTGCGCACAAAGTAGAAATCTAATTCAATATGTTTCGTTCTAGCATGTAAAATTGGATTTAAGGAGAGATAAATGGTGTCTACGTTGTCACACCATAATATTGGTGGAGTAGCTAGTGGAAAGCCTAACTCAGAAAGTAATGAGCAAAGCCACATCAATTTCGCAGTGGCATTTGCAATCACTTTATATTTGCTTTCAGTACTTGATCAGGCAATAGTAGGCTCTTTCTTAGCCATCCAAGAAATTAAATTGGACCCTATATATATAGCATAGCCACTAGTCAATCAACGATCATGGGGGCATCCTCCCCAATCAGTATCAATAAAGCATTGAAGCGAGGGAGAAGTAGATAGGGAAGATGGAACAAACAACAATGAATAACTCACAGTATATTTAAGATAACAAAGAACATGATTCATAGCTTGCCAATGAGTGTTAGTGGGATGATGCATATATTGACAGAGTTTTTTTACTGCAAAAGTAATATTTGGACGTGTTAAGGTGACATACTAAAGATGTCCAATGACACAGTGATATTATTCACCATTAGCTAGAGGAGTGCCTAATGTTTTTCTTAGAATTAGCACAGATGCCATAGGAGTATTGTAAGGTTTTGAAATAGTCATTTGTGTTTTATCCAAAAGATCCATGTTGTACTTTTGTTAAGATAGTAACAAACCACTAAGAATTCGAAGAACTTTTATTCCAAGAAAGTAGCTTAAAGGACCAAGATCATGAAATGGGAACTTTTGTTGAAGAGAGGCAATGAATTGATTAATTTTAATCAAACTATACCCTATAATAATAATATCATCAATGTACATAAGAATATAGATTTTATTAGCACCATGTTAATGAATAAATGGAGAGCCATCTGCTTTGGATGAAACAAAGTTGCGTTAGTGAAGATAAGATGCTAAACGGTAGAACCAGGCCCTTGGAGTTTATTTAAGACCATAAAGCAATCGATGCAAATGGCAGACATAATGAGGATGTTTGGGATCAATGAATCCTTATAGCTAATGCATGTACAACTCTTTAGTTAAATTACCATAGAGAAAAGCATTAGAAACATCAACCTGTCTTAAAGACCAACCATTAGTAATAGTAGTTACACGAATCATCGAACTATAGGTTTCATAATAGTCAAGTCCATGCTGTTGATTGTAACCTTTGGTAACTAAGTGTTCTTTATAGCACTCAATTTTACCATCCGAATGTCTTTTGATATGAAAAACCATTTACTTCCTATAATGTTCTTATTCAAAGGACATGGAACCAAAAACCAAGTATTGTTAGTGATCAAGGCATGGATTTCTTAATTTAATAGTAGTGCACCATTCTTCCTGTTGTTTAGCTTGAAGGTAAGTTATGGGTTCAATATAAAGGTAATTAGGACGAGTAATGGGAAGGGGATGTTTGGTAGCAAGATGGGCCTATCATTTCTGAAGGGTGGAAGGGCGAAGTACCATTAGGTGGGTGCAAGGGGGTGATGGAGGCAGAGGTGAGTTGGAAGCAACATTAAAAGAAGACAAATCGACTACCAAAGTTAGATTGAGTGTATCAGTTTACAGAAGAGGTGAGGTTTAAGGTGTGGTTTAGTGGTATAAAGTAATGTGGTTTGAGTTTGATAAAGGAGAAGATAAAGATAGTGGTTATGGAGAAGAGGTTGAAGGAGAATGGGAATGAGAGGGTGAAGGCTTATCGGGTGAGGTTATTGTGTTAGAGTAATCATAACCTTATTGCATAATTGTTAGCCATGGCTAAACTACTTCAAGCTTATCATGATTTGTACAAATAAAATTTTTAGAAAATGGAAAATGGAATTCGTTAAAATGCATAAAACAGGCATGAAAAATTTGGCCCCTTGATATGTTAAGACAGTTGTACCAATTTTTAGTGATTCCTAAATTCACACATTCTTATGATCTGAAATTAAATTTAAAATGATTATAAAGGCATAAGAGAGGGAAAACAAAATAATAAAAAATTTTAAATTTTTGTAATCAGGTGCAGTACCATGTAATTTTTAAAAGGGAGAGAGGCCATGAAGAACATCACTAGGCATACTATTACTTAGTAGAATAGAGTGTTCAACAGCATATGACTAATATTTAAAAGGAACTTTAGAATGTGCTAGTAAAGACAAACATGTGTCAGTGATATGTCAAATTTTTTGTTCAAAAATTCTGTTTTATTCATGTGTATGAGGGCGTGCTATATGATGTAGAATGCCTTTAGAAATAAGAAAATTATGAAGTTTATGATATTCACCTCCCCAATCACTATGTAAAGCCTTAATTAGAGTTTTAAAGTGATGTTCAACATAAAAATTGAAGTTTAAGAAAATGGAATACAAATCACTGCATTGTTTCATGTAAAATAACCAACAGAAGCTAGTGTATTCGTCTATAAAAATAGCAAAATACAAAAAACCATTAATAAAAAAAAGAGGGGTTGGACCCCAAACATCTAAATATAAAATTTCAAAAGGTGCAATACTTTTATGATTAACTTTAGCTAAAGGAAATTTTGTTAACTTGCCTATCTTATAAGAGGAACAAGAGAAATTTGAATTATGACTAGAATTAACATAAGGTAATTGAAAATCCTTTATTAATTTAGAAACTATTTTTATTTGAGGATGCCTAAAGCAAGCATGCCAATCCTCAAGAGAAACACATTCAACATTAAAAGCAGTTAGTGATGAATTAATTGTGTAAAGGCTATGGCTACTCGGACCATGGAGGAGCATTTTTTAGGTTACCTAATCCTTTACAAAAAAATGAGTCAGGTGAAATTCAAAGAAACAATAATTATATGTTGTAAATTTCTGAACAAAAAGTAGAGGTTTGGTAAGAAAGGGAACACAAAGAAAATTATTTAAATGAAACACTTTATCTTTAGAAAAAATAATTGATGAACTAGTGTTGGAAATACATAAACCTTGACCATTAGTAACTTGAATTTGGTAATGGCCCTTGTAAGAATCATTGATAGTAAGTGATGAGAGATCCGGAGTCATGTGATGGGTTTCTCCACTGTTGAGATGTCAATGAGTCAAAGTAGGTGCAGAAACATAAGAAGCAGAGTCTGAATAAATAGGAGAAGACCCATATGAAAATGATCCATGAGTAACATAATTAGCTTGGTGGTGCAATGGAAAAACACTAGACCTCTAATAGCTTCATCGACAATCCTTGGTTGTATGATTCTTATAGTTGCATATTTGACATTTAATTATGTGTTGGGCATTAAACTAATATGCGTGCTACATTAGAGAAGAAAAACTAGCCTGATTATGAGAAGGATATTGTTGTTGCATTTGGGAAAAGAAACCAGTTGGATTGAGAGAAGAAGATGAAGCGAAATGAGAATGCTTAGAAGCTATATTAGCTAATAGGACTTTTTGAGAGCTTTTTAGCAAAATCTCATGTGCCATGAGCTGTCCATGTAGCTCATGAAAGGAAATAGGTTCTAAGAATAAATTTAAGGTAGTAATAATTAGATGAAACTCATACCTAATATTGCGATAGATTATCATATTAAATTTTTTAGTGGAGAGAGATTTACTAGCAGCTCCAAGTTCATTGGCTAGAGCTTTGGTGCACTGAAGATATTAAGTGACTGTTAAATCATCACATTTGAACTCTTGTAAGTCAATATGTAATTACAATTTATGATTTTATGAAATTGATCTGAAGGCTTTGCCTAAGGCCTATTAGACATCAAGAGAGGATGCTAATCCAATCACATAAGAATAAATCTCTTTAGACAAGGAAGAAAGTAACCATGTCATTAGCATCTAATCTTTGGTGAACCAATTAAGAAATTTAGGACTAGGAATTTTAACGACAACTTTAGTAACACTAGGAATTTCCCTGGGTGATGTAGGCCGACTACCATCAATAAAGGACATCAAATTTTGGTAATTAAGTAAAGGAAGGAATTGAGTCTTCTAGGCAAGATAATTATGAGATTTGAGTTTAATGGAAAAATAATGATGGGTTTAAGAAGGGACAGTTCTAATAACAAGTGAGTTAGTAGCGAAAACAAGAGCTATATTGTTGGGAGAGGAAGTCATGATAAAAAAAATTATGAAGATAGCAGCTCTGATACCATATAAAATATACAACATAAGAGTGCTTTTGTTTCTATTTCTATATTATAGTGAAAATGATACAATAATTTATATTGTATACAAGGGACATAGTGTAATTTGTTTTGGACACCAGAAATAGAGTAATTCAAGGAGGAGATAAATCAAAGCTAATAAACTAACAACATATTAAACAAACTAAAAGCACTAACAAACTAACAATACTAATAACATATCTTGATCCCTTTACAAATATAACAATCTTATATACTGACATAACCATGTAGCCCCCAAACTATATGCAAAATATGCAAATTAAATTAACTCTACAAACTAGCCTTATTAACTCTATAAGGGTTGTTTTCATGCCTATATTAGAAAAAATTATTCTGACCTATATGAAAGGAATTTTAACCACACTTACAAATTTGTATCTAATACCTTTAATAAAACTTTCACTTCCATTCAATAACCATAAATAAAATTACAAAGGTCACATTACAAGTAGCTTAATTATTCAAACATATTGAGCAATAAAAAGTACATGTTTATTATACCATTGTTCAGGCATAATTAGCTCTTGATCAAAACTAAAAAGTTTTAGAGAAATCTTTTAAGTTTTATTAGAAACAAACTTAATTTTGATTTCCCTATCTCAATACATACAAGAAATACCGAGACTAGTTTTAACTCATGAACTCTCTAAACATGGTTCACATAATCATAAAGGCTGCTTTCAGAGCTAACTATAAAAAATTACTAGGACTTGTAAAAATGGAATTTTGAGCTGAAAGTTTAATATTTATTATATCTATATGTATACTATGATATATAAAAATTTCAATTCATTTGGACAACTATAGAGGTGGATATGGATAGCTGAACACAACTAGGTTAGTTTACTCTAATAGTTTGAGCATCAAAATGTTTAGCTTCGTTAAACCATTAAACATGCCAAATCAGATCTAAAACTAAACTATAAAGTTATAGAGTACTATTTTATGTTTCTAAATCATCAAATAAAACTTAATTTAGATCTTTCTAGCTTAATATATGATCAAATTACAAAGTCTAAAAAACTAGAATTATCAAACCCAAATTCTGCAACTTAAGAACCCTAAATTAAATCAACCCAAAAACTTAAAATTACTTACTAATTCAAGCAATAAAGCCTTATAGAAGATTATTAATGGCCTAAAAATGCTTTGGATCACCAAATTTCACTTGAAAAATCAACTCTACAAGAAGAATTGAATAAACCCTTTTTCCTTTTTTTTCTTTTCTAAGATTTTCTTTCTTTTTTTTCTTATGGTTGCAGCCATGATTTGGAAGATTATGATAACAATAATGTAAAATATTTCTTTTAAATCCTTAAGCTTCCAAATGTGCATTCTAGGATAGCTATTATTTCAACTAAGTCCTTTCCTTTATAACTATATCTATATATACTAACTTATATTTAAATTAAATCAATATATAGTATGTAAATGCAATGCATAATGAATGCAAATATACTTAGAGTTAGAGTATAGGTGTGGCAATTCTCTCCATCTTAGGAAATTTTATCCCTAAAATTATGCTAAAACAAATAAAGGTGTTGATTTTTCATGTCTTCTTCCCTCTCCCAAGTTGTCTCTTCACTATCATGATGCTCCATAATAATTTCACCAAAGGTATTATTCTATTTCTCAACACATTGGTTTCCCTCACAACAATTGCTACTGATTCTTCTTCATAAGATAAATTCTCTTTTAATTCTATAGGTTGGGCTTGTAAAATATGACTAGGATCACTCTATACCTCTTCAACATGGATACATAGAAAACATTATGAATCTGAGACAATTCTAGAGGGAGAGCTAATCTATATGCCATTGGGCCAATCCTCTCAATCACCTCATATGGACTGATGTATCAAGGGCTTAATTTTCCTCTTTTACCAAACTAAAAAATTCCTTTCCAAGTGAAATCCTTAGGAAGACCTTGTCACCCATATTATATTCAATCAGTTCCCTCTTCATATTTGAATAACTATTTTATCTATCGTAGGCTGCCTTAAGTTGATCTTGAATTAGTTGAATCTTCTTTTTTGTCATTTATACAATTTTTGGTCCCACTAATTGTCTTTCCCCAACTTCATCCTAATAAACTGGAGTTCTACACTTCTTGCCATATAGGGCTTTATAAGGTGCCATCCTCAAGCTAGAATGAAAAGTGTTATTATAGGCAAATTTCATCAAAGGTAGATGTCAGCTACCTTATAATTCCATCACATAAGTTCTAAGCATGTCTTCTAATGTTTTGGATTGTCCTCTCTAACTATCCATTTGTTTAGGGATGAAAAGCTATATTAAATCTCAACTTAGTACTTAAGGCATGCTACAAACTCGACTAAAATCTTAATGTAAATCTTGGATCCCTATCTGATACAATAAAAAATGGAACTCCATACAATCTAACTACTTCTCTAAGGTAGATTTCAGCAAGTTTATTGAGTTAGTAACCCATTTTCACAGGTAAGAAGTGAGCTGATTTAGTGAGTCGATCAACAATCACCCAAACTGCATCATGTCCCTACTGGGTTCTAAGCAATCCCACTACAAAATCCATCATAATATGCTCCCACTTCATTTAGGAATAGGAAGAGGTTGTAATGTTCTCCCTAGATGTTGATGTTCTACTTTAACCTATTGGGAAACCAAACATCTAACCACAAACTTTGCAATGTCTTTCTTTATTCCTGACCACCAATAATTATTTTTCATATTACGATACATTTTAGTGCTTCATGGATGTATAACATATGCCAAAATTATGTTCTTCCTCTATTATCTCCCTTTTCAAAACTTCAACATTAGGTACATATAATCTATCCCCATAAAGCAAGGTACCATCTTTTGAAATCATAAAGTCTGCCCTATTACCATGATGAACTTATTCCTTGATTTTCACCATTTGTTCATCTTGATTTGATGTCTCCCTAACTCTATCAATCAACGCTGGTCAAATTTTTAAAGTAGCAAGAATGCTCCTTTCTCAGATTGATCTAATTCCATATTCAATGCACTCAAGTTAAGCAATAATGGAATTCTTACAGTGTGAATATAAGATAAGCTACCTAAAGAATTTCTACTTAATGCATCTGCTATAACATTAGCTTTCCCTGGGTGATATTCAATAGTGCAATCATAATCTTTTAAGAGCTCAACCCATCTTCTTTGCCTCAAGTTTAACTCTTTCTGGCTTAGTATATACTTCAAACTTTTATGAGCTGTAAAAATCTGACACTTCTCACTATACAAGTAATACCTCCAAATCTTTAAGGCAAAAATAATTACTGCTATCTCTGAGTCATATGTAGGATAGTTTAACTTATATGGCCTCCATTATCGAGAAGCATGGGCTACCACCTTACCTTGTTGCATCAGTAGATAGCCCAAACCATTTCTAGATGCATCACTATACATAATATATTCTAGCCCCATTACTGGTAGTGTCAACACTGGTATTGAAGTTAAACATGCCTTTAATTTATCAAAACTATCTTAGCATTCTTCATTCTAAACAACTTTACATTCTTCCTTAGCAGTTTTGTTAAAAGTGAAGCAATGATGGAACAGTTTTGCACAAATCTCCTATAATAGCACGCCAACCTTAGAAAACTATGCTCCTCATGTATATTAGTATGTAGTTTCCAACTAAGAATTGCTTTAATCTTCTTAAGATCAACATACACTCCCTCAATTGAGATGACATGCCCTAGAAACACCACTTTCTCTAACCAGAATTCACACTTGCTAAACTTGGCATTAGTTGTTTATCTCTCAATGTTTGTAATACAATCCTCAAATTCTCAGCATGTTCTTCCTTTGAACGTGAATATACCAAAATATCATCAATGAATATAATAAAAAAGGTATCCAAATAAGTCTTAAATACCATATTCATCAAATCCATGAATGCAGCTAGAGTATTAGTTAACCCAAATGGCATTACTAAGAATTTATAATGCTCATATCGATTTTTAAATGTTGTTTTAGGCACATTTGCTTCTTTAATTTTCAACTGGTGATACCCGAATCTCATATCAATCTTTGAAAATACTCTAGCTCCTTATAACTAATCAAACAAGTCATTAATACAAGGAAGCGGATATTTTTTATGCAGGGTCACCTTATTCAATTGTCTATAATCAATACACAATCTCATGGTACCATCCTTCTTCTTAATAAATAGAACTGGTGCACCCCAAAGTGATACAATAGGTCTAATGTAGCCTTTATCAAGTAATTCTTACAACTCCACCTTTAATTCTTTTATTTTGCTGGAGCCATTCTGTATGTAGCTTATGAAATAGGAGTTATCCCTAGCTATAAATCAATACTTAACTCAATCTTTCTATTAGGTGGCAATCCTAGAAGATCTTCTAGAAATACATCTGTAAACTCATTTACTATAGGAAGACTATCAAGCTTTTGCCCCTTTTTTTTAGTGTCAATAATATATGCCAAGAATGCTTCACACCCTTTTCTCATCATTCTTCTAGTTGTGAGCACTGAAACCATACTATAATGCTCTGAACTCTTTTCACCTCTAAATATAATTTTACTACCAATAGGCATCCAAAACTCTACATTCTTAGTATAGTAATCAATTATTGCCTAATATTTGGTTAAGACATCCATGCCAATAATCATATCAAAATTTTTAATGGCAATGGCGCCAAGTCTACTTTTAATTTTTAACCCCCAAACTCTAACACATAACCTCGATAAACATGTCTACAAACCACTGATTCACCCACTAGCATATCTATAGCCAAACCCTAGTCCTTTTTACTTTTTTCTATTGGTGTGCATAATGTGAGAGATGATGTAATAAATGAATGAGTTGCACCTGGGTCAATTAAAGCATAAACATTCTCACCAAAGATAGTTAACCTACTAGAAATAACATCATGTGATGATGCTACCTCTTGTTGTGTCATAGTAAAGACCCTAGGTTACACTGATGGTCCGTCTGTATGTACAGGCTGAATATGTTGTGTTAATATAGATGCACCACCCTTTCTATTATCACTAGCTCCTAAACCTCTACTTGTACCTCTACTAAAGCTAGAAGTCCTACCTCCTCTACTAGCTATGCTCTGGACTCCTCTACCAGTACTAGTGCCAAACTGTGCAAGATTAAGACAATCCCTCCTAATATGCCTAGATCCACCACACTTAAAACATTGGATAGTCCTCTTCCTATAATCTCCTCCCTCGTGAACATAGCCAAAAGTAGTACAAGGTGTGGTCCTTTTAAATGAATTACCTGCACTTACCATGGGTTATCTCATAAAGCTTTGACTAAATTGAGAAGACTGTGGTCTATTAGTGCCTGACCAAGTGCAAAGCCCTCTACTGCCTCTGAATCCTTCTATCTCTGGCCTTTATTGAGATGTATCAGTTCCTTTACTGAATCCTTTTTGCCTCCCTACCTAAACTAGAGCCTTTGACTTGCCCTTTTACTCTATTTCCTCTCTCAACTTCTCTTTCTCTATTGCTTTCTCAACCCAGCCCCAAAAATTCTAGCCTTCATATAATGATAATCATTATTTAACATAGTTTACAAGCCCTCTTTAAACCTATAAAATTTTTGAGCTTGAGTTGGGAAAATATCTGAAGCATATATATTCTCACATTGACATTGCCCTTGTTTTAATTCAATGAATTCATTCTGCCAAGTATTCCCTATAGAACTCAGTCTTGAATACATCCCAAGTTAACTGACCTCCATGTAACAATCTAACTCAAGCAAACCAAAAATCTGCCATATCATATAAAAGGTCATACACATTATTAACTTTATATGCTTCATTAAGGCAAGAGTATTAAATGCATTCTTTATAGCTCTTAACCATTTGTCTACCTCCTGAGAATCAACAGAGCCATGAAAGTCGAATGCCCCATATTTCTTAGCATGTTCAATTATATATCCAGGCCTTCTCCTCTATTCTTAGGCTACTAAGTAGCGATAATAGTCTCTTCAAGTACTATAGGATCAAGCTATAAAACAAGGGGTGGGGTGGTGGAGGTTGTTCAACAATAAGGGTCCTAACTTTAGACTATAGTTTTGGATTAGCACTACCCCTAGACTCCACCCTGTCACTACCCCATTGGCCAACTCTCCCTCGTCTAGGTGGCCTACCACAGTTCCTTCTTGGTGGCCCCCTATAAAAATAAGAAAAATATTTTTAGAATTCCATCAAACTACATTAAAAGCATAGTTTAAAGGACCATTTAACAAAGCTCTGATACCAAAATTCCACACCTCATCTCATATAGCCTGAGATGGACATTTAAAACCAATCACCAAAAAAATTATTTAGCTTAATCAATTTTTTTATAATATCATCATATTTGCAAGAGGATTCAAAATTAATATCTTATAAAATTTTAGTATTGTACATATGTTACATTTAGAGAATAACAAATTTTAAAGTATTACGTATTTTTAAATAGTAAAATACATATTTATGAATAGTAAAATACTATTTATGAATAGTAAACTAAGTATAAAATAATTGGATAATATAAAATTACATTTTTAAATATGGCTTAGCCACTAATGTTTTACAACACTTATACAACAATCTTAAGAAATAAAGGAACAAGGCTACTCTAATGAGGATGTTGGCCAACCTTATTCTGAAACTTCTATCTACACTCACTCAACTCTGTTCACCAACTATCAAGCCCTACTATTTAAAATTGTTTATAAAACAGAGTAAAATGAGTACAAAAATACTTAATGAATAGATGTTACAAGCAGAAAATAGTTTAGTTAAATTAAATATAATAAACATCTCAAATTAAAATACTAATAATCAAATTATCATTTACTCAAAATATCAAATTCAATCTTGCTTTCAAACATATTCAAAGCTTAGTCAATTGAAACATGTTGTAGATAGTGGGGTTTAGCGTGCATTTAAGATTTTAGCAACCGCAACACTGTTTGAGCTCAGAGCTTTAGAGAACACACTAACCACTATCATAAAGACATGGTGTGGAGATGAGGAGTCACCACCTAGAGTAATAACTAGGACAAATTGAAAAGGTGGTACTCGATTCCCTAAAAGAAAGCTAGCACCACAACCAAGAGATTTTGGGTATGGAATACTAACTTCTTTCAGTCTCGTGTTCATTTAGAATTACTTTATGAATTACTATATTATCCTCTATTTACATGCAATTTCATATAAATCCTTATTCTAGCAATTAACTCCATGGTAAACCAATCATGAAAATACAAGTAAATAATGCATTCATTTAAACATATAATCCCTAAGTTAGTATAATCTACATTAACTTTAATTAAATGAACTAAATCTACATGCTTTAATTTACAAGTGAGCTAAAGACTAATTCCTTTTAATTTTAATTGTGTGAACTTAAGTCTATTTGTTTTAATTCTAAAAATGAGCCCAAATCTACAAATCATGAAGTATTTAAATTAATGGGCCTAATTCTACATATTTTAATTCTAAGATGATCTTAAATCTATAAATTATGAAAAGGCTTAAATTAAGTGGGCTAAGTCTAATTAATTTAATTAAATTAAGTGGGCCTATATCTAATTAACTAGATGGGCCTAAGTTATCTCTAACCTAAAAATCTAATTAATTATGGGCCTAAAATGCATTTTAATTAATTAAACCTAAAAAAGCTAAATTTATTTAAGTGGATTAGAACATAATATGGGCTTAAGACCCAAAACACAAAAATAAATAAATAAACAAGCCTAAAAAAAACAAACATATCAAGATAATTAAATAAAAAGATCAAAAAACTAATTAAATTAATTCCTTCTAAAAAAACCCTAATTTTCATTAACATGCAACCTAAATTAATATACTTCCACCATTGATTTTAATTAATTACCCAATTGAAACCCTAATTTTACTAACTAATTAATTAAAATAAACAAGCAACCATACACACATAATTTCACTATTCCCATTATTGGGGCTATTATAATAATCTTTAGAAAATAATAATAAAAATAATTAATACACCCCCAAAAGAATATAAATAAAACAATTAAATAAAAAATCTAAAAACTAAATCTAGCTATAAGGTCTTATCCATGGTTTTCTATGGAATTCCTATGAGTTCCATTCTCCAAATATGATCATTATATATTTTCCTCCATAATTATCATGAAAAGAACAAAAATTATGATTAGTGAATAAATTATAACAATAATAAAATAAAATTAAAAATCAATAAAAAAAAGAAGTAAATAAATCAAATAAAATAAAACAAGAAGAAGATGATGCTTATGAATGATTTTAATGGAGTTCTCCTTAGATTTTGTAAAATCACCATTCTTGGTAGGTTTTCAAATCTTGTTCTTCAAAAATCCTCCAAAGATCTTTAATTAATCAAATAAGCAAAAAAGAATTTTTGTAGAGAAAGTAGATACTCTTTTTCTTTTTTCTCTTTTTTCGTCTCCTTCTTTCTTTCTTTTTTCATTTTTTTTCTTGTTTTTCTTTCTTTTCTCCCTCATTTTCCCCCTCTTCAGGTGCCAAAACACTTCCTTTTATAGTGAAACATCATTCAACCCTATGTATAAATTGATTCCTAAAAGACTTCTATTTCCTTAAAAACGTTAGATAAATATCAAAAATAATTTTAAGAGAATTTCAGACCAATTAGAACTCAAGAAAAAGACATTTTATTTTCTATAAAATTTGAAAAATAGACGAAAAATGTCTAATTCAGATTGGAATTGTGTAATTCTAATCGGAATTATACTAAGAATTACACAATTCCGATCGAAATTAACAATTCCGATCGGAATTAGTGTAATTTCGACCGGAATTACACAATTCTAATTGTAATTATATAATTTCGATCAGAATTACATGATTCCAATTGAAATTATAAAATTCTGATGACTTTTTTTAACTTTTAATTACAAAAAGGTTCCTAAAAGAATTTAAGTTTTGCAATTAGGTCCTTAAAAATGTTGCAATTTAGTACTTGAAAACATTAAATCCTTTCTTTGGAACATATAATCAAACCTCTGAAGTTTCAAAGTTCAAGTATTCAAGACCTATTCATGACATTTTCATCATTAGAGTCCTTTGTCGCATCTATAACTCATTATCCCGAAATTGGGTGTCTACACTTATACCTTTGTAGATATCAATACAACCTTTCATTTGTATTAACCATCCCTCTAACAAGCATCACAACTAAACCATAACATACAGGCCATCATAAGCTCACTCTCTAGGCACACTTAAAGGCTAACCCTTCAACTACATTAGCACGGAACGACCCTTCTTCCTTCACTATTCTACAATCAAGTGCCTTATTGTTTATTGCGCAATAACAACCAACACAATTTGAAATGTGCATATATCACCTCAACACATTCATACATTTTATATAGGGAGGTAATACCTAAAAAAAATTTCATTTCATCCAAAATTAATCAAAACCATTCTATCACATTTATAGCTCATCATAGTATTAAAAATAAAATCACTTCTCATCAAAATTTAAAGGAATAAAACCAATATGATTATAACTCACTTAAATCATCATGTAACTAAAATAAATCTCATTTAGCTTGCAAAACAACAGCATAATGTAGAAACACCTTTAATTTGTGAATTTGAAACCTTTTTATTATTTCAAAGCTTGAATAATTCAAGTAACAACAAGTTGAATTAAATCAATTTCAATACATCAAATCAGGTCCATAAAACAACATTAAAAATCTCATTTTAAATACTGATATAAAAAAAATTAGAAGAGCTTGAACATCTACTCACCAAACAGCCTATGAACACACAAAATCGATTCACTGAATTTGCTTAACTTACACCTGCACTTCCCTTGCCTTTTTCAACACGTAACACATGCAATTTCATTTACAAATAATTAATAAAACAATCTCATGTACTAACCTAACTATGCAACCCCCAAACTATATACAAAATATGCAAATTAATTTAACTCTACAAACCAACCTTATTAACTCTATAAGGGCTATTTTTAGGCCTATATTAGACAAAATTGCTCTAACCTATAGAAAAGGAATAGTCATTTCAAATTTTAACCAGACTTAGTTATTTATGTCTAATACCTTCAATAAAAATTTCAATTTCATTCAATAACCACAAATAAAATTATAAGTTCATATTACAAGTAGCTCAATTATTTAAATAGATTGAGTAATAAAAAGTACATGTCTATTAGACTACTGTTCAGGCATAATTAGCTCTTAATCAAAACAATAATGTCTTAGAGAACTCTTTTAAGTTTCATTATAATCAAACCAAACTTAATTTTGAGTTCCCTAATGAAACTAGTTTTAACTCACGAACTCTGTAAACCTGGTTCATATAATCATAAAGGCTACTTTCAAAGCTAACTTTGAAAAATTTCTAGGAATTTCAGAAAAGAAATTTTTCACTAAAATTTTTATCCATCTTAGATCTATATGTATATTATGTTCTATAAAAATTTCACTTCACTTGGATAACTATGCAGGGAGATATGGATAACTGAACACAACCAGGTCAATTTACTCTGACAAGTTGAGCATCAAAAGTTTTAGCTTTGTTAGACCATCATAAAGTCCAAATCAAATATAAATCCAAAACTATAAAGTTATAGAGGAGTATTTTAAGTTTTCAAATCATTAAATAACACTTAATTTGGAGCTTTCTAGCTCAATATATGATCAAATTACATAGTCTAAAAAAATATAATTATCAAACCCAAAATCTACAACTTAAGAAACCTAAATCAAATCTACCAAAACACTTAAAATTACTTACCAATTCAATCAATAAAGCCTTAGAGAAGATTATTAATGGTCTCAAAATGCTTTGGATCATCAAATTTCACTTGAAAAATTAACTCTACAAGAAGAATTGAATCAGCCCTCGTTTCCCTTTTTTCTTTTCTAAGATTTTCTTTATTTTTTTCTTATGGCTGCAACCATGATTTCAAAGATTAGGATAACAATAATATAAAATATTTCTTTTGCCCTTAATGAAATAATTAAACTTCCTTTAAATCCATAAGCTTCCAAATTTGCATACTAGGATGGCTATTGTTTTAACTGAGCCCTTTCCTCTATAACTATATCTATATATATTAACTTATATTTAAATTTAATCAATATATAGTATGTAAATGCAATGTATAATAAATGCAAATATACTTAGAGTTAGAGTATGGGTGTGACAATACCGGAGTGAAGGCATCGGGTAATAGGTAGACAAGGACAAGTCAGCTTGCTCGCTCCACTTGTAAGTTAATATATTGAAATATTTATTATGTTTGCATATAAAAGTAAATCTTGAATTATTATATTTAAGAAAAGGATTCAATTTAAGAATTTATATTTCCAATATTTGAATATTGAGAATGTTAATTTTAATATTTTAATATATTAATTATGTTTTGACTATATTCAATAATATTTTGCCATCATTTTTTATTATGATGATTATTGATATTTTAATTTGGTTATTTGTTATTATGATTTTATTATAAGTATATGGTGAGAAATTAAGAGTATTGTCATTTCCAATTATAGTATTTCTAATGCATTATATATATATATATATATATATATATATATATATATATATATATATATGGAAAGGATTAGTAGAATAGGCTATCTAATGGGTGTTATCAGGACTGTGTGCACACGCATAATAATTTTAGAGTCGAGCCCTTATTGAGAAATTAATTGTGAAGCTCGGTTGATGCTTAGCTCTCGAGACCTGCTAGTAATTATTGGATTAAGGGATTGACTGTGGCTAGCAGCTAGGTAAAAGTTTAGATCTTAGGAACCAATAGTCATTAGATATATAAGTGAATCAAATGGCTTTATTGAATTATGGTTTAGAGTTCTACCATTAATTTTCATTTAAATTATTTATTAACATTATTTTATTATTTTATCTTCTTATTATATATTTGTTATTTGTTTAAGCAATTGGTATTTGAAAGTTATATTTATAAGGAAGTTAGCAAATAAATATTTGGTGTGTGTGTCTATTATCCATATTTGAAAAGAATTATATTTGGATATATATGTATAGTATTTGATAAATTAATGATTTTATTTAAATACAATTTTATAATAAATATATGTAATAAATGTTTTAATAAAAGAAGGCTTTCAAACTGATATACGTTTCTTTATATTAGCTCACTTAGTGAGGTGCTGGAGATGGTCCCCATAAATCAGAACAAATCAGTTCTAAGGGATGAGAAGCAGTATAAGATAAGGGAGAGAAAGGCAAATGATGACTTTTACTAATTGAACAAGCATAACACAAAGATAAATCTTTATTTGATGACTTTATTTGGGACTTGGACAAAATTTATCAAACAATTTTTAATGAAACATATGCAAGACGAGCATGCCATGTTGAAAGTGAACAAAGGAGAGCTTATTTTGAAGATGATATAGGAACTAGCATCATGTCTAGAGAGTAAAGTCCATGTTTATTCTAGCCTATAAGCAATAAATTCCTCATAGGGATATCCTTGATTTTAAAATAGGATGGAAAAAATTCAACAGAAACTTTGTTAGTGTCAATGAATGAAGAAATAGAAAGCAAATTTTTGTAAATTTTAGGAACATTAAGAATATTATCAAGAGAGAAACAATTATTTGTTGTTTGATAGCAGGAAGACCTAATATGTAAAATAGAAAGAGTTTTACCATCTCTAATTGTTATGTCATCAGGACCATGATAGTCTTTTTTAAAATTCAAATTATCATTGTCTAGTGTTAAGTGATAAGCAGCACCAGAGTCCATAATCCACTACTATGTTAAAGGAGAGGAGTATGAGGCAAAATTGGTGGAAGTTTTAAGGTTATTAAATTGGATGGAGGTGTTGAGTTTTAGTAAAGAGCAAATTTTGGCAAGGTGACCAATTCTATGACAATTATAGCATCGGAGAGAAGTGGGTTAGATGGGAGAATAACCAGAATTGTTTGAGCCATAAGTGGAGGCAAACGACTTATATGAAAATTCACAGTTGAAGTTATGAGAAGGACCTTGACCATGACCTCAATATGATCAACTGCCACTACCTCTATATGATCGAGCGCCACGACCTCTATAAGGATAGGATGTATATAAGACAGAAAGTATAGGGAGAATAGGTTCTCTTCATTTTGCTTCAGCCTGCCAACTAGTTTTTTCATTAATGAGAAGACCATAAAGGTCATCAAAGGTGACTGAATCAGAACGATTCTCTAGGGAGTGGATGAACAGATGATAATCAATGTTGAGTCCATTGGTAATCACGTAAATTAAATCATCATCATTGACCGAATTTTGTAATGCACTGAGTTGATCAACCATTATTTTTGCTCATTGCATATAAGTTGAGATAGATTCATATGGATTTTTTAAAGTTTAAAGAAAGTTGATTTTATAGTTCGAATTTAAGCTTTTGAACCAGAGGCATAAGTGCAGGCTACCCTATCCCAAGCATCTTTAGCATTATCAACCCCAATAATTTATGGAATGAAGCTCTCAGTGATAGAGCTGATGATCCAACTCAATACCAACTGGTCTTATTGAAACCATGCTTCAAATTGAGGTTTGATCTTATTTATTTTTATTCATTGTGGAGGAGTAGGGGAGCATCCATCAACATGCTTAATAAGATCGTAGCTATGAAGTAGAGGCATAATTTGCACTTGCCAAAGCAAGTAGTTTATTGAGTTTAGCTTGATGGTAAGTGGGTAAAGATGTTGGCAAGAGAAGAAACTTGTAGAGAAGATTAAGTGGCCAAAATTAGAGAAGAATTGGTGTTGCTCTCAGTAGCCATTTGAGTTTTAGGTTGTGAAACTAATTAGGAGCTCTAATACCATGAAACAGCTCTAAATTATATTAATTAATATTGTCATACATATATATATATACAATGATACACTTAGATAGAAACACTACAATTGTGCAAGATTACATGAGTATACTAGGTTGTTATGAGGAGAGCGTAACAGATAGATGTTGATCCTTATCATATACCAATTACAACAAAAGAAAATACAATGAATTCCCATTGATTACTCCAATGTAAGACAAAATAATTAAGATAGAAATGAGGAAGAGAGGTTGGAGGAGTACTAACAAAAATATAACTTGTTAGATTTTTTGTTTACTTTTCTCCCATTAACATTGAAGTGATTTCTTATTGGGAAATGATTTGGGTTGGAACTCGCGATAGCAACAATGCTATTGTGAGTCCCAAAATTTCCTCCCCAATACTAGATGGCCCCCTTATATCTGGAACAAAAAAGAAATGAAAATTTTTTTATCTTGTAGCGAGACTTGCAACACAATGTTCACATCGCAAGTTCCAACATGTGTTGTTGTCCTTTCTTATTATTTGAAGAATAATATAGATGAAGTTGATAAGCATGTTCAGGTTGCTCTTAAGGTTGAGATTTACTGACGCATGAGGACTAATATTTATTTAGTATTTCTTTTTATATATTTTTTTTATCCACTTTATTTTTATTTTTTTTATTTTTATTTTTATTTTTATTTTCCAACATAAGAAAACAAGAATTCTTGAATTCGAAAGTTATTTTTTTAAAATGTTGCTTAATTTTTAATTTTTTGAGGACAATTCTATTTTACAATAAAGAGTGTGCTTTTGATTTGTTTGAAAAGAAAAAAAAAAGAATGGCATTATATCGGAATTTGAAAACATATATGCAAATAAAGCCACAAAAAAAAATTGTTTAAATTGAAAGTTTGACAATTTTTTTGGAATATATTGATTAATTTTAAATTACATTGTCATTTTCTTTGCCATCTTGTTTATTGTGGATATTGAGCAATTTGTGGAAGTTGTTTTTCAATTCATGACGTATAATTAGAATGTTAAATCAATTAAATTTTAATATTCAATTAAAATGAAGAAGATTAAACTATTGTATTAAATTGTTGGATGTTTCACACATATATTAAGTGTTTTATATTTTAGTAAAATTCATCTGATCTACACTCAATTTTAAACCAATTTTCAAATTTAATCCTATTTTTAAAGTTGCTTCAATTTGGCCCTCTAGATTTTTTATTTGTGTCAATTATATCCAAATGATAATGGGCATGTGGCTGAGCTGAGGTGGCATCTCTGCGTGACTTATGAGCATCTGACATGACAAAAAAGTTTTACATAGCTATCTCACTTGATCAATTTTATCATGAAATTTTCGAGTTGTGTCAAATCTCTTAAGATGATAAATAAAGTTTGAGATTTTTTAAATTATGTTCATAATTGTTTAACTATGCATATAAAGACTATTTAGTAAAAATTTTTTAAGGATTTACTATAAAAATAAATAAATAAAATAAAAGAATCATTAGTAATTAAAAAAATAGAGAGAGAGGCCTCTTGCCATTTACAATGGCAAAATGGCTTTCTAACCATTGAAAATGACAAGATGCTTATGTGACAGCCACTTTTTACTTTTTACTTTTTTTTGGAAGAGATGAGAAAAAAAGAAGTTTGTTGTTTTTTATTTCACCGAAATTTTTTTTACTAAATCTCCACAAATTGAATATTTGTGTTAAAATAACCACAAGTTGAAAAGTAATTTATTTTGCACCTTAATATGAAATAAATCTACTAATAGCTTTTAAATTATTTAGGCATAATATGTGTTTCTTGATATAATTTTTATGTTTAAAGCGGAATTTAATTTTTTTAATAGAGAAGTTATATGACCTAAATATTGATGGACTGTACAATTGGGGCAATCATTTCCCTTTAAATTGATGATGATAGAATTCGAACTTTACACCTTAAAATGCCCTTTATTATTTATTTATTTTATATTTAATTCTTAAAAAATATTTACAATATTAAAATTCAAATTAAAAAATAAATTTTTTTTATTTTTAAAAGAAAATAATTTATTATCATAACTCAACACTAAAAACTAAATTGAGTCAATTAATTTTAATTTTTCAATTATAACTAAATAGTCTTTATATGCATAATCAAACAATTATGAACATAATTTTAAAAAATCTTAAAATTTATTTATCGTTTGAATAGATTTGACACAATTCAAAAAGTTGAAGATAGAATTGATCATGTGAAATCACCACATAAGACACTTTTTACTATGTCAGACGCTTTTAAGTCACGTAGGAATGTCACCTCAGCTATGTTTCATATCAATTGCCATTTGAATAAAATTGACACAAAAATAAAAGTTGGAGGGCCAAATTGAAGCAATTTAAAAATAGAATTAAATTAAAAATTGATCCAAAGTTGGAGATAAATATCAATTTCTCTATATTTTATTAATAAAAATAAAATACCTATTTTTATATTATAAATTAAACTGATTAATGTAATTATCAGAATGTAGCAATTGTGTAAACAAAAATTTTCTAAAATTAAAATCTAATAGTACATAAATAATTTTTTAATCACTTGTTATTAATTTCACTTTCTTACTAATGGGCCTAGAAAATCATTATCAAATTTCTCCTAAAAAATTATGGGAAGCAGATAGAATATGCATGTTGCTTCCATACGTGTGAGCAAAATCCGTCCCACAAAACCAGATGTAGGCAGCTGCGAAATTAGCAGAAGCCAAGCTCGCCATTTCACTCACGCATCGTCCACGCTCACTACATGCACTCTCCAAAACCTCATATAAATACCCAACTATCATTTTCACCTCTCCTCCATCAACCACCATATTATAAGCTCTATTACAATGGCGAAGCTCATAGCGACAGTAGCTCTTATCAGTGTTCTCATGATCGTCAACGCCAATGCATCTTTTGCCTACAGAACCATCATCACCACCGTTGAGGTCGACAAAACGAACCCAAAGGAGTGTTCAGATGAATGCTTCGAAGAAATTGAGCAGCAGGGCGTGCATTCCTGCTTGGAGTACGTAAGCCAATCTGATCCAATAAGACCAATAGTGGGAGACGTTCTGGACATGCCCGGACGAAAAAACCAGCAGGCCGAGAAGATGATGCAGCTCCTGAAGAAATGCTGCGACGAAGCAAAGCAAGTGAGAGATGACTGTCAATGCAGGACATACGACTATATAATCACCGAATTTCAGCGTGGTCCAGGTCAAAAAGCAGACATCCGGAGTGTGATTCTAAGAACTTATGAAATGGTATATTACTGCCGTATGCCCGTGCAGTGCAGTTAAATCCGATCCCCCCAATCTCAATATGCGAGCGAGTAAATGAAATAAAAACTACTTCCCTACTTACACAATGCATGATCATGAATCATGATTGTGTGAGCTCTCTGTGTTTCTGTTTGTGTAAAAGTAAGATATTGAGCTATAAAAATAATCAAATAAAAATTTTGTTTTTGATATTCAATGCACAAAATTTAAATGTATAGAATTTAAAAGATAAAAGACATACAGAAGCACAAGTTACGATTGCATTACAGGATAAGTTACTGCCTTATTTTAAATTCAACAAAGGGAAATTCATCCATGAAAATTTTAATATTTTTAATTAAAATTTTGAATTCAGAATTTTGTGCATAAAAATAAGCTCCGAGAGGTATTTATCTTTTTATGAAATTTAATATTATTAGTCGGAGTTTTTATCGAAAATAATTATAATAAATAAATTCAACAAAATTCTTTGAAGGAATATGTTCAACTAGTTCCTAAAGTTAATTAAATTTGCATATTCACTGATTACATTCCACCATTTTTTTTTTTGCCAAATACATTCCACCATATATTAAGTTCTTCTTTATTGTAAATATTTATTTAATTACGAACACTGACATATATAGGAAATATTTATTAAGTAAAGATGTTTGGATTTTTTTTTTTTTTGAAAACAGATGTTTGGAAATATAGGAAATGTAGATAGTTGTATAAATAATTTAAAACTATATATAATTTCAGTTAATGTTGATGTATACATTCGAAGTAAAAATAAATATCACAAATTTTTCTCTAATATTGTTTAAATGTGCTAATTTTATAAAAAGCATATTATCATATAAATACAATAAATTGTTAATACTAATAACAATGCAAAATATGAATTATATTTTGAGTGTTACTATAAGAAATTAACATTGACATAAAAGTAATTTTATTAAAATGTTCATATATTTATTGATGATAAAATTAAACAGTATATATGAAAAAATAAAAAACAATAGTACAATTATAGAATATAAAATTTAATATTATAATTGTAAGAGTAATGTTATTCTTTTCAGTTTCTTTTTTTTCTTTTTTTTTTAGACTTATTTTCTTCGTATTATGTCTAGCACTAGTAGTCATTCAAGTAATTTTTTACGGTGAAAAGAAAGATTTATCCATCTGCGGATGTTGACTCTACCGAAGTTATTGACAAGCAGCATCCGATTGTTTTAGCAGTGACAGATTCGAATCAGGATGCAACTGATGAATTTTTTGAGGATATTCAGGAATTAAATATGGTTTCAAAGGTGACTGAGGGTAGTACAGCTCCTGCGAAATCTGTTTCTTGGGCTGATGAATCTGATTATGATTTACCATGCTCTACAGTTCAAAGAAAAAAAAAAAACCTGCTTCCAAAGGTATGGAATTTCAAGTTTTCCTTTCTAAAAGGGTAGCTAAAAAGCCTGATAAATTAAATTTATGAAGATAATATACTGGAATTGTCGTGGAATGGGAAACATTTCCACCAAGCGTATTTTTTTTCTTCTTTTGTCACCAATATTCTCCATATTACATATGTATAGTTGAACCTATTGTGTCTTTGTCTTCTTTTCCTGCATCTTTCTGGGATAGATTGGGTCTTGATTTGCTTGCTACTAATAATCGCCCTGTTCCATCTCTGTGGGTTTTTGGTAAATAGGGTGATTCTCTTCCCACTTTGGTTCATATTCATGATCAACATATTACTATAGGTGTTCCTTCTGCTATTTTTGTGCAAAGAATTACTTTTGTTTACGGTAGTGTTTGGAGTAATTGTAGAATGCTGCTTTGGTCTGATCTATATAACCTGTCTCTGGCTTTTTCTTTAAGTTTGTGTGTGCTTGGAGACTTTAATGCAGTTTTTGGTGCCCATGAAAAGCTAGGAAGAGCTCCGGCTTCTGCTTCATGTAGGGATTTTCAATCTTTTATGGATGACTATCTGTTGTTTAATATTTCTACTAAAGGAGCTTTTTTCACTTAGGGTAATGGTCGTCATGGGATTAATAGAGTGGAATGTCGCTTAGACAGGGCTTTGGGTAACATGGACTTTTTTAATCAATGGTCTGAGATCTCTTGTTATGTTCTTCCAAGGCATCAATCTGACCACTCTCCTCTCCTGCTTAACTACGCATTTTTATGTGAGAATTTCTAGATTCCAATTTCATGCAATGTGGGTCACTCATCTGGATTTAAGAGAGTTCATTGCTTTTTCTTGGGTAGGATCTAGTTTTAATGTTTCTCCTTGGCAGATTATGGGAACAAAGCTTAAGAGCCTCCATTATGCTTTATAGTCTTGGAATAAGTTTGTTTTTGGAAATCTAGAGGAAAATATTCGCAAGTATTCAACCAGTTTGCCAACCATTCAAAATAATATTTCCAATTTTATATTGGATGAGGATCAGTTGAAAAAGGAACTGGATGCCCATGCAGATCTGAATCTCGCTTTGAAGCAACATGAAATTTTCTTAAAGGAAAAGTGTCGAAATAAGTGGCTTACTGCAGGAGATAGAAATACCTCCTTTCATCAACAACTGGTTAGGAAAAGCTGCATGAGATAGGAATACCTCCTTCTTTCAACAACAACTAGCTAGGAAAAATCTCAAAAGGGCATTTTACAACTACAAGTTAATGGTATGATCATTGATGACAAGTAGGTAATTATTAGGCATATCATTAATCTTTATCAGAATTTGTTCAGGGCAGATCCCTCTATTACTTTGAATATTCAGTTGATCAAATATGTGCTTCCTAATTTGGTATCTGATGAGGATAATTCAAATCTTCTTCATTGCCTTTTTATGGATGAAATTAAAGAGATTGTTTTTAGAACGGATGTTAGTAGTGCCCTAGGTCCTGATGGATTCTCTGAAATTTTTTATCGGACTTATTAGGATATTGTTACAGTTCAAAGTTTTTTCAATTCTGATGTGATTCCTTCTAGGATTAATTCCAGTTTCATGGTTTTAATACCTAAGGTTGATAATGCAATTGCTATTAAACAATTTCGTCCCATTATTCTTAGTAATTTTAGTTGTAAAATTGTCACTAAAATTCTTGTAGATCATCTTTCTTCTATTGCCTCACGGATAATTTCATGCAATCAATTTAGATTTTTAAAGAATATACATATTTCTAATTGTATTATGGGTGCTTATGAGGGGGTTAATTTTCTCAATAAGTCTTGCTTTGGGGGAAACATGTCAATGAAAATAAATATCAAAAAGGCCTGAGAATGGAGCTTTCTTCTGGAAGTTTTAAAAGCTTTTGGTTTCTCTTTTCAATTTAGGGATTGGATTTTTCCTTTTTTCTTATTTGCTCAGACTTCTATTATAATAAATGGGAAGATTACATGTTATTTTTCTTATTCCAGAGGGGTCCATCAGGGAGACCCTCTCTCCCCTCTTTGTTCTATTTGGTGTAAGACTTTCTTAGTAGGTTTATCTATAGTAAAGTTAATTCGGGTGATCTTGTTCCCATAATGTATACTTAGCAAGCTAATTTCCCCACTCGCTTCATCTATGCCGATGATGTGCTTTTGTTTGCAAAGGCATCTCTTCAAAAAATTCATGTGATTAATGATGTGTTTTCTTACTATGGTGTTTCTAGTTAGGTGGTTAATTGGGCCAAATTTAAACTCTTTTATGGTGTTTCAATTAATGATAGATGAATTTCCAAGTTATAATCTATTACTGGTATGTCTAAAGGTTTGTTACCTTTTTCTTACTTAGGTGTGCCTTTATTTATGGGGGCTCCCAAGAGAAAGTGGTTAAAGCCTATTATAGATAGGATTTATGGTATGTTTTCCAAATGAAAAGGCAGTTCTCTCTTCATCCCTAAGCGTTTAACTTTAATTAATTCAGTTATAACCAGCTCTTTACTCCACTCATTTACTATTTATAAGTGGCCTTTATCCCTTATTAAATACATAGAGTGTTGTATAAGAAATTTCCTTTGGTTTGGTTCTATTCATGCTAGAAAACTTATCGTTGTTCTTTGGAAATCTATGCGTTTGCCAATTAAGAAGGGTGGTCTTGGAATTAAGCAACTGGCTATTTTGAATGATGTTATGCTTAGTAAGATAGCTTGGAAATTAATCAGTTTGTATTCCTATCCAATGACTATTCTTTAAAGTAGGTTTCTTCATCCTTCAGGAATTGGGCATGATGTTTACATTCACTCTTCTATTTGGTCCTCCATTAAAGATATTTATTTTGATTTGCGCTTTGAGATCAAATGGTTTATTGGGTTGAATTCTACTTTGAGATTTTGGAGTGATTAGTGGTTTCTTCCTACTATTGCTATTCAATTAGGCATTTCTCCAAAGGATCAAGCTGCCTTGAATGATCAATTAAATAAATATTTAATTGATAATTCTTGGAGCTTGTCTCATATTGACAATGCCATTGTTAGAGCCAATATTTCTGCCATTTATTCAATTCATGGATAGGAGGATATTTGTGTTTGGACTAAGGTTCATAATGTTTTTCATTCAGTGAAAAATATGTATGATTCTCCTTGTCAATTTAGTGTGGTGGTTCCTTGGAATTCCTTTATTTGGAAGAAATTTTTGCCTCCATCAAGGTCATTAATTTATGTTCAGGCTTAGCTTGAATTTCTTCTAATGGATAAAAGTTTAGAGCTAGAGGTTTATCTTCTCCATCAAGGTGTTCTTTATATCTTAATCATATGGAAGATAGTTCTCATCTTTTTCTACATTGTTATTTTTCTTCTATGATTTGGCAATCTATTGAAAGTTTAATTGGAAAAAAGCTTCTTCTATCAGGTACTATTATTGATTTTTTCCTTCATACTATGAACCATTCTTTTAACTCTCAAGTGGCGACATTATGGTGTTCAGCTCTAGCCAATGGTTTTTGGATTATTTGGAAAATTTAGAATGATATTATTTTTTAGAATCATAGTCCTAACATTCATACAACTTTGCGCATGGTGTGGATAGCAATTAAGAAATAGAATTCTTTAAAGTCGGGAGCTTGCTTAATTCAATAGAGGAGTTGAAGGTGCTACATTCTCTTCGTATCATTAGTCATCCTAGTAAAGCATCGCTGGTTATTCCAGTCAGTTGGCAGCCTCCCCCACTAAACTAGATCAAAACTAATATTGATAGAGCTACTAAAGGAGCCCCAGGAGAGGCGGGAGCTGGTGGGATTTTCTGCACTTCACGCGGTTATCCACGTGGTGCATTCACATTTGGTTTTCCTTCTTTTTTTGCTTAAAACTTAAAACTGCAATTCATGCTATTCATATTACTTGGGATCAGGGATGGCAGTATCTTTGGTTGGAATGGGATTCAATTTATGTCATTCAGTTGTTCAAAAGTAGGTCGATCTAAGTGCCTTAGGAAATAAAAGTAGAATGGTTACAGTGCTTGCATTATATAGTGAATATGCATTTCAATATCTCGCATATTTTCTATGACGGCAATAGTGTTGCTGATCTATTGGCCAAGCATAGCGCCTCTGTTCCTTCATTTTCTTAGTGGAATTGGCTCTCGAGTTTTGTTTCTCAACCATTTGTAATTATTTGCATAGTCGAACCAATTATAGGTTCCATTCATTTTCTTGCGGGATTTTTGCCCCTTCATCTTGTATTGACTCTTATTTTTCATTTATATTATATTTGGAATTTGAAAGTGTGATGCAAATGCTAAGATTGTGTCAACCTACTTGAGATGCTTTAGTGCGTTTCCTGATTTTCAATTTTCACCTTTTTATTAAAAAAAAAAGACTTAGGATCTTGCATAGTTGGCATTAGGCATTGGGGCATTCTACTAATTCTTGTACAAGGTAAATGAACAGTGTTGATCTTGAGATAAATGTATGAACCTATTTTTAATAAATAGTATAAATTATAGTGATCAATTTTCATTAATGGGGTTTAGATTAATTCTTTATGGATTTTTAGTAATAAATCCCAGATAGTTTGTAGTGGAAATTAGTTAATTTTCATTTAAATTAGTTTAATCGCTGGTGATAATTCTTAAGCATTAAATTAATTATTTAAGGTGTTCCTAAGCCAATTTCAATGATGCCTTCGTTTTTATAATTTTTAGAATATTTTGGGAGTTATTAGGAATTTATTTGACAAATATATATATATATATATATATATATATATATATATATATATATATATATATATATATATATATATATGTAATATCCCGTATATCCCGTGTTTTTTAAATGTTTTTATACTGCATCGGGATATGCAGTGTTAATAATTTTTTTATATATTTATGATATTTCATGAGTTGCTATTTAATTAAAATTGATTTTTAATTGTTTTATATTATTTTAAGCATTTTACGTAAAATTTTTCCGGGACTTGCATTTTTGGAAAAATTGACGCTTAAATTATTTATTATTAATTATTTTAAATAATTTTATGGACTTGCATGAACTCATATATATTTTTAAAGTACTAAATAACATATATATGTGTATTTATTTATTTAACTAGGGTTTAATTAATTACCCTAATATTTTATTATTTATTAATTAGTTTTAATATTATTTAATTATTTTTAGGTCTATTAAATTTTAAAACATTAATTTATATGTGTGTGGAGTATATTTAATGTGTGTGGAATTTATAACATTATAATATATAGTGTAATAATACATATACATATATATATACATGATATAACCTAGAATCAAAAATTTTTGGCAAATTACCAATCTGCCCCCGACTCCTCTTCACCATCTCCAATCGCCCTTCTCACCAAACCACCGTCTGTCACGCCATTTTCTCATCGTCGGTGTGCCTCCCGACGTGCCACCTCCTCCCTCCAGTTGTTCCGCTGCCAGCAGAGCCCATTTCCGGCGTTGGGAAGCTCATTTTGGCCGAAACTTTTCCCACCATCGTTCACGGCGTTTCTGGCCACCATTTTTGACACCGTCAGTCTCTTTCTTCTCCCTGAGCTCTAGTGAGTATGATTCCAAGCTTTGTTTCACTTAAAATGGTCTCAATTTTCTTAGGTTTCGATTTTGGTAATTCGGCCATTTTAGGGTTCTTGATTTTTTTGAACTTCGAATTGATTGATTCATGAAAAATTACTTCACAAATGTTGTTCCTCTTAGCTTAATCTACATGTGTGAATTTTTTTAGAATTTTTGGAAATTATTTTGATTTGGGTATTTTTGAATATTTTATTATTATTTTCTAATTTTCGAAAATTAATTAATTAAATTATAAAATTGTGTTTTATGGTAATTATAGGTGTTTAATTGAATTATAGAAATTTATTTGGAATTTTTATGAATTTCTATGTATTTATTTTGAATTTATATAATTTATGTAATTTTGGAAAAATAGGGTTAATTGTGTTTTTAATTGAAATTAATTATTTAATTGAGTTTAATTATTGATATTATTGATAAATATTTTGAGGAAATTAATTTTGTGCAATTATATTATTTTTGGTGAATTTTTGGATTAATTTTAGTATATTTATATATATAGGGGTATTTTGGTAATTTTACCCTAAATTGGCTAAAAATGTAATTAAATTGGTTTTAATAGTTATTTAGGGTATAAAAATGATTTCTACAAATTATTTAGTATTTTTAACTAATTAAAACTATTTTTCGTAAATTATTTTCAAATTATATATATAATATACGATTTTTCTAAATAAATGAGTTTTATTGGTTTTTAATGTGTTTTAGGGTTAATTACGTAATTTCTACTTATAAAATGTATTTCTATGATATAAGGGTATTTTTGGTATTTTTATATTATTCTGTGAATTGTGGACCCCGGTCGGTAAACTGTAGTTTGGAGTCCGACAAAGGGATTGTGGATGTGTTTCTGTGTCTATTTTTTAAAGTGTGTTTCTTTGCAGGGCTGGCTCTACTCTTTGAGTAGAGAGATGTCCATTTTACAGGGGAGATTCTGCCGAATTTTTGGTAGAATTCTCGTAAAACGTGATATCCGGTCGAACCCTAATTTTGATTCTGTAGCAAATATTCTAGATTGAGTTTTTAGGATGTTCTGTTAGGTTTATTCTGATGTCTGTTATTTTTGTATGTTTAGTTGCGCCAAGACCGAGGCCTAGTGGACCAGGCCTATCGGACCCATCTCGAGAAGCGCACTAAGTGTGAGTTGCTATTTTATATATATGTCCTTTAGGATGCATGATTTTAGAAATATATGTTTTATTTTGATTAAATATGCATAATGATTTAATTAATACTTAAGTTTATTTTTAGTTTATTTTTGGTATATTTTCAAATTATATGCATGTTTTATTAATAATTATTCTTAAAATGTTTTTATCTATATCCTTGGTATATTCTTAGTTTATTTTGTAATTATATTGGATTTATTTGACGTATATATACTCGAAATATACCTGGTTTACTTTTGGTATATTTCTAGTATATATATATATAGTTTATGTGGTTATTTTATTCAATTCATGCATCATTTACTTTTATGAATGTATGCTTTATATTTTAATGAAGGATATCAATAGAACGTGCTACCTAGTGGGCAGCACTAGGACCGAGTACGTACCGGTACGCTAATAGCATTTAGGCTATATTACTAACCATTTGTGGATATTGATTGGATATGATTATTTGATGTGTGATATGATTTGGGAGTGTGATTGCTGGAGCTCAGTTGACCAAGTGTCTCGGGGCCAATCACACTAACAGTCAGACTGCTAGAGCTCGGTTGACTTAGTGTCTCGGGGCCAGTCTACTGTCCAAATGGATCAAGTGATTAAATTGGAATAAGTGAGCCTGTATGGCTAGAGTGTTGTCTAACACTGTTTTGAGGTTCCGATTTTCTAGGGTTCTATTCGATCCTTCATAACCTGTGATTTTCAATAAAAATATATAAAATGATTTTATTGCATCTGCATGTATTTTCTTGCATATATATACTTATTGGATATATATACTTTTGATTGTGTGCATTGTCATTTAGTATGCATGTATATGTATTATAGTAATTCACTCGGTGAGGTCTGACTCCTCTCCGTTGACTATTTTTCAGGAGAGTCATCATCTTTAGACCTCAGTAGCAGGCCTGTACGCTGGATTTCTTCTGCCCCGGCTTCTTTATGTACTGCTCACTTGAGTTTTATTTTATGATCTAAATACTGCAGTAGTTATGGTCGACTGTGAGATTGTTATATTATATTTATATGAGTTATGTATTTTAAGAATTTGAACTGGATTTGTATTAAAAGAGTTTATTTATATATGAGATGAGAATTTGATCTAAATCCCGAGGTGGATTATTATTTTTATATTTATGATTTTATTCCGCTGCACAGTATTTTATTTAATTGTGTTATTATTACTATTACATGTTTTATTTATTTTTAGGCTTACTACGGGTTCCGAATTCGAAAGAATTCCTGTTCCCTAGCGCTGGTCATGGCCCCTATTTTGGGTCATGACAAAGTTGGTATCAGAGCGGAGTTCTGTGTCAGGGCTTAGTTATGTGAGTCAGGGCCCTAGTTTTCAAGTTGTGTTTCCTTTTGGCAACTACTGCAGTGAATTAGGTTTGAGTATGTCTTGATAAGTATTCCTTGCTTTAGTTTTCTGCGTTATTCTTCTGTTGTCTATTTTGTGTGAATTATTCTGTTGTCTTTTCATAATGAGGAGGCGAGCGCGTGTTGCTCCACCGGTCATTGAGGCCGGGGATGACAAGTCTTTTTAGGATGAGATTTTACCTCCTGAGCAGCCAGTTAGGCGTAGAGGTCATGGCATAGGTAGACCTCGAGTAGCGGCAGGTTATCATAGGCAGAGAGAGTTACAGGACGAGGAGCCTATAGAGCTTGAGTTTGATGTTCCTGTACCTCCAGTTGTTCCGCCTGTTCAACCTGCCTATTAGCAGGGTATGTCTGACCCTGAGGCAACTTTGTTCTATGCCAGAGTTGGCAGGATTGCGTTTGATGGGACTTCTGATCCGTTAGATTTTCTGCACACGATCGAGACTCAAACTCGAACTGCTCACACCGAGTATCAGCGGATCATGATCGTCGAGTTAACTGTCGAGGGACCAGTCCTAGATTGGTTCATTCAGATGATCCAACCCTATATGATGACGATGACCTGGGCTTAGTTTCGAGAGAGATTTATGAGGAGATTCTGTCCAGAGCCTCTCCGTATGAGCTATCATCTCCGATTGACCAGCATTTCTCGTGGTGATCGATCTGTAGAGGAGTACACCCGAGAGTTTCTCTGGTTGGGTAGATATGCTAAGGATCTGATGCGAGATCAGTATTTCACAGTCACTACCTACGTTATCGGATTGGGTTCAGCATTTGCTGGTATGCCTACAGCAGGCCTTACTCTGGAGTCTGTGATTGAGTTGGCCAGGGAGATTGAGTTAAGGCTAGTTAGGCAGGGAACGATGCCTGATTTTTACCAGCTGGGAGTTCAGTCAAGTGGATTGCAGGCTACTCCGTATTTGAGTTTTCATGTTGGTTCGAGTAGTCAACAAAGAGGTCCGACTCAGCAGAGTCAGAGGCAGCAGTAGCGAGTGCATCAGAGCAGTAGACATGGCCATGGAGGTCAGCGTAGACCATTCAGATTCGGGTCAGGTGCTTTAAGCAGCAGTAGTGGTCACAGTTCTGGATCAGCTGCCAATGTTTGCTAGACCTGCGGTAGAGTCCATTAGGGACCGTGTTACTTGACACCACTGACATGCTTCAGATGCGGGCAGACAGGACATTTTTCCAGATTGTGTCTTTACTCCGGGTATCAATAGCCGCAGATTTTACGATTTCCACAGCAGTCGATTGCTAGTGTTGCACCCGTTCCATTTCAGTTACCTCCAGCCCAGCATCAGAGTTCCACTCAGCTTATTCCACAGCAGAGTCGTGGTAGAGGTACTAGAGGAAGTGCCAGAGGTGTTGGCCAGGCTTGTACCAGTCAGCAGGGAGGTCGAGGACAGGCCAGAGTCTTCCACCTCACTCAGCAGGATGCTCAGGCATCCAATGCAGTCGTGGCAGGTATTGTTTCTGTCTGTTACCTGGATGCATGGGTTCTGTTTGATCCAGGTGCCACGCATTCATTTATTTCTCCCATTTTTGCTTCCAAATCTTATTGGTAAGCTTTGAGGATGGCTTTTCCTTTGTCTGTTGCCACTCCTCTAAGCGATTCCTTGAACACCGATATTGTTCTTTCTGGTTGTCCAGTTCTCGTGGGAGGTAGAGAATTACCCGCTAATTTAATTCTATTGGATGTGACGGAGTTTGATGTTATTCTGGGAATGGACTGGTTATCTCAACACTATGCCGTGGTAGATTGTAGGAATAAAGAGGTGACATTCAGAATTCCTGATGAAGAAGATTTTAAGTTTATGGGTGATAGGAGTTCAGTACCTCAGAATCTTATTTCTACTATTACGGCTAGGAAGTTATTGAGGAAAGGATGTCAGGGATATTTGGCATTAGTCAGGGATACTTCAGTGGAGAAGTTATCACTCACAGATGTTCCTGTTGCTTGTGAGTTTCCTAATGTTTTTCCTGAGGAGTTGCCAGGTTTACCACCTCACAGAGAGATTGAGTTATGTATAGATGTGGTTCCAAGTACTACTCCTATATCTATGCCACCCTATAGAATGGCTCCTGCAGAGTTGAAGGAGCAGTTGCAAGAGTTGTTGGATAAGGGTTTCATCAGACCCAGTATTTCTCCTTGGGGTGCACCAATCCTGTTTGTGAAGAAGAAGGATGGTACCCTGAGATTGTGCATTGACTATAGAGAGCTGAATAAGGTGACAGTGAAGAACAAGTATCCTCTCCCGAGGATAAATGACTTATTTGATCAACTACAGGGTGCACAATTCTTTTCTAAGATTGATTTGAGGTCGGGTTATCATCAACTGTGGATTAGTGAAGCTGATATTTCTAAAACAGTATTCTGCACTCGATATGGCCATTATGAGTTTCTGGTGATGTCTTTTGGTTTGACTAATGCACCAGCAGCTTTTATAGACCTGATGAACAGGGTATTCAGACCATATGTGGATCAATTTGTGGTAGTCTTCATCGATGATATACTGGTTTATTCAAGGAGTATGGATGAGCATGTATATCACTTGAGGATTGTACTATAGACACTGAGAGATCATCAGCTTTATGCTAAATTCTCAAAGTGTGATTTCTAGATGGAGAGTGTTTCTTTTCTTGGACATGTGGTGTCTAAAGAAGGTATCCAGGTTGATCCACAGAAGATTGAAGCAGTGTCTGAGTGGCCTAGACCGACTTCTGTTACTGAGATTCGAAGTTTTCTAGGTTTAGCCGGCTATTATAGGTGGTTTGTGCAAGATTTTTCTAGAATTACAGCCCCTATGACTTGCTTGACTCAGAAAAGTGGTTAGAAGCTTGTGAGAATAGCTTCAAGTTGCTGAAGGAGAAATTGACCATAGCCCCAGTGTTAGCTTTGCCTAATAGTGTGGACAAGTTCATAATTTATTGTGATGCCTCTAGAGTTAGCCTTGGTTGTGTGTTGATGCAGAATGGAAGGGTGATAGCCTATGCTTCGAGGCAGTTGAAGAAGCATGAGTAGAACTATCCTACACATGACCTTGAAATGGCTGCAGTGATCTTTGCTTTGAAGATTTGGAGACATTATCTATACGGGGTGACTTGTGAAATATTTACTGATCACAAGAGCTGTAAGTACATTTTCCAACAGAGAGATCTAAATCTGAAGCAGAGGAGATGGTTGGAATTGTTAAAGGATTATGACTGTGAGATATTATATCATCCGGGCAAGGCTAATGTGGTAGCAGATGCCTTGAATAGGAAGTCCTCAGGCAATCTTGCTCACATCAGTGTTGAGAGGAGACCGTTAATCCAGGAGTTGCATCTAATGGTGGATCAAGGTCTGATGATGAAGATCAGTAGGTCAGGTGGATTGCTAGCTCAATTTAAGGGCGATCTATTCTGAGGGATAGGATTAAAGCAGCTCAGAGCCGAGATCCTATTCTAGAAGAACTTGCAGAGAATGTTCGATCAGGGAAGTTCACTGATTTCACACTCGATGATGATGGTGTGTTATGGATCAGTGGTAGATTGTGTGTTCCTGATGTGGATGATTTAAGAGAAGAGATCCTAGAGGAAGCACATTCTACAACTTATAGCGTACATCCAGGTGTTACTAAGATGTATCACAATATCAGAGACTTATACTGGTGGGATGGATTGAAGAAGGATGTCGCTAATTATGTTGTTAAGTGCCTAACGTGTCAGTAAGTGAAAGCTGAACATCAGAAGCCTTCTGGGAAGCTTCAGCCTCTTCCTATTCCCGAGTGGAAGTGGGAAAGGATAGCTATGGATTTTGTGGTAAGTTTACCTCATTCTAAGGATGGATACGATTCCATCTGGGTGATAGTTGACAGGTTGACGAAGTCTGCACATTTCTTGCCTGTGAAGGCCACTTATTCTGTAGCTAGATTGGCGAAGCTATATATGAAACATATTGTGTGCCTTAATAGAGTACCTGTGTCCATTGTGTCAGATAGAGGATCAGTGTCTACCTCTCATTTTTGGCAGAAGCTGTAGGAAGCGATGGGCACTAGGTTGGACTTTAGTACTGCTTTTCATCCTCAGACAGATGGTCAGTCTAAGAGGACTATCCAGACACTGGAAGATATGTTGAGGATGTGTGTTATGGATTTGGGAGGTAGTTGGGATGATCATTTGCCACTCATTTGCATATAATAACAGCTACCATAGCAGTATTGGCATGGCACCATATGAGGTGTTGTATGAAAGGAAGTGTAGATCCCCTTTGAGTTGGGATAAGATTGGTGAGAGAGCTTTGACTGGACCTGAGATGGTTCAGGATGCTGTAGAGAGAGTCGTCGTGATTAAGCAAAGATTAGAGACCGCAATTAGCAGGCAGAAGAGCTATGCGGATCCTAGGCGCAGAGATGTGGAGTTTCAGGTTGGAGATTTTGTTTTTCTGAAGGTATCTCCGATGAAGGGTGTGATGAGATTTAGTAGGAAGGGTAAGTTAGCATCGAGATATATCGGACCATTTGAGATTTTGGAGAGAGTTGGCACTGTTGCATATCGATTGGCTTTGCCCCCGAGTATGTCACAAGTGCATCCAGTGTTTCATATCTTGATGTTGAGGAAGTATATCTTAGACCCTTCACACGTGTTGTAGCCCGACAATGTAGAAGTAAGTGAAGATTTGACATTTGTGGAAGAACCAGTGGCGATCGTTGATTATGAAGTTCGACAGTTGCAGTCAAAGTAGATTCCGATGGTCAAGGTTCGGTGGCGTAGCAACAAAGTCGAGGAGCATACGTGGGAGACTGAAGCTGAGATGCGAGCTTCTTACCCGTATCTCTTCCCTTCTTGATCTTGTGATCATTTTCTTTTTGGAATTCGGGGACGAATTCTTGTAAGTGGGGAAGACTGTAATATCCCGTGTTTTTAAAATGTTTTTATATTGCATCGGGATATGCAGTGTTAATAATTTTTGTATATATTTATGATATTTCATGAGTTGCTATTTAATTAAAATTGATTTTTAATTGTTTTATATTATTTTAAGCATTTTACGTAAAATTTTCCCGAGACTTGCATTTTCGAGAAAATTATACGTAAATTATTTATTATTAATTATTTTAAACAATTTTACGGACTTGCATGAACTCATATATATTTTTAAAGTACTAAATAATGTATATATGTGTATTTATTTATTTAACTAGGGTTTAATTAATTACCCTAATATTTTATTATTTATTAATTAGTTTTAATATTATTTAATTATTTTTAGGTCTATTAAATTTTAAAATATTAATTTATATGTGTGTGGAGTATATTTAATGTGTGTGGAATTTATAATATTATAATATATAGTGTAATAATACATATACATATATATATACATGATATAAGCTAGAATCAAAAAATTTTGGCAAATTACCAATCTGCCCCCAACTCCTCTTCACCATCTCCGATCGCCTTTCTCACCAAACCACCATTTTTCATGCCATTTTCTCATCGTCGGTATGCCTCCCGGCGTGCTACCTCCTCCCTCTAGCTATTCTGTCGCCAACAGAGCCCATTTCAGACGTCGGGAAGCTCATTTTGGCCGGAGAAGCTAAAACTTTTCCCACCGTCGTTCACAGCGTTTCTGGCCACCATTTTTGACACCGTCAGTCTCTTTCTTCTCCTTGAGCTCCGGTGAGTGTGATTCCAAGTTTTGTTTCACTTAAAATGGTCTTAATTTGCTTAGGTTTCGATTTTGGTAATTCGGCCATTTTAGGGTTCTTGATTTTTTTGAACTTTGAATTGATTAATTCATGAAAAATTACTTCACAAATTTTGTTCCTCTTAGCTTAATCTACATGTGTGAATTTTTGTAGAATTTTTGGAAATTATTTTGATTTTTGGGTATTTTTGAATATTTTATTATTATTTTCTAATTTTCGAAAATTAATTAATTAAATTATTAAATTATGTTTTATGGTAATTATAGGTGTTTAATTGAATTATAGAAATTTATTTGGAATTTTTATGAATTTCTATGTATTTATTTTGAATTTATATAGTTTATGTAATTTTGGAAAAATAGGGTTAATTGTGTTTTTAATTGAAATTAATTATTTAATTGAGTTTAATTATTGATATTATTGATACATATGTTGAGGAAATTAATTTTGTGCAATTATATTATTTTTGGTGAATTTTTGGATTAATTTTAGTATATTTATATATATAGGGGTATTTTGGTAATTTTACCCTAAATTGGCTAAAAATGTAATTAAATTGGTTTTAATAGTTATTTAGAGTATAAAAATGATTTCTACAAATTATTTAGTATTTTTAACTAATTAAAACTATTTTTCATAAATTATTTTCAAATTATATATATAATATACGATTTTTCTAAATAAATGAGTTTTATTGGTTTTTAATGTGTTTTAGGGTTAATTACGTAATTTCTACTTATAAAATGTATTTCTATGATATAAGGGTATTTTTGGTATTTTTATATTGTTCTGTGAATTGTGGACCCCAGTCGGTAAACTGTAATTTGGAGTCCAACCAAGGGGTTGTGGATGTGTTTCTGTGTCTATTTTTTGAAGTGTGTTTCTTTGCAGGGCCGGCTCTACTCTTTGAGTAGAGAGATGTTTGTTTTACAAGGGAGGTTCTGTCGGATTTTTGATATAATTCTCGTAAAACGTGATGTCCGGTCGAACCCTAATTTTGATTCTGTGGCAAATATTCTAGATTGAGTTTTTAGGATTTTCTGTTAGGTTTATTCTGATGTCTGTTATTTTTGTATGTTTAGTTGCGCCGAGACCGAAGCCTATTGGACCAGGCCTGTCGGACCCATCTCAAGGAGCGCACTAAGTGTGAGTTGCTATTTTATATATATGTGCTTTAGGATGCATGATTTTAGAAATATATGTTTTATTTTGATTAAATATGCATAATGATTTAATTAATACTTAAGTTTATTTTTAGTTTATTTTTGGTATATTTTCAAATTATATGCATGTTTTATTAATAATTATTCTTAAAATGTTTTTATCTATATCCTTGGTATATTCTTAGTTTATTTTGTAATTATATTGGATTTATTTGACGTATATATACTAAAAATATACCTGGTTTACTTTTGATATATTTCTAGTATATATATATATAGTTTATGTGGTTATTTTATTCAATTCATGCATCATTTACTTTTATGAATGTATGCTTTATATTTTAATGAAGGATATCAATAGAACGTGCTACCTAGTGGGCAGTACTAAGACCGAGTACGTACCGGTACGTTGATAGCATTTAGGCTATATTACTAACCATTTGTGGATATTGATTGGATATGATTATTTGATGTGTGATATGATTTGGGAGTGTGATTGCTAGAGCTCGGTTGACCAAGTGTCTCGAGGCCAATCACACTGACAGTCAGACTGCTGGAGCTCGGTTGACTTAGTGTCTCGGGGCCAATCTACTGTCCAAATGGATCAAGTGATTATATTGGAATAAGTGAGTCTGTATGGCTAAAGTGTTGTCTAACACTGTTTTGAGGTTTCAATTTTCTAGGGTTCTATTCGATCCTTCATAAACTGTGATTTTTAATAAAAATATATAAAATGATTTTATTGCATCTGCATGTATTGAAACCGGCTTCTTTATGTAAACTGCTCCGGCTTGCAGTAAATATTTTATTGCATCTGCATGGATTTCTTCTGCTCCGGCTTCTTTATGTAAACTGCTCACTTGAGTTTTATTTTATGATCTAGACATTGCAGTAGTTATGGTCGACTGTGAGATTGTTATATTATATTTGTATGAGTTATGTATTTTAAGAATTTGAACTGGATTTGTATTAAAAGAGTTTATTTATTTATGAGATGAGAATTTGATCTAAATCCTGAGGTGGATTATTATTTTTATATTTATGATTGTATTCCGCTGCACAGTATTTTATTTAATTGTGTTATTATTACTATTGCATGTTTTATTTATTTTTAGGCTTGCTACGGGTTCCGGATTCGAAAGAATTCCTATTCCCTAGCGCCGGTCATGGCCCATGTTTTGGGTCATGACAATATATATATATATTGTTTGTAAAGTATACTGAATCGAAGGCATCATGTAATAGGCGGATAGGAACACGTCAGTCTGCTTGCTTCACTTGTAAATTAATATATTGAAATATGTGTTATGTTTATGTATAAAAGTAATTGTTGAATCATTATATTTAAAAAGAGGATTCAATTTAAGAATTTATATCTTCACTATTTGAATATTGAGAATGTTAATTTTGATATTTTAATATTTTGATTATGTTTCGACTATATTTAATAATATTTTACCATCATTTTTTTATTATAATGATTATTGATATTTTAATTTGGTTATTTGTTATTATGATTTTATTATAAGTACATGGTGAGAAATTAAAAGTACTGTCATTTCCAATTATAGTATTTTTTATGCATTTTATAAAACTATCTGATGGGTGTTATTAAGACAGTGTTATCAAGACAGTGTTATCCGATGGGTGTTATCAAGACAGTGTGCACAAGCATAATAATTTTAGAGTTGGGCCCTTACTAAGAAATTAATTGTGAAGCTCGATTAATGCTTAGCTCTCAGGAGATATGTATGGATTATGGTAAATATTACTAGGACCGATGGCGTACTATGGATTTCAAAAGCTTATTGTTTTCTCATTCTCTAGTGTCAGTTACATGCCCTTGAAGGTTTAGGTCGTGACAACTATTGCTTGTTATGTTCAATGTAATGCTTGTGAATGTTGTTGGTAGCTACCATAACTTGCTTATTTAAAGTTATACATGGAGAGATGGTAACTTTAACAAATCTATAAATATTTGTTAATGGGTTGATGACTAAAGATATCTTAACCTTTAATCAATTCCTTTTGGGTGTGCTTGACAATTTATTCAATGAAGATTGCTTAATCTTAGGTGATGATGGAGTTAAGCCTTAGATTTGAAATTGAAAGAGACTAATTGTTTCTTAGAATTAAAAGAAATACAAGAAAATTCACCTACAATCCACCCACACAAAAGAATCAAAGAATCTTAATAGATTCTCAGTTTCCAATTCCAAATAGCACTTATTTTTCTTTATTCCATTACCCAATACCAACCCAAAAAAAAAACTCAGAACACAAAATGGACCAACTATGATTTGAAACTGTGTAATTAAATTGACAAGATATCGGCATGTAGGAAACAATAAGAAATCCACCCAGACAATGACTAAAAAGCCATGTGGATGTTGCTAATCCACATGGTGATGTCTAAGAAGCCACGTAAACAAATATATTGCCACATATGCTTCTTCCATTATATTTAATGGGATAGAACTAATGGTTAATTTTTTAAATTTCTTAAAAAATTTAATTGTTAAGAATTGAGCATTCGTGACTTAATTAATTATTGCCTAAAAAATATAATTATACACGCAAGACAAATAAAAATTTTCTTTAATTTGATTTCAATACTTTACTTAATAAAATTTAGTTTAATAAGTTTAAAAAAATAAATAAAGTAGTTTTTAATTATATGACAATTTAATTTTTCAATTTTAATAAAGTTGCATTAACATAGTAATTTATTATAATTTTAATAATTTTTCTATTTGAACAATTATATAAAACCCTATTAATATTTTTATCTAAATAATAATCTAATTTTACATACTTGATAGACTTATAAAATAATAATTTATTACATGCTTTTTTAATTTTCTATTCAAATAATTATGCAACAATCTTTTAACATTTTTTACGTTAATATATTCATAATTAATTATTTTATTAAATTTGTTAATTTTGATTTCAATTGTTTACTTATTAAATTTAATTTTGTAAGACTTATAAATTTTATTATTTAATTTGATTTATATTGGATAAAATACTTAATTGAAATAGAAAATTATATATTTTAATAAAGTTACAACTAAAATGTTGACAAATTTAATTTTTATTAGAGATGAGATAGAAGTTAACCTAATTAAAATAGGAAACATAATTTCAATTAAATTAGAATTATATTTTAATTAATTTAATTTTTATTAGGGATAAAATAGAAGTTAATATAATTAAAATAAAAAAATAAACTTTTCATTAAATTAAAATTATATTTTACTTTATTTTATTTTATTAATCAATGACTAAATTATCCAATTTATACATAATAATGAATGAAGACCTTTTTGTAATTTTATCTATCTATCTATCTATATATATGTATATATATAGTGAAAATTTGTATTTCTTTTTTAATATTTATAGTGAGGCTCATCGCTTGTATAAACTCTTTATTTATTTTTAGGATCAATTAATCACAAATTTAATGTTTTAATGTATTGTAAGCCACTCATTTAAATTATATGTAGTCCAAGAGGATCTTTTTTTTTTTCGAACCACAAAACTATTTAATTAAACATTAAAGAGATTTACATTTTGAGCCCAAATACTAAGGAGGGCCCATATCATTTTTAGCCCCTTCCAAAATATAATCATCATCCTCACATAGAAAACCCTAATTTCACTAAAGTTGATAGAGGACAACACCACCACCAGTAACCATGACTGCAATAGTTACTCGAGAATGAGTATTAAAGAACTCATTAAACCAACAACGGCTTGAGTATACAGTTATAATTGGAGAGCAAGTAAGAAGAAAAAGATGTTAAGCACAAGAGGTATAGAGTGTGAGTTGCTTGATGTAATTGATCTTCCTTAGATAAATCCATGAAGGAAATGAGATCTCCTTCGAGCGAATAACAAGCATCATCACCCTAGTGCACTAAAAAGTAGAGGACGTCATATTGGCCAAACCAACTACACCATAAAGCTATCAATAACATAATTATAAAAACATAGTCATGAAATGATATCATTTTATTTAATATATACAAAACACATATCAAAAAGAAAGGAAACAAAAGAATGATTAATGGTTATAACCAATAGCTATCCCCTATTATAACTATAGTTATTAAAGTTGTACCACTGGAGTACTGTATATTGAAAGAGAAGGAAACATTATATATCAAGAGAGCTCTATTAGATTAATTTAGTGGTAATTTGGATCCTTTAAGAGGATCTCTTTTTATATGAGTAGAAAACATAAAAATGAATTCAGTCTCATTCAATAACAGTAGAAAATATATATCCTACCATACTGAAAAATCTTTGAATTATATTAATTAATGTCACCATTCAAAGGACTTGGAAGCTTTTTTGTATATGGTGGGTTCGGTTGGGGTTGTAATGGTAAGAAAGGTTTTAGGTTTCAGGTTACCTGTTTGTGGCCTTGTAACCATGTGGTGTTGGAAGGTTTGTTAGGTGTTAGGTTGATCGATTTGAATGGTGTAAGAGGTGAATTCAACTAGTAAAGGTAAACCAGGGTTATTTGTATTTAGTAGGGAGTATTGGAGTCAGAATGGGTGGAGATTTTAATGTTGGCATGTTGTAGAGGGTTATCAGGTTGTGGTGGGGTTACGGATATTGCAGGGTGAGGTATGATAATAGAAGATAGTTGTTGTAAGGTGGGAAGTATCGACAGTGGTAGTGTTAAAAGTGGTATAAAAATCGAGGGAGGAGTGTGTTGTATAGGGATAGAGTTTATGGTTAAGGGAGATCCAGTGGAGAGTGAACTTTACATGCTTTCATCTTTGAAGGGAAACACTTGTTCATAAAAAATAACGTGTCATGAGACAATGATTTTTTTAGTAATAAAATCAAGACAATAATAACCCTTGTGTAATTTACTACAACCCAAAAAAATACACGTAGATGACCGAGGGGCTAGCTTGTGCTTGGATTGCAAGTGAAGCTGAGGGTAACATAGGCAACCAAAAATTCTCAAGGAGAGGTAATCAGGTGAATTGTGAAAGATTTTATGGTATGGTGTAGTGTTGTGAAGGGTTGGAGTTGGTAAATAGTTTATGACATATGTGGCTATCTCAAAGGAAAAATGTTTAATATTTTAATGGTACAGAGGAGTGATTGAGTAAAGAAATGCTAGTTTCAACGATGTGCATGTGATTATGCTTAGTGCACCATTTTATTCAGTTGTGTATGGGAAAGAGCTACATTGAGTTATGCCTTGTTCAAATAGATATAGAGTTAGACTTTGATATTCTCCTCCCTAATCTGTTTGAAATATTTTAATGGACCTATTGAAGATTTTTCTACAAAATGTTAGAATTTAATGAATGCATTGAAGAATTCAAATTTATAGGTGAGAAAATATATCCATGAATATTTACTATAATGATTATAAAATAAGACATAATATTTTTTCCATCATATGAAGGAATTGGAGATGGTCCCCATAAATCAAAACAAATGAGTTCTAAGAGATGAGAAGCAGTATAAGATGAGGGAGAGAAAGGCAAATAATGACTTTTACTAATTGAACAAGCATGACACAAAGATAAATCTTTATTTGATGACTTTATTTGGGACTTGGACAAAATTTGTCAAATAATTTTTAATGAAACATGTGCAAGACGAGCATGCCATGTTGAAAGTGAACAAAGGAGAGCTTATTTTGAAGACGATAAAGGAACTGGCATCATGTCCAAAAAGTAGAGTCCATGTTTGTTATGGCATGTAAGCAATAAATTCCTCATGGGGATATCCTTGATTTCAAAATAGGATGGAAAAAATTCAACAGAAACTTTATTAGTGTCAGTGAATGAAGAAATAGAAAGCAAATTTTTGCAAATTTTAGGAACATGAAGAATATTATCAAGAGAGAAACAATTATTTATTGTTTGATAGCAACAAGACCCAGTATATAAAATAGGAAGAGTTTTACCATCTCCAATTATGATGTCATCAGGACCATGATAGTCCTTTTTAAAATTAAAACTATCATTGTCTAGTGTTAAGTGATAAGTAGCACCAAAGTCCATAATCCACTACTGTGATGAAGGAGAGGAGTTGGAAGCTAAATTAATGGAAGGTATGGGGTTATTAAATCGGTTAAAGGTGTTGAGTTTTAGTGAAGAGCAAGTTTTAGCAAGGTGACCAATTCCATGACAATTATGGCATCTGAGAGAAGTGGGTTAAATGGGAGAATAACCAGAATTGTTTGAGCCATAAGTCGAGGCAAATGACTTATATGAAAATTCACGGTTGAAGTCATAAGAAGGACCTTGACCACGACCTCTATATGATCGACTGCCACGACCTCTATATGATCGACTGCCACGACCTCTATGAGGATAGGATCTATATAAGACAAAAGGTGTGGGGAGAATAGGTTCTCTTCATTTTGCTTCTGCCTACAAACTAGTTTCTTTACTAAGGAGGAGACCATAAAGGTCATCAAAGGTGACTGAATCAGAATGATTCTCTAGGGAGTGGATGAATGAACAATAATCAATACTAAGTCCATTGGTAATCATGTAAATTAAATCATCATCACTGACCAAATTTTGTAATGCACTGAGTTGATCAGCCATCATTTTTGCTCGTTGTATATAAGTTGAGATAGATTTAGATGAATTTTTTAAAGTTTGAAGAAAGTTGATTTTATAGTTTAGATTTAGGCCTTTGAACCAGAGGCATAGGAGCGGGCTAGCTTATCCTATGCATCTTTGACATATAATCTACAGAATGAAGCTCTCAGTGATAGAGTCGATGATCCAGCTCAAGACTAACTAGTTTTATCAAAACCATGCTTCAAATTGAGGGTTGATCTTATTTATTTCTAGTTATTGTGGAGGAGCAGGGGAGCGCTCATCAACATGCTTGGTGAGATTATAGCTATGAAGTAAAGGCATAATTTATGCTTGCCATAGCAGGTAGTTTGTTGAGTTTAGCTTGTTGGTAAGTGGGTAGAGATGTTGGGAAGAGAAGAAAATTGTAGAGGAGATGAAGTGGCTGGAATTAGAGAAGAACTGGTGTTGCTCTTGGTAGCCATTTGAGTTTTAGGTTTTGAAATCGATTAGGAGCTCTGATACCATGAAACAACACTCAATTATATTGATTAATGTTGTCATACAAATATATACATCTAGTGAGACACTTAGAAACACTACAACAGCGTGAGATTACATGAGTATACTAGGTTGTTATGAGGAGAGCATAATAGATAGATGTTGATCCTTATCATATACCAATTCTAATCAAAGAAAATAAAATGAATTCCCATTGATTACTCCAACGTAAGACAAAATAATTAAGATAGAAATGAGGAAGAGAGGTTGGAGGAGGAGTACTAACAAAAATATAACTTTTTAGATTTTTTGTTTACTTTTCTTCCTCTGACGTTGAGTGATTTCTTGTTAGGAAATGATTTGTGTTGGAACTTGCTACAGCAACAGTGCTGTTGTGAGTTCTGAAATTATCAAAAGCTTCCCTCTCCAATGGTAGATGGCCCCTTTGTATCTAGAACGAAAAAGAAATGAAATTTTTTTTTCTTATAGCGAGACTTATAATACACTGTTCATATCGCAAGTCCCAACATATATTGTTGTGCTTTCTTATTATTTGAAGAATAATATAGATGAAGTTGATAAGCATGTTCAAGCTGCTCTTAAGGTTGAGATTTACTCACGCATGAGAACTAATATTTATTTAGTATTTCTTTTTATGTATATATTTTTTACCCACTTTATTTTTATTTTTATTTTCCAAAATAAAGAAAACAAAAATTCTTGAATTCGAAAGTTATTTTTTAAAAATTTTGCTTAATTTTTAATTTTTTGAGGACAATTCTTTATTACAATAAAGAGTGTGCTTTTGATTTGTTTGAAAAGAAAAAAAAAGAATGGCATTATATCGGAATTTGAAAACATATATGCAAATAAAGCAACAAAGAAATATTGCTTAAATTGAAAGTTTGATAATTTTTTTGGAATATACTGATTAACTTTAAGTTCCAGTGTCATTTTCTTGGCCATCTTGTTTATTGTGGATATTGAGCAATTTGTGGAAGTTGTTTTTCAATTCATGACGTATAATTAGAATGTTAAATCAATTAAATTTTAATATTCAATTAAAATGACAGAAGATTTTTATATCCATTAAACTATTGTATTAAATTGTTGGATGTTTCACACATATTTTAAGTGTTTTATATTTTAGTAAAATTTATCTGATTTATTTTCAATTTTAGACTAATTTTTAATTTAATCATATTTTTAAAATTGTTTCAATTTGACCCTTCAACTTTTCAATTGATGCTAATTCTATCCAAATGACAATGGTCATGTGGTAGAGCTGAGATGACATTTCTACGTGACTTAAGAGCATTTGACATGGTAAAAAGCATATTATTTGGCTATCTCACATGATCAACTCTATTCTTAACTTTTTAAGTTGTGTCAAATCTATACAGATAACAAAAAAATTTTGAGATTTTTTAAAATTATGTTCATAATTGTTTAATTATGCATATAAAGACTATTTAGTAAATATTTTAGAAGGATTAAATATAAAAATAAATAAATAAAAGGAATCTTTAGTAATTAAAAAAATAGAGAGAGAGGCGCTTCCTACCATTTACAATGGTAAATTGGCTTTCTAGCCATTGAAAATGACAAGATACCTATATGACAATCACTTTTTACTTTTTTTCTCTTTTTTTTTTTTTTTTTGGAGAAATGAGAAAAAAAAAAGTTTGTCATTGTTTATTTCACCATTTGAAAGTTGAAATTATAACCACAAGTTGAAAAGTAATTTATTTTTCAACTTAAAATGAAATAAATCTACTAATAGCTCTTAAATTATCTAGGCATAACATGTGTTTTTTTTTTATATAATTTTTTATGTTTAAAGCGAAATTTACTTTTTTTTAATAGAGAAGTTATATAATCTAAATATTGATGGATTGTACAATGGGGGTAGTCATTTCCCTTTAAATTGACGATGATAGAATTTAAATTTTACACCTCAAAATGTTCTTTATTTTTTATTTATTTTTATATTTAATCCTTAAAAAATATTTACAATATTAAAATTCAAATTAAAAAATAATTTTGTTTTATTTAAAAAAGAAATAATTTATTATCATAATTCAACACTAAAAACTAAATTTAGTCAATTAACTTTAATTTTTCAATTATAACTAAATAGTCTTTACATGCATAATTAAATAATTATGAACATAATTTTAAAAAATCTCAAAATTTATTTGTCGTCTGAATAGATTTAACACAATTCAAAAAATTGATGTTAGAATTAATCATATGAGATCGTCACGTAAGACACTTTTTATTATGTCATATGCTCTTAAGTCATATAGGAATGTTACCTCATTTTTGTCTCATGTTCATTATCGTTTGGATAAAATTGACACAAATCTAAAAGTTGGAGGGCCAAATTAAAGCAATTTTAAAAGTATGATTAAATTAAAAATTGATTCAATATTGAGGGTAAATCATATTAATTTTCCTATATTTTATTAATTAAAACAAAACACCAATTTGTATATTATAGATTAAACTGATTAATATAATTGTGAAAATGTAGCAATTGTGTAAACAAAAATTTTCTAAATTTAAAATCTAATATTACATAAATAATTTTTTAATCACTTGTTATTAATGTAACTTTCTAACTATATGGGCCTAGAAAATCATTATCAAATTTCTCCTAAAAAATTTTGAGAAGCAGATAGAATATGCATGTTGCTTCCATACGTGTGAGCATAATCCGTCCCACAAAACCAGATGTAGGCAGCTGCGAAATTAGCAGAAGCCAAGCTCGCCATTTCACTCACGCATCGTCCACGTTCTCTACATGCACTCTCCAAAACCTCATATAAATACCCAATTATCATTTTCACCTCTCCTCCATCAACCAGCATATAATAAGCTCTATTACAATGGCGAAGCTCATATCGACAGTAGCTCTTATCAGTGTTCTCATGATCGTCCACGCCAATGCATCTTTTGCCTACAGAACCATCATCACCACCGTTGAGGTCGACAAAACCAACCCAAAGGAGAGTTCAGATGAATGCTTCGAAGAAATTGAGCAGCAGGGCGTGCATTCCTGCTTGCAGTACGTAAGCCAACCTGATCCAATAAGACCAATAGTGGGAGACGTTCTGGACATGCCCGGACGAAAAAACCAGCAGGCCGAGAAGATGATGCAGCTCCTGAAGAAATGCTGCGACGAAGCAAAGCAAGTGAGAGATGACTGTCAATGCAAGACATACGACTATATAATCACCGAATTTCAGCGTGGTCCAGGTCAAAAAGCAGACATCCGGAGTGTGATTCTAAGAACATATGAAATGGTCTATTACTGCCGTATGCCCGTGCAGTGCAGTTAAATCCGATCACTTGATGTGGGCATGCAGGCAGGACCCTACCCCCCCCACCCAATCTCAATATGCGAGCGAGCAAATGAAATAAAAACTACTTCCCTACTTACACAATGCATGATCATGAATCATGATTGTGTGAGCTCTCTGTGTTTCTGTTTGTGTAAAAGTAAGATATTAAGCTACAAAAATAATCAAATAAATTTTTTTTTTTTTTTTGATATTCAATGCACAAAATTTAAATTTATAGAATTTAAAAGATAAATGACATACAGAAGCACAAGATACAATTGCATTACAGGATAAGTTATTGCTTTATTTTAAATTCAACAAAGGGAAATTCATCCATGAAAATTTTAATATTTTTGATTAAAATTTTGAATTCAGAATTTTGTGCATAAAAAGAAGCTCCAAGAGGTATTTATCTTTTTATGAAGTTTAATATTATTAGTCGGAGTTTTTTTATCGTAAATGATTATAATAAAAAAAATTCAACAAAATTCTATGAAGGAATATGTTCAACTAGTTTCAAAAGTTAATTGAATTTGCATATTCACTGATTACATTCTACCATTTTTTTTTTAGCCAAATACAATCCACCATATCGTATGTTCTTCTTTATTCTAAATATTTATTTATTTACGAACACTGACATATAAAAATATTTATTAAGTTAAGATGTTCGGAATTTTTTTTTTTTTTTTGAAAAAAGATGTTTGGAAATATAGGAAATGTAGATAGTTGTATAAATAATTTAAAACTATATATAATTTCAGTTGATGTTGATGTATACATTCGAAGTAAAAATAAATATCACCAATTTTTCTATAATATTGTTTAAATGTGCTTATTTTATAAAAAGCATATTATCATATAAATACAATAGATTGTTAATACTAATAATATATGCAAAATATGAATTATATTTTGAGTATTAGTATAAGAAATTAACATTGACATAAAAGTAATTTTATTATAATGTTCATATATTTATTGATGATAAAGTTAAACAGTATATATGAAATGTCATTAGATAAACATTCATCCAGAGTTTTTTAGAGTTTGTTATAAACATTCATCAAAAGTTTGTTATAAACATATGTTGTATATATACCCATTGTACTTGTATTATTAAACGATATCTCATTTTCATATCTGTAATTTGGTATCAGAGCAGATTCACCATGACTATATCCTCTATTTCTTCTTTAAATAAATCTACATCTGCCATCACCTTATCAACCTCACTACCTTCTCTTCTTTCTTTTTCGAACCCACCTACACAAATTAACCAAACTTTTTCAATCAAACTCACTTCCAAAAATTATATACCATGGAAGTTACAATTGGGGCAGATTACAATCCCATTATAGCAGCTCTCCAATAACGTTCCCTTCCTCCTACCTTTCATAATTTACATGGACAGCTTGTATCTCACGAGCTATTGCTAAAAACACAACAACCAGTCATTCCAAGTGCCCATGTTGCTCAACATTCTTATGGTGGTTTCCCAAATTCAGCAACTTCTTCCTTTCATGGCTATTTTTAGAGGTCTAGAGGACGTGGTCGTTCATCATACTGACCTTCTGTGCAATGTCAGATTTGCAGATTCCAAAACCATGTTGCTCTTCAGTGTCGCAGGCGATTTGACTCGTCTTTCTCTCCTGTTTAGATTGACACTCATCGCCCTGCTCGCCAATCTTTCTCTGCTCAGGCGAACCTTTCCATTTTTCCCACTGAATCTTCTATACTGGCCATGTCTACAACTAAACAGCAACCTTGGTACCCCGATACGAGCACCACTCATCACGTCACTCCAGACTTAATCTCCCTTTCCTTGGCCGAAGAGTATAAGGGTAAGCAAAAATTAATTGTTGGCAATGGCAAGGCCTTCCAATTGCACATATTGGTAGAGCACATATTAGAACTAAAGGCCCTACTATTTCTTTATAGAATGTTTTACATGTTCCAAGAATAACTAAACCTCTTTTATCTGTTCGTAAATTATGCACTGACAATCCTTGCTTTTTTAAATTTCATCATGATCATTGTTTGGTTAAGGATCGAGCAACGAAGCAACAAATCATTCACGACACACTTGACTCAGGTCTTTACAAGCTGCATAATGATCTTCAACGTCAATAGAATTTTGGTGCACCAGCCTTTTTGGCCACTTTAGAAGATTGGCATAATCGACTTGGTCATTCAAGTTATCAAACAGTGCGTATCTTGGTGCGACAATTTCAGTTACGTTGTGCTTCCAATAAAATCTCCATCAATAAATGTGAAGCTTGCTGCCTTGGCAAGATGCACAAAGTTACTTTACTACTGACTAACAATCAGAGTTCAAGACCTTTACAGTTGATCCATTCATATGCATAGGGACCAGCCCGGATGTGTTCTTCAACATGTGATAGATATTTTGTAATATTTATTGATGATTTCTCTCTATTTACATGGTTGTTTCCTATAAAAAAACAATGGTGATGTACCTGCAATTTTTATTCAGTTTCAAAAAATGGTGGAAAATCAACTGAATTGCAAAATTCAATCCTTTAATTCTGATTAGGGTGGTGAAGTCAAACCTTTACAAAATCATTTTAAGGACACCAGTGTTGTTCATCAAATTTCTTATCCACATACACATGAACAAAACAGCACTGCGGAAAGGAAAATTTGTTCTATTGTTGACATTGGATTATCATTACTTAGGCATTGTGGAGCTCCATCTAAATACTGACAGTATGCCTTTGAAACTGCTGTGTTTCTAATCAATAGAATGCCAAGTAGCACTATCTTTAATTGTCTTCCTTTTCAAGTGTTATTTAACAAATCACCAGATTATTTGCTCTTAAAGGTTTTTGGATGTGCAGTGTACCCTCTGCTTCACCCATGCAATCGACATAAATTTTCCTTTCATTCAAAGCAATGTGTCTTCTTAGGCTATTCTCCATATCACATGGGATATCGATGTCTGGACAAGGATTCTGGCCACATCTACATAGCCCGACATGTTCAATTTGATGAGAAAGTCTTGCCTTTCAAAATAGTCCAGTCCAATACCTCTACATCACAATCTGCGGATTCTACAAATCCACACACCTGTTCACAATAAGTCTCTTGGCTTCAACTATCCTATCCTCTACATGCTCTTACATTGAATCCTACACCACATCAGAGTCCAACCACAAGTAAGAATCCTTCTCTCTCCCCAACACCATGCTTATCCATTTTAACTTCAACTACCTCTACTTCATCTTCATCTAAAACTCCATCTTTCTCCACCATCTACCCATAACCAAATTCAATTTCAAATACTGATGGATTAAATTCAAATCCTAACTTATCAAATCCACCTTTATCACCCGAAACCTTATCCCCATCCACTACTCCCTCTATTCCAAATTCTATCACCTAAACCACTACATCTATTAACCCACCATAAACTCAACATGATCTCAACAACTTACAACAATGTACTCATCCGATGATTTTATGTCCCCATCGTAAACCAAATACAAAATACACACTAATCACCAATATCTCCTCTATTCAAAATCCATCTCCCTTACTCCATTTTGCACAACTGCATCATAACTCTTTCTCATCTATCTCCTCTTCCACACATTAACTTTCTCCACATACACCTCTAACGGAACCCACCTTCTATACTGAAGCCAATAAATTTCTCCAATGGCATCAAGCCATGGCAAATGAGATATCTGCTCTTCATCAAACAAATACCTAGACTTTAGTACCGCGACCACTCAATGCCAATTTAGTTGGAAATCGCTGGGTATATAAAATTAAAAGGGATGCAAACAACACTATTGAACGATATAAGGCACGCCTTGTCGCAAAAGGGTACACTCAAGAATATGGTCTTGACTATAATGAGACCTTTAGTCTTGCGGTCAAACCTATTATAATTTGCATAGTGCTTTCGGTTGCCCTTTTTAAAAATAGGTATTTTGGCCAACTTGATGTCAGCAATGCCTTTCTCCATGGGAATTTGGAGGAGACTATGTATAAGCCCTAACCATAGGGATTTATTAGTTGGGAATTTCCTGATTATGTTTGCAAGCTTCAGAAATATCTCTATGGACTCAAGCAGGCTCCTCGGGCTTGGTTCCATCGACTTGCGCTTTTTTTATTCAAAATTGGTTTTGTTGGCTCTCAATCAGATTCATCTCTATTTATCTATCACCATCAGAACTCCACTTATTTTCTACTTGTATATGTTGATGATTTTCTTTTGACTGAAAGTAGTTTAACTCTCATTCAGTCCATAATTCAACAATTAACTGTAGAATTTAAGTTGAGAGATATTGGGCATTTGCATTATTTTATGGGCATTCAAGTACATCATATTCCACGAGGTATGCTACTTTCACAACAATCTTATTTGACTGATTTACTTCAAAAGATGAACATGTCCAGTTATAAAACTCGTTCTACACCGATGGCTCTTGGTAAATCACTGTCTTTACATACTAGTAATTTGTTATCCACAAATGATGCAACCACTTATCAATGATGTTGTGGTAGTTTGTAATATGTTAGTTTTACTCACCCGGATATATCCTTTGCAGTCAATAAATTATGTCAGTTTATACATAAGCCAACTGATATACATTTTCAAGCTTTAAAACGTGTGCTGCATTATTTACAATGAACCATCACTCATGATTTGTTTCACTTCTTGCAACTATATTTCCAATTTGATTGCCTTCAGTGATGCTGATTAGGCAGGATGCCCTGATGATCACCGATCCACTAGAGGATATCTCATTTATTTGGGCAAAAATTTAATTAGTTATAATTCCAAAAAATAAAAAATGGTCACCCACTCCTCTACGTAGTTTGAATTTAAGATCATTGCAAACGCCTGTGTTGAACTAAAATGGATAACTCAATTGTTATGAGAGCTTGAAGTTCTTCCTTTCTCACTTCCATATGTGTGGTGTGATAATATTGGCACCATTTTTCTCTCCAAAATCCAGTATTTGATGCTAATACTTCTCAAGTGGAAGTGGACTATCATTTTCTTCAAAATTTTGTTTCATCAAAACATATTTTAGTTGGTCCTGTGTCTTCTTCGGATCAATTGGAAGATGTTCTCACTAAATCATTATCCAAATATCAGTTTCTTTCATTTGTATCCAAGCTTTGGTTATTTCCCAATCGACCATCAGCTTGTGGGGTGATGTCAGTAGATAAACATTCATCTAGAGTTTGTTATAAACATTCATCCAGAATTTATTATAAACATATATTATATATATACCCATTGTACTTGTATTATTAAAGGATATATACAAGATACATATTTTCCTCTCATTTTCATATCTGTAACTTGAAAAAATAAAAAATAATAGTAAAATTATAGAATATAAAATTTAACATTATAATTATAAGAGTAATTTTATTCTTTTTAGTTTCTTTTTTCTCTTTTTTTAGACTTATTTTCTTTTTATTTTGTCTAGTACTAGTAGTCATTCAAGTAATTTTTTATGGTGAAAAGAAAGATTTATCCATGTGCTAATGTTGACTCTACCAAAGTTATTGAGAAGCAGCATCCGATTATTTTACTAGCGATAGATGCAAATCAGGATGCAACTGATAAAGTTTCTGAGGAGATTCTGGAATTAAATATGGTTTCAAAAGTGACCGAGGGTAATATAACTCCTGCGAAATTTGTTTCTTAGGCTGATGAAGCTAATAATAATGAACCATGGTCTACAGTTCAAAGAAAAAAATCTACTTCCAAAGGTACGAAATTTCAAGTTTCCCTTTCTAAAAGGGTAGCTAAGAAGCCTGATAAATTAAATTTATGAAGATAATATACTGGAATTGTCATAGAATGGGAAACAATTCCACCTAGCATATTTTTTTCTTCTTTTATCAGCAATATTCTCCATATTACATATGTATAGCTGAACTTATTATGCGTTTGTCTTTTTTTCTTACATCTTTCTAGGATAGATTAGGTCTTGATTTGCTTGCTACTAATAATCACCTTGTTCCATCTCTGTGGGTTTTTTGTAAACAGGGTGATTCTCTTCTAACTTTGGTTCATATTCATGATCAGCATATTACTATGGATGTTTCTTCTGCTAGTTTTGTGCAAACAATTACTTTTATTTATGGTAGTGTTTGGAGTAATTATAGAATAGTACTTTGGTTTTATCTATATAACCTCTCTCTGGCTTTTTCTTCGAGCTAGTGTGTGCTTGGAGACTTTAATGTAGTTCTTAGTGCCCATAAAAAGCTAGGAAGAGCTTCGACTTCTGTTTCATGTAGGGATTTTTTATCTTTTATCGATGACTGTCTGTTGTCTAATATTTCTACTGAGGGAGGTTTTTTCACTTAGAGTAATGGTTGTCATGGGATTAATAGAGTGGAATGTCGCTTAGACAGGGCTTTGGGCAATATGGACTTTTTTAATCAATAGTCTGAGATCTCATGTTCTATTCTTCCAAGGCATCAATCTAACCACTCTCCTCTCCTGCTTAACTATGCATTTTCATATGTGAGAATTTCTAGATTCCAATTTCATGCAATGTGGGTCAGTCATCTAGATTTAAGAGAGTTCATTGCTTCTTCTTGGGCGGGTTCTAGTTTTAATGTTTCTCCTTGGCAGATTATAGGAACAAAGCTTAAGAGGCTTTGTTATGCTTTACAGTCTTATAATAAGTTTGTCTTTAGAAATCTGTGGGAAAGTATTCATAAGTATTCAACCAATTTGCAAGCCATTCAAAATAATATTTCTAATTTTATATTGGATAAGGATCGGTTGAAGAAGGAACTAGATACCCATGCAGATTTAAATCTCACTTTGAAGCAACATGAAATTTTCTTAAAGGAAAAGTGTTGAAATAAGTGGCTTGTTGCAGGAGATAGAAATACCTCATTCTTTCATCAATAACTAGCCAGGAAAAGCTACAGGAGATAGAAATACCTCCTTCTTTCATCAATAACTAGCTAGGAAAAAATCTCAAATGGGCATTTTATAGTTGCAAGTTAATAGTATGATCATTGATGACACGTAGTTAATTACTAATCATATCATTAATTTTTATCAAAATTTGTATAGGGCAGATCCCTATATTACTTCAAATATTCAATTAATCAAATATATGGTTCCTAATTTTGTACTTGATAAGGATAATTCAAATCTTCTTTTATGCCCTTCAAAGGATGAAATTAACGTGACTACTTTTAGAATGGATGCTAGCAGTGCCCTAGGTCCTGATTCCAGTATCATGGTTTTAATACCTAAGGTTGATAATGCAATTGCTATTAAACAATTTTATCCCATTATTCTTAGTAATTTTAGCTATAAAATTATCATTAAAATTCTTACCAGATCATCTTTCTTTTATTGCCTCATAGATAATTTCATGCAATCAATTTGGATTTTTAAAGAATACACATATTTCTAATTATATTATGGGTGCTTCTAAGGGGGTTAATTTTCTCAATAAGTCTTTCTTTAGGGGAAACTTGTCAATGAAAATAGATATCGAAAAAGCCTTTGATACTTTAGAATGGAGCTTTCTTCTGGAAGTTTTATAAGCTTTTGGTTTCTCTTTTCAATTGAGGGACCGAATTCTTTCTCTTTTGTTATCTGCTCAAACTTCTATTATGATAAATGGGAAGATTACATGTTATTTTTCTTGCTCTAGAGGGATCCGTCAAGGGGACCCTCTCTCCCCTCTTTTGTTTTGTTTGGCAAAAAACTTTCACAATAGGTTTATCTCTAGTAACATTCATTCGAGTGATCTTGTTCCTATAATGTATACTCAATAAGCTAATTTCCCCACTCACTTCCTCTATGTTGATAATGTGCTTCTACTTGCAAAGGCATCTCTTTGAAACATTCATGTGATTAATGATATGTTTCCTTGCTATACTCATATTTCTAGTCAGGTGGTTAATTGGGCTAAATCTGAAATCTTCTATGGTGTTTTAATTAATGATAGATGAATTTCCAAGTTACAATTTATTACAAGTATGTCTAAAGGTTCATGACCTTTTTCTTATTTAGGTGTGCCTTTATTTGTGGGGGCTCCCAAGAGAAAGTGGTTAAAGTCTGTTGCAGATAGGATTTATGCTATGTTTTCTAAAAGGAAAGGCAGTTCTCTCTCCATGCCTAGCATTTAACTTTAATTAATTCACTTATAACCAGCTCTTTACTCTATTCATTTACTATTTATAAGTGGCCTTTATCTTTTATTAAATACATGGAGTGCTGTATGAGAAATTTCCTTTAGTCTGGTTCTATTAATGCTAGAAAACTTGTCGTTGTTCTTGGAAATCTATGTGTTTGCCAAGTAAGAAGGGTGGTCTTGGAATTAAGCAACTGGCTATTTTGAATGATGTTATGCTTAATAAGACAGCTTGGAAATTAATCACTTTGGATTCCTATCCAATGACTGTTCTTCAAAGTAGGTTTTGTCATCCTTCAAAAGTTGGGCATGATTTTTATTTTCACTCTTCTATTTAGTCATCCATTAAAGATGTTTATTTTGATTTTCACCTTGAGATCAAATGGTTTATTAGGTTGAATTCTACTTTGAGATTTTGGACTGATGAGTGGATTCTTCCTACTATTGTTGTTCAATTAGGCATTTCTCTAAAGGATCAAACTACCCTGGATGATCCATTAAATAAATATTTAATTGATAATTCTTGGAGCATGTCTTATATTGACAATGCCACTATTAGAGCCAATATTTCTGCCATTTCTTCAATTCATGTAGAGGAGGATATTTGTGTTTGGACTAAGGTTCGTTATGGTTTTCATTCGATGACAAATATGTATGATTCTCCCCATCAGTCTAGTGTGGTGTTTCCTTGTCATTCTTTTATTTGGAAGGAATTTTTGCCTCCATTAAGGTCATTAATTTATGTTCGGGCTTGGCTTGGATTTCTTCCAATGGATAATAAGTTGAGAGCTAAAGGTTTATCTTTTCCATTAAAGTTTTCTTTATGTCTTAATCATATGGAAGATAATTCTCATCTTTTTTTGCATTGTTGCTTTTCTTTAGTAATTTGGCAATCTATTAAAAGGTTTTTGGCAAAAAGCTTCTTCTATCGGATACTATTATTGATTTTTTCCTTCATACTATTCACCATTCTTTTAGCTCTCAAGTGGCGGCATTATAATGTTCAGCTCTAGCCAATGGTTTTTGGATTATTTGGAAAATTCTGAATGATGCTATTTTTTAGAATCATAGTCCTAGCATTCATACAACTTTGTACATGGTGTGGACAGCAATTAAGGAATAGAATTCTTTAAAGTTGGGAGCATGTTTAATTCAATAAAGGAGTTAAAGGTATTGCATTCTCTTCATATCGATGGTCATCCTATGGTTATTCCAGTCAGTTAGCAGCCTCCCCCACCAAACTAGATCAATGCTAATACTAATGGAGCTACTAGAGGAGCCCCATGAGAGGCAGGATCTAGTGGGATTTTCTTCACTTCACGTGGTTTTCCACATGGGGTATTCAACTTTGGTTTTCTTTCTTTTACTTATATTATAAAACTTAAAGCTGCAATCCATGCTATTCATATTGCTTGGGAATAGGGATGGAAGTATCTTTAGTTAGATTACAATTTGATTTATGTCGTTCAATTGTTCAGAAGTAGGTCGATCTGGGTCCCTTAGGAAATAAAAACATAATGGTTACAGTGCTTGCATTATACAGTGAATATGCATTTCAAAATCTCGCATATTTTTTGCGAAGGCAACAGTGTTGCTGATCTATTAAAAAAGTATGGCATCTCTGTTCCTTCATTTTCTTAGTGGAATTTAGCTCCGGAGTTTTATTTCTTAGCCATTTGTAATGATTTCCATAGTCAAACTAATTATAGGTTCCATTCATTTTCTTGAGGGATTTTTGTCCTTTCATCTTGTATTAACTCTTATTTTTCATTTATATTATTTATGGACTTTAAAAGTGTGATGCAAACACTAAAACTGTGTCAACCTAGTTAAGATGCTTGGGTGCATTTCCTGATTTCCAATTTCAGCTTTTTATTCAAAAAAAAAAAAGACTTAGGGTCTTGCACAGTTGGCATTGGGCATCCTACTAATTCTCGGACAAGGTCAATGAATAGTGTTGGCCCCAAAATAAATGCATGAAACTATTTTTAATAAATAGTATAAATTATAGTGATCAATTTCTGTGAATGGGGTTTAAATTAATTTTTTACAGGTTTTGAGAATAAATCTCAGATAGTTTATCATGGAAATTAGTTAATTTCCATTTAAATTATTTTAATCGCCAAAGATAATTTTTAAGCCTCAAATTAATTATTTAAAATGTTTCTAAGTCAATTTCCATGATGCCATTATTTTTATAATTTTTTTAATATTTTGGGAGTTATTAGGAATTTATTTGATATATATATATATATATAGAGAGAGAGAGAGAGAGAGAGAGAGAGTATACCTTCACATCTCATCTCACATAGCCCAAAATAGACATTTAAAATCAATCACCAAATAAATTGCTCAATTTATTCAATTTTTATTATAATATCATTATATTTGCAAGAAGATTCAAAAGTAATCTCTTATAAAAGTTTAGTATTGCACATACATTGCATTTAGAGAATCAAAACTTTTAAAGTATTTTGTATTTTTAAATAGTAAAATATGTATTTATGAATAGTAAAGTAAATACAAAATAATTGGCTAATATAAAAATTATATTTTTAAATATGGCTTAGCCACCAATATTTTACAACACTTATACAAAAATATTAAGAAATAAAGGAGCTAGACTACTTTAACAAGGATGTTGGTCAACATTATTCTGAAACTTCTATTTACACTCACTCAACTCTATTCACTAACTATCAAGCCCTTCTATCTAAAATTGTTTATAAAATAGAGTAAAATGAGTACAGAGATACTCAATGAATAAATGTTACAAGCAGAAAATAGTTTAGCTAAATTAAATACAATAAACATCTCAAATTAAAATACCGAAGCATTAATCATCAAATTATCATTCACTCAAAATATCAAATTCAATATTGCTTTCAAAAATATTCAAATCTTAGTCAATTGAAACATATGCCTTTGCAAATATCAATATAACCTTTCACTTGTATTAACCATCCCTATAACAAGCATCACAACTCAGCCATCAAGCTCACTCTTTAGGCACACTTAAAGGCTAACCCTTCAACTACATTAGGACAAAATGGTCCTTCTTCTTTCATTATCCTACAATCAAGTTTCCTATTATTTCCTATTGTTTATTGTTCAATAACTACCAACACAATCTCAAATGTGCATATATCACCTCAGCATATGCATCCATCTCATGTAGGGAGGTAATACATAAAAAAAATATCATTTCATCTGAAATTAATCAAAATCATTCAAGCACATTTATAACTCATCATAGTATTAAAAATTAAACAATTTTCATCAAAATTCAAAGGAATAAAACCAATCTAATTGTAACTCATTCAAATCATCAAGTAACTAAAATAAATCACATTCAACTTGCAAAACAAAGGCATAAGAAATTAATATTGACATAAGAACAATTTTATTAAAATGTTCATATATTTATTGATGATAAAGTTGAACAGTATATACAAAAAAAATAAAAAAACAATAATACAATTATAGAATTATAGAATTATAGAATATAAAATTTAACATGATAATTGTAAAAGAATGTTATTCTTTTCAGTTTCTTTTTTCTTTTTTTAGACTTATTTTCTTTTTATTATGTCTAGTACTAGTAGTCATTTAAGTAATTTTTACTGGTGAAAAGAAAGACTTAGGATCTTGCACAGTTGGCATTGGGCTTAGGTATCCTACTAATTCTTGGACAAGGTAAATGAATAGTATCGACCCAAGATAAATGCATGAAACTATTTTTAATAAATAATATAAATTATAGAGATCAATTTCCATGAATGGAGTTTACATTAATTTTTTATGGATTTTGGGTAATAACTCTCGGATAGTTTACAATGGAAATTAGTTAATTTCCATTTAAATTAGTTTAATCACTGGAGATAATCTTCATGAATCCTTTGACCATTTATCTTTCTTTGAACTGAACCATCTCAAAAATATTTATTGGAAAGGGGTTCTTCGAACCGAGAACCAAATTGAACCATCCCAAATTGCACCAAACTGAAGAATCAAAATTGGAACCGATATGTGTGTGTGTGTGTGTGTGTGTGTTTGTTTGTTTGTTTGTTTGTGTTTGTGTTTGTGTTTGTGCTTGTGTGTGTGTTTATGTTTGTGTGTGTGTGTGTTAAAAACAAAATAAAGCTTACTTTCTCAATAATGGCCATTAGAAGATAAAAAGTAATCTCATCATATGGTAATTAAAGTAAAGTAAAATCAAAGTACTTTAAAAAGATAGTAACCATAGAATTTCCCTAAAATATAAATATTGAAGTAAAATTTTAAAAAAAAAATTAAATAATGGATATATATTGATGTAATAACCTGAATATTTCTTTAAAATTATTTTATATAATTAAATATCAAGACTTTTGGTGTTATTGATTATTTCTATCTTATATTATTATTATTTTATTTTATTGAATTGCTATATATATATATATATATATATATATATATATATATATTTTTGTGTGTGTGTGTGTGTTAAAAACAAAGTAAAGCTCACTTTCTCAATAATAGCCATTAGATGATAAAAAGTAATCTCATCGTGTGGTAATTAAAGTAAAGTAAATCAAAGTACTTTAAAAACACTGTAACCATAGAATTTTCCTAAAATATAAATATTAAAATAAAAATGAAAATAAAATTTTCAAAAATGGATATATATATATATATATATATATATATATATATATATATATCCATTTGCTTTGAATATCCACTCTGAATTGATCCAAAAATTTTAAATCTCAACTCTGAATTTTTGGATCTAGTTCGAAGAATTTATTTTTAAATTCTTCGACCTTCGGGTCAGGTTCAAAGAATTTGCATTTTTCGAACTGCTCCGACCCATACACAGCCCTAATTGAGAATGTTAATTTTGATATTTTAATACATTGATTATGTTTTGACTATATTCAATAATATTTTGCCATCATTTTTTTTATTATAATGATTATTGATTTTTTAATTTGGTTATTTATTATTATGATTTGATTATAAGTATATGGTGAGAAATTAAGAGTACTGTCATTTCCAATTATAGTATTTCTGAGGCATTTTATATATAAAAATATTTATGGAAAGCACTGGTAGAGTGGGCTACTTGATGGGTGTCATCAAGACCGTGTGCACACGCATAATAATTTTAGAGTCGGGCACTTATTGAGAAATTAATTGTGATGCTCGGTTTATGCTTAGCTCTCGGGCGATATGTGTGGATTATGGATAAATATTACTGGGATCGATGGCTCAATTGATACTAAACTCTTGGGAACTACTAGTAATTATTGGAAAAAGAGACTAACTGCGGTTGATAGCTCGGTGGAAGCTTAGCTCTTAGGAACTAGTAATCATTGAATATATAAGTGAGCCAAATGACTTTATAGAATTGTGGTTTAGGGTTCTACCACTAATTTCCATTTAAATTATTTTTGAACATTTTTTATTATTTTATCTTCTTATTATATATTTGTTTAAGCAATTGGTATTTGGAAGTTATGTATTTAAGGAAGTTAGCAAATGAATATTTGGTGTATATATATCCATATTTTAAAAGAATTATATTTGGAAATATATATATATATATATATATATATATAGTATTTGATAAATTAATGATTTTCTTTGAATACAATTTTATAATAAATAATTGTAATAAATGTTTTAATACAAGAAGGTTTTCAAGCTAATATACATTTCTTCATATTAGGTTACTCAGTGATGTCTGACTCCTCAAATATTTTTTCAAGAGTATAGGATTCTTTAGTTACTTCACCTCCCCTATGCCGGACTCATTCTTCACTGGCAGTATTATTTAAGTCCTTGTAATGTTATTAATATTGTGAAATGGTTTGTAGCTAATCTAGACACTGCAGTAGTACTGGAGAAATTGTTGCTATGTATTCACATTAATAATTTTATTGCATTGTAATGTGTACTTTTATATATACTTGAGTTGAGATCTTGATGATTTGGTGACATTGGAGTTATGGTGGTTATGCATAGATGTTCTTAGTAGTGTAATTGTTCTTTTACAAGTTTTGGTTTTGTCCCGATACAAGAGAAATTCTATCAGATTTTCCTTATAATTTTACAATTGGTTTTATTTTTGTAATAAATTCATTTAGCTTACTATGGGTTTCAAAAGCTTTATGTTTTTTCATTCCCTAGTGTCAGTCACATGTCCTTAGAAGTTCAGGTCATGATAACTATTGCTTATTACATTCAATGTAATGCTTATGAATATTGTGGGTAGCTACCATAACTTGCTTATTTAAAGTTGTCTATAAAGAGATGGCAACTTTAATATATCTATAAACATTTGTTGATGGGTTGATGACTAAAGATATCTTGACCTTTAATCAATTCCTTTTTGGTGTGCTTGATAATTTACTCAATGAAGATTGCTTATCTTAAGTGATGATGAAGTTAAGCCTTAGATTTGTAATTAACCTTAAGCAAATTCAATCAATTAGTGCTTGAAAGAGACTAATTTAGTTCTTAGGATTGAAAGAAATATAAGAAAATTCACCTACAATCCACCCACACAAAAGAAGAATAAAATCTTAATAGATTCTCAGTTTCTAATTCCAAATAGAACTTAGTTTTCTTTATCCTATTACCCACTACCAACCCAAAAAAAAAAACTCAAAACACAAAATGGACTAACCAAGATTTGAAATTCTCGCATTAAATTGATAAGATATTACCACATAGAAAATATCTAGAAAGCCACTTAGGCAATGACTAAAAAGCCATGTGGATGGTGCTAATCCATATAGTGATGACTAAGAAGCCATGTAAACAAATATATTGCCACATATGCTTCTTTGGTTACATTTAACAGGATAGAACTAATGGTTAATTTTTTAATTACTTAAAAAACTCAATTGTTAAGAATTGAGTGTTCATGACTTAATTAATTACTACCTAAAAAATATAATTATATATGCAAAATAAATAAAAATTTTCATTCATTTGGTTTCAATACTTAATAAAATTTAGTTTAATAAGTTTTAAAAAATAATTAAAGCATTTTTAATTATATGAAAATATAATTTTTCAATCTTAATAAAGTTGAAAATATAATTTTTCAATATTAATAAAGTTCTATCAACATAGTAATTTACTATAATAATAATAAATTTTCTATTTGAACAATTATACAAAAATCTTTTAATATTTTTATCTAAATAATAATCTAATTTTACAAAATTAATAGACTAACAATATAATAATTTATTACATTCTTTTTAAATTTTCAATTCAAATAATTATGCAACAATCTTTTAACATTTTTTAAGTTAATACTTTCATAATTAATTATTTTATAAATTTTTTTAATTTTGATGTCAATTGTTTACTTACTAAATTTAATGTCATAATGTGAGCGACCTGGCTATTCTTTTTTGTGTTTTTGTCATTGTTGATGTTTTCATTTCCAAGGGATATGGCAACTTTACTTAATAGTGACAAGTGATTGGTCCCGAGGGGATAAGACACTTTTGATTTTGTGGAGTCACCAACTGATTTTTAAAAATTGGGGAAAAGAAAGGGACAACATCAGGTCACTCAATGAGTATTATCCCCAGTAGAGATTTTCGAGTTCAAGAGATCGCATCTACTTTTTTACTATTTCTAATTATACGATATTTGATGTATAGCTATCACAAACACCCTAGTTTCGGTGATGACAGTTTATATAGAATTCACAGAGTACATCAGAAAATATAGAATAACAAAGCTGAGAATTTTATTACATTGCTTTCTTAATAAAATACATATGAAAATAAAAAAAGATTGTGAAAGAGTAAATTTAATATGATTGATCTGCAAGGATAACACAATCATTTACATAGCTTATGAAAGGATGATCATGCTTGCAGTGATTATTTATGCTATGATGATGAATGATGATAATATAAAGAATGCATGAGGTCATCACCAGACCGAAAGCATGATGACTCTATTTTGGGGCATGAACCTTTCATATTATTGATATTTATGATATGATTTTATGATTTCCAAAATAGAGGATGCAGAATGTTAATGTAAAATTAGCATAATAACGCATATATTATTCATGTAGCATTCAAGATTGTTAGTCTTATCACACAAGCACAACAGTATTCCCAAATGTCGGCAATAATAAAATAAAATGCAGTGCATTAAAGTAAACATGCTAAAATGAATGTGTGGTCCTTAAAATCCACTCAGATTATGTGAACATAGAAGCTCTAGCTTCGAGAGATTATCAAGCTTTCCTTGTCGAGAGGTTCAAAATGACAGTAGAATGATGCTAGACTGTATATCTTTGAAGTGCTTTGACAAAGATGAGGCTAGGTTTACTGGAAAAAGGGATCTAACAACTTAAAGGAAAGGCTATGGGAGAGAAAAAACTATATGGAAAGGGTTTTCCACGCCTTCGATAGGACTAATTCTTGAGTGTGTGTGTGTCTTCACTTGCTCCCCCCTCTAAATTAAGGTGTAGAGGGGTTAATTTATAGGAAAAAATGTGTAGAATGGAGTGGTGTAGGAGTGGTCACACGTGTGCAAGGGGATTTTTCCATGTGGCCATGCCAAGTGCACATGACCAACAAAGTGTGTGTGTGGTCACGTGCTTGGCACATGACCATGAGTGCCTGTGAGCTTTTTCATGCACACTTGGATGCTCTACGCGCTCTTCTTAGGTTTTATGCATGCTATTCTGAGGTTGGTTCTTAAGGTTTTTAGGCCTTTCAGATGTGTTTTCGAAGTCCATTTTGCCAAACTCAATTTTGATTTTAGCACATGACACCTAGGGTTGTTTGTGCGCACTTTTGAGCGATACGTGTTGATACCCAGGTTGTGTTAGACCATTCTGGGACCACTTTTAGAGGTTTTGGAGCCCTCCAGACTTGTTTCCAAAGTTTATTGTGTCAAAATTAATTTTCATTTTTTCACAAAGTTGGGTCCCGGTCTAACAAAATACATACCAGCCTAACGAACTGAGTATTCTAAGAGGAGTTTTCTCAAAATAGACCTCTCGCTATTTTAATAATTCATATTTTGCAAGGTCAGAGCACAACTTAATGACCCAGTGATCAATTTTGCACACTGGTGGGGTCGGTTGGGTGTTTTAAGGTTGCACACTTCAGAGGTGTTACGAACGAGCAGACTCTAGTCATCTCAGGGATTCGTTTCATCATCGAACCTTTTTGGGACAGTCAAATTTGAGGTATGACAGTTGCCCCCTGCTTTATATGTGTTACATAGCCACCTAGTGCTAGTGTCAATACATGTGAAGCAAATGCAAAGATGCAAAAATGTTTTGATAGGGAGAGAGGTACTTACCTATGGGTTGTCTCTAGACGTCTTGTTAAGATTTGACTCTGTTGTTGTGTTTTGTTTGTTGCTTTTGTTCTGTGACTTGGTCGTTACGCAGGGTGCTATTTGGGACATATGCAAGCTTATGATTCATGCAAAGTGTAAAGTGCATATGCGACTATAACCTTTTTAGGTGTCATCTAGATGAGGATGCTACTAAGCAAAATGTGGATGCGATTATAACCTTCTTAGGTGTCATATGAATGAATATGTGACTATAACCTTCTTAGGTGTCACACAAATGAACCTGCAACTATAACCTTCTTAGGTGTCACACAAAATGAACATACAACTATAACCTTCTTAGGTGTCATGTAAAATGAACACGCGACTATAACCTTCTTAGGTGTCACGTAAATGAACATACGACTATAACCTTCTTAAGCATCACACAAATGAACCTACAACTATAACCTTCTTAGGTGTCAAGCAAAATGGACGTACGACTATAACCTTCTTAGGTGTTATGTAAAATGAATATGTGACTATAACCTTCTTAGGTGTCATGCAAATGAGCATACGACTATAACCTTTTTAGGTGTCATGTAAATGAGGATTCTACTAAGCAAATGAAAATGCTCTTAAGCAGTGTGGATGCTCCTGAGTGTAAGTGCTTCCAAGTAATGAGAATGCTACGAATGCTTCTGAGCAATGAATGAGATGTGAGAGTGCTTTTAAGCAATGAATAGGTGCTTCTAAGCAATGAACAAGTGCTTCTAAGCAATAAATGAGTGCTTCTAAGCAATGTGAGTGCTTCTAAGCAATGTGAATGCTTCTAAGCAATGTGAGTGCTTCTAAGCAATGGAAGAGTGCTTCTAAGCAATTTGAATGCTTCTAAGCAATGTGAATGCTTATAAGCAATGTGAGTGCTTCTAAGCGATAAGAGAGTGCTTCTAAGCAATGAGAGAGTGCTTTTAAGCAATGAATAAGATAATGGTGATGATGTAGCAGTGGTGCAGTATTGATGAAGTGATTATGCAATAATGATGCAATGATAATGTAGTAATGATGCAGTAATTTGTCATGTTGAAGATGTTATTTTGATGGTCTGGAGTAAGATATTCTTACAGTGAATTTTCCTTGCTCTTTTTCTTTTGTAAAATGTTGATTTTTCTAAAGAAAGTGATGCACGCACAGTGTCTTTAGATAGATGGAGTCCACATCAATGTACTTTTGTGTGATTTTGGTGTATATGTTATGCTCAAATAGAAGTTTAGGATTATAGAAGCGAGTGTGTGTAGATGGCGAGGTTTAGCACTCGTCTAAAATTTTAGCAACCGTGACACTGTTTGAGCTCAGGGCTTTAAAGAACACACTAACCACTATCATAAAGACATGGCGTGGAGAAAAGGAGTCACCACCTAGGGTAATAACTCGAACAAATCAAAAAGGTGGTACTCGATTCCCTAAAAGAAAGCTAGCACCACAACCAGGAGATTCTGGGTACGAAATACCAAATTCTTTCAGTCTCGTGTTCATTTAGAATTACTTTATGAATTACTATATTATCCTCTATTTACATGCAATTTCATATAAACCCTTATTCTAGCAATTAACTCTAAGGCAAACCAGTCATGAAAATACAAGTAAATAATGCATTCATTCAAACATATAATCCCTAAGTTAGTCTAATCTACATTAACTTCAATTAAATGAACTAAATCTACATGTTTTAATTTCCAAGTGAGTTAAAGACTAATTCCTTTTAATTTTAATTGAGCAAACTTAAGTCTATTTATTTTAATTCTAAAAATGAGCCCAAATCTACAAATTATGAAGTATTTAAATTAATGGGCCTAATTCTACATGTTTTAATTATAAGGTGATCTTAAATCTATAAATTATGAAAAGGCTTAAATTAAGTGTGCTGAGTCTAATTAATTAAATTAAATTAAGTGGGTCTATATCTAATTAACTAGATGGACTTAAGTTATCTCAAAATCTAATTAATTATGGGCCTAAAATGCATTTTAATTAATTAAACCTAAAAAACCTAAATTTATTTAAGTGGATTAGAACCTAATATGGGATTAAAACCCAAAACATAAAAAAATAAATAAATAAGCCCAAAAAAAAATAAACATATCAAGATAATTAAATAAAAAGATCAAACAACTAATTAAATTAATTCCTTCTAAAAAAAACCCTAATTTTCATTAACATGCAACCTAAATTAATATACTTCCACTATTGATGTTAATTAATTACCCAATTGAAACCCTAATTTTACTAACCAATTAATTAAAATAAACAAGCAACCACACACACATAATTCCACTATTCCACTATTAGCGCTAGTACGATAATCTATAGAAAATAATAATAAAAATAATTAATACACCCCAAAAAAATATAAATAAAACAATTAAATAAAAAATAATAAAAAACCTAAAAACTAAATCTAGCTATAAGGTCTTATCCATGGTTTTCCATGGAATTCCTATGAGTTCCATCCTTCAAATATAATAATCATATATTTTCCTCCATAATCATCATGAAAAGAATAAAAATTATGATTAATGAATAAATTATAACAATAATACAATAAAATAAAAAATCAATAAAATAAAATAAAAGAATTAAATAAATCAAATCAAATCAAACAAGAAGAAAATGATGCTTATGGATGATTTTAATGGAATGCTCCTCAGATTTTGTAAAATCACCGTTCTTGGTAGGTTTTCGAATTTTGTTTTTTAAAAATCCTCCAGAGCTCTTCAATTAATCAATTAAGCAAAAAAGAATTTTTGTAGAGAAAGCAGATACTCTTTTTCTTTTTTCTCTTTTTTCGTCTCGTTCTTCCTTTTTTCTTTTTTTTTTCTTTTTTTTCTTTCTTTTCTCCCTCTTTTTTTCCTCTTCAGGAGCCAAAACACTTATTTTTATAGTGAAACATCCTTCAACCCTCCATATAAATTGATTCCTAAAAGACTTCTATTTTCTTAAAAATATTAGATAAATATCAAAAATAATTTTAAGAGAATTTCATATCAATTAGGACTCAAGAAAAAGACATTTTATTTTCTGTAAAATTCAAAAATAGATGGAATAGGTCTAATTCCGACTGAAATTGTGTAATTCCGAACATAATTATAAAATTCTGACCACTTTTTTAACTTTTAATTATAAAAAGGTCCCTGAAAGAATTTAAGTTTTTCAATTAGGTCCTTAAAAAATATTGCAATTTAGTCCTTAAAAACATTAAATCCTTTCTTTGAAAAATACAATCAAACCTCTGAAGTTTCAAAGTTCAAGTATTAAACACCTATTCATGACATTTTCATCATTGGAGTCCTTTGTCGTATCCATAACTCACCATCCCGAAATTGGGTGTCTACAGTTGCCCCCTTTTGTCACTGTTTGCTTGACAAATTACGGCAAAGTAAACTAGCACTCAATTTCTAAATTTAAAGTTAAGATACTTACCTACGCTCCTTGAAGCTTTTGCTTATGAACTTGCTATACTCGAATGTACAACATTGACTTGAAATGACACATCATACTTGGTCGTCTTAGGTGAAAGGGACTCATTGAACTCGGTCATACAATGTTGACTATACTCAGACGCATAGTCTGAATTGAAAAGGAATATCACACTCAGTCATATGATTCTGAAAATGCATTGTACTTAATTGTACAATGCTGACTACACTCGGACATATAGTCTGTATTGAAAAGAAACATCATACTCAATCATATGATGCTGATTATACTTGGTTGTATAATCTTGATTGAAAATACATTGTACTCGATCTTACAATGCCGACTACACTCAGACGTATAGTCTGTAATGAAAAGAAACATCACACTCGGTCATATGATGCTAAAAATGCATTATACTCAATCGTACAATGTCGACTACACTCGGTTGTATAGTCTGAATTGAAAATACATTGTACTCGATCGTACAATGCCGACTACACTCAAATGTATAGTCTAAATTAAAAAGAAACACCACACTCGGTCATATGATGCTGATTATATTTAGTCGTATAATCTTAATTGAAAATAAATTACACTCGGTAGTACAATGTCAACTACACTCGGTCGTATAGTATGAATTAAAAACACATTAAACTCGACTGTACAATGTCGACTACACTCGAACATATAGTCTGAAATGAAAATACATTATACTCAGTCGTACAATGCCAACTACACTCAGACGTATAGTCTGAATTGAAAATACATTGTACTCGATCATACAATGTCGACTACACTTGGATGTATAGTCTTAATTGAAAAGAAACACCACACTTGGTCGTATGATGCAGATTATACTCAGATGTATAATCTTAATTGAAAATGCATTGAACTCAGTCATACATTGTCGACTACACTCAATTGTATAGTTTGAATTGAAAATACATTGCACTCAATCGTACAATGTTGACTACACTCAGACGTATAGTCTAAAATGAAAATACATTATACTTGGTCATACAATGCCGACTACACTCAAACGTATAGGTTGAATTGAAAATACATTGTACTCGATCGTACAATGTCAACTACACTCGAACGTATAGTCTGTATTGAAAAGAAACATCACACTCGGTCATATGTTGCCAATTCTACTCAATCGTATAATCTTAATTTGAAATGATACATCACACTCAGTCGTATGATGCCAATTATACTATTGAGAAATTAATAATTAATTGAATTATTAAATTAAGAAATATTACAATTTAGGATAAAAAAGAATGGACTTAAATACAAACTAAAACCTAAAGGATAAAATGGATATTTGCCACTTTAATATAAAAATTTTTCCTTTTTTACCGATTCATTTTCTCTTCTTCCTACCCTTCTTCATTTTTATCTTTTCTCTTCCTTTTCATTTTCTCTTGATTTTCAAATTTTTTCCTTTCAATTATACTTTCATATAACATTTGATTTTGAATCCGTCTGATACTATGGCTCACCCACAATGTAGACTATGTGGGAGCAATTCTAGACAATTAGATCCCATCACTTCACATTTGCATTTTCCTCAAAATGATTTGGGACTTCGTGAAGGTGAAGAATTGTTTCCCTTATCTCATTTGCACCTTCATAAATGCTCTCAAGCTAGAGATGAGGTAAATTTCCTACCTCTGTCTTCAAGTCTGCAATAGACATATTTATTTTAGTATGTAAAATTAATATGTTCATGCATGCAATTATAGAATATTTACTAGACAAATTAAATATATTTTATGAAAAATTAACAATTCAAAACTAAAATTTCAAAAATATGTTCAAATTTATTGAATTTCTCATCGGGATTCTGAATTCTAAATTGGAATTCTCAAATTTCCAATCAGATTTCTTAAATTTTTGATCAAAAATTTGGAAATCCGATCAAAATTCTGGATTTCCAATTGAAAATCCAGTTTTTCAATTAGATTTTTGCTGAATTTTTTTTTAATGATAATGAAATAAAAATGATAAAAATCAAAGATTTAGGAAAAGGAAAAGATAATTCTGTCATTTTTTGAATTTTTCAGAAACCACTGAAATTCTCGGGTTGCTTTCACTTGGCTCAAGAACTATTCCATGACTTATCTGGAGAGGTAGTACAGCATATCTGAGCATCTGGCTTTTGATGCTTTATTGCTGCTTTATTGACTGCTCGAGGTAGGTCAGACCACTACTCACTTTTTGCTCTTATTGAGAGGTGGATGGACACCACTCATACTTTTCACACACGATTGGGTGAGCTAACTATTTCCTTGATGAGCTTCTCTGCTATTACTAGGATTACATTCAGACGTGCCCCAGTCCCCTTTAATATCTATTACTGCACTCTTTCAGAGGATGCTAGGAGTTGCTATGTTTGCGACTTGCCCGGGTTTGTTCTGATATGGAAGAATTGAAAGAACGTGCTTCTTTCTTCTCTCGTTCAGGGTTTCAGGAGACTAACTACCACTACACCTTGCCAGATTCTTCAGAAGGCAAGATGCTTCTTGTTGATATTACTTGGCACTACTCTCTTTTACGTGATTGGTCATGAGGTTAGCATCGCTCTTCTTGGTCCCCTTCAGGATCTTGCTATGGTCACTACATTAGATTGGGGATCTACAACACTTGATTATCTCTATTACAGTTTTGATACTATTTACAGAGGCACTATGATGATGTGTGATTTGTGGCACATCTTGTACGTATGTCTCCTATCCTTTTCAACTTTACTTATTTTCACGTTTTCCTCCTTATTTCTTTCATCTCCTCTCTTTCAGATCTAGGGCATTGAGATTAGAGTGATCCAAGGCTTCAGTGCCATTAGCTTTTATAGGAGTCTTCCCCTTATAAAGAGGTGGGGTTCCTCTCATCTTACTAGCATTAAGCATGACTTGTAGACTTATTAGGATCAGCTAAACTCCTTAGAGTGGGACTTGGTAAGACAAATTTGATCTTTAGTATTTCATTAATTGTAAAAGTTTAATAAGCTTAAGTAAATGAGTTTTTAAGTTAAATCAGCTTGACTTTCTGGTGTTGAAGACATTCAGTGATATGATTTTATGACAGCAATTGTGAGGCTTGAGACTACGAGAGTTTTTCTCCCTGTTTATGGCTGCTAGATGTGGTATCTTGGTGAGCATGTTTATCATTGGCATATAGGACCTTCCAAGAGTCATGTTCCTTCTTCTATTCCCTCTTCAATGTTACGGAGTAGCAGCATAACTAGTCCTAAGCTCAAAGTAGCTCTTAAGGGATATAAGGCTTCAACTCTGCTCGAGCATGCATGTCATTATCAGAGTACATTCGGGAGAATCTCCTAGAGCAGGTTCCTATAGACCCAGCTAAGGTATATTGTCTATCACTACTTTACTTCATCTCTTTCATCCCTTCATCTGACATTCACTTCTTGCACAGATTAAAGAATTCCATAATACTACTATAGAGGAGACTGAGGATGACACCGAGGAGACTAAGCAGGATGTTGAGCCTACTCATCACCGTGAGGCTGCTCATGGTGATGCATCCCCAAGTATTATTTTAGGTGATGTTCAACCATTTGATAGGTCCATGTATTATTAGGCTCTTATTATGTAGACTCCTATTGAGCAGCATATGTACTTTGATGCAGCTCAAATTCCTAGTTTCTCTCCTCTTAATGCTTCACATGTGAGCTTGATTTGCATTTCTAACCCTACACAAACTAGAACTTGTTATCGAATTAGTAAACTTCATTTTACAAGTCCTTAGGACACAGGCAGAGTATCTATACAGTACTAGAGATTATTTACTATATAGATTATAGATACTTGGAGGGTTAGTATTTACACTAAACATGCAAATGTATGCATGTCATGTATGATATGCATGATTCTGACTATTCTAAATGCAACAGAATTATGTCGGGGATCTAGAGCGTGAGAACAAGAGGCTTCGATGACCACTTACTGGTCTTGGTTCTGATAGTCATAATGTTGGGACTTCTATGCCCCTAGCTTATAGTGATGATCCAGCTAGAGAATGGAGCCCTTGGCCAAATATTGGAGCTCAAGATGACTGCTTTTCTTTAATGCTTATGTTAGCATGATTGTACTTTGGATGCTTCAAAATTATTTCCTTTTATGAATGAATCTTAAACTTTTATATTGACCAAGCCCCTTTTTTCGCGTAGAAAATGTTAGAAACCTAACCAGCATTCCAGATTTTGGATCAAAAATCTAGAATTCTGATTGGGAATTTGACTCTAGTTCTATATATTTTCCTATTCCAACATGAGTTTGGTCCTAAAAATGACTAAGATAAATCCTAATCCTATCCATCTTCTGAAAACACAACAGGAAAAATCCTAATCCCATCAGTATCATCTCTTGAGGCTATTTAAAAGTCGCAGATGAGACTATTGTGCGTTCTTCTCTTCATTTCTCTTTATCATGACACAAGCTACTTTTAGTTCTCAAGACCATGAACGGAGATGATTGGAGCAGAGTGTTACCTTTCCATGCTAAATCCTTAAAGTCCCTTCAACACCTAAAAATAGATAATAATTTCTTACATGCTGCTGCTACATTCTAGGATGCTAAAGATCATGTATTTAAATTCAATGGACAAGAGTTATGTCCATTGATTAAGGAATTTGTTGTTATTCTTGAATGTTCATTAGATTCAATCGCTACAATTGCTCTCCCTGATCTTACAATGGAATTTCCTAGCAGACTAGTAGCATTTTTCAATATGCCCTCAGATGTCATCTAAATGCATGCACACAATACTGGTACTATTAGTCTTCCTTTTCTAATTACCTCTTGTGAAGCTAAAGACAAGAACAATGCTGCTTGGATCAAAACTGTCACCTTCTTCTTATATGCTCAATTTCTGCTAATGTCTTCTCATGGACATGCTGATGTAAGAATTATCAATATCTTAGAACAAGTAGAAACTGGAGCTAATCCTATGCATGTCATTCTTGCTAAAACCATCATTAGGTTAAATAATTTCAAGGTTCAAAACCGGCTCTCAGGCAGTTTACTTCTCCTTTAAGCATGTAACCTTTTTTTTATCTAAGTTATCCTCTTAGGTTTTTAACTTAGCATTCCCTTTTTTTTAGATTTGGTTACAGGAGAAGTTGAGTCTACTTAACGCTCCCCCTAATGCTTTGATTTATCAACCTCATCATTTACAGTCTTTTCCTTTGAAGATAAACGATAAGCACGTTATAAATCAATGGATTGATTGAATGAAAGGCCTTGCTGATACTGAGATTCCTTGGATTTATCCTTAGTGGAGATTGAAATTCATGTTATCAACCTATATGACTACTGCATCCCTATTCCTGGGTTGTACTTTTTGACCTTTCTTTCTCCCTCATGCCTTTGCCGCCAGTATGGTCACCCCCAATTCATTGTGGCTATTACAACTAACTTTGAAGGCTTCCCTCTGAGACAAGACTTTCTAGACAAAGTGAGGAACTTATGGCCCCGCAGAGCTTTAGAGTGAAATATGCACCTGAATACTAACATGACTACTAATGACAACTATAAAGCTTAGGTTGTCATGCAATCCAAGTAACCACTAGAATTTACTAGCTACAAAAGGCTCAAGTATTATTAGATGAGTCATAAAGAAAAAGCAAAAACAAAAATAGTGGTCACATAAGTCTAATTTCTTATGTTTTATTTTTCAAGTCTTTATGCTTTATAATAAACATAGAATATGCAATATTTGACAAAAAAATCATTTCAATTTATTTCATTAATTAGGGAAAAAATGAGTACATTTATTACATATTACATCATATGACATAACTCCTATTATCAACTAGTCCTTTCAGATGTTCTAATTTAACATTTTTTCCTCACTTTTATCTCCCTAATTTTTGCTTGATTAGCCCTTTGCGAGTTTTCTGATCAACGAGATCATCTCTTTTATTTTATTCCCTAATTTTTGCCTACCAGCTCATTGCGGGTTTTTTAACAGAGGGAATGTCCTAACTTTTGCCTGACTAGCCTTTTCAGGTTTTCTAGCTAGCGAAGTTTTTTTTTAAAGGTAGTATTTCTTAAGATGATCCAGATTGGTTGGCTCATTGAACTCATTCCCTTCTAGATCGGATATCTTTGTAGCTCCTTTGGGCAGGATCATTTTGACTAAATATGGTCCTTCCCAATTTGATCTGAATTTTCCTCTCAGATCAAACACCATCGCCCTTGTCTGTTTTAATACCATATCTCTAGCTTTTATTTTTCCCTTATTAACCCCTTTGTTGAAATCTCTCACTATTCTCTTGTGATAAATCTGAGTATGAAATAGAGCATCCATCCTTTTCTCATTTAGAGAAATGAGGTGATCGAATCCATTTTGTATCCATTCACTCTTAGGAATTTTTGCTTCTATAACAACTCTCAAGGATTTAATTTTCATCTTTATGGGTAAAACTGCTTCACAACCATATACTAACGAGAACAAAGTTTGTCCCATAGTTATGCGTGTTGTAGTTCTGTATCCCCATAAGGCAAAAGGGAGATATTCAAACCAATCTTTATGCGTTTTCACCATCTTGGAGAGGATCTTCTTTATATTCTTATTAGTTGCTTCAATTGTGCCATTAGCCTGATGTCGATAAGGCAAGGACTTATGATGCTCGATCTTGTATCTCTATAATAATTCAGCCTTTTTTGTTTGGAACTAAACACCATTGTTTGTCATAACATGATGTGGGATCCCATATCTACAAATGAGATTTTTCTCAATAAACCTTGCCATCTATCTAGCCTTCAAGGTACCAAAGGACACTACTTCTGTCCATCTAAAGAAGTAGTCAATTGCAACTACTATATGCTTGTGCCCATTCAAAGTAGTTGGTTTTAGTTCCCCTATTATATCTATTCCCTAGGCTGTAAAGGGCAATAGAGATGTTAAACTGTTTAGCACTGTAAGGGAAAGATGATTGAGATTCCCATGTACTTGACACTGATGACATTCTCTCACTACTTGGATATAGTCTCTTTCCATGCTCATCCAGTAATACCCTTGCCGAATCATTTTCTTTGCCAGAATCATCCCATTCATGTGAGATCTATAAACCCCTACATGAATCTCTCTTATTGCTTGTTCTGCTTCATCCTTCTTGAGACATCTTAGTTGTATTCCATTCAGCATCCTTCTGTATAAAATCCCATCATGACTTCCATAATGGCATGCAAGAACATGAAGAGCATATCTTTTTTTGGAAGTTACTTCCTCTAGGTATTTCCTTTCCTCGATAAATCTCTAGATGTCATAAAACCATGGCTTTTCTTTTGGCCCTATCTGGATACTTTAGACTTGTTCCTTACCATAACATGGAGCTTTCATTTTTTTATTACTAAAGGCTTTATTGTTGATCCCGTCAATTTATCCCACATTGAAGAAAGTGTTGCCAAGGCATCCGCCATTTGATTCTCATCACTTGGTAAATGCATGAAGAGACATTTAGTGAAATTCCTCATTAGCTTTTTCAAATAGCAGATGTAAGGTTTCAACATCTCTTCTTTCACTTCCCACTCCTCATTGGCCTGACTAATGACTATCATGGAATCTCTATAAACCAATAGGTCTTTAGCTCCAACTGCTAGTGCTGCTTCCATGCCGTAGATGCATGCCTTGTACTCAGCCATGTTGTTTATAACCTTGAAGTCTAATTTCTTGGCCATTGGAATGGTTTCTCCTCATAGTGTAACAAGAATTACTCCTAGCCCTGCTCCTCTATTATTCACAGCTCCATCAAAATAAAGCTTCCATTCACATTATTCTATTGCTACTACATTCTCATCTAAAAACTCTAGATTCCACTGCTCATTTTCTTCGACTGCATTCTGGACCAGAAATTTTGCTACGGCTCTTCCTTTGATGACCTTAGTAGTGACGTACTCTATATCAAAATTAGTCAAAAGTACCAGCGATTGACACATCTTTCCAGTCAAAGTTAGTGCTTGAAACAAGTACCTCAAAGGATCTATTTTTTAGACAGCTTGTACATTGTAAGACTAGAACTAATGCCTTAGCTTCTTTGTAGCCCAGATCATTATCAAACATGTCTTCCCCACCATATTGTACTTTTCTTCATATGGCAAGAACTTTTTACTGAGATAATATACTGCGTACTCTACCCTTTCTAGTCCTTCTTGCACCAGTATTGCCCCCATTGCTTTTTCTTCTAAAGCCAAATATAAGATTAAAGGTTTACCTTGCCTCATTGGTCTCAACACATGGGGTTAGTAAGGTATTCCTAGATCCTATCAAAGGCTTTTTGACATTCTTCATTCCATTCTACTGGCTGATTCTTCCTTAAGAGCTTGAAGATTGGATCACAGACCATGGTAAGTCTCACAATAAACCTACTGATGTACTGCAGTTTTCCAATAAACCCTCATACTTCCTTTTTCGTTCTTGGTGTTGGCATCTCCTGGATGGCTTTAATCTTGTTTGGATCAACTTCTATTCCTCTGTTGCTGACTATATGCCCCAATAAATTTCCAAAAGTTACCCTAAAGATGCATTTCTTCAGATTAAGCCTTAGGTTATATCTTTCTATTCTTGCTAGGAACTTATCCAAATCCTCAAAGTGTCCCTCTCTTATTTCTGACTTAACCATCATATCGTTAATGTACACTTCCACTTCCTTATGCATCATATCATGAAATAAGGCAGTGGCTACTTTTTGATAAGTTACTCATGCATTCTTCAACTTGAAGGGCATCATCTTATAGCAATACATCCCCCATTCTGTGATAAAAGCATTTTTTATCTTGTCCATAACTACCATCATTATCTGATTATAACTTAAGAACCCATCCATGAAGGAGTACATTGTACTAGATGTTGCGTTATCGACAATCACATCAATATGGGGTAAAGAAAAGTCATCTTTTGGACATGCCTTATTCAGATCTCTAAAGTCTATACACATTTAGACTTTTTCATCATTCTTATGAACTGGTACTATATTTGCTAACCATTGAGGGTATTCCACTACTTTTAAAAAATTAGCCTAGATCTGCTTAGTGATTTCCTCCCTTATTTTTTTGTCCACTCTAACCTCAACCTATGAAGTTTTTGCTTAACTTCTAGATATATTGGAATGTGATGCTCTGTGATTTCTCTGTCTAACCCTGTCATATCCTCATAGGACCAAGCAAATACTATCTTTCTTTTTGTCAATATTCTCCCAAATTTTTCTCTCTCTTGAGGAGTTAAATCATGTGATATAGAAATGTGTTTTGGTTATTCATTTGTGCCCATGTTTAATGAATCTAATTGAATAGAATTAATATCAACCATACATGAATGGTCATTATTAAAATGCATAAGACCATCAGAATCAATATCACACAAATAAACCAAACCAAAATTCATATCATTGACCACAGGAAAAATAAAGTTTTCATCCTCAAACAAATTGGACATTATTACATTAGTTTGTTCATAAAAAAAACATCACTCCAACTATTATTATTAATGCTAGTTAAATTCTGTAGTGGTTCTTCATTAGGTGGCAAACAAAGCAACTCTTCAATATCCTCAATTTTCATCTTTTCAGCAACTATCTTCATCACCGTATCCTTATTGTCTTGTACCAGCCTCTAAACTATCTATTTTTTAAAGATCTTGAACCCACCACACCAACTACTTGGATAAGCTCATTTTCACCTAGATAGAACTTCTCCTTCTTTTGTTTTAAAAATTTATCCTTCAGAGGTCCCACGTTCCTTAAGAGGTTATTCTCATTGAAAAACCTTCTCCTTGCCGTTTTGCTACCAAATCCAACTCTACTATAGCCCAATCCTCTTGTATCATCTTAAGTTATGAAGTCTGGTAATTCTAGGATGTCTTTCTCATCTTTTCCTAGTCCTTGTCTAGGCTGATAATTCATTTTCTTAATCATGCTCATAACCCTTAGATCCATCACAATTCCATCTGAGATAATGGCTATTTGGAAACCTGGAGGAGTAACTACCTACTTCTGACTATCCATAACCATGAACACAGTCTTGCCCATACTCACATCTAAAGTTACAACCTCCCCCTCATGTAGGAATTTCACCTTTTGATGCACAATTGAAGGCACTCCTCCCAAAGCATGATACCAAGGCTCCCAATAATAAGGCATAAGTGACAGGAATGTCTAGCACAGTGAATTCAACCACTGCTTCATAGGCCCAATCTTTATATGAGCCATAAATGTTCCCTCTACATTCCTCGTGCTATCATCATAAGCCCTGATTACAAGGTTTGACTTTGCCAAATCCTCCACCTTCACTCCTATATTGGGTAGGATCCATAGCGAGCAAACATTAATTGCAAACCCATCATCTACCATCACATCATTGGTCCTTTTCCCTCTCACTTCAACTGGAATGAATAGAGCTTTATTAAGATTCCTTCCTTCCATAGGTAAATCCTCATTGGAGAAAGTAATAACCCCGTGGTTTTTCTCTATAACCTGGGTAATAGTAACTTTGATGTTTATCTTAGCTAGAGCCTTAACCAGAGCTTTCTTATGGCTACTTGAGTGCATCAAAAGCTCCTAAATGCTTACATTTACTTTTGCTTTCTTCAACTGTTTAAGAATCAGGTCATCGCCATGTTCATCTGAGTCTTCTCTTTTAACAGCTTCTTCTCTCTCTGTAGTTTTCTCTACTAATTTATAACTCTTCCCACTTCTAGTAACATGACTGACTTTAGGATTATAAAGCCATACATTATATTCTTCAATTCCTTCCTCATCATAATTGCACCAAATATCAATAACCCCAATAGTTCGGTCCTTCTTTCCATCTTTCCATACTTTAACCATGCATTTCTCCTTTTTGACTAGTATCTTTTCATCATTGAACTCATCACACCATCCTGTAGGCTCTATTATATTAACGGATATATCAAATGAAGGTGGTTTAGATTAAAACACCTTGTAATCAAACTTGCCTGAGGGCTGACCTAGAAAGTATGCTACCTTTTCCACATCTTTAGGAATGCTAAGAGATTTCTCATTAGCTTTAAGGTTTAGATCCTCAAAAGAGTTTAGCACTTCTTCCTTGCTTACTCCTGAGTTGATCATCATGGTTGTTGGAGGTGGCATGTTTTGGTAATTTAGGAAAGGATTATTTCAGGTGTTTGTGTTTGGATTTGATTTCTCAAGGTCTATGATTTTTTTAGAATCTATGAGGTTTTGGATTTCATGTTTAAGGCATATGCAAGAATCAATTGGATGACCAGTAACTTGATGAAACTTGCAGTAACTATTTAGGTCAAAGCTAGGGAGATTTGGGTTTGGTGGTTTATAGGGGGTTAAAGGTCTAAGGAGGCCTTTCTGGATGAGACAGTGTAGGACTTTGGATAAAGGTTGGTTGAAGTTTGAGAATCTCCCGGGTTGTTAGATAGCATGAACTCCTACAACCCGGCTAGTATTTCCTTGTTGTATGCCCCCCATTGGGTAATTTCTCACTCCAGTGTTCCTAGTGACCTTCTTTTTCTCATTTTTTATCTGTTCAGCTTGTAACCTATCATCGTAAATATTTACAAATGTCTTGGGATTCATCATCTACAACCTCTTAACCATATTAGGTAGCACATTTTAGACTATCATCCTAACTTGATCCTTCTCATCCAATTTGTTCTTCATTAGTCCCGCCTTATTCATAAAACTAGTTAGAAAATCTGAGAATGACTCATTGGGATTATACTTAGTCATTTCTAGATCCCTGATAGACACTTCGATCATAGTGTTGTAGTTATATTACTTTAGAAAAGCAGTGCACAACTCTCTCAAGTTTACACATATAGACTTCTCCAACCTATGATACCAATTAACAGCCATACCCTCCAAGGATAGTACAAATAGCTTGGTAACCATAGATAAAGGAGCCTTAGTGGTGCTTATGGTAGTTGTGTATTGACTAAGGTGAATCCTTGGGTCCTCAATACCATCAAACTTCTACAGTTATGGCATCTTAAATTTATCAAGCAATTTGTCCTCCCCAAATTACATCATATAATCAAAATCAAATGAGTATCCAATGCCCTGTCCTCTCATCAATTTCTCCATCTTGGACATTTTTTGAGTCAATGCTTTCATCGACTTAGATTCCAGCTCTTGAACTTGCTCAAATGATTCTTTTTTCACCTTTTCAACCATATAACTCTCAACATCCTTGAGTTTCATTTCCCCAGTATTGTCATTGTTAGTAGGAGGTGTACCCACAACACGTGGATTGGTCATAACAGGTGGATTGGTCATAACAGGAGGTGTAACAGCAGCAAGTGGTGGCATCAATCCGACTAAAGCCTATTTTGACTCATCTTGCATCATCGCTCTCATGTCATCCATCAATGCTCCTTTGACATCCTTTAGGGTCTAGTTTCCTCTTTCTTGTTGTTCCATTTCTTTGGCCTATTTTGGTTGTGCAGCTTCTAGGTAGAGTGGATTGATAGGACTCCTTTCCAATCTGCTAAGGATCTCTTTCACAATCGATTGCGAACTCAAATTAGTTCTTACTAGTTTGCCACCCTTTTGACTCCAAACATAGGAAGACTCAGATGAATCTATAATGGCTGAAAGATAAAATGTTAGTGTGATGCATGAGATGCATGTATGCATGATGCACGTGCTATACAATAAGTAGCAGGTAACAAGTCAAGTTAGGTGTACATACATCCTTCTAACCTTATTCCTCCCATACATATATTCAATGGTGAGTCTCTTTTCTTAGGATTTTTAGTGTTGGTCTTAATATCAATAGGGGATATCAGGGACCAACATGCGTGCCAGATCTCTATTGAAGTCGTAAAACATAGAAATAGTATTTCAAGGTATAAAATATTAGCCTAATCTTTATTAGTCCAAACGGGCTTTTGAAAGTATGGCCTAGGGCCTTTATAGATAGAAATACCCCATGGCAACATTCATAATCAATTTGGGTAGATCCTAGGGGAAATAACTAAGCCATTATATATGGTTAGGGTCTGGTGAAAAGTTAAGCTTCCCTTAGCCAGATGCCCTCCTTTAAGACTTGAGTCACAGGCCAAGGTTAGAGGAGCCCGGCATCCTTTGCAAACTCGAGAGAAGACTATCCCCCTTAAGGACTTAGGTTACAGGCTCTGGTTAGATGAGCCCGGTAATCTCTCTTGGACCGAATTAAGGGTAAGAGTGATGGTTAGCCAATTTATAATCCCATAAAGCTAGTGGAATCATGAAATCATAAACCAATGCCATCGATTAATAGGGACATGCAGAATGAATGCAAGAAGAAAATAATAATTAATAAAATAATTCTAAAGAACACAAGTAGAATCAGTATCTTTTATCCCTAGTGGAGTCACCACTGTAGACGGTGGGGTTTAGTGCACATCCAAGATTTTAGCAACGACGACACTATTTAAGCTTAAGGCTCTAGAGAACATACTAACCACTGTCACAAAGACATAGCATCGAGATGAGGAGTCGCCACCCAAGGTAATAACTCGAACAAATCGAAAAGGTGGTACTCAATTCCCTAAAAGAAAGCTAGCACCACAACCAGGAGATTCTGGGTACGAAATACTAAATTCTTTTAGTCACATGTTCATTTAGAAATACTTTATGAATTACTATATTATCCTCTATTTACATGCAATTTCATATAAACCCTTATTCTAGAAATTAACTCCAAGGAAAACTAGTCATGAAAATACAAGTAAATAATGCATTCATTCAAACATATAATCTCTAAGTTAGTCTAATCTACATTAACTTCAATTAAATGAACTAAATCTACATGTTTTAATTTAGAAGTGAGCTAAAGACTAATTCCTTTTAATTTCAATTGAGTGAACTTAAGTCTATTTATTTTAATTCTAAAAATGAGCCCAAATCTACAAATTATAAAGTATTTAAATTAATGGGACTAATTCTACATGTTTTAATTCAAAGGTGATCTTAAATCTACAAATTATGAAAAGGCTTAAATTAAGTGCGCTAAGTCTAATTAATTAAATTAAATTAAGTGGGACTATATCTAATTAACTAGATGGACCTAAGTTATCCCTAACCTAAAAATATAATTAATTATGGGCCTAAAATGCATTTTAATTAATTAAACCTTAAAAACCTAAATTTATTTAAGTGGATTAGAACCTAATATGGCCTTGAGACCCAAAACACAAAAAAAATAATAATAATAATAAACAAGCCCAAAAAAAAAGCATATCAAGATAATTAAATTAATTCCTTCTAAAAAAACCCTAATTTTCATTAACATGAAACCTAAATTAATATACTTCCACCATTGATTTTAATTAATTACCCAATTGAAACCTTAACTTTACTAACCAATTAATTAAAATAAACAAGCAACCACACACACATCATTCCATTATTCCCATTATTACGGCTATTATGATAATCTATAGAAAATAATAATAAAAATAATTAATACACCCTAAAAATATAAATAAAAAATAATAAAAAATGTAAAAACTAAATCTAGCTATAAGGTCTTATCCATGGTTTTCCATGGAATTCCTATAAGTTCTGTCCTCCAAATATGATCATCATGTATTTTCTTCCATAATCATCATGAAAAGAACAAAAATTATAATTAATGAATAAATTATAAAAATAATAAAATTAAATTAAAAATCAATAAAATAAAATAAAAGAAGTAAATAAATCAAATAAAATAAAACAAGCAGAAGATGATGTTTATGGATGATTTTAATGGAGTGCTCCTCAGATTTTGTAAAATCGTTGTTCTTGGTAGGTCTTCAAATCGTGTTCTTCAAAAATCCTCTAAAGATCTTCAATTAATCAATTAAGCAAAAAAAAGAATTTTTGTAGAGAAAGTAGATACTCTTTCTCTTTTTTCTCTTTTTTCGTCTCTTTTCCCTTTTCTGTTTTTTCTTTCTTTTCTCCTTCTTTTTTTTCCTCTTCAGGAGCCAAAACACTTCCTTTTATAGTAAAACATCCTTCAACCCTACGTATAAATTGATTCCTAAAAGACTTCTATTTCCTTAAAAACATTAGAAAAATACTAAAAATAATTTTAAGAGAATTTCTTACCAATTAGGACTCAAGAAAATACATTTTATTTTCTGTAAATTCAAAAAATAGAAAAAAAAGGTCTAATTATGACCAAATTTGTGTAATTCTAATCGAAATTACACAATTCCAATCAAAATTACACAATTCTAATCATAATTAGTGTAATTCTAACCAGAATTACATAATTCTCCAAAATTACATAATTCTGATCGGAATTATGTAATTTCGACCAGAATTACATAATTCCAACCACTTTTTTTAAAATTTTTAATTATAAAAAGGTCCCTAAATGAATTTAAGTTTTACAATAAGATCCTTAAAAAATGTTACAATTTAGTCCTAGAAAACATTAAATCCTTTCTTTGAAAAATACAATCAGACCTCTGAAGTTTCAAAGTTCAAGTATTGAAGACCTATTCATGAAATTTTCATCATTAGAGTCCTTTGTCACATCCATAACTCATCATCCCGAAATTGGGTGTCTATAATGTGCAAAGTCTCAAAGTGCGCATAAAACCATAGAAAAGCGTGTTGAAAGGGAAAGTACACGTGACTGCGCGTGGGGAGTGCATGATCACACGCTTGTGCACATGGTCATGTGCTTCACCCCCTTTGTGCTTATTTAAGTGGCTATTTTAGAGGTCTTAGGAGGCTTTATCTGGACTTTTTTGAGTGTTTTCTGACTTTTCTTGACCCTTTTCATGTTTCGAGTGCTTTCTGTTCTATTTTTGCTTATGTATTTCCATTTTCTTTTGCATAAAATGGAGTTTCCCAACAATCTTGAGGGCCTGGAGGACATTTCTATTAATGTTGATCTTAATCTTAAGGGTCACTTTCCGAAGGCTACTGGAGCTGGGACATCCGCAGTACGGACTAGCACATTTGGTGATCATAGTTCTTAGACTTCTAGGCTTTCTCAAGGAGATCCAATCCAAATTTTTCATAGGTTAGAGACTAATGCTTGGGTGCATCATCGTCGTGAGGTAGGTCCCTCTTCGCCTTTATTTTTTGAAGCTTGTTTGTCAACCATTGTTACTGTTTTATTATTGTATAAGGTTATTATAGTTGTAGCTCTTGCTGTAATTGTCTGTCTAGCTTTATTATAAATGTTGGTAGTAATAACTCTTATTTTACTTTCTCTTCATTATTGTCAACTTGTCGTGATGCTTTCCTTCTCAATCTTTATTATTATTTTAATCCTATTACGTGACAGAGAGAGATGAGTTAGTATTTAGTAGTTGTGCAAATGTTTAATAGCATACCTATTATTTGTAGCCCCTTAGGTATATCACTGTGCTGCTTGGTAGTTTTAACAAGGTCAACATGTATTATCAAGGTCTCCCAATGTGCATGAAGCATATGGTTACTAGGAAGGTCTTTGATGGAATAATTGATCCACTGTCTTATGACTCATATTCATTGAGTCAGATTGGTATGTATGCATTGATAGAGTAGTGGATGGACACAATGCATAGTTTTCATCTGCTTGTCAAGGAGATGACTATTACCTCATTAGACTTTGTCCTATTACGGGCTTGAGCTTTTTTGGAGAGCCCATTCCTTTTAATGATGAGGAGTGTTCCACTATTGTGGTGAGGAGGCATCTTATGAGAGATTTCCTTGGGGTAGTCACTCCTATGAAGGCTAGTTACTTGTATCTCACTTAATACACAGAGTTTGTTTCTTCCGTGCAGGTATTTGTATGATGACGATCCTATTTTAGTAGAGCAGTTGGCTTGCTACTTTTTATTTTATTTTATTATCTTCCCGAACCCTTTAGGTACAAGTGAATTGTGATTACTACCTGTCTTGAGGGACCTGGATGGTTTATCGAGGTATTATTAGGGCACTACTGCCTTTGCTCATATATACTCGAGGCTTGACACAGCATGCCAAGGTGGCTCAAGGATCTGTGGATGCTTGTTTGTGCTAGACATGAGTAGGAGTTCTATTATCTATTCTTTTATTCTTGGTTTGTTATTTCTAACCCTTTAATTTTGACAGATCTAGGTATATGAGTTCAAGATTCTCCCCTGTCCATCCATCAAGCATTTCTAGGAGGATGGCTTCCCTTGTTATTCTTGTTAGATTAAAAAGACTAAAAATTTGATCGAGGATTTCATGGTAGCCCAGGACTATATGAGGAGGTTGTCCCCTGATCAAGTATGTCTGATTCTTGTTGTGCTAGTTGTTCCTTTATTTGGGATGATTTGTTTATCATTGTCCTTTAAGTAGATCTTTTATTGCTGGCAGGTAGTGAGATCTCACTGGACAGCAGAGATAGTGGCTACATGGCAGCTGATAAAGAGATGAGTGTTGCTTTCTGGCCTCATCGACAGGGTGTGGTGTTTGGGCGAGTGAGTCCATTATTGGTGGGATGGCCCATACATAAGGAGAGTTCTTGTTCCTCCCCCTAGGGACATGTTCTGGGGTTATCAGCTCTACGACGATGATTATACTACTGTTATGATGAGATTCCCCTCTAAGGGCTTCTTAGAGAGTGAGGTTTTGCCTTATATTGATGTAGTGATCCCTCAGTTGATTGATGTTGTAGCTACTGGGACCTTTCCTTCTCCTCTACCTTCTCAGGCAAATACATCTCATCAATCAGGTTTGAGGGCTAGGCCATCATGTGGGTCATCTAGAGTCACTTCTTCTGATCCAATAAGCTTTTATTCTTGTTTTAGTGTAAGCATATAGCAAACTTTATTAGTAATAAACTGTAATTGACATAGGTTATGAGAGCTTATCTATAGCGATGCTAGAGGAGATCTAGATCCCGCTTTGAGGATGATGAGGGCACGCTTTGCACTAAAGTGACTACTTATGCTAGTGGTATGACTTCTAGCAACACTATCCTTGGGGATTTGACAGTTCAACCATCTTTGTCTTTGCTTGGGATGGATATCTTAGGTAGAGCAGTGAGCTTTGATTTTCTTAGAGCTAGCTTTCCTCAATCAAGTGTTACTCCTACTGATGCTACCCATGATCATGTTCCTTGCTCATTCCTACCTTTGTTTCATTTATCTAGTGAGTGGTGGTTGAGTTATTTGCTTGCTTTTGTAGATTCCTATCTCCTCTGGCCAGTACTAGTATACTATTGTATGGAGTGGACAACAGTGCTTTTTAAAGTTTACTACCGCTCAAAGGGTATGTCTTTTTTATTGTACCTATTTATTTTATGCACATGTTTTATGTATAAGTGTATGATATGCAATGTGTAATGCAGGTCGAGCACCATCTTACTAGTTGTGAATAGGAGCAGGAACGAGCAGCTTATCATGATTGCATTAGTGAGCTGGATTCACAACTATCATCCTTTACAATGAACGATGATGAGTCAGGATCAAATGAAGGGGATGCTTAAGCAGGATCATTGCTTGCTTCTGATGGCAGCCATGGCTGATGTAGCTATTTTAAAAGCTAGGTGTAGGTCTTTTGATTTATGGTTTGCTTTATTGTATCATTTTCCTGAGGTTATGGACTCTAGGTGTTGTATCTGGGCATTTGTCTTGCATATTGTATGATGATGACTATCTATGCTTCCTGTTGTGTATGTCATTAATGATGATATTTGTCATTACTATCATCTGCCTTTTTTTTCCCTTTTTTGCCTAAGGCATCTCCTTTTGTAGCTTTTCATACTTAGCTGGGTTTTTTTTTCCTTCTTTTTTTTGCCTAGGGTGTCTCATTTTAAAGCTTTTTACACCTAGCTGGGTTTTTTTTTCGACAATAGTAGCTAGTCTCAAAAAGTGAGCTTAGAGAGGATGGTAAGAACCATGGTCATATAATGAAAGAAAATGCAAAGCATGCTTGATGCAATTCATGATGATAAAATGTGTTGCACTTTTCAAAGACATTTTGCATAAATTGATAATTATTCTCATTTCAATGTAATCATTTAAGAAAAGCACAGGTGCATTCATACAAATTTTGAACTTGAGGTTACCCCTGTCCTTAGCTAGCCTTCTTAGGTTTTCTAGTTAAGTATTTTCTCTCTTCCCTAATTTTTTCCTGAGCTACTATTTTTAGGTTTTTAACTCAGTAGGAAGTCCTTAACTTTTGCCTGCACTATCGTTTTTAGGTTTTCAACTCAACGGGATGATTTTTTTATGCCTTAGACATAGTACTTCTTCAAGCAATCTATATTAACAGGTTTGGAGAATTCGTTACCTTCAGAATCCATTAGCTTGACTTCTCCTTTTGAAAAGACATGTTTAACCAGGTATGGGCCTTCCTAGTTCGGTCTGAATTTCCCTTTAAGGTCCAGAATGTTCTATCTTATTTACTTTAGCACCTAGTCTCTTGCTTTCACACTCTTGTGTTTTACTCTTCTATTAAAGGACTTGGCTAGTTAATCATGATACAACGGTGTGTGGTATAGAGCCTTGAACCTTTGGCTATCTAAGAGAGTGAGATTGTTGTGACTCTATTGAGCCCACTGTACTTTTGGCAATTTAGATTTGATTGTTACCCAAAGAGATTTAATTTCTATTTTGATTGGAAGAACTGCTTCTAACCTATACACTAATGAGAAAGGAGTTATTGTTATTGAAGTTCTGACTATCATTTAGTACCCCTATAAGACATGTGGCAATCTGCCTACCCAGTCTCAGTAAGTTCGAGTCATCTTTGACAATATCTTTTTTATATTCTTATTTGAAGCTTCGACGGCCCCATTCACTTATGGTTGGTAAAGAGAAGATCTATGACGTTCCACCTTATAACTCCTTAGTAGCTCCCTAACTGCCCCCTGGAATTGGATACCGTTGTCAAAGATTATGTGATGAGGGATTCCATATTGACAAAATAGGTTTCTTTTGATGAACTTAGCCACTTTTTTTGCTCCTATTCTTGTGAATGATTCTACTTTGACCCATTTTGTAAAGTAGTCCACTACCACTAAGATGAATCTATATCTGTTTGAGGCTATCGGGTGGATTTCCCTAATTATGTCTAGTCCCCATGCTAAGAAGGGCCATGGAGAGGAGTTGTAGTGTAGTTCTATTGGGGGAAGGTGACTGACATTCCCGTGGATATGATACTTATGGCATTTCCTCATAAATTTAATGCAGTCTTCCATCATCATCAACCAAAAGAATCATTGTCTAATTAGCTTCTTAGCCAAGATTGCTCCATTCATGTATGGACCACAAACACTCTTGCATACTTCTTCTATTACTCTTGTAGCCTCAGTTTCATCTAAACATCAGAGTTGTAAACGATCTGAGGTTCTCCTATATAACACACCCTAGTATGATATGAATTTTGATGCTAATCATTGAATAACCACTTTGTCTCTTTCATCTACTTGATCAGGATAGGATTATTCCTTCAGATATCTCTAGATTTCATAGAACTAGGGCTTTTTAGCTACTTCTATCTTTGCTATTCTACAGTCTTTATAATAAGGTTATCCTAATCTGAGTAAAATCAGAGGCTTCATGGGCATTTTGGATGGTCTTTCCCATTCTGATGTTAGGGAAGCAAGAGCATCCACCATCTGATTATGACTCCTGGGGAGATGAATGAATCTAAATTTTTGAAAGGATAAGTGAGTAGCTTCAAGTGGTCTAGATAAGGCTTTACGTGCTGCTCCTTCAATTCCCACTCTTCCATGGCATGATTTATTACTAGCATGGAATCTCTAAAGATTTTGACTTCTATGACATCCAGGGTTATCAGTGCTTCTATTCCGAGTATGCATGCCTCGCATTCTATTTTATTTTTTATGACCCTAAACTCAAGCTTTTTAACAATTGGTACTACTTCACCTTCTGAAGATTATAGTATAACACTAACTCCTGCACCGAACTGATTGACTGCTTCGTTAAAGTACATGCGCCATCCTTGGATTTTAATGGCTGAGTTGAGGTTGTCTGGGGAATCCACTTAGATTTCTTCTGAGTTTGGAATGGGGTTAAGAGCTAGAAATTCAACCACTGCTCTCCCTTTTATGACCTTCTAAGTCAGATATTGCACGTTGAATTCTATTTGCAATACGAGCCACTTGGCAAGTTTTTCCACTAGAGAGGGAGCTTTGTAGAGGTACTTCATTGAGTTCATTTTATACATGGCCTATATTCTATAAGATTAAAAGTAATGTCTGAGTTTCTTCATTGTTTATACCATTGCTGAACATATCTATTCGACTTAGTTGTACTTCTCCTCATATGGCAGCATCTTCTTGGTCAAGTAGTAGACTATGTGTTCTGCTTTTGTTTCTCCCTCTTAGGCTAACATTGCACTGATTATGTTTCCTTCGATGGCTACATACAGGGTTAGAGGTATCTTTAGTTTAGGTGGTCTTAGAACTGGTTTGTTTGCTAAGTAGCTTCTGATCTTGTCAAACGCTAGCTGACATTATTTATTCTATTCAACCGACTGACCTTTTTTTAGTAGCTTGAAGATTGGTTCACACACTACTATCAACTTAGTAATAAATCTGCTGATGAATTGTAGTTTGCCTAGAAACCCTCTAATTTCTTTCTTTATTTTTGGCACTGGCATCTCTCTGATGTCTTTTGCTTTGTCTAGATCCATTTTAATCTCATTCTAACTGACAACATACCCCAGCATCTTTCCTGAAGTAACCTCAAATATGCATTTCTTCAGATTTTGCCTAAAATTGCACTTTTTGACCCATATGAGGAACTTTTAAAGATTAAAGGGGTGCTCTTCCATAGTTCTTAATTTGACCATCATGTCATCGACATATACCTCCACTTCTTTATGTATCATGTCATGGAACATTACAGTCGCCATTCTCTGGTAGGTTGCCCTTGTATTCTTTAGTCCAAAAGGCATTACTCTATAGTAATAACTACACCACTTTGTTATAAAAGTTGTCTTTGCTTTATTAATAATGGCCATTGGGATTTGATTGTACCTAGAGAATCCATCCATGAAAGAGTACATTGCACATATGGCAACATTGTCAACTAATATGTCTATATGAGGTAGTAAGAAATCATCCTTTTAGCAGGCCTTGTTCAAATCTCTGTAGTTGACACAAATTCTAACCCTTTCATCTTTCTTCAATACTAGCACCACATTTGCTAACCATTTTGGATAGTCTACTACCTCAAAGAATTTTTCTTTGATATATTTCTCAATGTCCTCTTTCACTAGTCAGGCCCATTCTTATCTGAGTCTTCTCAACTTCTGCTTTACCAATTTGCACCCTTCTTTAGTAGGAATGAAGTGTTGAGCAATGTCTTTGTCAATACCATGCATATTGTCATACGTCCAGGCAAATACTTTTGAATATTTTATTAATATTTTTTTGAATTTCTCTCCTCTCTTCAAGGGTAACATCTTTCAAAATATGCAGAATGTGTGGTTCAAATTCTGTGCTAATGTTAAATGATTTAGTGCATATGGAATGAATGTTAAATATACTAATATTTTGATCAATGCAATGCACACTACCATTAGGAAAGACATCAAATAAGTAAGCAAAATCTTATTTAAATTTAGATTTTATTACATCATCATCTTCAAACAAAGAAAAAGTATAGAGATTATCATCAACAATGTCTTCGAACAAGATGTCATCGATGCTCGATTCAAGGATGGCAATAGCTTGGGCATAATTGATAGCTTCACTTTCAAATTCTATCTCCAAGTTTTTCATCTGCTCATAGATGTCAGTCTCTGTAATCATTTCTGGTAAGTGCTTCTCCATAAGGGTGTCATTAAAGATCTCAAACCCCAATTTCTTGATTTTATTGCTCACCCATTCCTCAACTTATCCTCGACAGACTTGGGTTGAGTTTCAATCATATAAGAGGTTGATTTTTTATCCCTAGTATCCTTTTTAGGATCATCAGAGTTATACCACATGTTCATCCCTATGACTTGTAGGTTTTAAAGTTGAGTAGTACTATTTATCCCATCTTCATTGTCAAATTCTTCTCCCCACCATGAGTGTGTTATGTCTTCTAAGAGTGTATGAGCAACAAGAGGTGCCATATACCTAACTTTATAGTGAACTTCCTAGATGGCTGGCCCAGTAGATCCTATACTTCATGGTTATTACTGAGATTCTTATGAGTAAGGGCAATCAATCACTTCATTATTCATAGGGAGAGTTGTATCCCTGGCCCCTTTTTGCTTCATCAAGTGAGGGAAGAACTTTCAAGGAATTGGAATATAATCAAAGGTCAAAGGGCATTGCTCATCTTCACTAAAATCATAAGGATTAAGAATAGGTTTTAGGGGTTTGTCTTTTGGAGGCTTATCTTGGGTTCCTTGTGTGGCTTGGATTGATTTTTAAATAAGGTCTTCTGGTAGATTAGAGGAGATCATACTAATAGTTGGTGGAGGCATGTTTTAATAGTTTGGGAGAGAATTAGTCTTGATACTGGGTCATTTTTCTAGGTCATCAATTTTTTCAGAGTCAATAAGATCTTGGATTGCATTTTTTAGGGCTCTACATGTATCAATGGTATGGCCAGGCATCTAGTAAAAATGACATAATAAGTTTCAGTTAATTTGAGGTGGTAATGGGTTTGGAAGGGGCCTAGGCTCTTGTGGCTATAGAAGGTTCTTTTATTGAAGTCTCTGGAATACTTTGGATAATGGGAGGTTAAAGTTTGAGAATTTTCTTGGTGGTCTAATGGTATTGATAGATGATAAGTTGTGGGTGTTGGGTTAGATCATGTTTATTTCTGCATTTTAGGTAAAGGTGTTTTGGGTGTTTGGTTAGGTATTATGGCAAAAAGTGTTTCTGGCTTACTGAGGTTCCTTATCCTTAATTCTGATCTTGGCCTAATGGAGAGCTCAGAAGTCAGGATAATAAGTAAAGTTCATCTATTTTTTAAAGTGTGGTAGTGCCCCTTTGATTATCAGCTTTATTTATTCATCCTCAAAAGAATGGTTTCTCATCTTGACTACTTTTCCCCACCATCTGGTGACATAATTAGAGAAAGCTTCACCAGGTTTCTGTCTTGTGGTCTCAAGGTCCCTTCAAGTGATGTCTAACTGAGTGTTGTATTCATACTGCTTGATAAACTTTTGAGTTAGCAATAGCCAATCATTTTTTATTTCATCTTCAAGGTCAAAGAACCATGCCCTCGGTCCTTCCTCTAGTGATGTGAAGAAGAATCAAACATTTTATGATTCTGTAAGCTTTACAGTAGCCATAAAGGTAGCATATTGCCCTAGATGGACCCTTAAATCCCCTATTCTATCAAACTTAGCAAGGTTTGGTAGCTTAAAATCATCTGGAAGTGGCTCATCTTTAAACAGCACTAAGTCGGTGAAGCTTTTAGAGCCATGAGTTCCCTTGTCACTAAAGACGAATTCCAACTGAGCCATCCTATTGGCTAATAGTTTGACCTCCCCTGTCAATTCAAGCTTGGTCATGTCAATAATTTTTACAGCTTTTGGTGCATTCCTAAGATTTTGGTAGTAGTCATTGTCATCATCAGCTTGAATTGGAGTGTAGGGAATTCCTTTTGCCTTTTCTACCCTCAGATGAACAAAAGAAAATGCTTTATTTAGTGGTGTGCTATTCCCATCTCGAGCACTTTTGGCTTTAATTTGGGCTTGGAGGATTTCAGCTATGGTGCCATCAGCGAGCAACTTTTAGATCCCCTCTTTTAGCTTGTCTTCAAATTGTTAACAAGAGGTATCTTCTTGGTCACTCATGTTTGAATATATTATTCCTGTACATTTATTAGGATTAGCTAAATGAATGATGCATGATGTGTGCCTACAAAAGAAAAGGGTGAGCATGTATACATAAAGTGGATTCAAGAATCCTATAATGGAAAAATGATTATTCCTGCAAGAAATAATGGTTAGTATGTGCTATTTATATGTATATGATGTATGCATGATTAAACCTAGTTAGTTTTCTTGCACAGTGAACAAACCAATCATAAGGAAGCTCTCTCTTCCAACCTTATTTCTCCATGAGGGCATTCAGTCTCTTTCCTAGGTTGGTTTTGAACCTACAGTCATTAGGGGACTATGTTTTCACTCTTAAAACTAGGCTATTTTTATTTATGTTAGTTAGAACCAAAGGATAAACTAAGGAATGATACTCAAATATGCTTGAGGTAATCACATAATGTCAATATGAGGGTTAATTGTCAGGCTTCAAATGATGTCCAAAGCCCATATATGTCCGTATGTATAGGACCACGATCAATCAAAGGGAGTTTGAGTTCTTGCCCTTACATCGATATTCAATATGCTTATCGTGAGTCATAAAAGTATCATTTAATAGTTTACAGTTTGATTTTATGGACATAATGATCCACAATCTAGTTAGGTTCTCACCCATTCATTTAATCTGATAAGGATAAATGGATGGCATCTCATAGGTTTCATCATCAAGGGATGTTGTTATTTGTTAATTCGCATAGACTATTCAAGCTGAGGTACATGATTCTCATCATTCCTCGTGCTTCAAGCTCACATGAAGTAGATGAGAATCACGTGGTCCTAAGTGTAAATTTTCTATGAAAACTGACATTACAACATCATTCGATGATAGATACTAGAAGGGTCATGTCATTTATAAGTATCAAGTCAAACGAATCACGTTAGGACAAGTATAACATGCATAGCTTAGCAAAATCCTAGCGGATGTTACTACTGGTTTACCTATATAAACTGAGTCAGGGTAAAAGGCTAAGGGTTCCTTTAGTGAGAATGCCCCCATATGACTAAGGTTATAGACTAAAAGTTATATAATTTTACAATTAAGTTTTGAATGCTCAATTTGTAACAATTAAGTTCTACAAGTGTTTAAAAATTTAACCGTTAGTCCTATTCATTAATTTTAACAGATTGAGCATATGGGGCATTAATTTTATAATTCCACAAGTGTCAAGAGGGGGGGTGAATTGGCTTTTTAAGCTAAGTGAGTAAATTTCGTTTTACATTTAAGAGCAAATAAAAATAAAGTAAGAGCTCAATTAAATAAGGATAAGAACAAGAAAAACACCAAGGATTTATTGAGGTTCAACCCTCAAAGCCTACTCCTCTCCTCAACCACTTGTTAAGATTTTTAATCCACTATCAATCTATTTTAAGGTGTAAATTAGACCTTTACAAGCTTAAACCAAAGCTACCTAGGGCTCACATTCAAACCTAAGTGTTTTCACAAGTCTCATACTCTAATCTAAGTGTTTTCAATGGCTCACACTCTAACCCATTTGCTAAGAACAATCATTTTAGCTTACAAGTGAATAAAACCCTAACCTAACTTACTCAATCTCACTATTGAGCTTTTGAATAATGGTTTTAAACACTCACTAACCCACACTCAAGAATACTATTGAGATATATTACAATAATTAAAGATGAAAAACTTGAGTAGTTGAAGAGTAAATTCAAGATTGAATGCTTAAAGATAGCTTTAAAAATATTTGCTCAACTTCCTTCTTTTTTCCAGCTCTGTTCTTAATGGTATTTAAACCCTTTAGAGAAAAAGAGTTGTTAGAGAAGTATTAAATGCAAAAAGACTCGTTTGAACCATTAAATAAAAAGGCCTCTGCACGCTTGTCATGACTCATGACAAATCATCATCACTCATGACAATTAGGTGCTAAGATGAAATTCAAAATCGTGTATTTTCATGACTAGTGAACTAGTGATGACACTTGTCATGAAACTTTCTGTCAGTTTTTTTATTTGGTCGTCATCACTCATAACATATTTTTTCATCACTCATGAAAAGTCTTATGTATTCTTGAATTTTTTGCGACTTGAATTTTTATAATTTTGCTTGAAAATTTTTTCCAATGATTAGGATTAGCTTGAGATATATAGTAATGATCAATAACTTGTGCAACACTAGAGGCATATTGAAGACAAAGAAAACTTAATGTAACTTGTTCGTAGACAACATGGTAGTCGAGCTCAATGTGTTTTATGTGAACATGAAACACAGGGTTATGTGATAAATAAATAGCCCCTATATTACCATAGTGTAATGTTTCTTAAGGAACGAGACAATGAAGTTCTTTAAGAAGACCCTTGAGCTAATCAATTCGGAGGTGGCATTAACAATTTCCTTGTATTTACTCTTAATGGATGATTGGGCAATTATAGGTTATTTCTTTGTCAACCAAGATATCAAGGAAGTGCTAAGATAAATTTCATAACTAGACATAGATCGACGATCATCAAGGTTACCTCCTCAGTCACTATCAACGTAACAATGTAAGGCAGTGGTGGTAGAGCAAGATTAGTATAAACTATGATGTTTAGTGCCTTAAAGATAGCACAACAAGCACTTAAGAGCTTTCCAATGGATGTTGATGGGGTTGTACATGAATTGACACATTTTAGTGACACTATAAGCGATATCCAATTTTATGATAGTGGCATATTAAAGTGCACCTATAATTTGTTTGTAGACTTCACCATTGGCTAATGGAGTGCCAATATTCTTGGAAAGCTTAGATGAAGGGGTCATTAGTGTGGCACATGGCTTTGAATATACCATCCCATAATGTTATAACAAGTCAGATATGCAGTGATGTTGAGTAATAAAAGTGCCGAATTTGTTATAAGTCATCTCAATGCCAAGAAAGTAGTGTAATTTGCTAAGATCATGGATAGGAAACTCCCTTTGTAATGACTGAATTATATGTTAAAAAAGTGAAGCACTAAAACCTATGAGAACAATTTCATCAATATACATTAAGAGGAAGACAATGTTAGAATCATGGTGAAGAATAAAAAGTGAAGTATCCGCCTTAGAAGAGAAAATGAAGTGAATGAAGAAATTTTGTGAGACGGGCAAACCAGGCACATAAGGCTTATTTCAAACCATAGATTGCATGATTCAGTTTACATATATGATTAGGGTAGGCAGGATTAACATACCCTTGTGGTTGAGCCATATATAAATCTTCATTAACATTACCATGTAAGAAGGCATTGGAAACATCTAATTGTTTCATTAGCCATTTGTTCATGGTAGTAAGAGCAAAGAGAACTCGAATGATGGAGGCTTTAATAACTGGATTATAAGTCTCTTTGTAATCCACACCAAAAATTTGAGTGAGCCCCTTGGCTACCAGTCAAGCTTTGTACTATTTAATATCACCTGTTGTTGTTTATTTGATGCAATAAAGCCATTTATTTGCAATGAGATTGCCATCTAGTGGTTTGGGAACTAGTGTCCATGTGTTAGTAGTACAAAATGGTTGCATCTCTTGATCCATGGCCTACTACCACTCTTTGTATCTATTAGCAATCTTAAAGGAAGGTGGTTCATGTTAAAGGTAGTTTAGTGTTTTGGTGGTAGAGAGTGCAATAAGGGTTTGGCATTTATGAGATGGGCGAGGTCTGAGTTACATTAGGTGTGTGCGTGGTAAGGGCTGATTTGTTATCAGTGAAGAAGGGAAGTGTGGAGGGTCATAGGAGGTTAAATCAATAATAAGGTTAAGGCCAGATGGGTCAGGCTAATTGGGTAATGTGCATTGACGAGTTATAAGGGAAGGGGATGTAAATAGTGAATAAGGTGATGGATGAGTGTGATTTGGTATTTGGGGGGTATGGGTAGGAGATAAGTAGGGTATAGGATGAGGTAATGTCATTGGGGAAGGGATTAGGTTTATTGAGTTTACTCGATGATAAGTAGGGGAAAAAGGGATATGGGTGGGGTCAAATAAGGTTGATAAGTTGTTAGGTGAGAGTTGGTGAGGTATTTGAGGTGAATTAGACTTGTTGAAATTAAGAATAAGAGAGAGTGATGTACCTGTTGTGGGGACAGAAGCATGGATCATGAGCCAAGGAGCATGCACAGTGGGAGAGTTGGCAACAGTAAGAGGAAGATTTTTAAATGGAAAACACTTTTCATCAAATTTGACATGTCTCACTACATAAATTTTATCCTTTGTGATGTCCAAACAATCAAAGCCAACATGATTATAGGCATGATCTAAGTAAACACATTAAGCACTATGAAAAGAAAATTTGGCTTTATTAAAAGGGCGTAGGTAAAGATAAATTGCACATCCAAAAATTTTGGTGTCAACATACTTAGGCATTTTTTTAAATAATTTTTGAAAAGGGGAACAATTTTTCAAAACTGGTGTGGGCATAGAATTAATGGAATTAACACAGTGCGAAAAGCAAAGGACCAAAATTGAAATGGTACATTAGCATGAGACAAGAGTGTTAAACCAGTGTCAATAATATGGCAAAAAATTTTACGTTCAAATAAACTATTTTGTTCATGTATGTATGGACAGGCAATGTGGTGTATTATTCCATTTTTATTAAAATATTAATGTAATTTTTGTAATTCTCCCCCTCAATCTAAATGAAAAGCCTAAATTTGAGAATGAAATTATGTATGGACATAGGCTTCAAAATTAAGAAATGTGGAATAAACATCACTTTTATTTTTAAGAAAATAAATCCAATAAAAACAAGTAAAATCATTAATGAAAACTACAAAATATCGATATCCATGAAAAGATAAAATTGGGGAAGGTCCCTAAACAACTGAATGAATAATTTGAAAGGGCAAAGTTGATGTATGTTCAACCGCAGCAAAAGGTAACTTAGCAAATTTGCCAAGAATACAAGAAGAACAAATTGAATTATTAAACGAACTAACTAGCAATTTATTGTCTTTGATAATTTTGGACACTGTCTAGTGATGTGGGTGACCTAAGCAAGCATGCCAATTGGTGAATAAAGTGGATTCAATATGAAGGGCTTGTTTGTAAGGTTCTTTAGGCATCACATACAATCAATTATTGCTCTGGCCGCACAATAGGATGTCCTTCATGTCCTGATCCTTAATATAAAAATGGTTAGGCCAAAACTCAACAAAACAGTGATTGTCTATTGTAAATTTATTGATGAAAAGTAAAGATTTTATAATTTATGGTACATGAAGCACGTTTTTAAGAATAAGATTTTTATTAAAAGACAAAGAGTGACAATAAGATGTACCAATATTTTCAATGGGAAGTGTTTGTCCATTACCAACCATTATGTGATTTAAACCACCATACGGAATAGGATTTGAAATCATCTAAGAATCAGCAGTCATGTGGTGTGTGGCTCTAGTGTCAAGGTGCCATGGATGATTAGATAGTGTTGGTGCATAAGAAACCATTAGTGGAGAGTAGTACGGTACAGGACAAGAATGATGTGCAAGATGAGCTTGCATGGATGGCACAGAAGGATGATTTCATACCTTCGATGGCATCTATCAGCTGTGTGATTACAATTCCCACACATTTAACAAGGATCGTGAGGACAGTAAGGTTTATTAAAGGGATGGGAGTTGTTGTCATGACCAGTGTTAAGTGAAGAAAAATTTATGCATTGATGCTACATGGAAGGTGTTGAATGGGCAGCCATATGAGCTTAATGGGATGGTTGTTCATGCAAGTTTTTAATAAGTATTTCATGAGCTACAAAATGGCCATGAAGTTCTTGGAAAGTGAAAAGGTCAGGCCTTTGATTTAAGGCAGTGATGATGCTATAATAATCAGATCCAAGATTCTGGTAGATAATAACATTGAATTTAACATTAGAAAGAGGTCTTCCAACTATAGATAATTCATCTGACAATAATTTGGCCTTTTGAAGGTGTAATATCCCGTGTTTTTAAAATATTTTAATACTGTACCGGGATATGCAGTGTTAATAAATTTTGTATATATATTACGATGTTTTCAGGAGTTGATATGCATTTAAAATTTATTTTAATTATTGTGTCTTATTTACAGTGCTTTACGTAAAATTTTCCCGAGACTTGCATTTTTGGGGAAATTTTCATGTAAATATTTTATTATTAATTATTTTAAATATATTTTCGGACTTGCATGAACTCATGCATATTTTTAAATTACTAAATAAAGCCTATGTGTGTGTATATTTATTTAATTAGGGTTTAATATATTACCCTAATATTTTATTATTTGTTTATTAATTTATTATTATTTAATTATTTTATTTATTATTTAATTATTAAAATAAAGTGTGTGGATGTAAATTTTTCTAAATATTTTATTAAATTATTATATTTTTATTATTATTTATTTTTCTTTTTCTTTTTTTTTCTTTTCTTTCTTTTTTTTTTCTTTCTTTTTCTTTTCTTTCTTTTTTTTCTTTTTCTTCTTCTTCTTCATTCCCTCCCGTGCGCCCGACCACCCCTCACCACCGTCTGTCACGTCGATCACCTACCGTCGGTGTGCCTCCCGGCTTGCCACCGTCGTTCCCAGCCATCCCCCGCCGCCAGCAGCTTCCTTCTCCGGCGTCGGTGAGCTAGTTTTCCATTTTTTGGCTGAAATCTTCTCCTCGCCGTTTCTTTCGATTTTGGCCACCATTTTCGACACCGTCGGTCTCTTTCTTCTCCTTGAGCTCCGGTGAGTGTGATTCTAGCTTTGGTTTGAGCTAAAATGGTCTAGATTTGCTTAGTTTTGAATTTTTCTAATTCGGCCATATTAGGGTTTTTGATTTTTTTTGAGCTTTGAATTGATTGATTCATAAAAACTCCCTTCACAAATATTGTTCCTAGTAGCTTAATCTACATGTATGAATTTTTGTGGAATTTTTGGAGATTTTTTGGATTTTTGGGTATTTTTGAATATTTAATATTATTTTCTAATTTTCGGAAATTAATTATTTAAATTATGAAATTGGGGTTTATGGTTAAATTAGGTGTTTAAATGAATTATACGAATTTATTTGGAATTTTTATGTATTTATTTTGAATTATTGAAGTTTATGTAAATTTGAAAAATTAGGTTAAATGTGTTTTTAATTGAATTTAATTGGTTAATTGAGTTTAATTATTAATATTATTGATAAATATATTGAGAAAATTAATTTTGGATAGTTGTATAATTTTTGGTGAATTTTTGAAGTAATTATAGTATATTTATATATATAGGGGTATTTTGGTAATTTTATAAAAATTGGTTAAAAATGTAATTTAATTGGTTTTAATAGTTATTTAAGGTATAAAAATGATTTCTACAAATTATTTAGTATTTTTAACTAATTAAAACTATTTTTCGTGAATTATTTTCAATTATATATATAATATACGGTTTTCCAAATAAAATGAGTTTTTATCGATTTTTACTGTGTTTAAAGGTTAATTATGTAATTTCTGCGTATAAAATGTATTTCTATGATATAAGGATATTTTTGGTATTTTCAGAATTATTTTGTGATTGTGGATCCCGGTCGGTGGACTATAGTTTGGAGTCCGACCGTGGGATTTTGATTGTGCTTTGTGTAGTTTTTTGAAGTGTATTTCTTTGCAGGGTCGGCTCTACTCTTTTGAGTAGAGAGATGTCCGTTTTACAGGGGAGGTTCTGTCAGACTTTCGATAGAATTCTCGTAAAACGTGATATCCAATCGAACCCTGATATAGATTCTGTGTTTAATACTCTAGATCGAATTCTAGGATTTCTGTTAGGTTTATTCTGATGTCGGTTACTTATTGCTTGTTTAGTTGCGCCGAGACCGAGGGCTAGTGGACCAGGCCCGTCGGACCCGTCTCGTGGAGCGCACTAATTTGTGAGTTACTATACTATATATATATGCTTTAGGATGCATGATTTAGAAATATATGTTTTATTTTGATTAAAATGTATAAATAATGTGATTTGTATTTTAGTATAATTTTGATATATTTTTGGTATATAATAAATTATATACATGTTTTGTTAATAAATTATATTTAAAATGTTTTTTAAATATATTTCTAGCTTAATTTATGATTTAATTGTATTCATTTGACGTATATATACTCGAAATATACCTGGTTTACTTTTGGTATATTTCCACAATATATATGGTTTATGTTATTTTATTTAAATTTATGCATCATTTATTTGTGAATGAATGTTTTATATTTATTAATGAAGGATATCAATGGAACGTGCTACCTAGTGGGCAGCACTAGGACCAAGTACATACCGGTACGCCTATAGTATTTAGGCTATATTACTAACCATTTGTGGATATTGATTGGATATTATTTAATTGATGTGTGAGATATGGTTTGGAGGTGTGATTGCTGGAGCTCGGTTGACTAAGTGTCTCGGGGCCAATCACACTGGCAGTCAGACTGCTGGAGCTCGGTTGACTTAGTGTCTCGGGGTCAGTCTACTGTCTAAATGGATTAAGTGGATATATTTGGAATAAGTGAGCCTGTATGGCTAGAGTGTTGTTTAACACTATTTTCTGAGGTTGCGATATTCTAGGGTTCTATGTGATCCTTCATAAAAGATGATTTCCAATACAAATATATAAAAATGATTTTTCTGCATCTGTGTGAATTTGCATGTATATATTTACATATTACATATATATTGTTGACTGTATGCATTATCACTTAGTGTGTATGTATATATATTATAGTAATTCACTCAGTGAGGTCTGACTCCCCTCCGTTGATAATTTTTCAGGAGAGTCAACATCTTCAGACCTCAGTAGCAGGCCTGTACGTCGGATTTCTTTCGCCCCGGCTTCTTTGTGTAAATTATTTACTTGAGTCTTATTTTTATATAATCTAGATACTGCAGTAGTTGTAAATTAATTATGGGATTTCATGTATTTTATTTAAAGAGATGTATTATATTGAAACTGGATTTGTACTGAAAGATTTTATATCTATGCGATGAGATGAGATTTGATTTAAATCCAGTGATGAAAATGTTATTATTATATTTATGATTTTTATTTTCGCTGCATATTATATGATTATTGTTATTATTGCATGATTTATTTTATTTTTAGGCTTGCTACGGGTTCCGGATTCGAAAGAATTCCTGTTCCCTAGCGCCGGTCATGGCCCCTGTTTTGGGTCGTGACAGAAGGTATTAAGAAACTGTCTCTATTAAATCATTTTTCTTTAATTCTTGCAATTCAATATGAATTTTCAATTGTTGATTTTGAGAAACCAAACCAAAAGCACTCTTAAGTGCTTTCCATGTAGAAAAAGAAGTGGTCATTCTTATGACATAAGGGAATACTTCTTCAGACAATACTGAAAAATCCAAAAGAGCAATAGTTGGTCTTTTTGAAACCATTCAACATATTCAGGATTTGGATTGATAGTGGTAAAATTATTTGATGGAGGTAATGTAGAAGGAGGTGGGATTATGGATCCATCAATGAATCCTATTAGTATGTGATAATTGAGGAGAGGTTGGAATTAGGTATTCCAAGTGCAAGACCCAATTTCGGGATGATAAAGTATGGATGTGACAGAGGACTTCAATAATGAAAATATTATAAATAAGTTTTCAATACTTGAATTTTAAAACCTCAATAGTCTGAAGGTATTCTTCAACGAAAGGTTTAACATTTTTCAAAGACTGAATTGTAATACTTTTTAAGGACCTAATTGAAAATTTTAAATTCTTTCAATGGTCTTTTTATAATTAAATGCTTAAAAAATATTACAGATCGGAAATCTATAATTCCGGTCGAATCATAGAATTTCGACCAAAATTGTAAAATTTCTATCAAAATTGTATTATTCCAATTGGGTCTCGCACTATTTTTTTAATTTTTAATTTTTTAATATATTTCCTAAGTTTTGATTGGTTAAAAATTTTCTAAAATTTATTTTTAAGATTTTTAGGAAATAAAGTCCTTTTAAAATTGAAATTCTAAAGTACGTAGGATTAGGGTTTTTTTGGCTCTTTTCCTATATAAGGATGGTTTAGGCTCTTAAAAGGGGCTCTCTTTGGACTATCTCTATATTTTTGCTTAAAAAAAAGCTATCTTTTTGCTTAAAAAAAAAAGTTCTCTCCATATTTTTCTTTAGATTTTCTTTATTTTTGGAGCAAGAGCAATAGACTTTTGAAGAGGAGGACATCAAGTTTTGAAGTACCATTAAAAGCAACAGTGATTAATAACAATTTGAGGAGCTAATCAATACTGCTTCCATTCAATCATCCCTTCTTCTACCCTTTTCTTTTATTTATATTCGATTATTTAGTTTGATTTTAATTTTTTTTATTTTTATTTTTATTTTTATTTTATTTAAGCTCTAATCATTATTTATTTTGCTTTTGTATTCACAATTATGGTGGGAGTAACCTAAGCTACAGAGTAGCATGTGATTGAACAAGAACAAAATTCATAAAGATCTATGGAATGTCATAGATTAAATTTTGTATTTGAATGTAGTTTTTTAAAGTTTTATTTATTTATTTGCTATTATTTTGTTGCTTATTTTATTTTGTATTTGTTGGGTTGTATTAGTTTTTATTCCTATTTGCAGTAGATCATTGTAATGGCTCCAATAGTGGAACTAATGGAATTTGATGTGTGTATGTTTGTGTCTTTTTTTGTTTTAATTTAATCGGTTAGTAAAATGAGGATTTTCATTAGGTAATTAATTAAATTTAATGGTTATAGAAATCCTTAGGTTTTTTTAATTAAATTAGAGTTAAGTTGGTAAAATTGTTTTTGCTTGATTAATTATTTTATTTTATTATTTATGGTCACTTTAATTAAATTAGAGTTTTAGCATAAGTTAAATTAATTGTTTATCATTTATTTGTTTAGCTTTATATTTATTATTATTATTGAGTGTGTTAATTTGTGTTTATGTGTTTTGGGTCCTAGGCCCATATTAGGTTTTAACCCATTTAAATTTAGGTTTTTATAGATTTAATTAATTAAAATACATTTTAGATCCATAATTAATTAGATTTAAGGTAGAGATAACTTAGGGTTATTTAATTAATTAGACATAAATCCACCTAATTTAATTTAATTAATTAAACTTAGCCCATTTAATTTAAACGTTTTTCATAATTTATAGATTTAAAATAATCTCATTATTAAAAACATGTAGAATTACTCCTATTAATTTAAATACTTCATAATTTTTAAATTTAGGCCAATTTTTAGAATTAAAATAAATAGACTTAGGTTCACTCAATTAAAATTAAATAGGAATTAGGTTTATTAGTTTTTAACTCACTTGTAAATTAAAACATGTAGATTTAACCCGATCAATTAAAATTAATGTAGATTATACTAACTTAGGGATTGTGATGAATGCATTGTTTACTTGTATATTTCATGACTAGTTTACCTTTGAATTAATTGTTAAAATAAGGGTTTATATGAAATTGCATATAAATAAAATATACGATAATAATTTATAGAGTACTTTAAAAAGAATACAAGACTAAAAAAAGTTGGTATTCCGTATCCAAAATCTCCTTATTATGTTGCTAGCTTTTTTAAAAAAAAATCAAATATCACATTTTTCAATTTATCCCAATTATTATCCTGAATGATAATTTTTTATTTTCACATCATATTTTTATGACAATAGTTAGTATTATCTCTAAAATCCTAAGCTGCGATGTTAAATGCATGCTAAACCTGTCTACACCAAGTGAGGTAATTTCTTGGTGTTAGTTTAATGGACAGAGTATGGCTTGATGTAAAAGATATGGTGGGTATAGAAGAAGTAGTGGGTATTATTTGTCCTGGTGAGCTCTGACACCATGAAAGTAATTGAGAGGAAAAGTATCTTTTTGTACATATCAAAACGAATGTGTACAGAGGTATATAAAGTGGGTACACGACGTTGTACATAAAGGACAACCAATAGTAACAATAACGTTAATCAATACTAACAGTATACAAACAAATATAACAGCCTGGAATGAGTGAATAACAAATACGTCCTTATCAAATTCATCACAAATTTAATGTTTTAATGTATTGTAAGCCACTCATTTAAACGATATGTAGTCCATGTGGATCTCTTCTTATATGAGTAGAAAACATAAAAATGAATTCAATCTCATTCGATAACAGTTGAAAACAAAATTAAATTAAATTAAATTAATTCTCATTGATCAGTCCAACGTAAGACAAAATAATTAAGCTAGAAATGAGAAAGAGGTTGGAGAAGGAGTACTAACAAAATTATAACTTTTTAGATTTATTGTTTACTTTTCTTCCACTGATATTGAAGTGATTTCTTATTATTTAAAGAAGAATATAGATGAAGTTGATAAGCATGTTAAGGTTGCTCTTAAGGTTGAGATTTACAGACGCATGAACATTAATATTTATTTAGTGTTTCCTTTTCATCTATATATTTTATCCACTTTAGTTTTATTTTTTATTATTCTCATTTTTATTTTCCAAAATAAAGAAAACAAGATTTCTTGAATTCGAAAGTTATCTTTTAAAAGTTTACTTAATTTTTAATTTTTTGAGGATAATTCTTTTTTACAATAAAGAGTGTGCTTTTGATTTGTTTGAAAAGAAAAAAAAAAGCATTATATCGGAATTTGAAAACATATATTCAAATAAAGCCACTAAGAAATATTGATTAAAATGAAATTTTGATAATTATTTTGGAATATATTGACTGACTTTAAGTTCCATTGTCATTTTCTTGGCCATCTTGTTTATTGTGGATATTGAGCAATTTGTGGAAGTTGCTTTTCAATTCATGATTTATAATTAGAATGTTAAATCAATTAAATTTTAATATTTAATTAAAATAATAAAAGATTCTTATGTGTATTAAACTATTGTATTAATTTGTTGGATGTTTCACATATATGTTAAGTGTTTTATACTTTATTAATAAAAATAAAATATCTATTTTTATATTGTACATTAAACTGTTTAATGTAATTGTCTGAATGTAACAATTGTGTAAATAAAAATTTTTTAAAATTAAAATCTAATATCACATAAATAATATTTGAATCAATTGTTATTATTTTCACTCTCTAACTATATGGGCCTAGAAAATCATTATCAAATTTCTCCTAAAAAATTATGGGAAGCAGATAGAATATGAATGTTGCTTCCATACGTGTGAGCATAATCCGTCCCACAAAACCAGATGTAGGCAGCTGCGAAATTAGCAGAAGCCAAGCTCGCCATTTCACTCACGCATCTTCCACGTTCTCTACATGCACTCTCCAAAACCTCATATAAATACCCAATTATCATGTTCACCTCTCCTCCATCAACCACCATATTATAAGCTCTATTACAATGGCGAAGCTCATATCGACAGTAGCTCTTATCAGTGTTCTCATGATCGTCAACGCCAATGCATCTTTTGCCTACAGAACCATCATCACCACCGTTGAGGTCGACAAAACCAACCCAAAGGAGAGTTCAGATGAATGCTTCAAAGAAATTGAGCAGCAGGGGGTGCATTCCTGCTTGCAGTACGTAAGCCAACCTGATCCAATGAGACCAATAGTGGGAAACGTTCTGAACATGCCCGGACGAAAAAACCAGCAGGCCGAGAAGATGATGCAGCTCCTGGAGAAATGCTGCGACGAAGCAAGGCAAGTGAGAGATGACTGTCAATGCAAGACATACGACTACATAATCACCGAATTTCAGCGTGGTCCAGGTCAAAAAGCAGACATCCGGAGTGTGATTCTAACAACTTATGAAATGGTATTATACTGCCGTATTCCCGTGGAGTGCAGTTAAATCCGATCACTGGTCCTCTAACTTGATGCGGGCATGCTGGCGGGACCCCCCAATCTCAATGTACGAGCGAGTAAATGAAATAAAAACTACTTCCCTACTTACACAATGCATGATCATGAATCATGATTGTGTGAGCTCTCTGTGTTTCTGTTTGTGTAAAAGTAAGATATTGAGCTATAAAAATAATCAAATTGTTGTGAAATAAAGATTAAATTACTTATTTTGTTATAGAACTAAACTTGAATTTAGTAATATTTAACTAGAAGAAAAATATTTTATAGTGGAATGATTTTTAGAGAATTTAGAAAGAGTTTGGAGAAAATTTAGAGAACTATAATATTGAAAGAATTTGGAGAGTAATCTATCTTTTCTTCTTCTTAATCTTAACATTCTCATTAATGAATTTCAATCCCTTTATATAGAGATTTTCTTTTCACTATTTGAGAATTATTCTCTCACAAGCAATATATTGTTCATTCACAAGCAATATATTGTTCATTCACATTCATAATACTCCCCCTTGAATAACAATATTTTGCAACTGCCTCGTTAAAACCTTGCTAAATAAAACCCAGTGGGAAAAACTTTAGCTTAAGGAAAAAGAGTACAGTGCATGATATTCTCCCCCTCAAGTTGATATGTATAATCTTCCTTCACATAGTATGTAGATGTCGCATTCCAATATCGTGAACATGCTTTCTAAAGATTGTAGTTGGAAGTGCCTTTGTGAAAAGATCAGCTGAATTTTGGCTAGACTGAATATACTTGATATCTATATGATTGTCTTTTATTAGCTCTTGAGTGTATGAAAAGAATCTTGGAGGTATATGTTTGGTTCTATCACTTTTGATATATCCTTCCCTTAACTGTGCAATGCATGCTGCATTATCTTCATATAAAATTGTTGGACTTTTGTTGACTGGAAAACCACAAGATTCTTCAATATGATGTGTCATTGATCTAAGCCACACACACTCTCTACTTGCTTCATGTAGTGCAATAATTTCATAATGATTTAAGGAAGTAGTGACAAGCGTTTGTTTCTGGGAACGCCAAGAAATTGCAGTTCCATTATTTGTGAACACATAGCCTGTTTGAGATTTCGCTTTATGAGGATCAGATAAATGCCCTGCATCTGCATAACCAATCAATTCTTGTTTTGAATTGTTAGAATAAAATAAACCCAAATCAACATTTCCTCGAAGGTATCGAAGTATATGTTTGACCCCTTTCCAATGCCTTTTTATTGGAGCTGAACTGAACCTTGCTAATAAATTGACTGCAAAAGAAATGTCAGGTCTAGTACAATTAGCAAGATACATTAGAGCTCCAATGGCACTGAGATATGGAAATTCAAGATCAAGAATTTCTTCATTTTTTTCACAGGGTCGAAATGGATCAGTCTCAATATTGAGTGATCTAACGACCATTGGAGTACTTAAAGGATTTGCTTTATCCATATTAAAGCGTTTCAAGATCTTTTCTGTGTAATTTGATTGATGCACGAATATCTCATTGTGCATTTGCTCAATCTGTAAACCAAGGCAATACTTGATTTTTCCAAGATCTTTCATTTCAAATTCTTCCTTTAAGTATACTGTTGCTTCATGGATCTCATTTTCTGTTCCAATGATATTCAAATCATCAACATATACAGCTATAATCACAAATCCGGATATTGTTTTCTTAATAAAAATGCATGGGCAAATAATATTACTCACATATCCTTTATTAATCAAATAATCGCTTAAACGATTATACCACATGCGCCCAGACTGTTTTAACCCATACAAAGATCTTTGGAGCTTGATTGAATACATTTCTTTGGGTTTTGTACTTAATGCTTCAGGCATTTTAAATCCTTTAGGGATTTTCATATAAATGTCACTATCAAGTGATCCATACAAATAAGCAGTCACAACATCCATAAGACGCATTTCTAATTTCTTAGAAACTACTAGGCTAATCAGATACCTGAACGTAATTGCATCCATAACAGGAGAATACGTTTCATCATAATCAATTCCTGACCTTTGTGAAAAACCTTGAGCTACAAGTCTAGCTTTGTACCTTATTATTTCATTTTTCTCATTTCTCTTTCGTACAAAGACCCACTTGTATCCTACAGGTTTCACATTTTTAGGCATAGGAATAATTGGCCCAAAAACATTTCGTTTGTTTAGTGAGTCCAATTCAGCCTGCATAGCATCTTTCCATTTTATCCAATCATGCCTATTTTGACATTCCATGACTGATTTTGGTTCAGGATCATCTTTGTCATTTATGATTTCACATGCAACAGTATATGACAATGTTTCATGACTTTCTTTATTTTCTATTTCTTCAGGGATATTTTCCTCGCTATCAATATGATTATCTACTCCCTTTCTCTTTCGAGGATTTTTATCCTTAGAACCAATTGGTCTTCCACGCTTCTGGCGTGTTTTAAACTCATGAGTGTCTTTATTCTCAGATTTTATTTCTGGAATTTCAATACGAGCAGGAGCATTGGTTGCTGGTATATATGATTTAGTCACTCTTTTTGTATCAGTAAATGCATCTGGCAATTGATTTGCAATTGCTTGTAAGTGCACAATCTTTTGCACTTCTAATTCACATTGTTTTGTGTGAGGATCCAGATGCAATAATGATGGTTCATTCCATGAAATATCCCTTTTCACTTCTTTCTCCCCTTTTCCTAATGTTGGGAAAACAACCTCATTAAATTGGCAATCAGCAAAACGTGCTGTAAAAATATCACCAGTTAAAGGTTCAAGATATCTAATAATCGAGGGTGTTTCAAACCCAACATAAATTCCCAATCTTCGTTAAGGACCCATTTTTGTGCGCTGAGGTGGCGCAATGGGTACATATACTGCACAACCAAAAATTTTAAGATGGGAAATATTTGGCTCTTGACCAAATGCCAATTGTAGTGGGGAGTATTTATGATATGCACTAGGTCTGATGCGAATTAATGAAGCAGCATGTAGGATTGCATGACCCCAAACTGAAATGGGAAGCTTTGTTCTCATTATTAATGGTCTAGCAATAAACTGAAGTCGTTTAATCAATGATTCAGCTAAACCATTTTGAGTATGTACATGGGCAACAGGATGCTCAACAATGATCCCAGTAGACATACAATAATCATTGAATGCTTGAGATGTAAATTCACCAGCATTATCAAGTCTTACCCTCTTGATTGTATAATCAGGGAATTGTGCTCGTAATTTAATAATTTCAGTAAGCAACCTTGCAAATGCAACATTACGAGTTGACAATAGACAAACATGTGACCATCTACTAGATGCATCAATTAATACCATAAAATATCTGAATGGTCCACATGGTGGGTGAATTGGCCCACATATATCACCTTGAATTCTTTCAAGAAACATAGGTGATTCATTTTGAATTTTAGATGGTGAAGGTCTCAAGATTAATTTTCCAAGAGAACAAGCTGTACATGGCATTTCATTTGATTGAGGAATTCTTTGCCCCTTCAAGGGATGCCCATGTGAATTCTCAATTATCCTTCGCATCATTACTGATCCAGGATGACCTAATCTGTCATGCCATAAATTTATTATTGAAGGATCATAAGATTTTTCTTTTACTGCCATATTTGATTCAATTACATGTATATGCATGTAATGCAATCCAGTAGGGAGTTTTGGCAGTCTTTCCAATACTTGCATTTTTCCTGATTCATAGGAAACTATATTTAAATATTTGTTACCATTTATAGTAATAGATTGGGTATCACACCCATTTCGATATATGTCATCAAAACTCAACAAATTTCTTGTTGATTTTGGTGAAAACAAAGCTTCATCAATTATAAACTTTATTCCATTTGGTAACATAAATTTAGCTTTGCCAATTCCTTCAATCAGATCTACAGGACCTGATATTATTTTTACAACTGCCTTTGTGGGCTTTATTTCAGAGAAATAATCTCTATTTTTCAAGATAGTATGTGTAGTACCACTATCTGGTATGCAGAGATCTCCAATATTGTCTTTATGTTGAGTACAATCCATATTAAACTTCAAAATAGATAAACACAAAATTAATCAATTAAGGTAAAAACATAAAATAATTGTAAAGTAGGACATTTTATTTAATTTAAAAATAACATACATAACAATAACACATTCTTCAGAATCAAATAAGTAATAACAATATACTTAAAATTATAGATGTCTCAATTTCCATTGTCAGTAAAATCATCAGTAAAATCAGAAACATCTAAATGAGTTGTATCATTAACATGAGTATGATGCTCATTGAAGTTTATTTCCTTTTCTTTGCCTTTCAATGATGCCTTATAAAGTTGGCAAAGATGTGGTGGTGTTCGACAAATTCGTGACCAGTGTCCTTTACTACCACATCTGAAACACACAGTTTCAGACTTATATTGAGGCCTTTCTTGAACACCACTGATGACTGATTTTAACTTCTTTTGAGGTTGAGTCTGAGTTTGTTGTGGAGTATTATTATATTTATTTCCACGACCATGGCCAAAGAATTGACCTCTTCCACGTCCACGACTTCTACCTCTCCCACGTCCATGGCTATTGTAATTTTTATATGTGGAATAATTTGTAGCATTTGCTTCTGGAAATGCTATTGAGCCAGTGGGACGGGATTGATGATTTTTCATCAAGAGTTCATTATTTTTCTCAGCTACCAGTAGGCATGAAATTAGTTCAGAATATTTTTTAAATCTCTGCATCCTGTATTGTTGTTGCAGTGTAACATTTGATGCATGAAATGTGGAGTAAGTTTTCTCCAGCATATCCTCATCTGTGACTGTCTGTCCACAGAATTTTAATTGTGATACTATTCTGAACATTGCAGAATTATAATCACTCACTTTTTTGAAATCTTGAAAGCATAAAGCTCTCCATTCATCAGTGACTACTGGTAGTATTACATCTCTTTGATGATCATATCTGTCTTTTAGATCCTTCCAAAGAACACTTGGATCTTTGACAGTCAAATATTCACATTTTAATCCTTCATCAAGATGACGACGGAGAAAAATTATAGACTTGGCTTTATCTTGCAATGAGGTGTTATTATTTTCTTTTATGGTATCAATTAACCCCATTGATTGAAGATGCATCTCTACATCTAGAATCCAAGACATATAATTTTTTCCCGTGATGTCAAGAGCAACGAACTCAAGCTTTGCTAGATTTGTCATTATGATAACTAATAAAAAAAAATATAACTCAATTAGAATTCATAAATTTGATGGCTACTAAAAAAAATCAAACATGATCAGAATTTACTAATTAATTATATCATGAATGAATATTGCAAGAAATAATAGTGGTACAAAAAATGATACAATAATACTTAAAATTATATCAAATAGAAAATCATCTTCCATATTAATTATTCCTAAAACTATTATAATAGTCATGATCAAAACACAAATATAAATATACCAAATCATATTTACAATTTAGAGTAAAGAGAGAAAGAGAAAATGTATGAATTTGTGTGAATGAATAACATTTATAGCTCATCTATTTATAATGAAAAATATAGCCGTTTATTGCCGTTTATTACCGTTATATTACCGTTGGTAATAAAAATATAGCCGTTAGAAATTTTTTTTTTTTTTTTAATATAATATATTGAGAAATAAATTATATAAAGTAAAATCAATAAATAATGTTGATATGATTATTTATAGCAAGTGAGTTAACATAACGATATGTATAAATATGGGGCAAAACCGTCCATTAATATAAAATGGGGTATAGCCTTCCATTAACATAAATAATAAAAAAATAAACGTGCATAAATATAAATTGGTAGGAGGCATAGCCATCCATAAGGTTAGAACCATTTCTAGCAATATTTGCATCAATGGTGTAGTTAGTAAAACAAAATAAAAATAACAATTAATATAAAGTTAGATTGAAGAAATAAATATAAATATATAAATTAGTAGGAGGCATAGCCATCCATGATAATATATAATCAACTAATATATTCATAAATATTAAATATTAAGAAATATGTACCTTATTGTTTTGATCGAGAGCTCCTCGTGCTGATAACGTGTTGTGAAATAAAGATTAAATTACTTATTTTGTTATAGAACTAAACTTGAATTTAGTAATATTTAACTAGAAGAAAAATATTTTATAGTGGAATGATTTTTAGAGAATTTAGAAAGAGTTTGGAGAGAATTTAGAGAACTATAATATTGAAAGAATTTGGAGAGTAATCTATCTTTTCTTCTTCTTAATCTTAACATTCTCATTAATGAATTTCAATCCCTTTATATAGAGATTTTCTTTTCACTATTTGAGAACTATTCTCTCACAAGCAATATATTGTTCATTCACAAGCAATATATTGTTCATTCACATTCATAATACAAATAAATTTATTTTTATTTTTTTTTTTTTTAGCTATTGATTGCACAAAATTTAAATTTAGAGAATTTAAAAGATAAAAGACAGACAGAAGCACAAGTTGCAATTGCATTACACGATAAGTTATTGCTTTATTTTAAATTCAACAAAGGGAAATTCATCCATGAAAATTTTAATATTTTTAATTAAAATTTTGAATTCAGAATTTTGTGCATAAAAATAAGCTCCGAGAGGTATTTATCTTTTTATGAAGTTTAATATTATTAGTCGGAGTTTTTATCGAAAATAATTATAATAAAAAAAAATTCAACAAAATTCTTTGAAGGAATATGTTCAACTAGTTCCAAAAGCTAATTGAATTTGCATATTCACTTATTACATTCCACCGTATATTACATTCCACCATGTATATTTTTTTGGCCAAATACATTCCACCATATATTAAGTTCTTCTTTATTGTAAATATTTATTTAATTACAAACACTGACATATATATTAATTATAAGTATATATGCTATTTTATCTATCACTCTTTATTTTTTTTTTAAAAAATACAAGAATCGTAACAATTTGGAATTAATTATGATTATGATTAAGTTAAGATGTTCGGTTTTTTTAAAAAAAAAAAAAAAAAGATGTTTGTAAATATAGGAAATGTAGATGGTTTTATAAATAATTTTAAACTATATATAATTTCAGTTGATGTTGATGTATACATTCGAAGTAAAAATAAATATCAGCAACTTTTCTCTAATATTGTTTAAATGCGCTTATCTTGTAAAAAGCATATTATCATATAAATACAATAAATTGTTAATATTAATAATATATGCAAAATATGAATTATATTTTGAGAATTACTATAAGAAATTAATATTGACATAAAAATATTTTTATTAAAATGTTCATATATTTATTGATGATAAAATTAAACAGTAAATATGAAAAAATAAAAAACAATAATACAATTATAAAATATAAAATATAAAATTTAACATGATAATTGTAAGAGTAATGTTATTCTTTTCAGTTTCTTTTTTCTCCTTTTTTTTTTTTTTGGGACTCATTTTCTTTTTGTTATGTCTAGTACGGGTAGTCATTCAAGTAATTTTTGCTGGTGAAAGAAAGATTTAGGATCTTGCACATTTGGCTTTGGGCGTTGGGTATCCTACTAATTCTTGGACAAGGTAATCTTTATCTAATATTTATTTATACATGCCGGTAAGTGGGGGACGACATAGCGGCCGGCGAAATGACAAAACTTTTTGGACAATTACTATATTGCTTCCGATGTTTTTTGAAATTTTTAATTTTTTTAATAATTAATTAAAATGATGAAATTTAAAATCTAAAATAAAATGAATAAATTCGTCATGTTTTGATTTGAACACTAATTAATTTTTTATGTAATTAAAAAAAATTAAAAAACAAAATATAAAATATTTTTATTTGCAACCAACTATTCATATTGCGAGCGGTAACACTAATATGTATATATTGCTTTTACCTATCTCACAAAAAGAAAGTTGCTTTTTCTTATTAATGTAGAGTGTAATTTACCAACGTGACTTTGGCATCTGACTCATCATGTGTCCTGAATTTCAGTTGGCTTGCTCTCTATTGTTACCATGGTTTTGGTTGTGCTTGTGTTGCATAATTCATGGGCTGCAGTAGTTTCATGATTATATTGATGGATGAGAGCTTGAGGACTCAATTTGCTCTTGAAGGTATGCAGTTGTTATTCTCTCTCTAGTTCTTTAAGCGACACCAGAACCTGAGTAGTTGAATTATTTGAAAAAAGCACGTTTGAGAATGAGCCATATTAGGATTATATATATGTGATAATCAAGCCAGTTGCTAAGATTTTGAACCACATGAAGTATCATGTAACTCTCACATGTTATAGCTGGAGGACTTATTACTCACTGAGGCACCTTATTTGTGGGGATTTCTCGCCCCAACTTCAGAGGTCCCTTCAGTGGGTCTGGCTGCTGTGACTAATCCTTATCCCTGCAATTGGTTTTCCTATTCAACCTTCCCCATATTCATTTTGCAAATGTTTGTAGCATGTTTAAGATTCTTGTTTCAGCTGCTACTAATACATGGAAACACTTAATGAGTTGATTTGCATCGAAAGACCCTTGAAACTATCTTCATAAGTGTGGTAGATTGAGCATATAAATCGGGTATTTGTAATTATGCTTTTTCATATTTTCTGGTTGATTTGCAATAACTTAGCTTCTTATGACTGTTGAATCATCGTCTGTTATGAAATTATCTTTTTTCCAATCTTGTCTGCTACTTGTAAATAGGACTAGTGGACTTCCTTCTGAATATATCTGTGTACCATGTTGTAATTCTAACTTATAAATTCTCTTCCTTTCTACATTCAAAATGACAAAATCAATTTCAAGTTTTCATTGCTAGGGCCACTTCTTTATTTTATTAAAATGTTGGCTTATTGTCTGGTAATGTTTGTAAAAGTATTTACCTTCTTTTAGTTTAGCTATTGGCAGATATTGACAATCTGTTGTCTTTCCAGTTTTTCCCAGAAACCAGTTGCTCATTGCAGTGCTGGAGCAGTTCTGTTCGATGATTATATTTCTAACATACGTATACGCATGGCATCTGGAAATTGTTATTGTTAATCCTACTGCATAAAAACAAATACAAAAACAAGACTAATTAATAAAAATTCAGAAGAATTGATTCTGAATTCCAAGAAAAATATATCAGTATGACAATAGAAAACTTTTACAAGCACTTACAGCTCAGTTAATATGGTCATCTTAGGGCAACTCCAACAGGATTTGCGTTGGATTTTGATGTGGAATATTCATTAGTTATATAAAAGAATATGCAGAGAACATTTATTTTGGTGTGAAAGTTGGTGTTATGAGTTGAAGATCAAATTATTGTAGATACACAAAATAGCACAAAACTTGCACTAAATTTGTGTTTTGAGCTGGAGATGAACTTAGTGAGAGTACAGTGAAATTGTTGGCATTAAGATAATTATATTTAATGAAGAAAAACAGAGAAGAGTTTTGATAACTACAAAATAATTCTTAAATGTGAAGTCTGAAGAACTAACAGATTCACCAAATTAGTCAAGTTCTGAAGAGAGACAGTTTTACAAGACATATTGTTCTGAATGCCAACCAAATAATTTATGATTTAAGATAACTGTTGACAGTTTCAAGGCATGCAAAGAAATGTATGAGCAAAACTTAGCAATGTAAATAATAATTCTAAGCTTACGTTTAAATAATGATTAAACGAGAGGGGAAGCAATGGGAGATCCAATGCCATGCCATGTAACTCACTATGACAGCGATGAACAGAGGAAATCACTATGATAGCAACGTCTGGGCAATAAGCTAGTTTATGAATAAAACAATACTCCAAGTAGTCTGCTTATTTTGCATTTGGAGCACATTAAATCACCCTATAAGAAATTGACTCCACAAATCCTGTATAAATTTATAATAACAAAAATTCAATAAAAAAATCAAAGGAGAGATTGGTTCTCACCATATGCATGGATATCAGAATTCCACAATTTACTCCAATCCTTTTCTTCTATGCCCATTTTTGTATTTATTCATAAAACATTTATAATGAAGCCGTTTACAACCAAACAAAAAATTAATCAAAACATTAACCCTAAAAATTTTAAAAAAAAATACAACAAACCAGAAAGACCCAAATTGAAGGGGAAAAAAAAGAACTGAAGGCTCGCCTTGAATTTTTGATCCCGCAATTATGGATGTGCTTTAAAAGAAACCAATGTCACCATATTTGACTTGAACTAATTGGAGAACAGTAAACAATATGTTACACTTTTCACCTTTCAAGAGACATGTTGACTGTCTCAGTTCTAGGCAACTTCAGGGGATCTTGTAGCTCTGGATTGATTGGGAACATATAGCACTGTGCATATTGTGCCATCAACTGGTCCACAAGAACCAGGGCTACCATAGCTTCTACCATAGGCACAGCTGCAAGAGCATAAATGAGTAATAAGCACATACAGCCAATAATTGTTTGCTCAATACAATTTTTTTTTATCGGAATACAATTTAATATTAGTGATGATCATAAGCAAACAAAAGTTCTTTGAAAGAATTTCACAACAATTTGTAATGCAGTAGGTTTTCATTATTGCCTTTGCCACACACTCCTCAGCATATAGGAATAAAGGATGACACTAAAAGCTCCAGAAAGAGACCGAGTTAATGAGAGAAAATTGATTGATAGTTGAATGTACCTCGGGGGACAACACAAGGATCATGGCGACCACGAGCAATTAGCTCTGTCTCCTGCTTTTCTCTAGTCACTGTATGTTGCTTCTTCTGCATAAACAAAAATACAATTAACTATGTTGTGACAAGAAAAATCCAACAAGTGGAGTAAGGTCAGCCTGTAAAGGGGGAGGATGGATTCGAGTTCAAGAATTGCTCATCAAAAGAGCCATGTAGTCTGACACAGTAGACATGCACAAGGCAGATAGACAAGGTCCATGATTGCTAAGTACTAATATTTAATCCTGAGAGAAACGTCTTTAGCTAGAGTTGAGAAAAAAAGGACAGCAAATTCAACAAAAAAACCTTCAATTCACTATATAGATCATAACATAGTACACCATACACCAGAACATCACAACAGAAAAAAAGATCTCTGCAAGAAATATGCAGAGGAGGAGTAAGTTCTTATGGATACATACATATGCATGCACTTTAGTTTACAAGCATACTCAAAGAGAGATAGGAAAATGGAAGGAATGTAAAAATAAAACTTACTCCTATTGTAGATGTCGGCTTAAAAGCTATTCTCATGTATATAGTTTCACCATTGGATATTCCTCCCTGCTCAACAATACAAGACATCCCCAATAAATCACAGTGCTAACTAGCAACATAGTGCTGATTAACCCTAACTAAGAAAACAAACCTGAAACAAAAATAAAACAATAAAAAATCACACACCTGTATACCACCGGAACGATTTGTTCTAGTCCTGATTTTTCCATGTTCATCCATGTAAAACTCATCATTATGTTCGCTGCCAGTCAAAAAAGTGCCTGAAAGGATTTTCATTGACTCAAATTAAAATCCACATCTTCCAATCCAGTTAAAAAGAAATATGTCACAGATGATAGCATTTTAAGGTATCAAGCATTGGTCATTACCAAGCCTGAAAATTACTCATAAAAAAAAAAATGCATTTCTGAGCGTCCAAGATCTTAACCTGCAAACCCACTGCCAAATTCAAAACCCTTTGTTGCAGGTAGTGACATGACAGCTTTAGCCAGCTCAGCTTCAAGTTTGTCAAAAACTGGTGACCCAAGCCCCTGCCATACAATTGCAGAATTTAATCTTGAGTAATGCTTGATGAAAATTCTTACAGAACAGGTCACTGTTTTAACTTTGAGAGATCAAGAAACTGCAGGGTCGATGCAGCAACCTCATGTGAAGACACTCATGTGCCCACAGCAAGAGATTAGTGCAGGTAACAAACCACCCAAAAAATGAAAATGTGAAATCACTCATGAAGTGCCACATACAACTGCAAATGCACATAACAGAAACAGACAGTTAAGACTTACACGTGGGACATTCCTCACAATGCACGTGACAACACCACCAACAGAATCTCCTCTAACACGGACTGCATCAATGGCTGCAATCATCTTCTCTGCGTATTCCGGATCTGGACACCTGACGATATTGCTCTCAATCTGTTATAATTTTCATGCATAATCAGAAAATGGCATTCATAAGTAAAGAGCCACTTAATACCAATCTGAGTCAGAAATACCAATCTCGTAATAAATATTTTTTAGGGATGACCCACTATTATTAATTAAAAAAAAAAAAGCCACTTTTTAAGTAAAAGAAGTTATACCTGATCAAGTGTCACAGACTCGCGATCAACCCGATCCTCTGGAAGCACAACTTTGTGAACTTGAGAGACATATGCAAGAATCTGAAGACAAGACAGTAGCCAATTAAAATCACGTAATGTTCAATAATTGCAGCAGATATAATACTCTCAAAGGTGAATTTACCTTCCAATAAAATAGATAATGGCCGTGACAAAAGACAACAATCTAATGCAGTCTGAATACTTTTTCCATCCAGTAAATGGATAGAAATAATGTAACTTGTGTAACAACAGGAGTGAGAAGTTGAAATTATTATTACTAGAATGTATAATGTTGAGAATTGTTCTATAAATCATTTGTGTAATGGGAATGGGTGAAAATGTTTAGTTTTGAGCAATGAAATAGAAATGTACTTCTACTAAACCATGTGGCTTCTACACATATCACATAATTCTTGCAAGCACAGGGCTATATATGCATGAATATATAACAGAACTATTATGAGTTATATAATATTCAACAATTTGATCAAAAGTGGCATATAAAAAGGTTTAATTACAGATTAGTTGGCACGTTTCATTCTACCTTATCCGAAAGAAAGACTCTTATTCCTGACAATGCTCTTGCTGTATAATCTACTCTACACAACTATTATACCCATGCTTCAGAGACAGAGTATTGAATGCAATGTACATTTACAAAAAAACGCCAACACTAAACAAACTAATAGATCCGAACAAACTAATAGATCCCCACAATTTTGTAAAATTCAATTCAAAAAGAGCATGCATGAGGTTAAGAAAGTAGAAATAAAACCCTGTAGGTAAAAAGGACTATTAGTTTATGTCCTCATCATCATTAATATATCCAAAAAATAAATGAAAATGACATGGACTGCACCTGCATAAGTTATGCAAATAACATACCTCAGTTCCTGAAAATTGCTTGAGAATTTTCTTTGCAATAGCTCCTGGTGCAACTCTTCCGATAGTCTCTCTAGCTGAAGATCTTCCCCCACCCTTCATTTAGAAATAGGAGTTAGTCTATATAAATCTGTTAATGCCCAATAATGTCATTTCTATTATAATATTATGATGTAAGACATTACTTGCACTGATCTGACACCATACTTCATGTCATAGGTTGCATCAGCATGAGAAGGCCTATAAGCTATTGACATTTCACTGTAATCCTGAGAAATCAATTATAACAGTTACACTTTCAAATAACACGAGAAATAGTAAGGATAACATCAATTGGCTACCAAGTGTGTTATAACAAAATCATATAATCATAATCTCAAATGACTGTGTTAATCCCCTAGGACAACCTTCTCAAATGAGTAAATATAAGCATACTTCTTTAAAAATGTTACTCATTTGACTGGGTTTATCCCCAAAGGCATACTGCCCACTTATGGGTGTAAATTAATTCCCTGTAATAAATCCATTATGCTAATGAAATCACCAGCACAAGAACAACAATATTTTAATATGTGCATGTGTGTGTATATCCAAGAAAGATTGTCAAAAAGAACTAATTATACAGAATTGTATTAAAATGGTAAAGAAAATACTAGGCAATCATTTTATATACAAGGTCCAGTTATAAATAACTGCACCATTGCTGACCTCTTAAAATATGTCTGGTCAATGGGGGTAAGACCCAATTAATCATTATGATTTTTCACTAGTAAAAAATGGCATGCTAAATCTATTCAAAACCAAAATTTTCATATCCGGACTTAAGTTTCCACCATCAAACCCAATATAATATAAGCCTCTGTCTAGAAACTCACATGTCCTCTCTGGTCAGTATTTGGTACAAACACATGTATAGGTGTTCCAGTAGTCAGTCCTGCAGTTACCATAGCATGCATCAGTCCATTGACAAAAAAGCATCAATCTCTGAACCTAAAAGAATATTACAAAATAAAAAAGATAAAGACCAACTATGCTAACGAAAACTAACCTTCAGAGACACCTGAAGATATTCTGCATGTGTCAGTCTCTTTTCTGGGTGTGGTAATTCGACTTTGGCCTGGCCTCCTGCATAACTCAAACTATTATTTCTTAAAGAAAATAGGCATAAAAAAAAAAAGAGAAAATAATTGGCAATCATATACGATGACACATAACAGATACATTGTATTTCTAAATGCATTCTTTTGACAACCAGAGTTTTTATACGACACAACAAACTTTCTGATGCAAAGTGCATGGGTGCCTCTACACCATGCTGTCAAATTACCTTCTATCAAGATCCACTTGCAAATCAGCTTCTGAGAGAGGGATCCGAGGTGGGCAACCGTCAACTATACAACCAACACCACCTCCATGAGACTCTCCAAAAGTTGTAACACGAAAGTGGGTGCCAAATGTACTCCCTGCTGCATGAATTTCTGTTGTGAAGAAGTAAAAAGGTCAAAATATAGTCTTGATTTTTTTTTTTTCAAATTCAGAAAACCCATAGTCTTATGGTATAAACTATAAATTTTCAGCAAAAAACTATGGTAAGAAAAAATCATGTTCCTAGTCCTTTTCAATACCATATAATCAGATTGACATCCAACTTGTCAAAACACAAATATTAGGTTGCTTAATCTTGAGCTTAAAGGAAAATGAAGAGAGGACACATGCTTTTAAAGGAAAACTGCCAACTCTAATCAGCAGATAGCACTGCCATCAATTTTAGAAAATATTACAGGTATGCAAGAAATTGAATAAACAAAACTCCCACCTCATTGGCTGCATAACACATGGAAGAAAGACATCATCTTCAGTCCCTATATCTCTAAAGAAGTGCATAAATAGACACATAACTACATTATGTTTTCAATCGAGGTTAAACTGTTTACATTCTATCTGTAAAGACAGGCACACCTCTCGAAATCTAATGTAATTTCTCTTATGACGTAAGAAATCTCGTCATAATCAAGATAACCATGATAGATTCCCTAAAAAACCAATATAATTTTGATTATAAAAAAAAAAAAAAAAAAAAAAAAAACCTCTCTTAATGTATTTCTGCTTCCATGATTATGAGAAGTTCAATGACATTACTATAATGTTCTTGAATAAACATTCAACAAGTTGGCATTAAAAAGGCTACTACTTGGTGAATTTGATTTCAATAATTAAGCTAGAAAATAATTAATCCATCCAATTCACTTGCTTCAGCTACAATTTGACTAAAACATAATACATATAGAAAAAGAAAATATAAGAACTCACGGAGCTTTTTGGGTGCTCGAGGACGAAAGGAGATCTGGACGGTGGATATGGAGAGCTTTCTGTAATCAGAGCTGTTGATTCTGGAAGCACCAAGAAAAGGCTTGGATGCAATAGTAGAAGAAGAAGAAGCCATTGAAGTAGTAACGATCAAAAGAAACAAAAACACCCAGAAAGCGAATGATACGAAAGATTTGATTTTTGTAGGTTGGGTTGGATTGGTGGTAGTGGCGATTGCTGGGGAGGGGTTTTCTTTGGTTTATGGTGGTGGGTGGTGATGGACTGGTATCTGGTGGTGTCAATGGTGTTAAAGAGCGGTAAGCCACCTACCCTCTTTTTGGGTTGGTTAGGTAATGAAAAGGATTACATTTGCAGCTTGGATTCAAGTAAGTTGATTTTGAGGATTTTGATTGTTTTTGTAATTATTATAATTTCAGGCATTATAATTATAATAATTTGTTGAAGTTTTAGTGTAAAATATTTTTCCAAAATTAGTACAGTTCTTGCAAAGTTAATTACTAGAAAAATGTAATATAATTAAAACTTTATTTAATGAAAAACTCAGTTTTATCATTAAAAGAATTAAAGTTTAGAGCTATTAGTCAATAGGATATCTTTCTGAAACTATAGAAATTAAAATTTTTTAAAGTTTATTATTTGTTTCTTTCGTTTGAGTTTTTCTTTAATACATATATGTGTATTATGTAAATACAAAAAAAATTATTAAATCAATTTTTATTTAATTATAACTATATATATATATATATATATATATATATATATATATATATATATAATTAAATAAGAATTAATTTAACAATTCTTATTAAATTTGTTCAAATACAAATATGTATACAGTAGTAAAAGCTTTTTCCTAAATAAAATGTTTAAAATTGGATTAAAATTATTTTAATATATTTTTATTTTTTGTTAATTTATAAAATTAATTTATATTTTTCTTGAAAAGAAGAATATTATTTTACCAAGTCTTTCTTCAGTAGTTATATGTATATTTATATATATAAGATTAAAAATTGTTAAATTAATTCTTATTTAATTATAAATATTGATATATATATATATATATATATATATAAATTAACCAATACTTATAAATAAAAAAGAAATAAAATTAATAAATTTTAATTGTATTTATATAAATACACATATGTATATCATAATAGTAATCTATATACTAAATTATTTTATTTTTCATGTCTTATATACCAATTTTATAATGACGTCTATTATTTTGATCACCTATCACAATTGGCTAAATACTCTTTTTCACCTCTGAACTTCAATTATACCTCTCAACTTTTAAATTTATCTATCATGCATTTCAATTTTTATTTTATACATATATCATCCATAATTTAAAACGTTAGAATGCATGTACATAACATGCGTTGACGTGTTAAATATTATGCCAACATGATGCTCTTTTTCGCCCATAAACTTTACTATTTTAATCTATTACACCTCTCAACTTTCAAAAAATTACTTATTGCACATTTTAATTTTTATTTTGTATTTATATCACTCATAGTGTTATAGTAACAGACACTCCTGAAATTATTTAATTTTAAATGCTTGTGTTTAATAGAAAATTGAAATATTAAATTATAGGTAATATAGGTACAAAATAAAAATTAAAATATACAATAAATAAATTTAAAAGTTAAAAGATACAATAAATTAAAAGATTAAAATTCAGGGGTGAAAATGAGCATTTGGCCTATCACAATTCCAATAACTTTAAGAAACCATATACTGTATTTGTTGTTGTCACCTATCACAGTTCAAAAGTAATTAATATATAAGATTTTCAATGCGACGGATTTTGAATTTCAAAGTTTGAATCATAACTCATAAGTTATCAATAAGATGCATCTCCATTTTTCGTCCATAACTAGTTCTTAATAGCCTAGACTAAAATGGGTACCTTATCATCCTCTTATAGGGTCAAAATATTTGAATAAAAGCTGAAATTAAATTCCCCTCTCCCCTTCTCTTACTCCTTGAAATAAAACTCGTTGTAGTAAAAAAAAAAAATATATATATATATATATATAGTTCTCAATAACAACCTTTTTTCCTAGTCAGATTAATATATTTTTTGCAGACAAAAAAAAGACATATCATTAGATGTCAACAATAAAGATTTTTGATAAAATTGATCTTAAATAATTAAGATAATATGAAAAAATAAAATGTTGTATATATATATATACATATAATTTAGTAAGGGACATACTGATTTTTTCATGATTCCATATATAATAATTATATAAATATTCTTATTTATTACCCATATGTATATATACAAACAGAACTAAAAACCGTTAGATGTTAGATTAATTTTTACTTTTTGAAAGGATTACTGTTTTTATTAATAATATAAATCATTGCTTAATACATCAAAGATGAAAACAAAGAGGATAGGCCATCCGCTCATTATAGTCAGACTAAGAACCTAGGGCTCAGGCAAGCTTATGAGCCATTTGATTTGCTGACCATTTGACAAAAGAAACCCAGCTTTTTTTTTTTACTTTTTTTTTTTAACCACCAATTTTGAAAGGAGCGGATATGGAGATAAAAAGAGAGAGGGATCTGAATTCTATTTTTTTTTTTTTAAGATGTCACTTTTAAAAATTGATCTCATTATTTAAACTTATGAATTCATCTCTATTACCATCAAATCAAGTAGTGGGATTAACATTCACAATCTATAATTTTTAATAGCCGTACCAGAAGATAATAGATCATATTGCTAACCGTTTGATAAAAGAAACACTTATTGTTATTCGTTATTAATTTGTAATTTTTAATAACCGTGTCAACAGAAAATAAGAAATATATTAAGATTCAATTTTGAAACGTAGTTTAAGGGAGAAAAATGAAACCAAACCCCATTTTATCTAACCTTTTACATCTACGTTGCATTTGAGAAAATCACTTCGGGGCATCTTCCATTTATCCGAGATAACTAGAGCTGCCAATGGAACTTCCTTCCATTGTGAGAACTCCTCTGTAACATAGGAAATTACAACAGTTGGAGATTTTGTACTATTGTTCCATTCCCATATAATTTCTGTTTTTCCATAGTCCCCATTTAACATTACCCCTGCTGCAATTTGATCCCTATTACAAGTTCTAAAAAGTCCTGCAAAAAAAGGATTGAACGATACCTCCTATAAAATTGACACAGGCTTCAAGCCAACATCTTCTAGGAAACTGACAAGTAAGGAAAACATGGGGAATGGTTTCAATAACTCTTCTTTGGATGAGATGGTAAAAGGACGACATTAGAGCACGCTCTCAACAAGACGTCTTTTACCTTGAAGGGAACTTATGATCAAGGCCTTTGTCCGGCTTAAGATTTCTCAGGGCACTAGATAATTTTTTTTAAAGATATTTAATTATTAATTTAATTATCTTTAAAATAAAACAAATTATAAAAATAATTTAGTATTAATATATAATAAATTTTTGTGAAACTTTTTTATTGAAAATCAAAAGATAGGAAAATTGAATGTTAAAAAATTATCGAATAAATAATTTGTCTAAAAATTTGAAAAACAAGGAGATTCAATTAAGAAAAAAAAACAGAGAGAAAAAATTTAAATATATAGTATTTGTATTTTTACAAAATTAATTAAGAACTTTTTCTTTAAATTAATGAATATAATTTATAAAATCATGTTAAAAATACATTTTCTATTAAAAGTGTCTATTTATTATGTCATTTATACTTTCATTTTTTATCACTATTAAATTAAATTTATTTCACATATTTAATAATAGTTAATTGTAAAATAAGATTTATTATATGATTTACAAATTATAACTATTTGTAAAAATTGTTGTAAAAATTGCAACAATTTTTATATGATGCAATTTTCATTAATTTTTTATAATATAAGTTTTAACTCTAACGGTTCGACCTATGATAAAATAAATTCTAAAAGTTTTTTTAATTATTTCAGTGCTTCATGAATTAAAATATTAATAAAATGCAATTAAATTCAGTGACATTTTTTATTGTCAATATTTATGGATGATATAAGTAAATTTAAATATATTTATTAATTATTTGAATTTTAAAATATTGAAATTGTAAAATTTGTACTTGCTTTTTTTTTAAAAAAAAAAATCTTTCCCTTATTAATTGTATATGTTTTTCTATGAATTACATATATTTTTACTAGATATTATAAATCTTACATACACTAGTATATATTTTTTGATAAATTGTTATTATTGTCAAACAATAATTAAAATTAAATCTATTATTAAGATAATAATTAATATAAAAATAAAAATTTGATATGTAAATTTTTTCTAAAATTATTTATATATTTTCATAAATTAAACCCATGCCCTTTTGTGCCAGGAACTGAGAAGGTTTCAGTGTTTCACCAAACTTAGTCAATGCTCGCCGCTCACGTTCCCATCTCTTTGCTATCACAACAATATTTTTCAATTAATAAGGGATTTTGACCCAAACACATTTTAAATTAATAAAAAATAATCTATTACCACTTAACTTGATGATAATAAATGTTAAACACATTTATGATTCGACCCTTACAAGCGATGCTCCTAAAAAAAATATGTATATAAAGTTATCTCTTTAAAATTAACTCAATTCAATCACGGTTTTAATCTCATTTAATGATCTATAAAAAAAATTAAAAATAATAAAATAAAAAAGGACATACTAGATATGGAACAAGGGATTTAAAACAAGAAGGTTCACATCTCACACCTAACTTTCACCCCTTTTTTTTTTTCTTTTGTACCTTTGCATTGACAGGATAGACATTGACTTCTAAACTTCCTCCTTGTTTTTCAACATTTTCGAAAGTTATAAAAATATCATTTAGATGTCTAAATAGTTATATTTCAACTTATAAAAATACCATTTAAATACCTTAAATAATACTAAAAAATGTTAATAATTTTTGTAATTAAGTTGAAATGTTTTAATAATCGGGACTCTTACTACCGTACAAATCTATATAAATAAAATTAAAATTATTAAATTAATATTTATTTAATTATAACTATTAATTATTATTATATATCAATACTCATAATATATATCTATAAAAATTAATAAATAATCTGACGATTTTAATTTTATTTTTATAGATACATACATTTATATTAAAAAAAAACCCTTAACAGTTTGTAAATTAAGAAATTAAACTGGCCAAAAGTTGGGTACCCTATTAATAAAATTCAAGTTAAAGCATTTACAAGTCAAGTGTTCAATACTTACTTTCCCGCTCTACTTAAAAACAAAATTAAGAAATTAAACTGATAAAAAACATTAAATTTAAGGACATGGACATATGTTAAGCCAAAACTAATCCAACTGCTGTGATATTATCACTAGAATTGCTCAGCTTATTACTCACAAGCTGCAAATTGAAAAACTTGGCTCAATCCCAGAATTGATTAGATTATACCAAACCAGTTTAGCAATATCACAATCCCTCAAAACATCAAGAGTGAGATGTCTTCATCATCTTCCATCCCTTCAACACCAGCCATAAAAGAGTAGGAATCCTCTAAGGGCCTCCCAAACTCCAAACTATCTGTCCACATTGAATCCAATTTGTTTTCATGATTTCAGAACTATACCAAACCTGTTTAGAACAAATAAATTCTTTTATGCAATATGGGCATATACCCAGATAGGTACCCCAAGTCTGGGGTGATACAACACACTTGCTAAGTAGCTAATAATTCACAGTGCTAACCTTCTGGCCAGAACTATCACAAAATTGATCCAGCTTCTTTCTAATATACACATGCCTCACAGCATTTCACAGAGGTTTCCATTTATGACAATAATAATAATAATAAAAAAAATGTTTCCACAATCATAATTGATACAGGGGTATTACAACTTCACAGTAAAAAAAAAAAAAAAGTACACAATTAATGGGAAACAATGTATATACAAATAAAATCCTAGTATCTAAGTAGGAAACAAATGTGGACACCAAGGGCTGATATGGCCTCCCTATAAATCAGACCTAAAGAATATTCTGATTTGTTATCAGAATTTTTATAATTTATTTATGGAAAAAAAAAAACCTATATTTCCCCACTTCTATTATGGATAAAGTGTAGTTTGGTGTGTGATAATGTGACTCCAAGGGGTAAGAATACAACACTTCTTTTTCTATTATTTTACAATGTTCATTCTGATCCTATTGAAATTCTATCACTGCCTTAGCTGGTGCACGTGTTTTCAGTAACATTTCATTGTACTCTTCTTCAGGGTTTGATAGAGCAACAATAGCCCCTCCTGCTCCTATAGAAGCTTCACCCTCATGTATTACAATCGTTCTTATCACAATATTCAGATCAAATGCCTGATTATATGAAAAATATCCAATGGAACCTGAGTATATGCCCCGGGAACAGGTTTCGATGGAATCAAGAAGCTCCATAGACCTCAACTTTGGCGCACCTGTCATTGAACCACCAGGAAATGCCGCCCTGACACAGTCGACTGCAGTTAAATTTGACCTCTTTTTTCCTCGAATAGTGCTCACCATGGTATGCACAGTTGCGTATGATTCCACGTCCATAAGGTCTGGCACGTGAACTGAGCCAGGTTTGCAAACACGGCCAAGATCATTCCTCAAGAGATCAACAATCATCAGATTTTCAGCCTGATCCTTTTCACTGTTAAGGAGAAGAGAGGGTGTCAGCTCAAACAGTGAGCGTGGGACTCAAAATGCAGGATGTAGCATAATTTAACTGCCAATTTTGTCTCTATATAGATTGCATTAGACAGAGTTCTAAGTTTTGAGATGCAGGGTTTCTAAGTTTTGAGATGCAGGGTTTCTAAACTTAGATACAGGGTTTCTAAGTTTTGAGATGCAGGGCACAAATTTACCACTTTCTATCAGTGGACATACAAAAGCAGAAGATAGGCTGCCAGCAATTCTGGCAACCAGCCATATTCTGATAACATGAAGCAAGAGATCGCGATGCCCAGTTATAAAGCAAAGGCAACTCTTTTATATTTGAACAGCATTTCACCATTTAAGCAGAGAGAGAAGAGATTCATATTACCTGTACTGCAATTGTAATTTAAGCTGTTCATCTGCTTCTGGTGTTGCGCCACGAGCTATAGTGCCCTTAATGGGCTTTGCTTCCAAAATACCATTTTTGTCCAAGCGTAGGAACCTCTCTGGTGAAGAACAACAGATGCACAGATTGTCATTTGAAAAGTTAAGCCAGGCAGCATATGGTGCTGGATTGCTCTCTCTAAGGTGAAGGTAAAGTCCAAGAGAATCAATCTCTCCAACTCTTTTTCTCATCTGAGTAGTTAGACACAACTCATAGCTTTCTCCATTTTTGATATATTCCAGACACTTGTGCACATCATAAATATACTGCTCTCTAGATTTTTCAGCAAGAAAGCCTGCTTTGAATGGGAAAAATGGTGTGGATTGTGAAGTCTGCAGCTTTAGCTTTCTTTCAGAAGATGTTTCCAAGTGGAGGAGCTTCTGTTCGACATCATCTAACCACTGGGTATTGATTTCATTTCCTTCTTGTACAGACAATATATAAACATCATCATAACAATGATCAATGACTACAAAACTGTCAGCAAAGAAAAAACAGGCATCCGGAGTCATGGACTTGTGGCGGTTAGATAACATGCCACATTCAACTTTAAGGTTGTACCTGAATAAAAATAAAAAACAAATTAATGTCAGACTCCATAGGATTGTGCATGGCGTCAAAAATCAACTTCACAAAAAATTTAAACTCAAGTTGGATTAAAATTGGACAATCCATTTTCTCCTTCCATGCAAGTTGTCATGACTGAAAAAAAACGATAGATAGGTATCTTTTCTTCAGCAGAAAAATACCTCCTTTTTTTTTTTTGTTATTAAACACAATTTCTAATTTTGTATAACAGCCAAGTAAAAGACACCAATTCACAATGAACAATTATCAAATGCTATAACAGAGGAATATATTTAAGTAATTCTTAGATAACCATCAGAAGCAAAACACATCCACATAACATTAGAAACTGGAGAGTTAAAGAGCAATACATCATTTTACATGTCAAATATTAATTAAGATGACAAAAAAGAACGAACATATGAAGAAAGCATGAATCAATTGTCAGATTAGTCGAAATAGAATTGCAATGATGCAAACTATCATATATATTCTGGTTGTCAATTAAATGAAATAAACACCAGGAATTGTAGCACCAGTTAAAATGTGAGCCTAATGGTTTAAAGCCAAACAGACTCATTCATCAAACAAACAAGATTGAATCTGTACATTGGAAATAAACTTACCCAATGTAACCAATATATCCACCATAAAAGTCAAATGGCAGCCCTTCAAAATCCTTTTCATCATAATGAAATGATAGGAGTTCCTACAAAAAATTAACAAGTTAAAATGAAACTGGACCCAAATGAACAGAAAAAGCTTTTTTTTGTTGCTAACCACAAGTACAGCAATATGTATCATATAGGTCAATGATCATCCACATAAATTATATGCTTTGTTTACAAATTTACAGTTGGTATTTAATGAAGCACTAGGAGACATATCCTAACAGCATACAGATTTCAAAATTGTAGTGAAAATATGAGCGGTTCATCATTCCTGTCCATACACCCTTACCCAACATGCACACACGTACAAGTCAACCTAGTGGGGGGTAAGAAATTCAATGATTGACAATACAGCAAGATGAAGAAAAATGACTCCACAACACCAACACAATAATTCACAAGTCATTGTCAGTCATAAGGAAACACTGCCTAAGTGGTTGACTTAGCAGTGTAATATCATATAAGGTCACTCTTTACAGAAGGACATTAGATTTCCATATGACTGATTCTCAGAGAACCAGGAAAAATAAACAGGTTTAAAATCAGACACCAATTTGTACAATGTACTCACAGCCTCCAACTAGTGGATGCTAGTTGTCATCTTCTAATTTCAATCAAAAGGTATTTATTTTGGTATACTAATTCCTTGTTTATAATAGTACAATTTGTTACTAATAATGCTATTCTTGACTCATGTAGTTAAGAGTATGCATCTTTTGGTCCATCATATCAGCATTGCTCAACATGAAGTGTTCACAAAAAATGACAACAGCATACAATAAGCCCAAAGAAAAGTGCAGTCATTACCTGGTTCAGAAAGTCAAGAAAACCTTTTTCCAGATACATGCTTCTGTTAGAGCCTTGAGCATCTTCAATTGATAAATAGCCTCCAACTTCAAAAGCCATATCACTAAGAAATGAAGTATCACACTTTCAATAATTTTTTTTACAAAATCTTGTAACTTGTCTACAAAAAGAACTCTTATATCTATGGACAACTTAACAATGAAGGTACAAAACAAAAGCATAACATTGGACTCATAATTGAGGGCAGTGATGAAAAGGTTTTAAGAAAGGATAAAAGAATAAAGTCTTATGAAAATAGTTGACAAACAAATTTAAACAAACCTTTGATCTGACAATCTAAATGTCATTTGCTTCCAAAGTGATCCACCTTTGCTCCCCATAAATGAAAAGCGCGCCCTTTTCTAAGTATAAAATTGAATAGATATCAAAATCTAATATAGAAAATGAAAATATATTGAAGCAGATGGAAATAACTATAATATTAAGAAGCAGTAAATAAAACTTATAAAGACCATAGGATATGGTGCTCAAACCATGCTGTAACAGACATTATTGTTCTCCCTCACTTAGGCCTTGCCCGTTTCGATTAATCTAACAACTTTATGCTTTTTTCTGCAAGTCAGATTGGACAACTTCACAAATACCACTCCCCCCATTTTCTCCACCTCCAATGCAAAACTTGGTCTCTTGTTCAGTTCCTTTAACTGACTTTCTATGGCCTTCCAACCAGACATCAGTGGAACCCTGTGACTAGATTTTCCTGAAGATGGATGTGATAGGAAAAAGTGCCATTTCAAAGCCATTTCAAATTATTGCTGACTTAACATGTGGGTTTCAGCATAATAAAGCTTGCATTGTCGTGAGGTTGCTTTTTTGGAATACCAATAAGATGCCTACAGAAAGGCTGTTTTCTTACCTTGCTATCTGGACCTTATCTTCCCTTTATAGTATGAACTCTCATCAAAAGGAGAAGTAAGCATTCCGGTCAAGTACGGTTAAAACTACACATAAATGTTATTGGCACTAGATTTTGTTAAGGGTAGTTCTATACCTAAGCCAATGCCTGCAATACATTTTCACACATACAGTGAATACTATTTATACATGGACATCCTTATTCACACATGCATAAGTCAAAATATAGAAGTCAAGATTCATTGATAATATTACACCTCCACCAAGTATGGCATTTCTCTGTATGCTCCACAAATCATCCTTGCATCATTCCAAAACTCAACTTTACTGACATGCTGAAACCATGGTGTCCAATTATAAAGCCAGAAAAATGTAAAAGAAGTCAATTAAACAAAGGTAGAGCATTTGGTTGATTCTAGTAACCTCCATCATTTACCCACTTTGATTGCAAATATTAATTTCCGAAAGAAAATTTTGGTTAAGGTGGCAAGAGACATGAGTGCAAGACTTCAATGATTTGACACAAAAATATATAAAACAAAGAATTTGGCAACACAACGCATCCTTTGATGGTTATCAAATCACTACTTAAGAAACCACGCTTATTAGGCAGCAAATCTGAAATTTGATTAGCAGATAGTAAAAATCAAGAACACTGAGCATTGCAATTTTATCCTGATAGATAACTGAGCAGGAAAAGGAAAGCTTTAGCACAAAAAAGAAAAACCTTTTCCACTGAGGAACTGTCCAACCAAAATGTATTTTCAGCTTTATTAGCCTCAAACAGTTTGCAAAATATATTTCTGGCTCCACCAACTCGTGCAGCCAATTTGTCAAACTTCCTCCATTTTAACTTTAAATGCTTTACGCCAACACTTGATTCCTGAAAAATCAATAAGCTGGACATATCTACATTGCCCAATAATTGTCCTCTTCTTCTTGAAGTTTCTCCAAATGGTGGTACATCTTCATTGCATTCCAATACCCCCCTTTTAGGAACTCCAAACAGTTGACTAGCACTAGGCACCTGCATGCATGCTAAAAGAAATTTATTGCTCAGAGGAAATTAAAGGCTCATTACATTTTACACATCCAAAAACAGATAGTAGCTAGACATGAGGCATGTCTAGGGACATCAAAGGAATGCCAAACAGAATGGAAGGGAATGGCCAGGACACATCAGGGGGCTGAACCAGTTGTTCTATGCAAACATAGGATGTAGAAGGTAATGGCATGCTACTATGTTCGGTGTATTGTTTGTAACAATTATGCCTTTATATGTTAGACAACAATATGCTAGTAATATTTTCCACAAAATTACATAAGATTCCTATATCTTCTCATACATGGATGTGCCAGCAGAAGCATGGCAGCCAATGCTAACAGGGATATTTGATTTGGTGCAAAAAGACGTATATAATGTTTTAAAAAGAGATGTGCATATACAGGTGCATATAGATAGTTCAGAAGGGATCAATAACAAGTTCACTGAAAAAAGGTCTAAACTGACTTAAAGAGCTTTTAATTTACCAGTATAAAGGGCATTTCTCTCATTCACAAAATTTGACCTCAGCCTCTGCCAATAATCCTGTGTCATCTCTCTAAAATTCTCAAATATTTTCCTCCCATGACAGGTTGCTATACTTTCTGGATGAAACTGAAGGTGAAGGAAGTCAAGGATGTGGTCCACAGAAAAATAAATCAGGGGAAACTAATAACAACACAAAGATGGTGTGACAAACCTGCACACCATAGTGAGGCCTTGTAGAATGCATAATGCCCATAAGAATTTTTTTGCTTTGCACTTCTTCAGGGTGACTAAAATACCAAGAAGCTCCATTATTTAGTTCTGGTGAAAAATCATCAAAAGAAATACTTGGCCTAATCTGACCATCACAAGCATGAGGGATGCGATTAGAATTCTTAGACTCTAGGAAAGAATGTGTGCCAGCAGAAGTTGTCCATGCAATTGGTACAAGTTCCTTTGGCAGTGAATCTGCATCTATAACAAGAGAATGATAGCGAACCACCTGTATTATTCAGAATGTAAATAAGATTTAGTTGCTGTGCTCATAAGCACCACTTGTGTCACAACAATTCCAAGAGACTGCCATAGTAACTAACATTTCCAATCTTGCAAAAAGATGATGACACCATTATACAGAAAGCACACGAGCAAAAATTTCTCACATATGTCCATTTGGTAAAGAAATCTTGTGATCTAGATTTGAGTAATTTAACCTTCAGAATATCAAAAGTTTACATATGTCCAAATCAAGTTGCCTTCCTGTGTTAAGTCACAAGTGCTCTTCCAATGACTTTATAAAAAGAAAAAAGGACACTCCTTTTTATTGGAATTTTTCTTGTCTCATAAATAATGACGATAACATTTTACTTTATTTGTGAATATTTTATGGATAACATTTTACTTTATTTCGGACTATTTTATCACTGAAAGAATAAACATATACAACACAAGTTAAACAATTTTAAGAGACATCTTCTTGGAGGGGAGAAGTCAAAAATCACAATAATGAATCTATATTTAGAGCAAAATGCACTGGTCCAACTCTTACAAAATGTTTCCGTGGAAAGAAAAACAATATATAGCTCTTTCTCTTGAGTAGACAGACTAACCTTAAATCCAGATTTTGTGCCAGAAGGTATATTATGGAAAAGCCTACAGCCATGATGTTCAATTTCACTGTAATACAAGCATGATGTTAATAAAATGGGAAGTAAATGTACATAAAAACATGAATAACTAATTATGGAAAAATAACAGCCGTGCAAAGGTTTCTATAGTGCAGGATGGGTAATAGACTAAAACAACACCATTCAAAAGATAGATTCAATTCATAACATCAAACCTCTGACAGATATCCAATAACAAGATATGAAAATAAATGAACAGTTGATATCAAATTGTGAAGACAACCTTTAAAAATTATTCACCTACCTCATGCGTCCATGAACTGGTTCAGAAGCATGGACAATTTGAGCACCATGTACAAAACCCAAAGCCTGTCATATTAAAATCCATATTCAATTCAACAGTAATTGCAGCTACATATTTGTCCTCTGAAATTTGAAACCAAAGAATAACAAGAGGAAAAAAAAAGTCAAACTAAGAGTGAGCAGTAAAATTATACAATAGCAGTACCTGGTGTCCGAGGCAAACACCCAGAATAGGAATATCCCTGCACTCAAGCAGCAATCGAAGACATATTCCTGTAAGAGTCAAATGGACACTGAAATGAACTCGCATAAACTTCACCCAAATTACTAAAAGAAATAACAAAATAAACATGTGAATGCAAACTAATTGCCACTCTATTTTACAGTCATCATTGTGCCGGTAAAGAGCAAAAGTCTACAAATTTAAACAGGCAGGAAGGATGGACTCAAATAATAATTCAACCATAATATGCTTCACTGCATTACCAGGCCTTGCAAGATCTCAATAATAACATTTGCAACATTTAAGAACACTTTCAATTACAACATCAATTCAACTGACAAGTATGTGAATTAGAATAGAATGCCACAATGAAGTATACCCTGCCATGTCTAAGTCTTCATACATTTCAGGCCTATGTATACGCTGTGTTTTTACATATAAATTTTGAATTGCAACACTCAGCAAAAATAAAATGAAGAAAAGAACTGATTTGTCATGCAACATACCTATATCTGCTGCACAAGTTGGCGAACCAGGACCAGGTGATATAACAATGTTATCAAATGCTTTTTCTTCATATAAGTAGTAGCACACTTCCTCCCATGTCCACTCATCATTCCTCACCACCACAGGAGGCACTGATGCGTGCATTACCCAATCCAAATAAAGAGAAATTAAACCAAGTTCAATAGCAATAACCCCAATAAGAACAAAAGAGAGATAAATTCAAGAATCACCTCCATTGATAACAGATAGTTCTTGGTAAATATTATATGTATAACTATCATAATTATCAATCAACAGTGTCCTGACAAATTCCAACTTCTTGGTAGGCTCTTGTAACCCTTTCTTGCCCATGAAAGAACCCTCTAGATGTCCAGGCATCAAATGACTAGCTGAAACAACCATCTTTTTTCTTTTACCACCATTATTACAACAACAATAAGATTCTTGAACATTGTGATTCTCCTTCTTGGTAACAAAACCAACTCCAAGAAATGGTTTAGCAAGTAACAGATTATGAAAAGGGCCATCATTACACCTAACACCCTGAACAGAAAGATTTGCAAGATCCAAAGAACATAAAGCAGAATTCATTTTCAGCCCTTTATTTTTCTGCAACAGGAAAAGAACAATTTAAAGATTCTGCTGCCAGAAACAGCAAGAAAGTTCAGATAAACTCAAAATTCAAGAGAATCCAATAAAAAACAAGAAAAAATAAAAATAAAGATGTTGCAAGAACCATTAAAGTTTTGAATATATATACCAAAAAAGTTAAAAAAAATGAAAAGAGAAAGCAACCTGTAAAGGGGAAGGAGTGCAGCGGGTGTGTGGTGGTGGGAGAAAGAGAGGGAAACACATAGTGGGTGGCTAGAGGGAATGTGGGTGCCAAAAAGGAATTCTCACAAGTCACCAAGGATCTGTTTGGTTGGGGATCCCCTTTTTTAAAAAATTTGAATTTTTATTTTTCATTATTTGCATTTGGATAAGACATGATTTATTATACAATATAAATATTCATATTTATACAAATAAAATTAGACTAATTGAATGACTACATATTTAACCGTATTCATTAATATATTTTATAGATATTGATAAATAAAAATTAATTGAACAATTCTTATTTCAATTATTTTTATATATAAATATTTATACTATAGTAAAAAATTTTATTTTATTATTACAGTATAAATATTTATATTTATATAAATAAAATTAAAATTATTAAATTACTACTAATTTAATTATAATTATTGATACATTTTACATTGATACTTAAAAATAATCAATAATTATAATTAAATAAAAATAAATTCAATATTTTTTATTTTATTTATATAAAAATAAATATTTCTAAATTATTATTATTATTATTATTAAACATTAGCTACATAAAAATTAAAAAAATAAATAAAAATGATTTCAAAATACACGTGTAAATACACAAAGATTAATTGTGTTCTAAAAAAAATTAACATTTGTTTTTATAACCTTTTTAATATACTCCTAAAAAAAATTTTTTAAAAAAAGTCCCCTTTTAAAAAAAACTATTTAATTATTTTAGAGATTTTATTTTATCAAAATCAATTAATTAATATTTTTTATTTTTTATTTTAAAAAAAATAAAATAAAATAAAATATATACTCTAAAAATATTAAATTAAATTTAAATTATTTATTATTTTATAAAAGAGTTTTTAAGTTTCAAATTATTTAAATAATTTATTATTTTTATTTACTTAAACTATTTAAATAGTTTGTTATCTTATATATAACTCAAAATAAATAAATAAAATATTAAATATTAATTAAAGTACATATTCGGGAATAGGCAACAATCTCCTTGTAAATTGGTGAATTTGGTTTGGTGGTGTTGACCAAGGAAAAAAAAAAAAAAAGAGTTTGGTTTGGTGGGACCAGGTTGGAAGGATTGGCTTCTGTTTGCACCGTCAAAAATAGCGCCCAGTGAAGAATCCCTAAGAAGGCTGTTTTACGTTTTCAGTCCTCAAATTTTAACACTTTCACAATTAAATCTAAAACATAAAATATTCTTATAATTAAATCTTATAAAATTTTGAGCTAAACTATTAATTTGCTTTTCACTGTTCTAAATGTGCTTTTAAACTTTATATTCAGATGATAAGCTACAATAAAAGGTATAAAATTGAAAGTTTATTGATTCAAATGAGAATTTTAGAAATTCAATCTTCTATTTTATTGATTCAAAAATATCAAAAAAATAAATATCAAACTTGTTGATTAAAATACAAAGATTTGAAAAATAGAAATTTCATTTAAAATGGTTTAGAAATGGTCTTTTAAAATAAAACCCTAAAAGAAAGGCAAAAAGGCCAAATGGAATACTAAAATAATTAAAAAAATGAACATAAAACTTAAAAATCTAAAAAAAAAAGTTTTAAACAGTCGAATTTGGATCTAAAACTAAGCTACCTTATTATTTATGTAGATCTCTAAATTATTTTCAATTTGATATATTATGGACCCCGTAACTCAATCAGTATTAGAAGATATTGGCTTTTGAAGCACTATTGTGCACTTTAACTCTTTTATAAAAATTTACATATTCCATGAACGGTAGAGCTATCTGGTTCACATCAAGATTCATGACTATAAATTTAAATATATTATCTAATTATTTTTTAATTTTAAATAAAATAAAACATATTGTAGACACCCAGTTCGGTCGGCCCATGTTAGGGGACGAATTAGTGGTGCTCGGTTTGATCGGCCCGTTGCCAAGCTCAATGATTAGAATGTGAAACTTGGACATGAGGACGATGCTTGAATCTCTAAGTGGAAAGTGGACTGGAAAACCCAGAAGCCTGCAAAACCTAAAACCGAGCCCAATTATCCAATTTCGGCCCGAGCCCACTTGGCCCGGGCCCAAGAGGCATCGCCTCAGTGCAATGAGGCGATCGCCTCTTTGGCAGCTGCCAATGGGGCGATCACCTCATCACATAGGCGATCGCCTCATCAATGAGGCACTGCCTCTATGACAGCCCACTTGCAACTGCATTTAATGCAGCTGCAATCATGACAATCAAGTGGCGCGGGCCCCACTCTTCAGACTTTCTCCTTGCGTGAGGAAAAGACTTTTGGGAAAAGAAAAAATGCTAGGAGAGCTCATGATGGGCTAGGAGACTTAGGGGGATGGGAAAGCTAAGGGATAAAAGGAAAAGGAGAGAGAAGAAAAAAAAAAGGAGGGAGGAGGAAGGAGGGGAGAGCTCTGAAAAAAGGGAAAAAGGAAAGAAAAGAGGAGAAGGAAGAAAAACATCCAGAGGAACGAGAGGAGGTCCACTTTCCCACAAGAGAAGAGGGAAGAACCTTGTGTCAAGGAGAGATATTACATCCTAGCAAGGATCTCAATCAAAGCAGCTCTGAAGGCCTCTCATTTTGGTATAAAACTTGCACTTAAACTTGATATGTTCATCATTTTATGTATTCTTGCTTATGTGTAATTGAGCTATTAGTACATTTTAGGTTTATCTCTAGTGTGTCATGCTTGACATCTCACCTCATTGATGGATCTTCAGATATTTTTGCATGTAGTCGTAGTATGATGAGTGTAGAGTATGTATATGCATGTTTTGGTTACTTAGAGTAGAAGTCTGTACGTCTTGGGAGTCAGAGCCGGCATGGTGGTCAGGCGACGCCTCTTCACAGAGGCATCGCCTTATCTCAATGAGATGATCGCCTCATCAATGAGGCGATAACCCTATTGACAGGCCCTTAAAGAGCCTATCTTTTATGTGTGTGTTACCTGTTTTACCTCAGGTCTGTAAGAGCTCTGTTGATGAGGTGTCGCCTCTTCAATGAGGTGATCGCCTCATCTCAATAAGGCGATTGCCTCATCAATGAGGCGACCGCCTTATTGACAGGGTTAACCCGTTTCCTATTTCATTTTGTTATTTATTTCCTGTGACGCCTGCTTTAATATGTCCCCTTTTGACCTTAAATATGTCTATATGATTGCATAATGGTGATTATCTTGATTATTTGATGCTTTCTTTAGTTTATAATGTGAAAACCTCTTTGTAAATGTCGTTATATGTGATTCCATTTTTTTGTAAAAAGAAAGGCTAATCGTGTGCTATTTGCAAGAATTACTTGATAATTTCTGTCATCAAGTAGTCACTTTTGCTAGTTACCTTTTGTATATTGCCGCTTTTATGTTGTTTAAATAGTTTATTTTCGGTATATGTCTCATTTATTTTCTATATATTATTAGTTTATTTAGTTAAAAAGTGTTGTAATCCTTAATCCCTTCCCCTTTTACTTTTGAATGTATGGTTGTAAATTATTATTTATTTTATTTACTGCATTTTTTGAATGTTGGGACCTAAAGGCATGAAATTGGACTAATGTGCAAACTTGGACTTAATTATAAAATTCGGTAATTATCCGAAGGCAATTTCATTACGCGTGGTAAATGAGAAAATAACTAAATAATTAAACGGTAATAAAATGTAAAACACAAATAGAGGCCAACCGCAAGGTTGGGTGAGCATTCAATCGCTCATACCCAGTTTTTGAACTCGATCTCTGATGACAGCTTCTGGGAACCTCCGTGGGATCCAGTTGTTATAAAGTGTGTCCCGGCTTTTATCCGAGTGGCGACTCCATCTCCGAATAGGCTCATGACCTATATCGTATTTCCTAGTGGGCCTCGAGCCCATACAGTGCCATGGTTGCCAAACACTTGGGTGTGCGTTAAACCCCACCACCTACAGTGGCGACTCCACTGGGGATAGAGAAACTGATTCCAGTGTTTTACATTTTATCATCTTTAATTATTTTCTTATTTTTTCCTACATTTATGCGTTCACTACACATTTTGCACACAATGAGCACTTCAGTCCTGAATAAACCAGACAATAGTCAGTACTCTACTACCTACGTTTCACTCAAACCTGGTGGTGAAATATTTGATTATTATCACTCACGACACGTACTAATCCGTGTTGTTTGACCCTTGAGTGGGGAGACGTATATGGATGTATATCGTTGTGGGAGCCGAAGCCTTTTTACCCAATACTTAAGCCTATGTAATGACCTAGCAACTATCCTTAGGAATTTTCCCACATGCATGTGTATTATGCCATATAATTGACCCTTAAAATAAATCTCGAGCCCATCAATAAGCAGTCCAAAATAAAATGAGCCGCCATGTCTGACCAAAGCCCATTATAAATAAGCTGGTCAATAAAGGCCTCTCATGCCTACTCATAACCCATTTCAAATGGGCCTTGACAAGTAAGTTTATGGTGTTAAAGATCTAGGCTCATAGAAAGTGGACTCGAGCTTTATTTAAAGGAACCATTACTTGCCTGAATCATTTTAAGAGTTTTCTTGCATACATCGATTTTGTTATCCCCCGCTGATAATTAAAACCTAGGCCAAAAATCCTAGGACAAGATACTCGCCATCGAATACGTGTGTGGGAGAAATAAGGGTAGAAGTTTGCATGTTTAAGCTCCATGTTTTGATCTTGTATATCTTTTCGTGTGTGACCTTTTTATTTCTAAATATACCAGACTTGTATATCATGCATACACGTCATGCATCATTCTAACCGACTGTTTTGCAACACTATAGATCCTTCAAGCTCAGCCAGGTGGATCAGAGTTGGTTCAGGTCATTTGGTCAAAAATTCAGAATTAGGAATGGCAGGAGGATTCGATCCAGAGGCATTTGGGGCACGGTGGAAAGAAGAAGTAATAACAGAAACTTGGGCTATGATGAGAGAAATGATGGGGGAGATTACTAAGCTTATCAAAGAAAGTCAGCCAACACAATAACCCAATGCACCGCCAATCGATCCGGTCGACCTTGATGAGGAAATACCGATTAGGGAAAGGAAGAGGATGATGTAACAATATTGGCCAATCCGGTGAATCAAAGAAATATCATCCAAGTTGAGGATGTGGGTCAGACTGAGTGGGCTAAGAATATGACCAGAGTGATGAACCAGATGCAAGTAATAATGAAGGAGAAGGGTATGGTCGCCCCCCTAGATTACGATCTGAATTTAGAAAAGGGTGATGAACCACTACCTCGTAAGTTTAAATTCCCAGACATGAAGAAGTATACTGGTTCTGAGGATCCCCATTTGCATTTAAAATAATATGTAACATACATGAAGGCTACTAAGCTAACTGAGAGCCAAATTGTTAAGCAGTTCCCTATTTCATTGGAAGGAGGGCCAATTCATTGGTATTACACCTTGGAACCGCATGTTCAATCGGATTGGAAAGAATTGTGCGCTGCCTTTGTCAAGCAATATGGTCTCAACATTCAACTGGAGGTGTCTTTGAGAGATCTGCAGAATACCAAACATAACTTTAGCGAGCCTTTTGCTGATTATCTGACTCGTTGGAGGGGAAAGTTATCCTTAATAAAGCACAGGCCTGCTGAGTTCGACCAGTTAGTCCTGGCAATAGAAGGGTGTGTTCTCGCATTATCTAGGAAATTGAGGGATTTGGGGATCAGGAATTTTGAAGAATTATACATGTTTGGGGTCCAGAAAGAATCAGATTTGGTTTAAGAGAAGAAGTTCTTCATAAGAGGTTCTGGGGGCAAAGAGGGGGCCAGCTCAAGCAGTAACGTTTAGATTCACGCTATTCGACCATCGAGCAGTAATGTACAAGTCAGTGCAATCAGAAAACCTTAGAGATTTTCTAATCTGGGACGTCCCATATCTAAAGTCCTCGATAAGCTCATTGAGAAGAACCTGCTACGACCTTTGCCTTCGTAATAACCCTTGCCTGGAGCCAACCCAAAGCTTTTCTATAAATTCTACCAGACCATCGGGCATGACACAAACAATTGTGCCCGGTTAAAGCATGAAATCCAAGATTTGATAGACTCAGGTAAAATCACTGACCCAGAAAATAGAAAACCAAACACTCAAACCAACCCATTACCCAATTACCGAAATGTACCACCTCCTAACCCATCCATTCTAATGGTCAACTCTAGCCTAACAGAAGAAAAAGTCATAAACTCCTTCATTGATGTCTCTTGCAATTCCCAACACACCGAGCCTGAAAACTTGAGAATAATCAAGCAACCCACGGAGTTACAGATACAAGTCTTAGACGTATGAAGTTCTGATGATGAAAGCAAGGAACAAGTTAACCTATGGGACAACGAGGTGTGTGAACCAAATCAGTCTGTGGGAAAGGTTGAAGAAAAGGAAAAAGGAACCGAGGTTACCAAGATGGGGCCCGAAAAGGCAGGAGGTGCAGAGAAAGGAAAGGGGGGTAGAACAAAGCAAAGAGACCATTGCCAGTGTTTGGGAGTTACTCATGCATTCTAGGGATCACAGGGAAGCCCTAGTCTTGGCACTAGACCAAAGAAAAATTTCTACTGATTCCACCCCAGAATAGATGGTTCAGTCCTTAACGAAAACTCCTCAAAGAATGATAACATTTTCTAATGACGATCTACCTCTAGAAGGGAGGGATCACCATAACGCTCTATTTATCAAAGCCGAAGTAAAAGGGAAGATGACCTACTGTGTGATGGTTGACAATGGTTCTGCCATCAATGTGTGTCCATTGAAGATTCTGCCAAAACTAGGGTTGACGATAGCCAACCTAAAGCCTTTTGAGGTGGTTATCAAGGCTTATGATGACACCAAAAGATTCGTGGAAGGAACTTTCAGGGCGTTAGTCAAAATAAGGCCTATAGAAGTTTGGGTTGACCTGCATGTGCTTGATATCCCGGTATCCTTTACCATTTTATTGGGAAGGCCATGGTTTCACCCCCTGGGTGGCATCCCATCCACTATCCATCAAAAGGTTAAGTTTCCACATGAGGGAAGGGTTGTTACCATCTCAGCCGAAACTGAAGTCGCCATAGCCGCACTGAAGTTGATCCCTAAAGAGATTTCCTTTAGCCCTAGTTTTAAAGTCTACATGATCTACGAAGATGAGATGGATGAAAGGGTTCTAAGAATGATGCGCAATATGAAATTTCTGCCCAGCATGGGGTTAGGGAAAAATCAGAGCGGACCTTCAAAGTTTGTAGGAAGCAAGGTACCTGTTCTAAAGCACGGGCTAGGATTCAAAGAGATTGACGAAGCCGGGAAGGAAATGGGTTTGTCGGACCAGTCTGAAGAAAAGGGAAAGGAGACCATGACTAAAAAGAAAACTCTGTGGGAAACCTTTGTAAAGGAAGGCATTGGGCAACCATACAATGGGACCCTAGAGCCTCTCCTAATGGCTGGGGAAGTTATCCCGGGATTTGAGATTTTTACTGAATTTATGAACAAAACCAGGGAAGTCGCTATCAAAAAGGCCCCTACTGAGGAGCTAGTATTGGCTGAAGAGGAGTCTAAAGAGGATGAAGCTACTTCGGGGCAAAAGGGCATTGATGATCAGAATGAAGACCTAGACTTTGAAACCTACATCCTTAATTCCATCATAGATACCTTTTATGATGACTTTGATGTCTCCCTAGCTTCTCTGTTTAAAATTGATGATCTTTTCTTTTCAAAAGTGAATGCAATGAAATCTGAATTTGCTTATTTATGCGATGTGTTTCCTAACGGTTATTCTATTTATGATGATCATTTCATGCATATGTTTGACATTAATTCCACACAACCGAATCATTTAATTTAGGCACAGACGATAATCCTAAAAATATACTGCTTGCTTCTAGTTTAACTCATGGTGAGAGAAAAAAAATGGAAGAAATCTTAAAAAAGAGACAGAAAGTATTTGCTTGGGGTTATGAAGACATGCCCGGAATCGACAGGGAGATCTCAGAACACAGAATCCCCACATACCCCCACATAGCACCAATAAAGTAGAAGCAAATGAGGCTAAGGCCAGAATGGGCTCTCTTGGTTAAGGAAGAAGTTGAAAAGCAGTTGAAGGCAAAGTTTTTAGAAGTGGTAGAGGACACTCAGTGGTTAGAAAATATAGTCCCAGTTCCTAAGAATGATGGAAGGGTCAGAGTGTGTGTGGACTACCGAGATTTGAATAAAGCCTGCCCTAAGGATGACTTTTCCCTGCCGCATATTGACATATTGATCAATAGTGCGGCTTCCAATGCAATATACTCTTTTATGGATGGATTTTTAGGATACAATCAGATCATGATGGTAGTAATGGATAGATCGAAGACATCATTCATCACCGAATAGGGCGTGTACTGTTATCAAGTGATGCCCTTCGGGTTAAAGAATGCAGGAGCCACTTATCAGAGGATGGCGACTGCCTTACTACATGACATGATCCATAAAGAGGTCGAGGTGTATGTGGATGATATGATGGTGAAGTCTACAACCATGGAAGGGCATTTTAAAGCACTAGGCAAGTTTTTGGCTAGAGCAGAGAAGTATAATCTTAGATTGAACCCAAAAAAGTGTGTCTTCGGGGTCACGTCTGGAAAACTATTGGGGCACATTGTCAGCCAGAAAGGAATAGAAGTGGACCCAGATAAGATCAGAGCAATCAAGGATATGCCCACACTAAAGAATGAAAAAGAGGTCTGAGGGTTTCTGGGGTGCTTACAGTATGTTAGCAGATTCATAGCTAAACTAACAGCCATTTGCGACCCTATCTTTAAGCTTTTGAGGAAAGACCAACCTGTTGTATGGAACGAGAAGTGCCAGCAGGCTTTTGAAACCATCAAGGATTATCTGATGAATCCCCCTGTTTTACAACCATCGAGACTAGGAAAAATCTTAATCTTGTATCTGGCAATTGAAAAGGATGCAATAGGGGCGATGCTAGCAAAGGAAGGTGAAAGGAAAACAGAGCATGTTGTATATTACCTAAGTAAAAAGCTTCTACCCTACGAAGCTACTTATAGTTTAGTTGAGAAAACTTATCCAGCAGTGATTTTGGGCAATGAGGAAACTCCGACACTACTTCCAGTCATATAAGGTGCAAGCAGTTTCCAAACATGATCCTCTCTGGTACCTCTAACAGACCCCATCTCTTACAGGAAAATTGGCTAGGTGGCTTATTTTGCTCATAGAATTTGATATAGAGTATATGGCCAAAAAGACAATAAAAGGGAGAGCAGTAACAGACTTCTTAGTGCAAAGCCCGATCGGGGACACTCAAGAGTGGAAGCTGGAGTTCCCTGATGAGCATTTAGGGGCAATAAAGATACAAGATTAGGAAATGTACTTTGACGGAGCTGTCAATAATAAGGGAGCTGGGATAGGAGTGATTTTGGTTACGCCAGAAGGAGAAATGATCCTAATTACAAAAAGGCTCGAATTTGAAGCAACCAATAACCAAGAAAAATATGAAGCCTGTATCTTTGGCTTAGGAGCATTGCGTAGTGCAGGGGCAGAAAATGTCACTGTCTACAGGGATTCCATGCTGGTTATAAAATAAACCACCAAAGAATGGGAGATAAAAGAAGACAGATTACGACTGTACTGGGAACACTTAACAACCATCCTGTGCTCCTTCACACAATGTAAATTCGTCTATTTGCTAAGGAAAGGAAACCAGGTAGCTGATGCCTTAGCCACACTAGCCTCCATGTGGGAAAGTGGGAAACAACTAGAGGCTAGACCCTTGATTCTCACAAAGTCTCAAGCCCCCAGTTACGAAGAGGTGAGAGTAATGCCAGTTGATGTCACTGAGAAACCTTGGTTCTATGATTTACAAAAGTATTTGAAAACTGGGTAGTTCCCGGATGACGCTGATAAGAAAGAAAGGATATCCCTACAAATGTTGTCTCGACAGTTCATAAGCCACGGGGGGATGTTATACAAAAGAATGCTAGTCGGGGTACACCTCAGATGTGTCGACAAGGATGAAGGTCAGAAGCTTATGGAAGCAATTCAAGAAGGGGTGTGCGGGCCACACATGAATGGGACTGTCTTGGCAAAGAAAATAGCCCACCAGGGGTATTTTTGGCTCACTATGGAAGCAGATTGTGTTGGATTTGTGAAGAAATGTCACAGTTGCCAAATGTATGGTGATGTTAGCCACCTACCATCTATGGAACTTCAAGGAATGACATCTCTTTGGCCATTTGCTGTATGGGGGATTGACATCATAAGGGAGATAAGGCCAAAAGCAAATAATGGTCATCGGTAGATCATCGTAGCCATCGACTACTTCTCTAAGTGGGTTGAGGCTGAATCTTATGCTACCGTGGGGGCGAGGTAGATGTCGAGATTCATTGAAAAGAACATAATTTACAGGTATGGTCTACCACACCACATAGTCATAGACAATGGTGTTCATTTTCTAGCAAAGACGGCCACACTACTAAAGGACTATAAGATTGAGCACCACAGATCATCTCCATATAGGCCACAGGCAAACGGAGCGATAGAAGTAACAAATAAGAATGTGAAGAAGATTTTAGCTAAGATGCTAGAAAATTATCGAGATTGGGTTGAGTACTTATAATTCGTGTTATGGGGGTACCGAACTACTGCTAGAACCTCGACAGGGGTCACTCCATACTCCTTAATTTATGGGTGTAAAGCAGTTTTACCCGTAGAGGTTGAGATAAAGTCATTGAGAGTCCTTTTGGAATCTAAACTCCCCGAGTATCAGTAGGTCGAAAGTCGGTTGGCTCAGTTGACACTGTTGGACAAAAAGAGGATGAAGGCTATGTATCATTCTCAGCTGTATCAGAAAAGAATAGCCCGTGCCTACAATAAGAAGATTAAGCCAGGCAAGATTCGAGAGGGGGATCTGGTGTTAAAACTCACAAGATCAGTCACGACCGATCCTCGAGGAAAGTTTAAACCCAACTGGGAGGGACTGTATCTAGTAAAGAAGCTGTTTTTGAAAGGCGCTGCCATTTTGTCTGACATGGAGGGAAACGAGTTCAAAGAACCCATCAACCTAGACAAGCTCAAGAAATACTTTTTATGAAAGGTCTCGCTAGGGAGAAAACCTCGAAAAGAGGCTGTCTAGGCAAAAATTAGAGACCAAAAAGAAAAAAAGAAAAAAAAAAGAGGAGTCCTACTAGACTGAAAACCTCAAAAGAGGTGGTCCAGGCAAAAGTTAAGGACATATAAAATGGGAGAGAGAGGCACAAAATGGTTAGTTAGAAAACTTGCAAGGGCAAGCCAACTAATAACATGAGATGTACCAGAAGCAAAATGTATATACGTTTTGTGCTTAAATGAAATGAAATGGATTGCTTTAATTGTCATTAAACATTGCATAATGTGTCCATTACAAGCCATTTAACTAGTACAAAAGGGAAATTACATCTAACAAAAAGGAAAATTACGACTTCATTCCATAAGCTAGTTTTGTCTTCTCTTATTTTATTGCCTACCCTGTGAACTTAACATCTGTAATTCTCTTATCTTTTTATATTTAATAAACTCGTCTCTTTCTGTCTATTGTAAGCAAACCCACGCTTTGTAATGATCATCAGTGTCGGTGGTCTGATCACTGTCGTAGCTTAAGTTTCTTTCGATGGCTCTTCGAGGCCAAGTTGCCACTAGGTGGTCCAGAAAATTCTGAGAAAGTGGCCCTGGCTCGAATTCATAAACAGGCTTCATAATCATTTATTTATGACCATATTAGCAACAGAGGAGGGCTGGATTGTAGAAAATGGCAAAATGGAGATCGACAATCGGGACGCAATGTGTATAAGACCGGAGGATCACATGCTACAAACCCCACTAGGGACACATCCAGTGAATCAGTGTATCAAGGAATGTTGATAGCCAGCTGTGAATGTTTGCAGGGATGGGATGTAGTTTCCTTATTCGATAATGCTTAGCTTGATAATGCCTAATGTCTTGGGGAGGTTCGATCAAGCCCAGTTTTTCATAAAGCCACATCTGCGGGACTGTAAATGGTTAGATACAGGCAGTATTGGTAGTTGAAAGAAAAGGGGGGGCAACGAAAAACTTACCTCCAGCAAAAAGGGGCTTCTAGAGAATCGTCGCATCCTTGTGAAGTCATCCAATCCAATGATGGTTTCTGCTAAGATGAGAGGGAAGGGATTGAGCCCTGACTCCACTTGGTCGAGGATGGAGAGGATCTTCATATCGCAATGCCCTAAGGGGGAAACCAATAAAAATTGAGCATACAAATAGAGGGCTAACATGCAGGGCTACCCTCTATCCACGATCTTGATGACTTTAAGGAGGGACTCCAATTTGACTCCTGAGTCAGAGATACAGTGGAAGGAAGACTGAGGTGGAAGACTAAACATGCACGCCATTTGTTGTTGTATGGAACAAGAATCCAGGTTTTCAAGAGCAGGAATTACAAGTTGGCAAGTGGATTCTATACGATAACCAAGAATTGCCTCGAATTCCTCTGGTAGGGGGCATATTTCTATCATGTTAAGCCAAAAAACGTGTTTCTGGAGATCCCATAATTGAACCATGGCATGGAGAAAAGGGTAATTAATTCTCCTATTTTAGAGTGATTTGAAGATCGTGAGATGAGATGGCTCTAGCCCGACCCAGGATTTATTGTCCAAACCTTTCAAAATCGACTGTAGGGACATCAAATTTTGTTCTGTCATGTTTGTGGCTTTTCAAAGACACTTAGAGGGAGAAACAGAAAGGGAAGGACGAAGGGGATTCGAGAATTAGGTCAAATGTAGGAATGTGGGTTTTATAGGGGTAGGACCGCCTGCTGCAGAGGTGGTCACCTCAGTAGCAAGAGGCGATCACCTCTTCACCAGGTTTCAATGAGGTGATCGCCTCATCAGCAGTACGGGCCGATTGCATTTCTTCGAGTCACACAGTCTAAACAAGTGCCATTAGAATATAGTGGGACAGTTATGCATGCAATCATCAAAATCAACTCATATGTGAAGAAATGAGAAAAGCAAAACAAGTGGATTTAATCAAGGAAAATGTTGAATTCTACAAGCATTATGTTCATAAAAATCAAAAACCAGAATTTTATGTTCACTACTCAGAGACTACATAAATTTTAACCCTAGAATGTCAAGCATCTGATCCCGTACCCTCAGGGTCGTCTTCTCCCCCGGCGTCGCTACCACTCTTGCCTTCGTCCTCGTCATTCTTATCAATCTGAAATACGTAAATCTGACGCTCGAGAGTGGCAATCCTCGCCCTACTAGCCTTATCCCGATTCTATTCGGACAAATCACAAGTTAGTAAACCATGCAAGCATGCATACATATAGAAAATAATGAAATTCTTACCCTCCACTGCTGGGTGACCTCCAGCATGTAGTCTCGTTGGGCCTCTATCATGCGATACATATATAGGCCCTGCTCCAGCGAAATCTACATTATCAAAATAAATGTTGGAACTAACATTTGGTTTGAGAATTATAGTGAAAGCAGGTCAGGAAAAAGAGCATACGTGAGTAGCACCACCAGGGATGCATGCAGAGGTCAGGTCCTCGTCCAAGGCCGGGAACTGGTGCAATAACTCTCCAGGGGGAACCCAACATTGAGCTAGAGGGTCGGGGATGTAGATGAAGCTACCTAGGACAAACTCAAAATCGGAGGCAGTAGTTGGCTTGGCTTCCTCATCGGCAGCGGAAGTCTCCTCTTTGCCTGGATCCAGTTGACACCTCAAGGGCTCCCTCTCCCGCACTCAGGACCTAACCAGGGCTACGGGCCTAGCAGGCATAGCCTAAAGATGAAAATAGGAGGAACATGTTAAGAATCCAATGAATTTGCAAAGAAAATGGGGACTTGAAAGGATTTACCTGAGAAGTAGAAGTGGCCTGGAAGGGGACCGTCAGTAGAAGGTGGGTGCGGATGAACTCTACATACCAGCTCTTCACGTGAACTGTGTGGTCCATAGCTGGTGAGCCCGCAACAGCCTGAGTGAGGTCATCACCCTCCAGCTCATAAGCCCAAAGCATACTATCAAGAGGGGATCTAGGGACCCGCCTAGCCCTAACGCTTGCCTTCCAGTTTAGGACCCGCTCTCCCAAGTACCAACCTCAATACCTAGGGCCACAAAGGAGTGCCCTCTTCTGGGCTAAAGGCCTGGAGCGAGTCATCTCGATGGTCCAAGTGTCCTCGGACCCCCACAAGTCGTTTTGGATCTGCAGGAAAAGAGATATGTCAATATGTAGGTAAATTCAATGCAAATAATTTACTAATAAGTAGATTTGTGCTTTGCAAGTACCACATACTGTGTTAGCGAGTTTAGGTGTTGCCTATGGATGTGAACTCGCATGAGGTGCCTCTTTATAATGCGGCTGGCGCCCCACCTACCAAGGGCAGGGAAGTGGTCTCCCACTCGGGTAATGCCCACAAGCAACTCTAGCTCTAGAGCCCAAACCTGAAAAATAGAATGGGAGAAGTTGAGAAGACTGATGTAAGTAATTGGGGTCAGAATAAGATAAAGGAAAAAAGGGGATCATGATGTACCAGAACAGTATGTCAAAAGCCGCAAAACCTTCTAGCCCCTCAGACCACCTCGTCCATGCTCCGATACAAGTACGCCAGGGCACAACTACCCCAATCGAATGTGGGAATCTGGTCAAGATCCCGAAGGGCCAGTAGGAACATCAGATTGATAGAGCTGGCGGTGTCGGCAAAGAGGGTGGTACCGAGCAGGTAGAGTAAGAAAGCCCTCACCACCTGGTCAATCTCAAGGGGAGAGATCATTGTTGCGGCACGATCTTTAGTGTAGAAACTCCTGATCGAGTCCAACTTAAGGGTATGAGTCCCCTTCATATCAGGAGTCATCCCTAAAAGCCGCTTGATATATGCAGCCTTAACTAGAGACAACTGATGTAGACTCGCATCGAAGGGAACAGGATCCCCGGCGCAGGCAATCCTCGTGATGGTAGCAAATGATACCGGGTCTAGAGTAAGCTCACCGAACGGGAGGTGGAAGGTGTGGGTCATATCAAACCACCTCTCCATCAGGGCATACAATGGCTGGTAGTTCGAGCGCCCCTGCTCGGATGGAAGTGAGAGTACGAAGTCCTTGAACCCCGTCTCTTGAATTCGATCCCTCTGCTCATCAGTCAAGTCACTAAAAAAGACCCGGGCTCCATGAAAATTCCTAGCACCCTTGAAAGTCTGAGCATCATAATGCAAATAAAGAGACAGGGAAGTAAAATTTATGCATTTTGTGGTCTCAAGGAGAATTTTAGAATGAATTTACATGTAAATGGTGTAGTTCCTCTCTGTTGATGAAGCGATGGCCTCACCTTAGAGGCGATCACCTTATTGAAGAGGTGATCGACTCTGTCTAGGGCGATAGGAAATCACCTCTTCACAGAAGCCCATCGTCTCATCAATGAGGCGATCGCCTCATCGAAGAGGCGATCACCTCTATAAGGTGCAGACGAGAGCAATGTTCAATTTTTTACGCAATAAGGCACAAATTCCATATTTTATTTGATTAAATAAATAGAACGATAATTGTGCAAGATTAACCCCTAAACCCAATGAAATTTTATAGGAAATTTTAGGGTGCTAACCTCTCCAGATGCGAAAGAGTAGATGTGAGACCCTAGGTCTACCAGAAGCAGAATCGAGTCTCTACGAGTCAATCCCAGACTCCTAGAAGCGCTAATGAGAGGTGGAATATTATCCCACTGAGGTATTGGGGGTGTTCTGTCGTTCTCCATCGACTGAAAAGTGGGGAGAGATACAGGGAGTACAAGAAGTATAAGAGAAAAAGAGGAAAAGAAAAGGTGACAAAAATAGAAGGGAGAAAGGAAAAAAGGAAAAAAGTCATTTTTATAGCAAGCAAAGATATAGGGTTTTCCCTTAAAAAAATGAAAATGAAAAATAAAAAGTGATGAATGGAAAATGATGGCTATTATCGCATACTAGGAGGGCGAAACCCAAAGTATGGATTTTCAAAATAAAGTTTCTAGAGGATAGGGTTGTTCGGGTTTGAATCCCCGAAGCTCAAAGATAAGGCTATTCGGGTTTAAATCCCCGAAGCTCAAGGACAGGGCTATTTAGGTTTGGATCCTTAAAGCTCAAAAGATAGGGTTGTTCAAGTTTGAATACCCGAAGCTCAAAGATAGGGCTGTTCGAGTTTGAATCCCCGAAGCTCAAAGACAGGGCTGTTCGGGTTTGGATCCCCAAAGCTCAAAGACAGGGCTGTTCGGGTTTGGATCCCTGAAGTTCAGAGAAAGGGATGTTCGAGTTTGAATCCTCAAAGCTCAAAGAAAGGGTTATTCAGGTTTGAATCCCCGAAGCTCAAAGAAAGGGTTATTCGGGTTTGAATCCTCGAAGCTCAAAGGATCGAGATGAATGTTCAGGTAGTATCCCCGAAGTCGGAAGCGAAAGACAACTGGGCTAGGAAAATTTGAAAATCGCATCCCCAATGATGATCGGGCCAGGAAAACCCGAGGGTCATGTTTCGTGTGTTGCGATGATCGGGCCAGGAAAACTCGAGAATCATGTTTCAGGTGATTGATGGTTGGGCCAGGAAAACCCATAAGTCTATGTCCCCAGTGAAACGGTAATTGGGCCAGGAAAACCCGAGGTTAACAGTCTTCGAATACTTTATCGAATATTAATGAGTGGCTGATCGGACTAGGAAAACCCGAGGATCATAGTCACATTTTAGAATTGAAGAATTCATCTCTCGGGTGAAACCCGAGAGTCAGGTATGTTACTTATCTTATTATTTGTTTTTGCGCATGTGATTTTTTGAAAAATTATCGTTGCATGCATTTGATTTTTCAAAAAATCAGGGGGGTAAACTATAGACACCCGGTTCGTTCGGCCCGTGTTAGGGGACGAATTAAGGGTGCTCGGCTTGACCAGCTCGTTGCCAAGCCTAATGATAAGAATGTGAAACTTTGACATGAGGACGAAGCCTGAATCTCTAAGTGGAAAGTGGACTTGAAAACCCAAAAGCCTGTAAAACCCAAAACCGAGCCCAACTATCCAATTTCAGCCTGAGCCCACTTGGCCTAACGCAGGCCCGGGCCCAAGAGGCATCGCCTCAGTGCAATGAGGCGATCGCCTCTTTGGCAGCTGCCAATGGGGTGATCGCCTCATCGATGAGGCACCGCCTCTATGACAGCCCACTTGTAGCTGCATTTAATGTAACTGCAATCATAATAATCAAATGGCACGGGCCCCACTCTCTAGACTTTCTCCTTGCGTGAGGAAAAGACTTTTGATTAAAGAAAAAAGGCTAGGAGAGCTCATGATGGGCTAGGAGGCTTAGGGGGATGGGAAAGCTAAAGGATAAAAGGAAAAAGAGAGAGAAAAAAAAGAGGGAGGAGGGAGGAGGGGGGAGCTCTAAAAAAAGGGAAAAAGGAAAGAAAAGAGGAGAAGGAAGAAAAACATCTAGAGGAAGGAGATGAGATCCGCTTTCCCATAAGAGAAGAGGGAAGAAACTTGTGTCAAGGAGAGATACTACATCCTAGCAAGAATCTCAATTAAAGCAGCTCTGAGGGCCTCTCATTTTGGTATAAAACCTGCACTTAAACTTAATATGTTCATCATTTTGTATATTCTTGCTTATGTGTAATCGAGCTATTAGTACATTTTAGGTTTATCTCTAGTGTGTCATGTTTGATATCTCACCTCATTAATGGATCTTCAAATATTTTTGCATGTAGTCATAGTATGATGAGTGTAGAGTGTGTATATGCATGTTTTGGTTACTTCGAGTAGAAGTTTGTACGTCTTGGGAGTCAGAGCCGGCATGGTGGTCAGGTGATGCTCTTCACAGAGGCGTCGCCTTATCTCAATGAGACGATCGCCTTATCAATGAGGCGATTACCCCATTGACAGGCCCTTAAGGAGCCTATCTTTTGTGTGTGTGTTACCTGTTTTACCTCGAGTCTGTAAGAGCCCTATTGATGAGGTGTCGCCTCTTTAATGAGGTGATCACCTCATCTCAATAAGGTGATTGCCTCATCAATGAGGTGACCGCCTCATTGACAGGGTTAACCCGTTTCCTGCTTCATTTTATTGTTTATTTGTGTGACACCTGCTTGAATATATCCCCTTTTGACCTTAAATATGTCTGTATGATTGCATGATGGTGATTATCTTGATTATTTGATGCTTTCTTTAGTTTATAATGTGAAAACCTCTTTATAGAACCTCTTTGTAAATGTCGTTATATGTGATTCCATTTTTTTATAAAAAGAAGTCTAACCGTGTGTTATTTGCAGGAATTACTTGATAATTTCTGTCATTAAGTAGTCACTTTTGCTAGTTACCTTTTGTATATTGCCGCTTTTATGTTGTTTAAATAGTTTATTTTCGGTATATGTCTCGTTTATTTTCTGTATATTATTAGTTTATTTAGTTAAAAAGCGTTGTAATTCTTAATCTCTTCCCCTTTTAATTTTGAATGTATGGTTGTAAATTATTATTTATTTTATTTACTGCGTTTTTTGAATGTTGGGACCTAAAGGCATGAAATTAAACTAATGTGCAAACTTGGACTTAATTATAAAATCCGGCAATTATCCGAAGGCAATTTCATTACGCGTGGTAAATGAGGAAATAATTAAATAATTCAACGATAATAAAATGCAAAACACAAACTAAGGCCAACCGCAAGGTTGGGTGAGCATTCAAATGCTCATATCCAGTTTCCGAACTCAATCTCTGATGACGGTTTATGGGAACCTCCGTCAGATCCAGTTACTGTAAAGTGTGTCCCAGCTTTTATCCGGATGGAGACTCCATCTCCGAATAGGCCGATGACCTATATCGTATTTCCTAGTGGGCCTCGAGCCCACACAATGCCGTGGTCACCAAACATTTGGACGTGCACTAAATCCCGCCGCCTACACATTTTTATATATGAAAAAATATTTTTCTTTGAAAATATTTAAAGTAGTTACATAAATATTTTGCGAAGACATTAATGATACTTTTTTATTGTACCTTCAATATAAAAAAAATTGTAACAGGAAGATATAAATTCAGTAAATATTATAAATTTATAATTATAAAATAAATAAATAAAATTTTATAGTTTTATGATTTAAATATATAAGAGTTAAATCATTTTAACGAAGAAGACCTATAAAAAAATAGATTTCAAACATGAATTTTTCTATATATTGTACTAGTTTGTCCACTGCCAAAAATTGATACAAGATCTACAAAACAACACTAAAATAAAAATTATATATATTTCATATATATAATACCAAATATATTATATGAAAATAATTAATAAACAGCAATATTATGAGTGAAAACTACACCAAAAATAGAAAACTTTTAGTTATTTCATATATATAATATCAAATAAAAAATATTAAAAATAATTAATAAATAACAATACCACAGGTGATAGTAGAGTAGAAGCATAAATGTTTTTATTGTATGCATTTTTGGCAGTTTGAATTAAGGGCAAACTATAATTTTCATCCATGTAGTTTTCACTTGTGATAAAGTTAGTCATGTGATATTTTTTAAAAAAAAAAAACTTAGATACCTTATATTTCATATGTTTTACACTTTAATATCTTCCTAAATTATATCATTAAAAAATTATTTATCAAGTAATGTAGTATTCAACTAATTAAATGGAATTCATGATAAACAAAAATTAGATGTATTTTTAATTTTATTATGAATAAAAAGTAATTATTTTAATAAAATTTTTAAAATATGATTAAAAATATCCAAGTAGTTAAATTGATGATATCACATATAACATAATTTTATTATTAAAATTAAATGTTATGTTAATATTTCTTTATAAAATAACTGTGATATTAGTTGGTAAGATATTAAAATGTAAAAAAAAAAAAAGTAAAACACAATATTTAGATAATATAAGTTTTTATCGTAAAATGATTTACCAAATGATATAGCAATTAATTAAATACAACAAACTCATAATAAATAGAATTTAGATATATTTTCAATTTTATTATAAATAAAAAAAATTAATAAAATTTTAAAATATTTTTAAAAATATCCAAATAATTAAACTAATAACAAATCACATATGAAATAATTTTATCATTAAATTTTAATATCATATTACTATTTTATCATAAAATAATTATGATATTAATTTATAAGTATTAAAGTGTTAAAAAAAATTAGTTTTGTCATAAGTTAAAATTACAAACATTACAATTGAATTTTTCTTGAATTGATATAAATCATATACATATAATATAATTATGTAAAATATATTTTGCCTATATATCGTTTAACAAATAAAATTTAAATCCTATATAACTTTCTTAAACCTCATCTGCTTAATAAAAAAAATTTAAAACCTACAAAATTTCCTTTAAACGTCTTAAACTTCTTTATTTAACAAATGATATACAAATCCTACAAAAGTTTCTTAAACCTCTTTTTTTATTTGAAAAAATACAAAACAATTAAAAAAAAATAGAATTGTAAGCTAAATAAGAAAACAAAATTAAATGTTAGTGTAAGAAATTGTTAAAAATTCCTTTAAAAATTAAAATTTTTAGTAAATGTACACATTAGCATTGAGAATAAATGTTATTTATGTTGGTAAAATACTTATCAAAGGTTTGGATATATATACAGTTGCTTCCTCTAATGTCATCATGATACCGTATCATTAAATTTCATAACTTGAATTTACATAATGTATTTATAGTTGATAACTTATTTTCTAGAACTTTTTAGCCTAAATCTTGTAAGAAATCAACGAAAAATAAGGTGAAAAGTGAGAAAGATCCTTACCAAATCTCTAATGCTTAAGTTAATTTAGAGAGATAAAAAGAGCAAAGAGTGTGAGAGAATAGAATGAATGAGAATAAGGGATATGAGACCCTATTTATAGAGATAGTGATACTCAAACTTGAGAGAAATAAGATTCATTTTTTAATAAAGGTCATGTGACTATTTGAAGAGTATTTCTTTCTGTCCAAAATTCTCCTTAATTGGAAATCCTTATTCTATCACATTTGGACTTTTTTCATCTGCAGTAACCCATGCATAGGAAAATAAACCCTTAGCAAAATAGGAATACATGTATAAGCTATCAAGAGTCCCCCCAAAAGTATGTTCGGATTTATGTCCGATGTATCATGATATGATAAATGCAAGGTGATGAAGAATGCGAGAAATTGATTCCTCTACTTAGAAAGAGAGACTGCTTGCGTAATTGTTTGTAATGTAGAAGGGTGAGTTGAGGTGGCTAGCCTCAATTACGAAGAAAAAAATGATGCACAGTATCGAGTCTTGAGATTGTAATGCCTATAAGGACATGAAGATGCTAGCTAGACTTATAAATGCTCAATGTTTATAAAATGTCCCAAGGGATTAACCCATTAGTATTATAAAAATGACATAATGGAACCAACTGTTGCTGGGGTTTTAACGCTTGGTGCATTAACATTGCAGCTCGAGTGCCATAGATTCTCGGTGCATTAAAAATGCAGTCTGAGTGTCGTAAATTCTCAGTGCATTAGAAACACGGCCTGAGTGTTAAACCTTAGTACTATCGAGGCAACATGAGGGTACCAACTTCAGTCACTGGGCTTAGATGCTCAGTGCATTAGAAGTGCAAACCGAATGCCGAACCTTAATACTATCGAAGCAACCTAAATGTGCTATCTTCAATCACTGTACTTAAATGCTCGGTGTATTAAAAGTGCAGCCTAAGTGTCGAACCTCAATACTATAGAAGCAACCTGAGTGTGCCATCTTCAATTGGTGGACTTAGATGCTTGGTGCATTAAAAGCACAGCTCAAGTGCTGAAACTCAATACTATCGAAGTGACCTGAGGGTGTCAGCTTCAGTCACTGGACTCAGATGCTTGGTGCATTAGAAACACAGCCCGAGTGTCGAACCTTAATATTATCGAAGTGACTTGAGGGTGCTAGCTTCAATCATTGGACTCAAATGCTTGGTGTATTAAAAGCGCAACTTGAGTGCCAAGCCTTAGTACTATTAAAGTGACCTGAGGGTGCTAGCTTCAATCACTAAACTTAGATGCTCGGTGCATTAAAAGTGTGGCCCGAGTGCCGATAAAAAGGACAACTGGCAATGGGATTATCAATCACCATATCTTTTAACATTCTTTTAAATTTTGAATTGTGTAACTGTCACATCTATTTATATCAGAAAATGAGACATTTTAGTTACCATAATGATAACTGTTAGATTAGTGGGCTTTTCTTTTACTCGGAATACACTTGATGTTGTATGAGAAAGGTTTAAATAACTGTAAAACTAGTAGTGGTCATTCTAGAACCTTCCGCTCCTCTTTAAATAGGCCAATCCTTTTGTTAGCCTTACTTTTTCTTTTCTAGCTATCTTATTCTTGATAACTTTTCTTTTAAGTGTTTTCTGCGGACTTGTTGTCTTCCTTTTCCTTCCACATAAAGTCTTTTCCACTTTCTATCTTCTTCCTTCTTTATTTATGCTTGATAGGATCCATGGTTCCATAAGAGGAAGTCAATTCAAATATGTTTGTATTTAGGATAGATGATAATATACTAAAAGGGTATAAAAGACCTCTTAGCATTCCCTAAGATTTTGCCTTGCATACTATAGACAATAATTTCAATTCGTATACCCCTCTTTTAGATTAACAGAAACTAGTTATATACTTTGATCAGGTAGAAGGGAGGTTGAAAATTCCCTTAGATCCTTTCATTAAGAGTTTCTTAAATAGGTATAACATAGCTCCTGACCAACTTCACCCTAACAGTTACCATATCTTGACTAGGTATATAGAGTTAATGCATAAAAAAGGTAGAGAACCGAATCTAGACATGCTCAGATATATGTATAACCTAAATAAGAAAAAGGGGAGCTAATGTTTTATTTATCATTTGTTCTAAACCATAGTCTTTTTGTTAAGCTTCTAAATCTTTATAAGAAATGGAGGCACATATTCTTCATAGTTAAGCATTTGTCAGATTTTATCAATATCTAGCGGATGTGGGTTGATGATTGTTAGAAGGTGAAGCATCCCATAAAATTATCCGAAGAAGATATAGAATTGGTGTTGAGATTGCATATCTAGAGTATAGTTGAGCGAAAATCTACTGAGAATTTATCTTATAGATATCTCTGAAGAGTTTGCCCTAAGCGTATAAATGTTAGTGGTAAGTTTTAAGGTTATGTAGGTACATTCTAACTTTTATTCTTTTTTATTTATAGATGGCTAACTATTTTACTTTTTATTTATAGATGGATAACTATTTTACTTTTGTAGGTGGAATCTTTTTAGATAAGGAGTCAGAGAAGTAGCGACACATCAAACTGAACAAACTGCTTGGGATGCGAAGATCTCAGAGGCTAAAAAAGTAAAGTTGTGCTTGGTGACACTTAGAAGGAAGCATCTGAACTTCTTAAAAAGCGCTCCTGGAGTGTAGAGTTGGGTGATGAGGAACATCTTAGGGAGGAGGTATTTATTAAGTGTCCTAAGCTTGTCAGATGCCCAAATCTAAAAGGATATATCTTATCAAAAGTGAAGCCCACTAGTGTTTTTAATTCATAAGTTAGAGATCACTATGCTGAGTCTCTGCGGTTGTCGGATGACATCTAATGGTGGAAAGATGAGGGAAGGAACAAGTTGTTCAACTTGTTGATTACCTAAACCTTAGAGGTAACTTTTTTAATCTTCTGTTATAATAAGTATTTCCATGGATGTATCTATTTTATAATTTTTTAAACTTATCTGTCATATCTCTCAAAGGCTGCTACTAATGAAGAATAATCATTTCATCCTTCAAAGTGAGTACAATATCAAAGAGGCTAAGGTTGGGACAATTGTAATTAATTATAAGAAGAAGTTGGATGTTGGAAAAATGTCCTTTGGAGCTCATTGAGACTGGTAGCGCTAAGGTCAAGTTAGAAACTAAAGTGATCTTAAAGAAGGTCTAAGAGCTCGAGCATTGACAAGCTCAGCTCACATCAAGGATCAAGACGTAGGATGCCGAGCTCGAGACTCTAAAAAAGGAGTTAGCCAATGAAAAGAAATCCCAAGGCAATAACCTGAGAACCTATTAGAAGAAGGTGAAGAGATTTCTTAAAGTCTATAAATTCGAGTGTCAGAGGGTACTATCGACTCAGCGTCTGAATTTAGAATTTTCTGATTTGGAAAAGATAACTCCTAATGATCTATTGCGACTAGCTACTGCTGAAGATGCGGTTGCTAAGTCTGCTCCTAAAGATCCTTAAGCTATTAAAGAAAAATCTACTTTCGGAGTTACTTCTTCTGGTGCCAAATCCACTTCGATCCCCAAATCTTAGTCTTCATAAGATGTTAAACCTCATCCTAATAACTGGATTGTGCCTCCTAGGTCTGAAGCTGATTTGCAAAATATTTGATAAAAATTATATCCTTGTAATGTAATATTTTTAACAATGAATAAAGTATTTTTATTTCTCAAACTTGCTAAGCTCTGAAAACATATTATTGATATTATTTTCTTAGGCTATTTGAGTTTCAATATCAAGGTAACTCTTTTCCTCATTCATCTTTAATCTTGTATGCCCCCTTAGTTGTCTTGTCAATGACTTGGTAAGGATCTTCCTAATTAAGTTCGAGCTTGCATGTGCTAGAGTTGCCTTTTCCAATGTCAGCCCTTTTAAGTACCTAATCTTCGATCTTAAACTATTTTGGCCTTACATGTTTGTTATGATACTCCATGATCCTTTATTTTTAGGCTTCTACCATAATGGATGCTCGTTCTCTCCTCTCTTTAAATACATATAGGCATATCTGAGAGTTGATGTTGTTAACTTTTCAATTTAGATTCTTGGTTAGCCAGTAGCTTACTAACCCAATTTCCATTGGGATTACAACATCCATCCCATAAATCAATCTGATAGGTGTTTCACCTGTAGAGGGTCTGGTGTTATTCTATACGCCTAAATGACATGGTTGAGTTCTTCAACCCAGTTTCTCTTATTTTTATCTAATCTCATCTTTAGACCTTACATGATGATCCTACTAGTGACTCTATATGGCCATTCATTTATAGATGAGCTATTGAAGTAAATTGGAGCTTTATATTAAAATCAGAATAAAACTTTTTGAATTTCTCATTGTCAAATTGCTTTAACATTGTCTATTATCAAGATGTGCGATATGTCAAATTTATAGATGATTTCTTTCCAGAAAAAGTGTTGAACCCGGGCCTTAATAATGGTTAGGACAACATCAACTTTTATCCACTTAGTGAAGTGATCTATAGCAATGATCAAAACCTTATTCTGAGAGGTTGAGATAGAAAAAGGGCCTCAGATATCCATTCCCTATACTGCAAAAGGCGAAGGACTCCCAATTAGATGCTGAATGTTAGAAGGCTTATGGATGAGCGACCAAACTATTGACACTTATGGCATTCCTGAATCAGTCTCTGAGCATCTTGGGACATGGTAGGCCAATAATAACCTAAATTAATGCCTTTCTAATTAGTGAAAGATGAGATTCATGAGCTCCATAAATCCCTTCATGAATTTCCCTGAGTATGTAATTTCCTTCCTCTAATGATACACACTTTGACTATGGATATGAGAGGGACCTTCTGTAGAGTTCTCTATTATGCATGAAGTAGTGTGCAACTTTTATCTTTAACTTCTGGGCTTTTAACTTATCTTGTAAGATTACCCCATACTCGAGATACTAAATGATTAGTTTCATCCATTTTGCTATTTCTTAGAAATCCATGATCTCTACCTCCTTGATGCTCAGCTTCATCAATTCCTCAGTAAGCTTAAGCCTATTAAATGTTTAACTATCTTCTATTGCTAATTTAGTTAGTGAATTTGCAATTAAGTTTTCGCTTTTGGGGATTTTGATGATTTTCCATTGTTCCTCATCCCTGCTCAAGCTTCTTTAGGAGTTGTCTAACTTTCTTAACATATTTAGCGATACTCGGCTCCTTCATCTAGTATGTTCCTCTTATTTAGTTTACCACCAGTTATGAATCAAAGTGTATCTTTAAATGCTTGGCTCTGACCTCTATAGCTAAATTTCATCATATGATAAGTGTTTCATACTCAGCTGCATTATTAGTGGCTTTGTACTTTATTTGAATTGCATATCTGATAGTGACCTTATTTGGCCCTTTGAGGATGACTCTAGCTCTAGATCCTCAGATGAACGAGGCTCCATTGATGTATAACTTCCACTATGGGTATTCAAAAGGAGAAAAGTCTTATACTATTATCCCTTGCATAAAGTCTGCTAAGGTTTAGGCTTTTATTTGCTACCAAGGTTCAAAACTGATATCAAATTCTCTAAGAAACATCAACCATTAAACCAATCTATTGGATGCCTCAAGTCTTTATAAGATTTTCCTTAGTGAAAAGTTGGATCTTACAATGATTGAATAAGCCTGAAAATAATGCCTGAGTTTTTGGGATATGTGTACAACAACCATAACTAACTTATCTAGTTTGGGATATCGAACTTCTAAACCTCTGAGTATTTTGCTTATGTAATACACTAGATTTTATTACTTTCTTCCTCTTTAACCAGTACCAATGCAATTAACTTCTAACCAACAGAGACATATAAGTATAAAACTTCTTTAGGGATTGGCCTGCTGAGTAGAGGTGGTGAGGATAGGAACTTCTTGATGTCTTTAAAAGTAGCCTGACATTCTTCATTATGTACAAGCTTCTTAGAGTTTTTTAAGGCTCAAAATAGTGGTAGACACTGTTTGGCTAAATAGGAGATGAAACTACCCAAAGTTGTTATTTTATCATTTAGCTTATAGAGCTCGTTTATTGATATCAGAGCTCTATTCTTAAGTATGACCTCCATCTTTTCTAGATTAGCTTCAATTCCTCTATAGGATATCATGAATCTCAAGAATTTTACTTGCTTTTACCCTAAAAATACACTTTTTTGAATTAAGCTTGATTTAGTATTGGTCAAGTGTTCGAAGAATTTCGTCAAGATCGTTGGAGTGCTGCTCTATATATTGGCTCTTGACAATGATGTCTTCCATATATACTTCTACATTTCTCCTAAATTGATCTTGGAACTTATGTTTCATCAGTCTTTAGTATGTTGCTCTAGCATTCTTTAGCCCAAAGGGCATAACCTTGTAGTAGTAAAGGCCTTCGTGAGTAATAAATGATGTTTTCTTTTGATCCTTTTCCTTCAATGGAATCTGATGGTACCCTTGAGTAGCGTCTATAAAGCTATACAAGCTGTGACAGGCAGTCGAGTCTACTACCTGATTTATTATTGGTAATGGATAGTTGTCTTTGGGGCATGCCTTATTGAGATCAATATAGTCCCCACACATTTTGTATTATCCATTTGACTTTTTCACTAGCACCATATTAGTTACCCATTCTAGTTGTGTTAATTCTTTGACAAATCTGACTTTTAAATTTTTTTTATTTCCTCGGTGATCACCTTTTGTCTCTTAAATGCAAAGTTTCTCTTTTTCTAAACAACAGGTTTAACCCCTATCTTGATGTTTAGACTATACAAGGAAATCTGAGGAGCTACCCCAATAATCTCATATGCTTTAGAGGTAAAGTTGCCAGAATGTTTGACAAGGACCTTACTTATTCCACTTTCAACTTCATCATCATGCTCATTGCCGATTCTGACTATCTTTCCTTTAATGATTTATAGAGTTTGGACTTAATCAACTAACTCAAGACTGACTCCTTATTTCTCAACTTCTAAGGATTCTAAGGGGAATGCTTCTATTTGGGGTTTGATAGCCAGTTGGTAGCATTGCTTGGCCATATGTTGATCTCTATAAATAGTTATAACTCAGCCTTCCAGATGAATCTTTATGGTCAAATGCCTAATGCTCATGGCTACATTAATTTTGTAAAGGATTGGTTGGCTTATAAAGCCATTGTACGTGAGAGGAAGATTTACCACATTAAAGAGAGCTTTGACAACTTTTACATCCCCAGTATCTCAGTCGTTGAGTTTTATCTTTATCTCCATTAGTCCCATTGGTTGTGTGGTTCCTCCATAAAAGCTTATAATGGGATTTTGGATAGCTTTTAAATTAGTAACAGAACCTCCCATCGCCTTGTAAGTGTTCCAAGAGAGTGCATTGACAACACTTCCATCATTAATTAGCAATTTTTTTACTAAGTAATTGTTGATGAATGCACTCACCACCAAGGCATCATTGTGTGGATGCTGAAAGTGTTTTCCATCTTCCTGACCAAATATGAAAGTCTGCTTCTTTTTAGAGGTGGGGCCTTTTGTCATGACATGAACCCATAGGTACGTGACTGTCACTAAGGAACGGAAAATGCATAATACAACCGAAACCCATAGTAAGCCTTATAAATTTTTCGTAAACAAAATCAATCAACTCAAAAAAATAAAACCATAATAAATTCACCAATATTAAATACATATGATAATATCTCTAAATACATCAATATCTCAACTCAAAACAAAACCATAATACCAATAATACAAGTCCTTTAATTAACTACTGTGGTATCTAAAATTTGATTACATAGTACTTAAATCAAATAGATATACATAAGGCAGCTGGTGAAGAAGAAACTCAACGTAGATGGTGACCAGTACCAAACTGATAGTAAAGTCCTAAAAAAATAAATTGAGAGGAATCAAATTTTACTGAGTAAATCAATTTTATACAATAATTTTCAAAACATTTGTTAAAACACTTTTAAGGTAAAGTAAAATAAAATAAATATAGATATTGAAATCTTTTACGTTTCTAAATTATTTTTATATAAAATTCTTTTTAAAATTCATAATTCGCTTAAATAGAAAATCCTTATACATAATCATATAAAATAATTATTTTAGTGAAAATCCTGATAGAACACCTAAACCATCATTTCTAATAGCCTTTTGGCTTTCTTTAATACAAGTGACTGTCATTCCGAGAGAAAGCTCATTTGAGTTACAACTACAGTTCATTCACTTATTCCTATATTGATGTCCTAAGAGCAAGTTTAACCAAATTACATCACATTTTCAGCCTGAGAGCACACGCTCCACCGAGCCAAATTCACACATTTTAACATATAGAGATCTCAACCCATGAGCACGTAATTCTAGTGACACCGACTAGGTAGCACATTCTACCATTTTCTCCAAATCAATTTAAATTATAAATAAATAAATAAAGCATAATGAAATAAATTCCATTACAGCATCATTTCAATTACTGCTCATAATAATAACAAAAGAAATAATCATCCATATGACAATATAAATATTTTCGTAAATAAATTCATATAATCAACTTCTTTATTATTTTAACCACGTAAAAATATAATTTGAACATCCACAGCACACATTTCATAAATTTAACTAACAGGTCGAGCGTGTTGGGCGATGCGTCCTCTACTACGCAAGTACTATAGCTCTTGCCTCGAAGTTCTTTAAAATAAATAATATTTATTAAAATAATTCTTATATGATAAAATAAATAATTTCATAAAAATTCTCAATTTATTAAAATCATGTAAGTGATGAGATTGACTAGATCTAAAACACAATGCTATACAAACTTGAAAATTAAATATACCAATGTCACGTTTTATGAGAAATCTACAGAAAATTTAGTAGAGTCCCCCTTATAAAACGGACATCTCTCTACTAAAAGTAGAGTCATTCCTGCACAAAATGACATTTCTATAACTCCCACAACTCAACATATTAGGTTGGGTCCCTGAACTACACTTCATGCCCAACGAAGAACCAACACAACAACATATATAAATACAAACATAATTTTATCAAATCACTAATATATCATAAAAATTTAGTTAAACAATACAGTTTAATTTATTTATATAACAAAAATATAAAGGAAATTTATTTCCAAATAAATAGTAAAAAAATTCTAATTTATAATTAAAACTTCGTTAATGGAAACAAATTTCCCTTTTATAACTAGATTAGTATTAATTATAAATAACTATTTAAATCGTTCAAATATATCATAAAAATAATAAATAACTCATTTGAACTTGAAAATAATAAATAAATTTATTATTCGTTTATTTTTCCACAGTTACTATTAGTTAACTAAAAATTTGAAATTAATTATAAAAATTATTTTCATACTTCTATTATTTAAATTTAGTCTAAAACATAATAAATAACAGTAAATTTTACTAAAATTAAATAATTACTAATTTCTGATAATTTTTCTAAAAATACATTTTTAAACATAGTTTTTAAAAATTAATATATTAAATTTTGTAACTAATCTCACAAAACTTTCTTCATAAAGTTTAATCTACATAATTTATAGAATTTAATAAAAATATAAAAATTTCTAGGTCGGAACAATAACCCGAGACCCAAAAATCCAATCTTTTCAAAAAACTATGAAAGAAATATACATAGATAAATCTCAACTTCAATTTCATTTTATCTAACAAAAACCAAACCTGAATCAACATAATTAAGCTCAATTAATTAAAATAATCCAAAAACTTATAATCGAATTTCCTCAAATCAAAGTTGATCCTGGTAATTATTCTCAAAATTGGTTGAGGGGTTTCAAAGCCTAGGAGGAGAAGAGTTGATTAAGACTGACGGTGTCATTGGATGTTGTTGGAACCGGCAACGACGGCCTCCTTTCCTCTCTGCTTGCCAAAAATCGCGAAGGGAAGGAAGAGAAAAGGTGATCGAACGGTGGTCACTAGCTGTAAACATCGTTTGGCGCTGTTGGGGATGACCAGTGGTGACTGGTAGTGCAGGGGTGGTGATGGCAGCAGCTAGAGTGAGAGGGGAAAGGAGAAGGAAAAGAAAAGAAAAGGAAAGAGAGAAGGAAGAAAGAAAAGAGGAAAAAAATTTTCATGTCTTTTTTTTTAAAGTATAAAAATACACATACATATATTATAAAAAAAGATTTGTCCCAATAATCACACACTTATATATATATATATACACACACACACATATTACATAAAAATATACTTTAATAATTAATAATTTATTAAAATACTTAATAAAAACTTATTTAATTCTAATTAAAAAAAATACTAATTTAAACTTAATAAATTCCCATTTTAACTTAATAAATAAATAAAGAAAATACGGGTCGTTAGACCTTCCTCTTTCTGAGTTCTTTTAGGTTTTCTTTCAATCGCTTCTCCTTCGACAATCATGTTGATAACTTTAGCTACTTCATTTTGAGCTTTTTTTTTTTGCTCTGACCTATCTCTGTCTTGATCATCTGGCTCTCAGTCTCTTCTAGTTATGTTAATGAAGTTGTCGAGTTTCCCATTCTGTATTAATTTTTCTATAGTATTCTTGAATTCTCAACATGCCTCAGTTTCGTGCCCATAGTCCTGGTGGTATTGACAGTAAAACCTCCTATCTTGTGTGGCTCTCCTAGTTGGACTCAGCCTCCTAGCGGGTATTATGTCTAACCCACTCTATCTAATCCACATAAGAATTTTGGATATTGAGGTGTTTAATGGTGTGTACTTCTTTGCCTCTTTTTCGAATCCTTCCATCGGGTTTTTGAAGGGCGTTCACTGAAATCTGGGTTTTCTTGATTCTGACCTTTCATCTTTTCTAACAGGTGCTTTCTCATCATCCTGGCACATCCTCCTATCTTCGTCCATCTTTATTGCCATAGCCATTACCTCAGCAAAGGTGCTAAGTTCTTTGCTCATGATCTTGCCTTTGAGCTTCCTCCACCGAGTCCCATTCCTCAAGGCCTCTATGGCTAATTCATCAATTAAGTTCTCGATTTATATAGCTACCTTATTAAACCTATCCAAGTAACTTCTCAATGACTCTGTAGCCTCTTGTTTTCACATCCGAATATCATTAATGTTTTTAGTAGGAGGAACATTGGTGATGAACTGAGTCTAAAATTTCTTAGCTAATTCCTCAAAGGATGAGATAAAATTCTTAAGAAGCCGGTGGAACCACTTCTAAGCATTTTTTATGAGGGTACTAAGAAAGATTCCATATTTGATTCCATTATTTACATTCTAAAGCAGCATCCTAGTCTTGAACAAGGATATGTTGTTGATCAGATCCCCAGTCCTATCAAACTGATCTAACTGAGGCATTCTGAACTTGGTTGAGATCTTCATCCTGATTATTCTGCTTATAAATGATGTCTTTCCTTCTAAAATGCACTTATTTTCTTTCCTTGGTCCAGTACAAGCTTTATGCATAACTTCCCTAACTTTCTGAGCTATCATTGAGTCATCTAGGGTCGAGATTATTGTACTAGATTCTCCTTCTAGAGCTTTATAACCTTCTCTATTTTCACCAAACGCATTCAAAGCTGCTTGTAGACGAAAGGATTTAGCGTGCGTCCAAGATTTTAGCATCCATGACACTGTTTGATTCAGGGCTTTAGAGAACACACTAACCACTGTTACAAAGATATGGCGTGGAGATAAGGAGTCACCACCTAGGGTAATAAGTGGGACAAATCGAAAAGGTGGTATTTGATTCCCTAAAAGAAAGCTAGCACCATAACCAGGAGATTTTGGATACGGAATACCAACTTCTTTCAGTCTTGTATTCATTTAAAATTACTTTATGAATTATTATCTTGCTCTCTATTTACATGCAATTTCATATAAACCTAACAACAATCAACTCCAAGGCAAACTAGTCATGAAATATACAAGTAAATAATGCATTCAATAAATCATATAATCCCTAAATTAGTCTAATCTACATGGATTTTAAATAAATGAGCTCAAGTCTACATATTTTAAATTACAAGTGAACCTAAAGACCTAATTCCTTTTGATTTTAATTAAATGAACCTAAGTCTACTAATTTTAATTATAAATATGAGCTTAAATCTACAAATTATGGAATATTTAAATTAGTGGGCCTAATTCTATATGTTTTAATTAAATAGTGATCTTAAATCTACAAATTATGAAGAAAAAGCTTAAATTAAGTGGGTTAAGTCTAAATTAATTAAATTGAGTTACGTGAGCCCGTGTCTAATTAACTAAATGGGCCTAAGGATATTTCTAATCTAAAATCCAATTTATTATAGGCCTAAAGGTATATTTTAATTAATTAAACCTAATTAATTATTAAGTGAAATGAGCTAAAAGAAAATAACTTAAACTTAAATAAATAAACCAAGTCCTAAAATGGGTTTAAGGCCTCAAAACACATAAAAATAATAAATAAGCCTAAAAACAAATAAAAACATAAAAAAATTAAATAAGATCAAACAAATAATTAAATTAATCCTTACTAAAACCCTAATTTTATTATCAAGCAACCTAAATTAATCAACTTTTTCCATTGATTTTAAATAATTACCTAATTGAAACCTAATTTTACTAACTAATTTAATCAAAATAAACATGCAACCACATACATAATTTCACTACTCCCACTATTAGGGCTATTGAATTAATTCATAAAATAGTTAATAAAATAAAAATAAAGTAATAAATAAAATAAAATAAAAACCCTAGAAACTAAGTCTCTACGAGGTTTTATCCATGGTTTTCCATGGACTTCTCATAAATTCATCCCTCTAACATGATCACCAATGCATTTTCCTCCATAATCACCACAAAAAAAATAAAATAAAATTATGATTAATGAATAAATTATAATAATAACTCGAAGAATAAAAAAAATCAATAATATCAAAAAGAAATAAAAAAATAGAATAAGAAAAAGATGATGATGCTTATAAGTGATTTGGGGTACTCCTTATATTTGTAATTCACCGTTCTTGATAAGTCTTCGAATCTTCTTCTTCAAAAATTCTCCAAGGATCTTAAATTAATTGATAAACCAAAAAGAATTTTTGTAGAAAAATAACTCCAAAAAAAGAATTAAGATAGCTCTTTTTAAGAATCAACAATGGATACAAATTGTTTTCATAAACACACAAAAACCTAAAAGCTTAAAAATATGTTGCTACCTCCTCTCTTTTTCTTCTCCTCTCCTCTTTTTTTTTCTTTTGTCGTCCTCTTTATATAGGAAAAAGAAAACCAAAAAATGTAACTTAATTCTAACGTGATTCTAATTCCTAAAAATATAGGATTAATACTTAAAATCATATTTAGGAATTTTAGACCAATTAGGATTAAGTTAAAAGCCTAAAAAATAAAAAACAGAGACGGAAGAGTCCAATCCCGTCAAGGATTGTGCAATTCCGATTGGAATTGGTGTAATTTCTACTGGAATTACATAATTCCGATCGGAATTATGTAATTCCAACCGAAATTACATAATTCTAGTCAGAATTATAGAATTCTGACAGATTTTTTTTAACATTTAATTATAAAAAGACCCTTGAAAGAATTTAAGTTTGCAATTATGTCCTAAAAAATATTGCAATTTAGTCCTTAAAAACACTAAATCCTTCCTTTAAAGGATGCATTTAGACCCTTGGAATTTTAAATCTTAAGTATCAAGGACCTATTCATAATATTTTCATCATTGGAGTCCTCTATCACATTCATAACTCATCATCCTAAAATTAGGTGTCTACAGTTGCCCCCTTTATCACTATTTGTTTGACAAATTATAAAAAATTAAAATAGCACCCAATTTCTAAATTAAAAGTTAGAATACTTACCTATACTCCTTAAAGCTTTTGCTTATGAATTTGCTATACTGGGACGTACAACATTTAAAATGACATATCATACTCCGTCGTATGATATTGATTATGCTCTTTTATATAACCTTGGGTGAAAGAAACACATTGTACTCAGTCATACAATGTTGAATATACTTGGACGTATAGCATTGAATTGAAAAATTACATCATAGTTGATCGTATGATGCCGATTATACTCGGTCATATAATCGATTAAAAAAGAAAACATCATACTCGATTGTATAATCGATTGGAAACACATTGTACTCGGTTGTACATTGTTGACTACACTCAGATGTATAGTTTAATTTAAAAATAAACATCACACTAAGTCATATGATGTTGATTATACTCAGTCATATAATCAATTAAAAATACATTGCACTCAGTTGTACAATGCCGACTACACTCGGTCATATAGTCTAATTTGAAAAGAAACATCACACTCGCACGTATGATGCTAATTATACTCGGTCATATAATCAATTGAAGATACATTGCACTCAATCGTACAATGTCGACTACACTCGGTCATATGGTTTGATTTGAAAAGAAACTTCACACTTGGTCGTATAATCGATTAAAGATACATTGCACTCGGTTGTACAATGCCAACTACACTTGGTCGTATAGTCTGTTTTGAAAAGGAACATCACACTCGGTCGTATAGTCTGAATTGTCTTATATGATTATACTGCAATCCATAATTGCTCGCAAATTTACTTTTTTAAGTTAAATGCATTGAATTCTTTGTGCTAATTAAATTTGAATTTTGTTGTATTGACTAATTAGAATTTCTTTGCTGACTGATTTTAATTTTGCTATGCCAACCATCTCTATAAGTTGGGTGCACTTTCTTATGGATTTGCAATTCCTGCAAACTTATTGAAGTTAGTTTCAATCATGATGAATGCACAAAAGTACCTTATAGTATTGAAAATTTTATAAGAAAATTCATCACTTTTCACGAGATAGCGTACTCTCAATGAATCTCACTATTTTTTACTTTCATGATTGTCATTTATTTGCCATTTGTAAAAGTCAGAGGCATCATTAACCATCTTATGCTGAGAGCATATCTTTTACCAAGTGAAGAGCTTACTTCCACACCTAATTTTAGGGAGAATTTGCTAAACAAAACTCATGAAAAATGAGCATAAAAATATCAAATTTTGAGTATCAAAATAGCTTTTAAGTTATTTTTATGCTTTCCTTCCTTATTCGAGTATTCCCCCGCCTTTCTCATATTACTCAGTGTCGATATCGTTGGAAAGGTCCTTTAGATACTCATACTCATATAGAGCATTGGAGTAAATAGAGCAATTTTTGGCCTGGTCCTTTTTTAATATTCCCCTGCCTTTCTTGTATTACTCAGCATAGACACCGCTAGAGGTTTTATGTTGATACTCTTACTCATTTCTGAGCATTGGAGTAAATTATGCTTGCTTTTTTTTCTATTCTCCTCTTAGTATTCCCCCGCCTTTCTCATATTACTCAGTATGGATTCCGTCAAGGGATTTTATATTCACACTTATTTCTGAGTGTTAGAGTAGATTATATGCACATTTATTATTCAAAAGACTAAAAAGATACTTTAAAATTCAAGCAATTTATTCTTCATGTCCACATATTTTTTTTTGCATTTTCTTCCCCTCATTTGGGTGCAAAGCAAGTATTAGATTGATTAGAGTTTATAAACTCTCAGCACAAAACTATTAACTACTCATCTGAATTTTGTGAGGCTAATAAAAGAAAGCCACTATGATCAAAGTCATGAGATAGGCTTTTTGCACATGATCTCATGAAGTGGATGAATTTACTTTTAATTTATGAATTTTATGATTGAGATGGTTCTTTATTATAGAATCTAAGGAATAGAGTTTTGTTACTTCCCTTTTCACTATCTTAATGAGTGTTTTCTGTGCAAGATGATACTTTTGATGAATGATTAGTATTTGCAACCTTTCCCATTCTCACTGATGTATCAGTTCCTTTCACCTTCTTCATTCTTTTTTGTTTTTCCCTGCACAAAATACCATAAGTTAGTATGGTCTATTCGCAAGTGAACAAATTTTATCAAAATGCAATGTTATTCATTTTTGCATTCTTCCCTTTAGATTTATCTCTGATCGCAGGGTTATGATACTTCACCATTGAAGTTGAGGCTTTGGACTGCATTTATACTTTTGCCATTCCATTAATGCTATGGTAGAGGGCTTTATTCCCTTTTATTAACATCTCCTGCAAAAAAGGTTAAAGGGTTAGAGATCTTATGATTAAATAATTTTTTACAGAGTGCATTCATTTCAAGTTTTGAGTGCATTCTTCCTTTTTTAGGGTCGGTGAATGTATTGCTGACATGTTGGAACTTCTCATCACCATATTCCATACCATACACTCATTTGACTATTATGGAGAGATATTCCAGATGATGCTCTAGATGAGACTATGGAGATCGATGTTGAATATGAGGAGCTTGAGGACCTCTTAAGATTGCTAAAATGATGCTTTTGCAAGTATCACTGTTAAGGATATTCCCTTATTAGATGGGCCCATGATTTATTACTCTTCTGTAGTTTAGAGTCTCATTAAGCATTAAGTTCACCTTAACAGTGTTACCCTTTTCTCTTAGAAGTTTTACACATGCACATTCTGACTACTTTCTTGTACTTTCACAACACTAATTTCAAATGTTAGTAGCAAAGAATCTGTACAATCTTGTCTAGGCTCAAAGACTTTTATTATACAAAATATGTATTTCCTAAAAATGTATACAGGTGTATGCATATTATGTATGATGTGCATGATCCTAATAGGTCTCCTATTTGGAATAGAGCCATGTTGTTGATTTTGGAGTGTAAGAATGAGGTGTCACATCGATAGCCTATTAGTTTAAGCATTGAATGATTCGTTGTTGGTAATTCTAATATTGAAGCTTCCGATACGATTCATCAGACTGATTACTAAGCTAACAAGTAAGGTCCATGGCTTTATAATAGAGCTTGTGATTGACCGATGCACTATTGAACTTTTCTTTTTATTACTATTTTTACTGTATAATGATTGCGGTATTAGTTCTTACACTTCAACATCCATTTTCGCTCTTTGAATGCAAACACAATATGCCTCCTGAGTTGTATTTTACCCCCAGTTCCATTCTAGATTCATTCATGTTATTCTAGCAGTCTTCTTTCATTTTTATGTGCAAGAGACCCAGTTCACTCATTATTGTTATTGATCCTTTGACTTATTAACCCTATTAGTTGCAATCTCATGCATTGGAGATGTAGAGGAATAGGCAAACTGGCCAAAGCGAGTTCTTAATGATGAAATCAACTGGACTTGCACTTTGAAGAACTCTTAAGGAGAATAAAAAGCTTGATATTGATGTAATGATTGATGATAGTTATAGGACAAGACTTGCAATGCAAGTTATTAAGCCATTTGAATTCTCAAGGTATAAGGGGACCCTTAGCTTATAAGGAAAATTACAAAGGAAACATAACTAAAATAGTGATCTCATAGCTCTAATTTTAGCTTTTATTATGTAGTGTCTTTCCATTCAGATACTTATGCAATATGATAAAGATGAATATGCGATATTTGACAAAATCTCCAATTCAATTTTACTCATTCATTAGGAAAAAATGAGAACATTCATTACATCACATAACATAACTCTTATAATCAATTAATCCTGAATTTTTCTCACTAATTTTTCACCTTACTGTTCTTTTTCTTTTTCTCTCTCTTTATTTTTCTTCTCTTTTTTACCATTTTTCTTATTTTTCCTCTAATTTAAAAGTTATGTCACGTGATATAAGACTATTATTTAAGTTTACATTTATGCCCATACTAAATGAATCTAATTGAATTAAATTTTTTTCAAACATACAGATGCGATCAATATCACAATGCGTAGTATACCATCAAGATGCATATTATATAAGTGAGCATAATCAGAATTTATATCATTGATCACTAAAACAAAATAGAAACTAAAAATTAATTCAAAGAAGACAATGATAAATTTTATTTCCTATTCTAGATGCTAGGAATGTTGAGTCTCATAGTGGTTGTCCTTGAGGTGGTTGACATAACAATTATTCTTGCATTTGTTTGTCAATTGTCTCTATGGCTTCATCTTCCTATACCTCAAATGTGTATTTTTATTTTTTGTTTAGTAGCTTCTCATCATCAAACTCATCCTCCTATCCAATAGCCACAATCGACTCGAAGGATATGTCAAAAGAAGATGGTTTAGTACAAAACATCTTATAGTTGAACTTTCCTGAAGGTTGACCCAATAAGTCTTCTGCTCTTTTTGGTGGCTACTTGAGAATTTCAGGCTCTTCTTTTACTGGCTTATCTTCAAACTCATCTTCCCAACCTAAAGGCTCAATTGATTCAATAAGGATATCAGCGGAGGGTGATTTTGAGTAGAATACTTTGTAATTAAACCTGCTTGATTGTTAGCCTAGTAAATCTTCCACTCCTCTCTATGGTTGTTCGAAAGGTTCTCTATTGGGTATAGGGTTGATAGCGCTTCTTCTTTGCTAACCCCTAAATTAATTATCATAGTGGCTAGTGATGGAGCATTTCGGTAGTCTAGGAAAGGGTTATTTCTGGTGTTTAGGTTAGAGTTGGATTTTTTCGGAGTCTATCAAGTTTTAGATCTCATGTTTTAGGTAGATACAATTATCTATGGGATGGCCAATAATTTGGTGGAATTTACAGTAATTATTAGGGTCAAAACCAGGGACATTTGGGTTTGGAGGCTTGAAAAAGGTTAAGGGTCGAAGTAGGCCTTTTTGGATTAGTCTCTCTAGGACTTTGGAGAGTGGTTGATTAAAATTGGAGAATCTCCTAGGTTTCTGAACTGCATGCACCTCCACAATCTGATTAGTGCTTCCCTGTTGTGTGCCCCTAGTTGAGTAATTCAGGATTACTAAGCCTTTAGAACTCTTTTTTTTCTCATTCTCTATCTCTTCAGCTTGTAGACCGTCATCATACAGGTCTATGAAGGTCTTTAGGTTCATCATTTATAGTCTTTCAACTAAATTTGATGATACATTGTGAACAATCATCCTAACTTGATCCTTTTCGGCCAATTTATTTTTCATCAGACCTGCTTTATTCATGAATCTGGTGAGGAAATCAGAAAAGGATTCATTGGGTTTTTGCTTAGTCAACTCCAAATCCCATAGACATTTCCAATCGAGTGTTATAATCATATTATTTTAAGAATGCAGTATATAGTTCTTTCTAGTCAGCCCTAACAGACTGTTCTAACCCATGGTACCAGTTTACAGCCATTCCCTCTAGTGATAGTACAAATAACCTAGCAACTACTACTAATGGAGCTTTAGTAGTGCTCATGGTTATGGTGTATTGACTCATATAAATCCTTGGATCTCCTCTCCCATCAAACTTCTATAGCTAAGGCATTTTGAATTTTCAGGTGGTAGTACAACAACAGGTTGCACTAGTCTAGACAAAGCCTGTCTCAGTTCATCTTGCATCATTGCTCGTATGTCATCCATCAAAGCTCCCTTAACATCTTCTAAGGTCCACATTTTTTGTTATTGTTCCATTTCAGTCTATTCAGTTTAAGTTGGTTCATCTTCTAAGTACAGTGGGTTGATTGGACACTTCTCTAGTTCATGAAGGATCTCTTGAGCTATTGACTTAGGCCTTAGATCTATTATGTTTAATATGCCATTTCTTCATCCCCAAACACGAGAAGACCTAGATGAATCTATGATGGCTGCAAAACAAGGTATTAGTATGATGCATGTATGCATAATGCACATACTATGCAACAAGTAGCAAGTAAGCACTTAGCACATAGCAAGTATCAAAAGGCAATCAATAAGGCATCATGCAGGTAAACCTTCCAACCTTATTACTCCCACACACGTGTTCAATGGCGAGTTTCTTTTCCTAGGATTTTTGGTTTTGGCCTTCATATCAATAGGGGATATTAAGAGTCGATGCGCATGTCAAATCTCTTTTTAAAACAAAAAGCACAGAAACAATATTTCTAAATATAAGGTCTAGCCTAATCCTTATTAGCCTGAATGAGCTTTAAAGGTATAGGCCTGAGCTTTTATAAATAGAAATACCTCATGGAAATTCAAACAAACAAGCAATTTGGGTAAAAATCCTAAGGGAAGTAACTAGGCCATTATATATGGCTAGGGTTCGGTGAAAAGTTAAGGTTCCCTTAACAAGATGCTCTCCATTATGGACTTTGAGTTACAGGCCAAGGTGAGAGGGGCCCAACATCCTTTACTAAATCGAGAGAAGATTACCCCCCCTTAAGGATTTAGGTCACAAACTCTGGTCAGATGAGCTCAGTAATCTCTCTTGAACCGAGTTAAGGCTAAGAGGGATGGTTAGCCAATCTACAACTCCATGAAGCTAGTGGAATCATGGAATCATAAATCAACGCCATTAGTTTAATGGGGACATGCAGAATGAATGCAAGAATAAAATAATAATTAATAAAATATTTCTAAAGAACACAAGTAGAATTAGTATCTCTTATCCCCAGTGGAGTCGCCACTGTAGATGACGGGGTTTAGCTCGCATCCAAGATTTTAGCAACCGTGACACTGTTTGAGCTCAGGGCTTTAGAGAACACACTAACCACTGTCACAAAGACATGGCGTGGAGATGAGGAGTCGCCACCCAGGGTAATAACTGGGACAAATAAAAAAGGTGGTACTCGATTCCATAAAAAAAAGCTAGCACCACAACCAGGAGATTCTGGATACGAAATACCAACTTCTTTCAATCTTGTGTTCATTTAGAATTACTTTATGAATTATTATCTTATTCTCTATTTACATGCAATTTCATATAAATCCTAAAAGCAACCAACTCCAAGGCAAACTAGTCATGAAATATATAAGTAAACAATGCATTCAATAAATCACATAATCCCTAAGTTAGTCTAATCTACATGTATTTTAAATAAATGAGTTAAATTTACATGTTTTAATTTATACGTGAACCTAAAGACCTAATTCCTTTTGATTTTAATTAAATGAACTTAAGTCTACTTGTTTTAATAAAAAAAATGGGCTTAATTCTACAAATTATAAAAAAAAAGGCTTAAATTAAGTGGGCTAAGTCTAAATTAATTAAATTGAGTCACGTGAGCCTATGTCTAATTAACTAAATGGGCCTAAGGATATTTCTAATTTCAAATCCAATTTTTTATAGGCTTAAAGGTATATTTTAATTAATTAAACCTAATTAATTATTAAGTGAGATGAGCTAAAAGAATTACCTAAACTTAAATAAATAAATCAAAGCCTAAAATAGGCTTAAGGCCTCAAAACACATAAAAATAATAAATAAGCTCAAAAACAAATAAAAACACAAAAATGATTAAACAAAAGATCAAACAACTAATTAAATTAATCCTTACTATACTCTAATTTTATTACCAAGCAACCTAAATTAATCTACTTCCTCCATTGCTTTAAAATAATTACCTAATTAAAACCTAGTTTTACTAATCAATTCAATCAAGATAAGCATGCAACCACACATAATTTCACTACTCCCTCCATTGGGGCTATTACAATGTAATAACCTAAGTTTTTAAATTATTTTATTTTAAAATAGGATATGCAGTGTTAATAATTTTAAAATTTATTTGATTATTTTACCATTTTGTGAATAATTATTATTGTTTTTAGTTTAATTATAATTTTCTACGTAATGTGTATATTTTAAAGTTTATTATTTCAAGAAATATTATTTTAATAACACCTAATTTGGTGTATTAATATTTTAATATTATTAGTTTAATAATTACATTATTGAAGTGTATTTTATGAGTGTATAGTATAATATATATATATATATATGCACATATATTTAGGGTTTAATGTTAGTATTATATGTGTATATTATTAATATTAGCGTGTAATATATTAATATTGTGTGTGTGTGTGTGTGTGTGTGTGTGTGTGTGTATATATATTTAAGTGTGTGGTGTGTGAATATTGTATAATATAATAATATACATTATAATATATAGTTTATTAATGTATATTATATAGTTTTATGAATAATATATACATAATATCAAAAACCCATCCCATTTTCCTCTCCTCTTTCCCGATCACCATCATCCCCCACCCTCACTGTCTGTTACTTCTGATCGCTGGCCGTCAGAGCACTTCTCCCTCCAGCCATCGCCTTTCGCCACCTTCCCTTCCTTCTTCGGCGCCAATATCAACCTTAGCTACCATTTCCGCCTAAAATCAATTTCCTCGCCGTTCTCCTCTGTCCGAGCACCAAATCAGACGTTTCCAGTGGTATTAAACTCATGGAGCTTTAAGGAAGAAGATTTTGAGCTCCTCTTGGCCTGAAAACACATGGTGGTGAGGTTTCAAGCTCATTTTCATTTTGGCCATTTCTGGCTTTTTGATTTTTTTATTATTTTTGCTTGATTCATGAAAAATCCTTTTACAAAAGTTGTTCCCCTTAGCTCAATCTACATCCTTGAATTTTTGTGTAATTTTTGGGAATTATTTTAATTTTTGTGAATTTTTTATTATGTTATTATTTTTGTAAATTAATTATATAAATTATGAAATTGTGATTTTTGGTGTTATTGATGGTTATTGGCAATTTTAGGATTTAATTTATAACTTTTGTGTATTTTGTGTAATTTTTATAATTATTTTTAGTTTATGTTAGTTTTGGAAAAATAGGTTATATATATATATATTGTTAGTAATTATTCGTTAATTAAATGTGCTTGTTGATTTTAATGAATAATATGTTGAGAAAATAATTTTTATCTATTTATATAATTTTTATTAAATTTTTGAATATTACTAGTATTTTATGTGTATTTTTAAATATTAAGGGTACTTTGGTAATTTGGTGGTAATCTTAGTTAAATATTAAGTTTAATTGGCTTTAATAATTTTTTGAGGTATAAAAATTATTTTTACAAATTATTTACTAATTTTAACTAATTAATACTAATTTTCAAAAATTATTTTCAAATAATATATAATATACTATTTTTGTAAATAAATGGATTTTTAGTAATTTTTAATATGGTTTTTTAACTAATTAAGTAATTTGAATTTATAAAATGAATTTTTATTAATATTAGTGGAATTATCGTGAAAATATATTTTTAATAATTTACATTATTAATTAGGGTTTTTAAATAATTATTGGTAAAATAATTATTTTTGGTGTTTTAATACTTAAATTGCTATATTTTGATATTTAAAGGGTATTTTTGATATTTATTGATTTTTATATACTTTATTTTAGTATTTGAAATTATGGTGAATTGTGGACCTCGGTTGGAGATTTTTGTAGTTTAGGATCCCAACCGAAGGTTGTCTGAATCCTAGTATTTGAAGTGTATTTTTCTTGTAGGACCAGCTCTACTTTTTAGTAGAGAAATGTCTATTTTATAGAGGAAGTTCTGTCAAATTTTTGGTAGAATTCTCATAAAACGTGACATCAGGTCTAATTCTGATTTCCGTGTTTGTTTGTGTTTAGTAATTCTAGATCGAGTCTCTAGAAGTTTAAGTTAGATATATGTTCTGATTCACAATCATTTTTATTATTTAGTTGCACTGAGACTGAGACCTAGTGGACCAGACCCGTCAGACCAGTCTTGAAGAGCGCATCCCTATGAGTTATTATGATATATATACATTGCTTTAGATTGCATGTGTTTAGATTATATGTTTTAAATGTAAGATTTTGCATAATTGCTTTATTGAATGTTTAAGTATATTTTAGATATATTTTTAGTATATTATTGCTATATTTTAAATTAAATGCATGATTTATTTTTTATTTATATTCAAATTATGTTAAGTATATTATTGATTGATTTTGAGTATATTTTATGAATTGTTTGAGTTGATTTTACGTATATATATACCTGAAATATACTTAGTTTATTTTAGGTATATGTCTGGTATATATATGGTTTATTTGATCATTTTGAATGTCATTATGCATTATTTATTTTTCTGTATGTATGTTTTATTTTTAATGAAGGATATCGATAGAACGTGCTTCCTAGTGGGCAACACTAAAACCGTGTACGTACTAGTGTGATAGATTTAGGGTTGAGTGAGAATCATTGGTGGTATTATGATTTGATTAAGAATGATATAATTGATTTGATTGAGATTGATGGTGTGATTGCTGAAGCTCGGTTGACCAAGTGTCTTGGGGCCAATCACACTGACAATCAGACTGCTGGAGCTCGGTTGATTTAATGTCTCGGGGTCAGTCTACTGTCCAGTTGGACTAAGTGAAATTATTTGGAACTAAGTGGGCCTGTATGGCTAGAGCGATTTCTATTGATATTTAAGGTTGCAATAACATAGGGTTCTATTTGATCCTTCACAAACTGATATTTTTCAATATTAAATATAAAATTATTTTTTTTGCATCTGTGTGTACCTACCTATATATATATTTATTATATACACATTGAGTGTTTGCATTTGTCATTTGGTAATGCATGTATATATATTATAATAATTCACTTAGTGAGGTCTGACTCCCCTCAGTTTATGTTTTTATAGGAGAGTCCTCTTCTTCAGACTTCAGCAGTAGGCCTATCCGCCAGATTTCTTCCACCCAGGCCCTATTATGTAAATTACTTAGTTATTTATTATTGTACTATAAAAAAAAATACAGTAGTTATATTATGTATCAATAGTGAGTTTATTTATTTCGATGTATGGGATTTCAATTCAGATATTTAATCTGAATATTGTACTAAATTATTTCATGATATGAAGAGATTATCTATTTATGTTAAATTGAAATTTTAATTACGGTATATTTTAATTATTTATTGTTGTTTTATTATTTTAAGGTTTGCTACGGGTTCTCGATTCGAAAGAATTCTTGTTCCCTAGCACCGGTCATGACCCCGGTTTGGTCATGAGATACAATAATTCATAAAATAATTAACAAAAAATAAGGCATTACATGAAACAAAATAAAATAATAAACCCCTAGAGGCTATGTCTCTACAAGGTCTTATCTATAACATTCCATGGACCTCCTCCAGGTTCATTCCTCCAAACGATGGTCACAAAGTGTTTTCCTACATAATCATCATAAAAGAAAAAAAATAAAAATATGATTAATGAATAAATTATAATAATAACTCAAATGAAAAATAAAAAAATAATCAATAATATCAAAAAGAAATAAATAAAAAATAAAATAAGAAGAAGATGATGACGCTTATAAGTGATTTGAGGTACTCCTTAAATTTATAATTCACAATTCTTGATAAGTCTTCGAATCTTCTTCTTCAAAAATTCTCCAAGGATGTTGAATTAATTGATAAACCAAAAGGAATTTTTGTAGAAAAACAACTCACAAAAAAAAAAAAGAATTAAGAAAGCTCTTTTTCAGAATCAACAATGGATAAAAATTATTTTTATAAACGCACAAAAACCCAAAAGCTTAAAAATATGTTGTTGCCTCCTTTTTTTTCTTCTCGTCCCCCCTTTTTTTCTTTTGTCGTCCTCTTTATATAGGAAAAAGAAAACCAAAAACCCTAGTTCAATTCTAACGTGATTCTAATTCCTAAAAATATAGGATTAATACTTAAAATCATATTTAGGAATTTTAGACCAATTAGGATGGAGTTAAAAGATAAAAAAACAGAGACGGAAGAGTCCAATCCTGACTGGGATTGTGCAATTCCGATTGGAATTACATAATTTCGGTCGAAATTTCGATCGAAATTGGTGTAATTTCGACCGAAATTATATAATTTCAGCCGAAATTATGGACTTTTAACAGATTTTTTTAACATTTAATTATAAAAAAACCTTGAAAGAATTTAAGTTTACAATTAGGTCCTAAAAAAATATTGCAAGTTAGTCCTTGAAAACACTAAATCCTTCATTTGAAAGATGCATTTAGACCCTTGAAATTTTAAAGCTTGAGTATCAAAGACCTATTCATGATATTTTCATCATTGAAGTCTTCTATCGCATTCATAACTCATCATCCCAAAATTGGGTGTTTACACTGCTGTTGGTGTAGTAGCTACATTATTTTCCAAATGAGTTATTCTAGGATTACCGCCTTAAATTAAGGCATTCAGTTGTTGTTGTATAAGGAGCATTTGGGTTTGGATATTTTGAATAATTACTTCTTTGCTTGATGGTAGGTTAAGTGTCTAGGTTACTGTGTTTAGGTTTGGTGTGTTTATGGTAGACTTGGAAAAGGTATAGGCATAATAAGGGAAGCCGTTGCTTAGTGTTAGCCATCTCTGGTTATTACCAGTTGGAATGTATGCTTTAAGTGGAGCATGTGATGAGGGTCCAACATGCTGAGAGGGTGCTGACGGAATTATTAGTTGAATAGGTGTTGATAGGTTGATTGGAGGAACATGGGGTAATAGGTTAATTTCCATATCTAGGGTTGAGATCGATGATGACCTGGTAATCATGATGCCAATGTCTTATTCGGTAGATGCTTAATGGCTTTTAACTTAAGAGGTTTCCCATGGACGACGCCAATTGATTACTTTTTTTTCAGAATCTTTAAGTCTAAACCCTGCAAGGAACCAATGAAGGGTAAGGTAAGAGGTAAAGAGGATCTACACAAATCTTCCGATGCTTAAGTCAAAGAATGTAGAAAGAGAATTTAGAGAGATAAAGAGAGCAAAAAGTGTGAGAGAATAGAATGAATGAGAATGAGAAATATGATGTTCTATTTATAGGGATAATGATGCTCAAACCTGAGAGGAATATGATTCCTTTTTTATAAAGGTCATGTGCCTATTTAGAGAGTATGTCTTCCTATCTAAGAGTTTTCTTAATTAGAAATCATTTTCCTATCACATTTGAACATTCTTTATATGCAAGTAACCCCTGCATAGAAAAATAAACTCTTAGCAAAATAGAAATATATTTATGGGGTATCAATAGCCATTAATTAAAATATCGTACTCCTTTTATAGTTTAGCGATTCAGATAATAGATATTATAAGGTGAAATTATAAATTCAATACTCCTCTCCCTAACTTTTTAGTTGTTAAAAAAATAAAATAAAATATTGATAACCTAGAGAAATAATTACTTTTTTACTGATTAAAGGGGGCGCAAGTTTTATAAAAAATTAAATCATCTCTAAAAAAAAAATTCCAAGCAAACAAAAACTTTAACGCTTTCATATTACACGTTACTGCGATTTATATGCTATGGGCAACACAAGAACTTGGAAAAACAATTATATAAAGAAACTGAGTTTTTTATTCCTAGTTACCCACACTACAGCCTCAAACCAGTAGGACTAATGCACTCCTCTTCATGTTTTTCCTTTGCCTAGAAAAAGACAGCTTTTGGAGGAGATACTACAAAGCTTTGAGCATTATATTCTTCTTGTTGCAAATCCATAACAGAAGAGATGATTTAGAACTTGGAGTAGACTTAAGTATTTTAGTCTACATATTCAAATAAAAAACTTCAAAATTAGTTGGCTATGATGATAATTGATAATCTCGAACACCCAATTTCCATTACCTAAAAGATTAAAACTCTTTTATTTCATTAGATGCTAATAGTTTAAAAAAGTTGAGGTAGAAGAAATTTTTCTAACGTACCTGAATTGTATAAAAAAAATTATATATACCTAAAATTTAAATTTTTATTCAAATAAAAGAAAACCACAAAAAAGATTGAAACTTTTCCAGGTTTGAAAATAAAAGCCAATTAGTAGTCATCTAAATGCTAATGCATTTAATAAGCTAATGATTATTCATCCTCATCATCCCATAACTTAATTAATCAACAAATTTAAGTGAGCATCTTCATCAAAATCCTCATTTAGCCCATGAAAATCAGCTCCAGAATCACCAATTCATACTATCTCTCCTCCTCCTCCTCCTGACCAAATTAACTTAATTTCAATTGAATTGCTTAAACTCTCTTCCCTTCAACAAAATCCACATAGTAACTGCAGTTTGTGCTTACTTCTATCAAATCCAATCTTAAATTTTTGTATATTTCCACTCTTCATTATTATAACCGACGATGTTATTTTTATTGAAGTTCCGTATTTTCCCTCCTGTGAATGGCAATTTGTTAGGCTCTTTTATGTAGTTTGGTATCATTAATTTGAGGATTTTAAAGGTTTTTTCTTTTGGAAGTTAAAGATTTTTTCTTTTACATTTCATTGTAAATCTAAAACATTGATGTTATTTTAATTTATCTTTATTAATAAATGTAATTTTCAACTCATATGCTATGCATAGATTGAGGAGAACATAAAGAAACTAGGAGGATAATTAGATTTTATCTTATTTAATTATTAAATATTAATAGAGGGAGAGAGAAATTGAAGTGAAATTATTTCTCCTTATATAAAATTAATTACACTCTAAATTGAAGTGTAAAATATTTTTACTCTAAACTAAATTGTAACTTAAAATTTTATTTTCTTTTTAAATATTTTTCTTATTTTTCCCTTTATTATTTTTTTTTTTTGAAAATTTCTTTTTCCTTTATTAATTAATTTTAGATTATCAAATACAACAAATTTTCTCCCTCCTCTCTCTATAGTTGCCACTTCTTTTTAATGCTTGATTATCTTAAAGACAACTTGATTTACAATATCAATTTTCAACTATAATAACAACCATTATCAAAACTATTACAACTATCAACAACTTCTATTATAATAATAATAATAATAATAATAATAATAATAATAAGGGATTTAGGCAAGGATATTAATTTCAAAATTATAACGCCACTAAAAATCGAACCGAAACTTTTAAATCTCAGAGCCTATGTGCGCGGTACGCCTCACGAGCAATTAAAGACCTAAACATTTCTTTATCTCTAAGAGTAATTTAATATTTTTAGTCAATTTTTATGTACAATATTATTAAGTTTATTTTTAAATTTGATTAAAAATAAATTATTAATGTCAAATAAAAATAACTGGTTCTAATTTTTTTAAGCATATACGGATTGTATCTATATTTTAATAAATAAAAATAATAAAAAAATCATTGGAAAGGTGAAGGGACATGCAATTTGTCACGATGTGAAATATAAAAAAAAATAATAATAATTCATTAGGTGAAATAGGGTGAGGTTGGAGTTGAAGCATCCAAATCAACTTAATGGCTGCGGAAAATCTGTGTCAAGGAAAAATTATAATTGACTTCCATTTTTTTTAAGGACATTTTTTTATAGGAATTCTGATAATGTGTCAATTTTTTAAGTTATCATTAATTAATAAATAAAATAATTTAAAATTTTAAAAATTTCTTATATAAATAAAAAACTAAATTAATCTTTATATATTAAACAAATAAAATTATAAATACACTATAACATTATATAAAGAAATGGTATATAGTTACAAGTTACGACCTATTATCTTTATGCTCTTATTTTTTATTTGATTATTAAAATTTTTTTATAGATTATGAATGTTTAAATTTTTATACAACGAGTTCATTCATATACAATTTAGGTTTTAATTTTAAAAGAAAAATTAAAAATTAAATTTTTTTAAAAAATAAAATTAAAAAAATGGGCAAAAAGGTAGTGTATAGGAATTATTTTGTCTTTTTTATTTATATGAGAAATTTTTAAAAAATTTAAATTATTTTATTTTATTAATTAATAATAATTTAAAAAATAACACATTATTAAAGATGAGAAATTACTACTTCCATAGATTGTATAAAAAAATTGTCCATTTTTTAACGCCATTTTCAACTCTGACTGGAAAACGTTTTTCAAAAATGAAAAATAAAACAATCCACTGACAACATTGGATTCAAAAAAAAAAAAATCACATTGAATAATACAATGGAAACATATAATGTTTGACCAAATCTATGAGATTTATGGTGTGTTAAATACATTATAAGTATGTATGTGAAATTTTAATGATAAAAGTTTTAGTTAATTAGAGGCATTTACTGTATTTATAATTTTATTTAAATTAAATCAAATTAATTAAAATTTAATAAATTTTAAATTTATGTGATTTAAAAAAATATATTATATATATATGTATGTTTATATTTGTTTGTCTCATCGTTTTAAAAATATAAATATTGTAAAGTTTCTATTACACTTAAATAATTTTTTATTTTTTAATAAATAGAAGAAAAATAACTTAATGTGCAAAGTTAATTAATTTTGTTTGTGTGTATTACGACTATTTTATGAAATAGTTTTGTATAATTAATAATTAGTGAAATATGCACCAATTTTATATTGAAGGACTTAATTTTTTTTATTACAGTAATAAATTAATACTAATATTAGTATTAGTGAACAATGAATTGGTGGACATTTGTACCTGAGATTTTTATAATTTTAATAAAAGAAATATAATTTTTCAAAAAAAAATAAAGTAAAATAAAATATAATCAAATCACATTTATCATCATCATCATCATCATCAGGGTTGCTAGTTCTTACTAGCTAAAAAACCAAATTTTAACTAAGAGTGTGTTGCTTCAATGTGTTTAGCATAGCAAAGAATTTTGTATAAGGGCAGATACCCATATGTATATTTTTATTTAATTAAAATTTTTATTTTCCTATATAAAATTGAAATAGAAAAAGATTCCTAATTAAAAGGATTTTCGAATAGGAAGAAATACTCTCCTAGTAGGTATAAAACTTTTATTAAAAAAAAATCACATTCCTCTCAGGTTTGAGTATCACTATCCCTATAAATAAAATTTCATATCCTACATTCTCATCCATTTTATTCTCTTATACTCATTGCTCTCTTTATCTATCTATACTCTTTCTCTTTATATTCTCTAACTTAGACATCAGACGGTTTGTGGGGATTTTCCCCATCTCTCACCTTATTTTTCTTTGATCCCTTACAAGGTTTCAGTTCAAGAGTTCCAGAAACAAGTTATCAAATGGCGCCGTCTGTGAGAATCTCTTAAATTAAAATCCATTCAAGCATCTACCAACCGAGACCATGGCGTCATGACTTCCAGTCCACTACCAATCTCAACTCCTGACACACGTATTAACCCATTTGCTCTCATTCCTCCAATCAACTTGTTAATACCTACTCATATGATAATTCCATCAGCCCCATTTTAACATGTTGGACCCTCATCTCAGGTTTTGACTAGTACATACATACCACTTGGCAATATTCAAAGGTGGCCAGCTCTTGGCACCGACCTCCCTTACTATGCCCCTCTTCAATATCATAACAGACCCATACCTTTTGTACCTTTTTCAAACCTATCAGAAACACCTAACCTAAACACAGTAACCCAAATACTTAACCTATCCCGAATAAGTAAAGAGGCAATGATTCAAATATTCAAACCCATATGACTCTGATGCAACTTCAGTTGAATGCCCTTATCCCATAGTAACTCACATAGGAAATAATATGATGCCACCACCAACAACTTCGGAGATATTTGGAGGAAATAGAGAAAAACACAAAGCTCCAGAAGGAGAATCCATTTCGATAATCCCGACCTTGATGATTCAAAGATAACCCAAAAGGTTGAAGAGGTCATGCATAAAGTTCGTACTGGGCAAGGAAAGAAGATGAATGCGTTATAGAAGGGAAAATTCCCTTTGCAAGCAGAATAATCCGAACAAAAATTCCAACCAAATTCAGAATGCCACAACTAAATCAATTTGATAAAACTAGAGATCCAATAAACCACATATCCTCATTCAAAACCAGAATGTTACTCTAAAATGTGAATGAAAAAATCATGTGTAGAGTCTTTATAAGTACACTCACCAAGAATGCTCAGAAGTGGCTCTACCGACTCCCTGAGAATTTTATATCCTCCTTCGAAGAGTTAGTCGAGAAATTCTAGACTCAATTTATCACCAACATCCCTTCAACAAAAAATATCAACGATCTCCGGATGTGCCAATAAGAGGCTACTGAATCACTGCGAAACTATTTGGATCAATTCAATAAAGTAGCCATGCAAATTGAAAATCTGGTTGATGAGGTAGCCATAAAGACTTTAAAGAATGGGACTCGACTCGAAAAGCTCAAAGATAAGATAATGACAAAAGAACCTAGCACCTTTGCTAAGGTAATGGCAATGGCAATAAAGATGATAAAGATGGATGAAGACAAGAGGATGTGAAAGGATGATGAGAAAGCACCTACCAAGAGAGATAAAAAGTTAAGACCTAGAAGGCCGAACTTCTAGCGGTTAAACTTTAGAAACCTAACAGAAGGATTTGAGAAGGAGGTTGAGAAATATACGCAACTAAACACCTCCAGATCCAAGATCCTCATGTGGGTCAGGAAAAATGGTATGGGCATTACTCTAGCTAGAAGACTGAGTCTAACTAGGATTACAAGTATGAAACTGAGAGCCATACGGGATAAAAGGTATTACTGTCAATATTACCAAGATTACAAGTATGAAATTGAGGCAAATCGAGAATTAAAGAATGCTATAGAAAGATAAATACATAATGGTAAATTTGGTAACTTCACCGACACATCCAAAAGGAGCAGAGATCCGGATGGTCAAGATAGTGTTATGACCCATATTTTTAAATTATTTTATTTTAAAATGAGATATGCAATGTTAATAATATTTGGAAATTTTATTGAATTATTTTCGTTAATTGTGATTAATTATTATTATTTTATGTTTAAATAAATTTTCCTATGTAAATATATTATTTTTGGTCGTTTAATTTGTATGGTTATTTTAACATTATTATTTTATTAATGTTTTATCAAATTTCACTATTTATATGTTATTAAATAATTTTATTAATTGTATTGTTATTTTATGTATTATATTTACATATTATAATTAGGGTTTATTTTATGTGTGTGTTTTTATTATTATATGTGTGAATATATATATATATATATATATATATATATATATATATATATATATATATATATATTTATTGTGTGGTGTAGATTTAATGTTATATTATATAATATTATAATATCAAGTTTTATTAAATTATATTATATTATTATATTATAAAGTTAATATATGTATATTCATATATATGTATAAAGTATATATATTCATATATATGTATATATGTATAAAGTTAATATATGTATAAAGTTGAATCTTGTCTATAAAAATAAAAAAAAGTCAACCATCTATAAATAAAAAGGAAAAAATAAAAGTCAGAGTGATACCTTTTGAATCTTAAAACTTACCACTAAGTTGTATACAGTTAAGACAGACTCTCTGAAGGTATATTCTAGATAAATATTTGATGGATCTCGCATCAACTAAACTATGAAGAAAAGGCTCATGACCATCTTTGTATCCTTATCAGATAGCCTTAAGAGTCGTTTCACCTTATGACAATCATCAAACCACATCCGCCGAACATGGACAAAATTTGAATGGTGTTCAACGATAAAAAAACCTATCTCTCCACTTCTTATGGAGGTCTGGAAGGTTTATGAAGAGGCTATGGTTCGGAATAGCTGATAGAGAGAACATCAGCTCTCCTTTTTTCTTATTCAGGCTATAAAGATATCTTAAGACATCTAGGTCTAGCTCTCTACCCTCCTCGTGCATCAATTCTATAAAACTGGTCATGATCCGGTAGCTATTGGGATATAATTATCCAGGAGCTATATTATACCTGTTTAGAAAACTCTTAACGAAAGGGTTTAAGGAAAACTTCAATTCCCCCTCCAATTGATCAAAGTATACCACTAATCTATTAAGACCTAACATAGGAGTATGAGCTTTGAAGTTCTTATCTACGGTGTGTAGAGTGAAGTCTACAAGACTGCTAAAATGTTTTCAATACCATTTTATCATTTCCTTATCTATCCTAGAGACGAATAAATCAGAACTAATTTGCTCTCAAGGAGCCATAGATCCTATTAAGAAAATATGAAAATGAAGTATAGAGGAGAAAAGAAGCTTCACCTGGGAAGTAGAGTACAAGCTTGTTGAAGATGGTTCTAAAGACAAAGAACTCACACAAGCAAACTTGGAAAGGGAAGAAGATAGCAAGAAAGCAAAAGCGCAATAAAAAATGGGCCTAATATATTTATAGCATAATAGAAGATTTTGGAACGACCATTATTGCCCTTATGAACATTTTCATCTCTTTTATAACATCAAGGGCAATTTCAAAAATGAGACAGGCCCATTAATTGAGCAGTTATTATTATGGTAGCTAAAATGTCTCATCTTTTGACACACAAGCAGATGTGATGGTTACACAATTCAAAATTCAAAGGAAAATGAAAAGACGTAGCGGTTGTTAATCTTATTCCTCTCATTATCAGTTGTCTCCTCTACCGGTACTCGGGTCATGCTTCTAATGCATCGAGATTCTAAGTCCAGTGACTAAAGCTGGCACCCTCAGGTCGCTTTTATAGTATTGAGGTTCCGAGCATGTAAGCCTCGAGTCTTAGCACTGAGCATCTAAGCCTCGATCATCTAAGTCTAGTGACTGAAGCTGGCACCCTCAAGTCACTTTTATAGTACTGAGGTTTCGAGCATGTAAGCCTCGAGTCATAACATCGAGTATCTAAGCTTAAATCATCTAAATCTAGTGACTGAAGTTAGAATACTCAGGTCGCTTCAATAGTACTGAGACTATATAGCACTCGGGCTAAGCTTTTAATGCATCGAGACTATATGGCACTCAGGCTACGCTTTTAATGCACCGAGCATCAAAACTCTAGTGACAACTGGTTTTGCCATGTTGTCCCCATATGGGTAGGTTAATCCTTTACATCAAGCATTTTTATTACAGGTCACTCAAGTCGAGCTGACACTTCAATGATGTTCTTATACGATGATCTCAAGACTTTCATCTTTTCTATACAAGGTTGCTTGTAAAAGAAGAACACTCAAGATAAATAAGAAAAGATTCCCAATTAAGGAGACTTTCAGATAAGAAAAAACACTCTTCTAGTAGGCATAAGACTTTTATCAAAGAGAAATCTTATTCCTCTCAGGTTTGAGCATCACTATCCCTATAAATAGGACCTCATATCTCTTATTTTCATTCATTTTATTCTCTTATACTCATTACTCTCTTTATCTCTCTAAAATCTCTCTTTCTACATTCCCTAACTTAAGTATGAGAGAGTTTATGGGAATCTTCCTCACTGCTCACTTTACTTTTCTTTAATCCCTTTCAAGGTTCCAACTCAAGAGTTCTAGAAATAAGTTATCAGGGCCAACACTATGTGGTGTGTAAGTGCAATCCTCCCTGAAAGAATTGATTTGTAGGGATTATAACTCAAGATGTTATATATATATAATTTAAAATTTCCTGAATCAATTAGTTAAAACTAAACTTTAATGATAATATAATTGTCAATTACGAATGGTTTTATTACTATTTTACTTGTGAAAATTGTAGAAGTATTGCGTTTGGATTTTCACAATTACTATGTGTAAATATTGATGGTAATTATTGTTGTTATGATGGATATTAAGGGATAACTACTCAATTGTATATTCCACAATCAGGGTGTACATTCCGTCGATTTTGGAGCTTTTTTAATCAAATCAAATTCACCCTAATCAGAATCAAATTAAATTTGGCAAAGTTAAAAATCGAACCAAATCAAATTAAAAAACTAAATTTTTTAAAATAAAAATCATTCTAATAGAATCAATCAAGATTTTTACAAATATTAATTATTATAATATTTTTATTAAATTATTATACTTATTAAAAATAAAAATAAAAATTCAATTTATTTGATTATTTTGATTAATTGAATTTTTAAATATAAAATTAAAGTGAATTAAACTAAAATTTTAATTTAGTTTCATTCATAAAAATAAAAAATAGAAATAAAAAAATTAAGGTTTTCAATTCAATTGGTTCGGTAATTTTACACACCCTTATACTACGAGACATTAATGGACCTTCATCATACCAAAAAAAAAATTCATGATGTAATAATAATAATAATGATGATGATATATATATATATTTTGTATGATTTTAAAAGGTACAGAAATCATTATTGTAAGTTTTTTTTTTTGAAAAATAGTATTTTTATAGGTGATAAATGTTTTATAGATTAAATAGATCGTATCAAATTTTATGACCCACATGATTTATTTAAATAAATGAGGTTACATATGTCTTGTTTATATAATCCATTTTTATATTGTGTTAAATTTGAAATACTTGATACGAATAATAACTTGGTTGTATTCATATTGACCATAATCGTATCATTAAAGTGGATTAACATGACACAAATATGACTTATCAATCTATTTTGACACTCCTGTTAATTATACATTAGTAAAATACAATAAATAACATTTTAATAAAAAATTATATTTTAAATTATTTAAATATAATATAAGATATAAAAATTTTATTAACGTATAATTTATTATATATTAAAAAATTAAAATAATATAATTCTAATTAACATCAAAATTATATCATTTTGATATTTTTATCATGCTTATTTTCTTCATATAAAATTAAATATTATATAATATGTACTTACTATTAAATAATCTTTAGTAATAATACGTAATAGGAATGCCAACTTACACTGTAAATTGTTAATAATATTATTAAATTTATGCCAAGACTACGTAGTTCACTTAACACAGTTAATAATATTATCTTACATCAAAACTCTATAATACTAATATAAATACATAAATTTCTATTATATTTAATAATTTAGTTTTGTGTACTTAATATTTAATTAATAATATATAATATTTGTTTGTTAATTCAAATTTTTATGTGTTATTATCTTAATTTATCATATGATATATTTTACTGTACTAAATCAATCGATAGACGAGTTAATATAGCAGTTTAAGCAGATTTAATTTGTTTAAATTTGAGTTTATTTATATTTTAAATGAAGTGATCTATTTATGATACAAAATCTGTTTATATTAAATTTAAATCTGTTTAACTCCTTAATGTGTATTGTGCTTGAAGTGTGAATGAATTATGTCACAAATTGCCAAGACTTTGAGAATTTGAAGAACAATTGCCTATTAAGTGAACACAAGAATTTTGACATTGTGCATTTGTTGTGCACATTGTCAGACCCAAGTCAAAACAGGTTCCATGGGAAATCAAGCAAAGATGGCTGCAATGCCTCTCCTATGTTTCTCACATCTACAGAGAACGTAACTCAGTTACAGATATGCTAGCAAAACATGGTGTTTCAATTACTTTAACACTAGATTTTTGTGGACCTTTTATTTGTAATGACTTTAGTCGTAATCCTTCTTCTAAGTTCTGCTAGCTGTTTTCAGTTTGACTTTTGCTTCTTTTTGTATGACACTTTTTATTTTTATTTCAATTTAAACTTAGATGAAATAAAAGTGATACAAATGTTAAAAGTGTGTTAATATAGTTAAGATATTTGTATGTATTTTCTGATTTCTCGACCCAAAATTTTACCTAAAAAACAGAAAAATTTTGAAAAAAAAATTACCTTGGAGTAGAAGTAAATTGGAATTCACTCTCTTGCCACATTTTCATCCATAGCTAAACGTTTTTCATAAAAAAAAAAAAAAAAAAAAAATACTTGTTTAACATTATGAATCATGATTTGATGCTTAATATCTATTACAAATTACAAATTGATTGGTTTTCATTAACTTTTATTTTCATTAACATTATAAATAATTAATTTTTATTTTACATGATTTTTATTAAATATATGACTCTAAAAAAATATATGTAAATTATATTAAATATATAAATTATAAATATTTATCAATATGCATAACATTATTACTTTCAAAATACCTTCAAATTCTAATCTTACTATTTTCAAAATAAATTGTAATTCATAAATTTTCAACTTTTTCACTAAAAGATCTTATATTTTAATTATTTAAAAATCTCTTTTCAACTTTCAACCACGTTTTCTAATAAGCATCAAGTCAAATTGGAGAAAAAAAAATTTCTAAGAAAATATGAATTGGAAAAAAAAAAGAAAATTTTAAGATACTAAAATATTAATCAAGAATATAAAATATTTAATTTTTCTAAAAATAAATATGAAGAGCTAAGATATTTTAGAAAGAATTTATTATGGTTTGTAGTGATAATTTAAAATTCTTATTTTATAATTTATATTATTATTAATATTATTATTAACATATAAAATAAATTAATTTACAAGTTCTGACTTTCTCTTATTATTTTCACTAGCTAATACATACAAATTAAAATTTTATGTAAAAATTTAAAAACTATTTTATGTGTTTATTTTGAGGGTAGTAAATTAAGAAGAATATTTTTATTTTTTATTTAAAAAAATTAGTAAGTGTCAATTTTGTTTTACATGAAATACAATTATATGCTCAAATAAGATTAGATTTAATTGACACAACTTCTTAAGTTTAAGGAATAAATTAAAGTAAAATTTAATTGATAATTAACTTAAAGTTAAAAATTATACCAATTTTTATCAATAGACTATGAATTATTCTTGATTTGCGATTGAATTGTTCGACCAAATTTCATTTTGACAACATTGAATAATATTGATTTTTTTTTTTTATAATATTAGTCAATTAGATTTCAATTTAAATTTAAATACACAAATTTTATGATTTTGGGAAGGAGTTAGCATTAGCTAGTTTATACAACATCATACTAGCAACAACAGTGTTGATGAGAGGTGCAAATAGTAATGTTATTAATGTTGACTAAAAAAGTAGAATTGGTCGTGGTGACCTTGACTGTACCTCCTGCTTTGAATGGACTGCGATAATATATTTTTTTTAACACTAGAATGGACTTCTATATTATGGTCTAGAATTGTATCTTTAATTATATATAATTCAAAAAGAACTTCGAAGAAAGCCACCCATACTAGTTATCTACCTTAAATGTAATAGGGACTTGGTCTTTTCTATTTCAACATTGATTTTGCTGAATTATTAAATGAAGAGTAGAGGAAGTTACTTAAATTAGAGTATGAAAAATATATGGCCCAACATAATAATAATTTGATGTGGCATATATTCATTTAAAAATAATAGATTATTTTTTTATTTGATATTTTCGTTATTTAATAAATATAAAAGTATAAAAGCTTCGATTAAATCGAAATTTGTATCATAAGAAGGTAAAATTTTCTTAATATATGTTATGGATACATAAAACTATAACTCGTAAACTTACTTACAAAGATTTAAACTTTTTATTATTTATATGAACTGATGTTGGTAATTGATTATATTTTATAAGTCCATATAACATTTATGAGCTATGATCTCAACTAAATTCAATAAATTTAAATACTGTATAGAATTAAAAAAGAGGAAGTAAAGAAAACCATAGTACAAGAACATTATGAAGGGCCTAATATTTATTGGTATGAATTTATGAAATTCTTCTCTATATTTCAAAATTGTATTTAACAATGAAATAAATGATACATAATTTCAGTGTTTTGCACTTTATATATAAAAGCATAATGTAGATTTGTGTTATATATTTTTTTTATATATATTATTTCTTTGAAATTCATAATTATAGTAATTTTAATTATTTTAAAATTCAAACAAAATGACCGAATTCAAATAAAATAGAGTTGATTATTTCAAAATTTGAAAAAATTAAAAATTTAAGCAGAATAGAGCCATAAAGGATATAATCTAAAATTGAGAACTTATTTGACAAAAATCAAAACTATCCATCACTTAGTAAATTATATATATTAATAAATTTAATAAAAAAGAAACTTTCTTTAAATTTTGGAATGAAATAATTCTTTCCATATACATGTAATTGTTTCTTTTAATCTTTTTCAGCTGTGTTGCATGAAGACAGAGAAAAAATAAAAATACAAATACAGGAAAATAATTTCATTTAAGTGTTACTTTAGATAAAATTGATATTGAAATATGAGAATACTGAAAAAAAAGATATCTACTGCTTAAAGCATCCGTACAACATAGTTGCTTAGTGTTGTTGCATGAAGGAGTTTGTTTTATTTAAAAGAGCAAATTTGAGTTTTGGTAATTTGCACATACCCATGTATCAAACGATATGCAAACTCATGATTCACCATCATATTTTTGATGAATTTTGTCTTAATCCATAAAAGTCAAAAGCATACCCTAAACATAAACAAAACTATTTACCGACAATAGCCGGCCCTATTTGATGGACGCCTGTTAAGGACTTGACATATGAACAGGTAGCAGTTCAAAATCCCACTCCCTAGGTCCTAAACATATAATAAGTGTTGTTAAAAGAAAAAACGATTTACCGACGATATATGAATAATATATATATATATATATACATATGAGCCGTGATACGTGCAGTGGACTACTATACAGTGACCCTTATTCTCTTTTTTAAGCGGCCTGCTTTTAAATGACTATGAAAATTATTTCTATATATATATATATTTTTTCCTGCTGGTCAAAAAATATATATATATTCCTCGCCGCCTCAGGTCCCTTGTAGATATTGAAATTCACATACAATAGCCAATAGATGTGCTCAATTTTATATGTGAAATGGATAACACATCCTTATAATAATAATATTTAATATGATAATAATAATATTTAATAATAACAATATTTTTGTAACATTATTCTAGCCAACCAAAGTTTAATGGATTTGAGTAATTATCAAGCCTCTTACTATCTTATTAGAAGTGAATTAATATTTCAATCTCAATATAGTTGATCATCTTTTCATATTTTTTATTTAATTATAAAAAAAAAAGTTTTGAAATTAAATTATTTTTTATTTTACTAGTAATAACAAATTTATTATTTTTATAGTAAATTATTCATAAATAAAAAATTACCCTCTAAAATATAACTAAAAATTTTAGTAAATTTTTATGAGAATGAATTTTTAAAGCCAATGTTTTATTTTCAATTTGATTCAAATTAATTAAAATTTTTACGGTTATTGGATATTACTAAAATTAATTATAATTTTTTTTATATATTCAAAAAGAAAGATAACTCTTTTGTTGATTAGTCTACATTTTTGGTCTACATACACACGCATCCAAAGACAAATACTTGGATTCTCCAATGATTGTTGCAATATACATATATATATAACGATTCCACTTCCTTCAAAAGTGGCAATATTGTTCCCATTCCCATGTCCAAGTGAAGTCTCTTCTATTTTTTTTCTTCTCCTTCTGTTCTTCATTTGGAGTCCTGCAGATAATTGATGTCACATTTATGGCTGAGGAGATTCATAATACATCAATCTCTAAGAAGATCAAACAGTGTTTATTACGTCATCGAAATACCTTTACTTCTATCAAGCTTTCTTTCCCTCGTTTCACATGCTTCTCTTCTTCCTCAGAAGTTTCATCTTCAGATCATGATGTCACAGAAGGTATATATATATATAAAGTTGTAATGGGTTGTAAAATTTCTTTATGTATATAGTTTATATTTAATCCTTTTTGGTGTTGTTAATTGTATTATGGTTACAGGAAGTGAACATGTTCTTCAAAATGTCCATGGCTTCTCATATAGTGAATTGAAGGTTGCTACCGATGGCTTTAATTCATTGAACAAAGTTGGTGAAGGTGGATTTGGCTCTGTTTATAAGGTAGCTTTTTGATGAGGACAAATTCTGATATAATTCATTTTTTGATGCAAATTCTTTACGGTTTAATGATATTTGTTTGTAAAAATTAAAGGGAAGATTAAAAGATGGAAAATTTGTAGCTGTGAAAGTACTATCAGCAGAATCAAAACAAGGAGACAAAGAATTCCTTTCTGAGATTGCTTCACTGTCCAATATTAGCCATGAAAATCTTGTTAAGCTGCATGGTGCTTGCATTGATGGTCCCTGCAGATTTCTTGTTTATGAATATATGGAAAATGGAAATCTTGCTCGGGTTTTACTTGGTAAGTGCATTATTTTACTTGGTCAAGCATAAATTTCTATAGCTTTGACTTTTACACAATTTTCTTGGTACTGAACTAAAAGTGTATATATACATGCATACTAGTTGAAGCAATATAAAATTTAAATTCTTTTAAGTAAGATTTTGAGTTTAAATGTTATGTATAGAGAAATAAATGATAGAAAATGTATTTTTTATTATGAGATTTATACGACTCAATAAATATTAATCAGAGTTCTTATAACTATCGTATAGTAAAAAAAATTATGGGATTAGAAATTCAAATTGGTTTATATCATTATATTATTTCTTAAAAATAATTCTTGGCTTTTTTTTTTTTTTTTTTGGCAGATGGATTCAAAAATAGAGCTAACTTGGGTTGGACATCAAGAAGAGAAATTGCATTGGGAATTGCTGAGGGTCTAGCTTACATTCATGAGGAAATGAAACCCCACATTGTGCATAGAGATATAAAGGCTAGCAATATACTTTTGGATCAGAATTTTAGTCCTAAAGTTTCAGATTTTGGCCTCTCTAAACTATTTTCAGATAACATCACCCACATAAGTACAAGAGTGGCTGGGACATTGTAAGTAATTAAATTTCATAATTTATTTATTTATTTTTCTTCCTTCTTGCTACAATTTTTTTAAAAATCAATTTGAGGTTGAACAAGCTAAGATTGTGAGATATATTCGAGTAACTCAAAATTAAGATTTTTTATTCTGCCACATTAAATATAAATGCGATGATTAATATCCAATTACACTAACTGAAAAATTTGTATATTAGTATACTTGTTAGATGATAAATGTCAAATATCTAATTTATTTCTGGATATGCAGTTGTTACAAGCCCATACCTAATTAATTAATTCAAGAAATATCTGTTATATGTATAAAACAAATGCAAGAAGAAGAAATATCTGTTAAATAATACAAGTAGTAGGGCAACCCACCAAGTTGACAATCTTCTGTTTCATCAATACATAAATGCTACCACCTATATGACAAAATAAAAAATTTGTGGGTCAGGCAGGACATTAAAATCTTCTTTAATTGTTATTAATTCTTATACAATGGCAGAATTTTGAGAATTCTATGATAAATTTAAATTATTTATTTTTATATTTATATCTCCGATATGCTATATTGTCATGTGAATCCTAACTACTCCGCTATTGTACCATACAAATATAATAAAACTTTCTTGCTCATTTTTAATTTTTTTTTTTTTTGCTAAATTACGAGATATACATTTAATCATTGAATTATTATTATTATTATTAACCTATTTAATATTTTTTTGGAAAAGAGGTTATCTTGCTCCTGAATATGCAATTAGCGGACACTTAACAAGAAAATCAGACATATACAGCTTTGGAGTGCTTCTTCTTGAGATAGTGAGCGGAAGAACTGCTGTTGATTTCGATTTGGAACTTGGAGAACATTACCTTGTAGAGAAGGTATATTCCATTCTTGCTAATTAATTCTTATTTATTTCCAAATTAATTTTTACTAGCCTAATTTTAACTAACATTGCTAATTGTTATAATTAATTAGATCTATAAATTGCAACAATTATTCTAATTTTGTACACATCAGAATCAGTATTCAGATAAACCATAATAGTCTGAGTGAAATATATTTAATTGGTGTAAAGAAAAATAATCCTACAAAATGCCAAAAAAAGTTTCAAATTGTTATATTTTTCTGTGTATTTTATGTTCTATCACATTTATGGCCCAATGGAATTCTATTGAACTATATATATATATATATATATATATATATATATATATATATATATATATATATATATATATATATATTTGGAGCTGATGTAGAGTTATGCATAATTTTAGATAAAAAAAATTTGGTTTAATTGTTCATAATAAATGATAGCTAGTAATAGGTAGTAGTTGTTACTGATTCTTGGTGGTTTTATTATTATTATTATTATTATTTTTGCTAGTTAATAACTTATAAATGTGAATTGTTTAATAAAATTGTGTTAACTGTTCTAGCTAGTATGTTAAATAATCATTAAGAACATAGTTTATTTTAAATGAAATTTTATATATCTCATGATATTTTTATTCTATAAATTATTTCAAAATAGTATGTAGTAATAAATAGTAATTTGTTATTTTTAATTTATATATTATTAAGAATTAAAATTAATAAAAATTAGTTAAAAGTTAGCTTTAAAATACAAATTTTACTAATGTACAATATTTTAAAAATATAAATATTATAATTACTTAATTACTGATATTTATTTTATTATAAATTATAAAAAATTAATAGTAAAATTTGATTTTAAAAAGTTACATTGCTATTAGTTATTTAATAAGGGCAATATAGTTAAATTAAAATATAAATTTAAATTAGCTATTAGTTGATAAAAAAACTCTAAAATATGGCTGAAAATTTTTGAAACTATTAGAGATTTAAATAGTTATTCGCTACTCATTTTTAAATTTTACCAAACAAATAAAATCTAAAAGTTTGATTAGAAATAGTAACGAATTCCCTTCATCAACTAAACCAAATACGTTTTGATTCACAACAACATAAAAACATGCCATGTTTATTCTGGATATAATTAATGCAACAAATTAATAATTTGCTAAATCATAATGATAAAATTAAATGCATATAGTTGAAGAACTTTATCACCATATTTCACCAAGCCAACTCTTGATCTAATTGAAATTTTGTGTTATATGTGCTGGATGACAGGGTTTGAATTCTATCTGAAGGTAGAATGATTGATATAGATAACCAAGTTTTTGTCTCCTGTCTGTTTGAGATATAGGAAACATGTTCACAACCAAATAATGCGATGCTAATCTCTATTTCTGTTATACCAATCAATTATGCACATACCCACATGTCTTTTCCACAAACATTTCTTGAATTTTAACCTAAAAAAAAAATTGCATTTTCATTGCAGCAAATAAATTAGTCAACATCTAAATCTATAAAATGGCCCTAAAAATGTAATTAATGTGGGTAGAGAGTCACTGTAAATATCGATGATTTATATATATATAAATATTTATCTCTTCTAACTATACTACATCTAACTATTAAATTTTGTAATATATATATAAACAATTATATGTACATACTCCAATTGCAATAATTATCAATTATTGGTTTTAATTGCAGGCATGGGAAATGTACAAGGCAAACAAGCTTATGGAATTGGTAGATCCTATGCTAAATGGAAACTTGAGAGAGGAAGAAGCAATTATATTTCTAAAAGTTGCATTACTTTGTGTTCAAGAGAAATGTGGGCTCAGACCAAACTTATCAAAAGCTATAAAAATGATGAGAAATGAAATCAACATTAGCAATATAGAAATAGCACAGCCAGGACTCATCAATGATATTATGAATGTGAAGATTAATGGAGAAAGAAGAAGAAATTGCACACAAAGCATCACCAACTTTTGTAGCCCCTAACTATTATAATACCCACACTTTGTGAATACATATCATTTTCACTTTTTTTTCCCCTCTTACTCTAGTTGCTTTTTTTTTTTTTTTCAATAAATAGGCTTGTTTTTTGCCGTATTAATTAGTTTTTATGGGATCATCAAGAATGTAAAATCCCAATGCAATTTTAGAATCTTTTTTGGCATAATATTTCCATCTAATATATGTGTCTATATATATATATACCCAAATAAAAAAAAATACTTCTATTTAAAATTAATAAAAAAATTTTTAAGATCTGTCAAAAAATATAATTAATTTAAATAGAAAATTTGAAAGAAATTAAAATAAATTTCTAGTAATTTTAACATTAATATCCAACATTTTATCTATCAATATTAAATATTTTTAGGGCTTAGCCGAGCAACTAAAATTTTTTCGTTTAAATTGGTTTTTTATGGAATCCTAAATATTCTTATAATTGGAAGTTTAAATTTTGTTGTAAGATTGTATTAGTGAATTATAATATTTTTAAAATTTCATTCAATAATTTAACTTTTTTAACACGAATTAACAAGTTCGGATGAATGTTATTTTATTTTATTTTGCTTTTTACCTCCTAAAAATTTGTAGATCTTGATTTTCGATCCATGAAGGGAAAAATTCATATATCTATTGGATTTGATCTCTCTTCAAAAATCTTTAGACCAGCTTATAATATTAAGCCTATGTGCAATTAAAAATATCCAGTAAAGTATGTATGTTGTAGATTTTACTTATATTGGAAATTATTTTTTTAATAATGAGATCGTATGATATAAATTTTAATGGACTACATAATAGTAATAATTTTTTTTTCTTTTAAATCGACGACAACAGAAATTAAATTTTATGTTTCAAAATATTTTTTAGAAAAATTAACATTTGATTACTTTTTCTCTAGAAATTGTACAAAAGTATTATATCTTCAAAAGTTATAATTATTTATATAATTCTATTATATAAATTTGAAGATAGTGAAAAAATAATTTAGTTAAATTATTTAAAATAAAGTTAGAAATTGGTTTGAAGATCCCAAATTAATGGTAAAAGATCAAACTCTTGGTGGGCCAAGTTTTAAGTTCTAAATTTCTTTCCAAATGTACATCATTTTTTTTCTTACGGTGATGTGCACCAAATTGTATTAACATTTATGGATGAGCTTGATAAAAAAAAGTACGTATATGAGCTCTAATGATTTTAACTTTTGGATTTGGAGAATGCGAGACCCATAATATATTAAAATGAAGTTGAGACCCATAATATATCAAAATGAAGTTGGTTTAGAGCTCTACTATAAGTATTATAGCTATGCCTATAACATCCCATCTTCATGTCCAAATTCCATTGTTTAGGGTTTCATATTTTAGTTTGAACTTTTATGTTATTTTTGGAGTTTTTTTTTTGTCTTTTGCATTATTTCAATTAGGGTTTTCCCTAAACACTATTTATTCGTCTCTTTGAATTGTTTTGGGATAATTTTTGTTGAATTAATTAATCATAATTATTATTTTTTGAAATTTGATATTCTTTATGAATCAAAGAGTTCTTGGATGCTTATTTTCTGGCATTTGTACACAAATCAACAAATTATAAAAGGTTGTTAAGGGGTCAGTTGTGCGTGATTTAACGATTTGCAATATTATCCCTTTTAACCTAGGCTTCCACTCCGTCAAGGGAGAGATATCGAACCTCTCTTCTCTTCATTAGCCAAGCCCTACTTGCCATCCCTCCCTAGGCGGGCTGGCAATGTAAATCAACATTGATTTAGGCTTTTGGGCTGTAATTGAAGCCAATATTTTTTATTCTTAACTTCGTTATTTAATGTTTATTTCTAAGTCTTACTACATTCATAGATGCTATGTACTTGAATATTATATATTTTCTCAAATTCACAAACAAATTAATTATAATTTCTTAAGCTCAGCAAATATTTCCACATATATTCGCTTGAGGCTTTATAAAATAAATAAAATGAGTTTATAAAAGTTGGTATTTTTAAATAATAAAATTATTTTTAGTTATGATCTAGTATGTGTTAAATTTTTTATAGCAATATAATAAAATATTTCATTAATTAAATATAGGTGGACAAGCACAAATTAGAAAGATAAAAAGTAAAGGCAATCATGTATGAAAGAAAAAAAAAATGCAAACTTTATACATGTTGGTCGTATTTTATTTTTAGTTGTGATTTAGTATGTGTGATAAATTTTGATATTAATATATAAAATATATAAAATATTATGATAAAATATCTGAGTAAATATAGAGAGTAAATTAAAAATATTAAAAATAAAACATGTAAACAAAAAAAAAGAAAAAAAATTGTAAACACATAATTAAAGTTCGAGAAAATGTACCAAACATCGTTAATCTTATGGGGAATTAAATTCCCATTTCCCATAGATATTTTCATGTAAGAAATATCCTATGCAAACTATATATATAGAAAAGGGAAAATCAGAGTTCTTTAAAGCATTGAAAGAGATAAGCAGAGAATTCATTAAAAAAAATAACTGAACATAGAATAAAAAAAAAAATTAGTCAGAATCTAATTAACTCTGAATACTGATAATTTAGAAAAAAAAAAAAGTATTGTGCGTAATATATACATATATTTTCACATAGTATTAGTTTCCTATATATAACTAAAGAGCTTATGTATATATATGCACGTATTGTGTATGTGATGCAAGAATCTTATGCTTGCGCATACTTCACTTCTTTACAAACACACACGCACATATAGCTAGCAGCATGCTGTAGCAGAAGTGCTATATATATGCTGGAGTTTTCTTAAAAATTTAGCTGATGTAACAAGCAAATTCAGTATCTATTTCTCTGCATGAACTGGTTCAAGCATGTAAATTACTTGTTGTTAAAGATACGAAATCCTGAAGAGGGGTAAGTACTTGATTATTCACGTCACTAACATTATACATAAGCAAATTAACTACGTAGTTTGTGCAGTAAAGAAAATTAATTAGGCAAGAAATTAAGGGTTTTGTTTAATTTTATTTGAAATATATAACCAAAGAAGTAGAAAAGTCCGTGATGGTAAACATCTACAAGCTTTTTTGAGAGCATTGATGTTGAGTTTTTACTATATTGATGAAAAAAGATATAGGCAAAAGAGATGCATTTGTCTCTAGCAGAGTACAAAACATCATCTCCTGTATATCTATATACATGAAATAATTAAATGTAAACAGGAAATTACTTATATTATGTATATGCAAAATGAAATGTACATGTACAGTGTATATACCTGAAATCATGAATTGGGTAAGAAACAAATTTCAAAAAAGAAACCACAGTAGCTAGATATGATGTTCCTGATGATATATATATATATATATTTACCATTGCAGGATTCATCACATGAGTTTTAGATGGAATGGGATAGAATCTACTTTCTGAAGCACTAAAGGGTACAACCTGTAACAGCATAACACATTGAGGAAATTTGTGGGTCCTCTACTAAAATACAGTACATCTTTTTCTTCTCTTTTTTTTCTTTTCATTATTTATTTATCGCCTGATCAATCCAGGGAGAATGTTCTCTGTAGATTATCAATTTCAATTCAATTTAATTAGCCAAAAAAAAAAAAAAGTAAAAGAACCCTCCTCTTTCTCTTTCTCAGTTAAAAAAAAAAAAAACAGAAAACATTTTTTTATTTGGTGCTTATAGTATGGACATCTATACAAGTTTCAATTATTTTAAAATTTAAATTAAATTAAATCTATAAAAAGTATAACTCTCCCAACATTTTATTATATTATATATATATATATATATATATATATATATATATATATATATATATATATATATAGATTCAAAATTTATTTAAAAAATTAAAATTTTCACAACTTGAAACGCTAAATTTGCAAAATTAAAAAAATATATATATATAGAATATTTTTTACATGTCGAAATTGAAATTAACTGCTGTCCAAAATCCCACAATTGATTTCAGGAGATCTCAAAATGTGGTCCTTCTAATTAGCCTGACCAATGTGTCCTTTTGACCTGCTTTTAACGCATAACATATTCTCTATTGGCCAATCAAGAAAGAGATATACGTATATGTTGTTAATTGTGAAGAGAAGAAGAGGTTTTGTGGGGGGTCCATTCTTTTATTTATTATTATTTTTTTTCAATAATTTTTGGGTTGTATGAGATTCCCTAGTAGCTATAATCATAATCCTGTTCCTGCTACATGCTTTTACTTTCCCCAGAATCCATACCCTTTTCTTTTTTATTTCTTTCTTGAATCCCTGGCCAGACGTGTGTTTGCAGACAGTCAATACAGAAAGTTTGTATACAGTCAATACAGAAATCTACCAAGAAAAAAAATATATCAAGAATTCAAGAAAAAAAAACACAATAAAAAGTGTAAACATATGTATGCCTATATATTCCCTTTGTGCAGATAAACCTAGCTAAAGATGATCCAAGAGACTAGCTCCAGGAGATAAGAGAGTTGTCAATATGTATATATATCCGGGCATTGATCACTATAGCTAGTATAGAGCTAGCTAGTCTTTTCATCTTTCCACTAAGCTATGGAAAACAATAAGGACAACGATAATATGCATGGGGTTAGAAACAGGTTCTTGATAAGATGTAAATCTGTATAATGTTCCCTTTGTTAGCTTTTTTTAATATGATTTAACTATTCATATTCAAAATTCCATTTGCTTTTTTGTTTTTTGATTTTATCAAAAATGAATCAAGGGCCCTTAGGGCAAGTGGGTGCTGTCATTTATGTGTTTCTTTTATGTTATACGAAGGGCATGGCCCTTTTCCCTGTGTATAAAATTAGTGCCCATCTAAAGTTGAGACACAAACATTGGCAATATGGTTATTAATAACAGCTTGTTCCAGTAGATTGATAGATAATTTTGCATAATTCAAAGAAAAAGGAATATATATATATAAATATGAAAAACACCATACCCACTTCACCTAAAAATTTTTAACATTTGAGATTTCGCAGCTGTTTAATGTGATTAGTGTACCAAATATCAAGAGTCTTTAAACCTACAGTGTCTTTTTGTTTTTTCCAATTATTTCCTTTTAACTCCTTTAAAAACCCCAACATTGAACATAAACTTCATAATTGCCTTTTATATAAAGAAAAGAAGGTATGCAATTGCTAGCCACATAAAAAAGAGAAGAAGCCCTAGATCATGTGTAATTGAGGTAGGTATACTCATGTGTCCCTCCTCTCTAAATGTTCTGCCATCAAATCTATAAAAAAAGAAAATAATTGCGAATCAAATGGCTACAAATAAGTTTGTTAATAAGACAAAACAATTATTTGATCTTTTGATCTATCACACACACTCGCACAGCTTTACTAACACTAGCAACATCTTGGACAGTAGCATATACAATTGACCAGTCTTGTGAATTGTGAACTGGGTTTGCCTTTGGGGCACTTACCCTTTTGTTTCTGGACAAGGAGGTCTAGCTTAGGGCACTCACACCAGAACCACAGGTCATAGGAAATGTCCATGAGACAAGCTTTTCTTACAAGATGGATGTGGCTTCATGATAGTATATATGTGTAACTCCCATGTAACTTATGGTTATTAATTAATTAATTAATTAAAATTTGAGATTAAAAAAAAAGATTAATATTCTTTTACTTTATTTTTTTATTAGATCCCTTGTTATAAGTGTATAGTGTGTGAGTGTGTACATATATATATATATATTTCTAATATTCTCTCTGCCAAAGGTTTTAAAGATAAGCATCACATCATGAAATCAACAGAAATTAAAAAACCCTAGCTAGCTAAAAATCTATAAGAAGAATATAATGATATTCCAAAGAAGAAAAAGAAAAGATAAGTGAAGTGAAAAGTACCTTCAAAGAACCTATACCTTTTCGAAATTACAATGCTGCCCCCCTTCAGATTTTCTTCATGAAATGGCATCCTTAATCCTTGCAAGATATATAGGATCATAAAGGAAGAAAAAAATCTGCAAAATCTATTATATATCTATGTATATATACACCATGGATATATACGATATATAAATAGGAATATGCATGGCTCCTCATACGCCATCCACGGAGGCCATCGATGCTCCGGTGGGCTCTGCAAATGGCATACAGGGAGCCAGGCACATACAGAAATATATGTATATATGCATGGTGATTATTATATCTTAACATAAGCAAATGCTTATGTATGCTTTTGTCTTATGTATGTATGTATAAGCATGATGATTCAATGCAAGAACAAGAAGAGGATATATATAAAAGAGTGTATATGCATCTAAATATAGCCAGATCAAAAGCATATGTCTTCTCTATGAGTAAAAGAGCACAAAGAGGAGAAGAAGGTGGAGGTAGCTATAGAAGGGAGCAAAATTAGGGCAAAAGGTAAGAAGGGGAAGCGAAGAGATTGAAGGGAAAGAGAAAGGAGTGGTATTTATGGAGGGGAGAGATGTGTGGAAAATAGGAACTGGGTCATAATCAAAAAATAGAGGAAGAGAAGAGAGTGTGGTGTTTGAAAAGACCCACATAAAATTAAAAGCAGAAAAATAAAATAAAATAAAAGCTATAGAATTGGCATAAAAGAAGGCAAAACATAGAGGCAAGGCTATCTAAATCTTGGTAATTTTTTTTTTTAGAAAAAAAAATTGATGGAGTGTGGGGTTTGTATGTGTTATTTTGAGAGGGAAAGAAGGAAATTTGTGGGGTTGTAGTTGCACCCCAGCTTACAACTAAATATAGACACCATGATATGTGTGAGATAGAAGAGAAAATTACAATTTTATATATATGAATCAAAAAAAATTAAAGATCATCAGGAAAATTTTATAAAGAAAAAAGAAATGGTGTGGTTGGGTTAGTAACCACGCAATTTCCTAAGCTAACCCTTATGGTGGTTTGAAATCTCCTTTTCTGGGTCGTAAAGCAAATGTTGCTTTTCTTCTCTGAACCTCATTTTGTCTGCAAGTGCTTGGAAACACATGGATTCTCTCTTTCTCCCACTTTCTTCCTCTTTTAAACTTTTTTTTTTAAAAAGAAAAATAATCAAGAAACATAACAGAAACAAAGAAGAAGAAATTAAATACAATATTTTTTTCTTTTAATTTATTACTATCTAGGTCATTTGAATATCTTTTTCTTTTTGATCTTTATATCATCCCCATTACTTCTTTTTCATCTTTAATTCCCTTCTTTTTTTTCTTTTATTTGACACATATAACCTAACTTCGTATATGTATCTTTTAATATCACTATTAATAAACTATCAACTGAGATTCTTTCTCTCTGAAGCTTAATCCTTTTCTGTTTAGATCTTGCGAATTAACCTTTTCTACTTGGTTACCTAATTCACCTGCACTTCTGTCCATTCATCTATATAAATTATATATATACAAATATACATACCTACTAATGAAAATAAATATATTAGCTAGATTAAGGCCACTTGATCAATTTATTAGAATCTTTCATCACTTGGGGTATTTACCTTATATATATATATATACACACACACATATGACCAAGATATAAATATAAATATATTTGAGAAGTGTGAAACCCTAGCTATCTATATAGCTGTATATCTTTTTCTTTTGTCTCATTTTTGTTTTCTCTTCTGGTTGGATCTGGTAAGTTTAAAAAATTCTTACCTTATAGATCCAACATGACAATAACATATAGGTTCTTGTAAATTTACTAGCTAGAACGGTCAATATATATATATTATATAGATGTAGAGTCCAATTTTTGTACATGAATTTGCTGCAGATGCACAGCATGCAGCTAACCCAAAAATTTTTCAATGATAATATACAAATTGTAACCTTATGTGATTGTTCTATGAATAGTCAGTATCCTTGTAAGAATCTTTTGCTGTCAATATAAGGCCACCAATAGAACTTTAGGGTTGACATTAAAAAACAACTGGGGTGTCAGGTTCGTCTTGTGTGCCTCTCAACCTTTCATTTACATGTATAGATTTATATTTTAATTAATTAAACTATTTGATTCTATTAATTTCTAGCTACTATAGACTGTATAGTTAATATCATTGATCCGACAATATTCTTTGTTTATATAGCTCATGAATTATCTTCTGACAAAAGACAATTTTGTTTGTTTATACCGTATAATTTTATAGCAATACATGTGAAAATGTAATTATTTTGCCACCACTCCCCTTTAACTTAATGTTCGATATGTATGTGCCTCGTACTATTCAGAATTGGAAATTTTTTTCATGTACATATTGAGCATGAAACTAAACGAACATAAATAATTTTATCAATTTCAGCTTTTTATTTTAATAAAAATCTCAAGTAATTTTTCATCTAAACAGTTGATATTTAAAGTTCACTAAACTATTATTAATCTAATTTGATTCGAACAAAATTATAAGGATGACAAAAAAATTTCAATAGCTAATTTAACATGAATACATATAATAAGAGTTGAACCTAAAATGTTATTTAAACGAGAATAGTTCATGTCAGCTGATCTCAATAATTTTTAATAAAAGATCAAATAATTTAAACATTAATGTATTACATAGAGTAGTTTTTTCTTTTAAGTTAGGTACAAATTAAATTCACAAATCAATGATGATAAAATTTAAATTTTACACCTTATAATATTCTTAAAACAATAACCAATCACAACTTTATTTGCGATGAATTTCAGATTCATTAATATAACTTATTTATATAATTCAATTGGTTTTATAGTAAAATTTCTAAGAAATAGTGTTTGCTAAATTTGCAACCATATATATCTCGAGAAGGGACTATAGATTTCATTCTTTCTGTTCTTTCCTCTAGAGCTTTCTCCTTAGTCCTATCTTTGTCCAATCTTCCATTTTTGTTTCTTTTAATTATGAGTTGCACTTGATAGCATATGAGTGAATATGACTTCAAATGTTACAAAACAAAACATGCACTTTTATGAAAGAATTTCCTGTCTGCCATTAATAAAAGATTATATTCATACACACATGCATGATAAGATTAATCTTGTTAAGAATTTTAATTCAATCTTGACCATTTACAAATGTCATAAGTTCTTTTTGTAGCCACCCAATTGACTTAGTGACCAAAACCAAAATAAAGAGATAATTTTTATTTTTATGTGAGAAAAGAGCTAATGGGGATTGACAATGTGTATATATAAGACTATAGCAAGATCTACCAAATCTTATTAATTAGAAAAAGAAAAGATTTGATTGTGATTTAATGCAAAAAAAAAAAAAAAAAAAGCTATATATGATTATGTACAATAGTAAAAAGAACAGTAGTTTCCAAAGTACTAAACAGAAGATATTTACTTACAATGTAATATAAGTTAAGAGAATTAGTACTAACACTTCCCACCAAGGACTGAGAATGATATAGGAAGCTGATATCCACCTAACATAAGTTTGGATCCCTAGTCATCATACCCCTACTTCTCCATATGTAGGTCTATATTTAGTATAAGAGACAAATATATGCATGAGTCAATTTTAAAGGCCAATAAAGAAACATCTGTTTATAATTGTTTTTTCTGACTTCTTTTGTTGAGTTTGACACCAGTTTAAGACACAAGTTTCTCATGGAAATGTATGTATATTCTTTCTTAATCACTAATTAGATTAGTACAATTTTCTAATCAACCATCCTAAATTTGTGTAGCTTTCAACATGCTTTAGTAATTTATTTTTATAATATAATACATATATTACATTTTTATTATTACATGTAAAATAATTAAAATACATATCATATATATTCAAATATATATTAGGATTTTAGTATAAATAGTGGGTTTAGTTTAAAGTTAGGTTAATAGGCTTTTTTATTGCTCTTTTTGTTTTTGGTGGGGGGACTAATTAAAAAGCCCCTATTTAATATATACTTTGCATGAATCCTGTTGTTTTAAAATTAAATTAAGACCTTTAATCTTTATATTATATTATTACTAATGAAATCTATATATATATACATCTGGTTTTGAGAGCCAAAGTATTTCACAACATAAAAGAAATGTCAAAGAATAAAAATGCAACAATAATATGAAATTTCAAAGGGACTGAAGCACAATAAAATTCCATATTTGATTTTTATAAACAATAAAGTGTGTCAAATCATTAACAAGAGCATGCATGGACCTGTTTCAAAATAATTAAGGAAACATCAACTTGATGTAATTTTTAAATTATTCGGCATGTTCTATTTTTATGCATATGTAGTCATCATTTGTGCCTTCTGAATTTGAGATCCTTGATCATTGGTATTGTCCAAATTGCTTCACTTCACATCAATAGTAGTTTTTTACTTTTTTTTTTTGTGCAGTCATATAGTAATTTTTTAATAATAATAAATAATTAATCAAAAACTTTATGTAGAAAATTTGTACAAAATATTAATTTTTTTAGCTCAAATTTACATTTGACGGCTAAATTTTATTTATTTTTTAATAGTAGCGAACAAAACTTATTGCTATACATATTTTTTAATTATACAAAAGCAAAAAGAAAAAAAAATCTTCAAAAAAAAAATGTTTTTATAATAATTTTTTTTATTATTTTAGATGAAAAGTATTTTTTTTTTCTGTTGTTTATTTTAATAATTATTTCGAATTCTGATTTAAGATTTCCTTTTGTGTTTTTCAAATCTGGAGTCTGAATGGATGGGACCCTAGAAACATATACAAGTCCTTATCCTTTAAGTTTGAATCTTTGACCAACCCACTTACATGAAAATACAATTTTAATGGATTGATTATAGGCTCCCAACTCATTCTGAATTCTATGTGAACTAAAGTTTATATAAATCCACATTTACAACCTGAAAATAAAGAGCTTGGCACAATAAAGGGGTTTTATTAGGAAGGTCCTTTACTATAAATCTGTTCATGCACATGGAAATGAGAGGGCACAAAGAATTTTACTAGTCAAGGTGAAGATTTTACTATTCAATCTTGACGTGTTAACTGCGGCGTTCAACCTGTCCCTTAGGACACTTTGTTTCAGACAAAGTTAATAATTTGTTTTATGAAAGTACTTTAGGTAACTTAATCAGCTAATTCACGTACATTTTTTTTTATATGAGGAGAGATAAATTTTTATTCATTAAAAATTAAAAATACATCTTAATAAAAAAAATAATTTAAATAGTAAAATATCAAAATAAAATCTCATTAAATTGTAAAACTTTTTATTATTATTTTTTAATCGTGTTGATAGAATTTTTTAATTTAAAACTTATGATTTGTTTGATTCAAATGAAATTTATAAAATTTTATGAAATTTATTTGCAAGTTTAAGTAAGTATGTTTATTTTGAATTATAACTTTTTAATTTTGTAAAATTATTTGAAATTAAATCAATTTTTATTAATAAAATATGTTTAGTTTAAATAAATTTAAAATTTAGTTAGAAATGAATTTTATTTATAATTCATTTGAAAATGAAATGGATTTCTTGGTGGAATTAAACTAAACAAGGGGTTAATGATCTATATGCTCCATTCAATAATTTTGATTCACCATAAATTGATTGTTAATCTTTAAATTAATTGCATCTAATTGTAGAAACATCAGTAATGGAGAGATATTTAAATTTGAAAAAGAAAAATCATTAAAAATTCATAAAGACACTAATTTTATAATGAATTCAAATTTTAACTTTATAAAAGGAGATTAAAAATTTAACAAAAAATAAAAAGATTAATGATTTATATTTATTTAATGAAAAAAATGGAATAAGGAAAATAAAGCAAAGAGAAATAATAAAAACTACCAACGATCTAAAAAATATAAGCGGTAGCCAAATATGAAAGTTTTAGAAGATAGGTAAAGAGAAAAAAACAGGCAGTTTGGGTATTTTGAAGGGTGAATTTCCTAATAAACCCTAATTGCCTTTATTCTCCCTTTTCTTTTTTGGTTTTTTTTTTAAAATTTTTCATTTTCAACTATAGCGGATCATTTTTTAGATATGTAGTAGTTCTTTATTATATATTTTTTATATTTTTTTATATTTAATAAATACATATCTCTAATCTATTTGTTTTATCATTTAATCTCAATTCACATTTTTCTTTTATTAAGAGACAATTGACAATACAAGAACTCTACTATATATGGTGTATAAATTCTAAAATAATGACATTGACTAATGTAGATAGTTTCTCTTTTCACTTCAATCATATACTCTCCATTTTGTATTATAATGTTTGAATTGTGTGAATGACGAAATTTTGTATCTGGTCTCAATGTTAAGTCCAATTAGGTGTCTGGAAATTAAATTGTGATACAATTTGACTATATTAAGAAAAAAAAAAAAAGGCACAAGTAGAACGTATTTAACATGTCTAATATATTTTTCAATATATCAGAATTATGAATTTGCTTGATCATATGCCTTTGCAAAATATAAGATTTCAAATAATAATGTTTTTCACGAATTCAAAGTATTAGAAAGTAATCAGCAGCCAAGCAATTACAAAAAAAAAAAAAAAAGGTGATTTGGATGACTTGTAATAATAATAAATAAACTTGAAATTCACTTCTAAATCTCTCCATAAATATCACAATCTATCAATAATTGACAAAGTCAAAAAAAAAAAAAAGGAATATTGTCAGAATCCAAATTCAAATTTTAAACGTATCAATTCGAATGCAACATAAACACAACACTATTATGTTTTGGTAAATAAAACAGCTCATGTTTATATAATTTGACAGCTGAATTTAAATATAATGGCTGAAATTTCTATTTTAAACAAATAACCATCCATTTGTTAAATTTCAAAATTGCATTTTTGATAAAATCTAACCATTGAATTTATATCTAAAGATAGAAATGATCTAAATATGTTAATTCATGTTTTCACTAAAGTGAACAAAAGAACACACTTTTTTTTTTTTTTAGCAAAATTTAGATTTATTATTTATTGATATTTTGGTGAAAAAAATGCATTATTCAAAGCCTAATGGCTTTTCGAATTATACCCAACTGAAAATTTTAAATTCAAACATCTCAACTACATATGAAGAAAAAATGCATACTCATATTCTCTTTATTATGTGATAAATATTTAATTATTGCTAATTTTTTATATTATAAGACAAACATTCAATCACGAGGCTGGACTAATTCGGTCAAGTTACAACCTATGTATAACCAAAAGAAAAAAAACCTTCAGTAGGTCCTTTTGTAACCTTTTTGCAAAAATCTTTCCTTTTTTTTTCTTTGTTCTTAGTCTGAAAAGAAGATAAAGCTAAGTAAACTTTCCCCTTTGAATAAAATGAGTGGGAATTGGCTGGCTGTTTGAAGAATGCTTCATTAATTGAACACTAACAATTATCATTATATTCTATTAGTGACAAAAATCAAACAACTTAAGCAAAGAAAGACAATAATAACAAGTATAATGACAAGTCTAAAACAGAAGTTAAAGCCAAATAAGAAGATAGGGGCAAGAAGCAATCTCTTTACAAACTTGTTTTGCACATAAAAACATGAGAAAAGTTAAAGCTTAAGGCCAAAGGTTAATGACAAAGAAATATGCATCATTTGAGACAAACTTTATAGAAAATAACAATATGAAAATATATATAAGTAAGAAGATCCTCAACCATTTTGAGTATATGTATATACATGGAATAAACCTTGAGCAAAAAAAGTTAGGGTAACCAAAGCAAAGAAACAAAATGAATCTTGATCAAAAGAAAGCAAATAAAAAATAAAATAAAGCTGCCAAAGGCATGGGAGATGAACTAAAGAAATATATAATAATAATAATATTTTTTGTTAATAGAAAGGTCATTTGATTTAAATATCAATCGATTGCACACTAGAAAGTAGTTTTTCCATTTCAAAATTGATAATAAAAAAATTCAAATCTTATACTTTAAAATATTTTTGAAGATGAATTATTATTTAATTATTTATTTACTGAAAATATTAATAATAGTAATAGTAATTATAATATATTACTAATAATAATACATCATATATTATTATTACTATTATTATTGAAGTAAGAGATGGTGAAAACCTACTTGTCCACTTACAAAGGAACAAAAACATTGTTCTTTTTTTCTTTTTTAAAAGGGAGAAAGAATAATAATAGTAAACAAAATGTATGGTAGTCAAAAAAGGGAACTGAAGGGGGAGAGTGTGATCGATCTTCCATGTCTAGGAAAGGCTGCTAAAGAGGGAATTTTTATTTATTTATTTATTTTTTTCCCACTTTCCTTGTACGTAGAAAAGGTTAAATAAATAAATAACACAAATATATAAAATGCATATATAATAAAATTAAAGAAAACAAAATAGAAAGCAAAACCCAGTTGTTAAAATTGGAAAAAGCAACAACTATTGATGAATTTTATCGTGTATAGTGTTGGATGGAACAAGTGTGGGAATCCTCTTGTCAGTGGGTTTTTTTTTTCTTTTTTGTTTTTCATGTGTTTGTTTCTAAATGTCTCTCACGGTTTGATTCTTCTCCATCATCTTTCTCTTTATAATTTTCTTTAATTCTTTATACGTTTACATATATGTTTATATATATAAAAGAAATATATAAAACATTATATTATTCATAATAAAGCTAAGTTGCTGGAGTGGACAGACTTATATATTTTGTAACTTTCTCTACTAATTCTATGCTCCTCGAACTACACAAATTGGAATTATGATGATCAAGCTTCCCACAGCATGTCATGTGCTTGCTAGCTTTGCAGCCTTCTTTTTCATCATCTCTTTTTCTATTTATTTCTTATTGATTCATCTTTAATGTGTTTGTGCAAAACTATAAAATACAATATATTTATTAATCAAAATGATAAGAAATTTGAATTTTCTTAAATAAAATTTTAAACTTAAGTTTTATATATGAAAAAAATAAATATTAAAAGAAACTCTTTATAATTTCACCTATTTCAATTCTAAAACAGTCAGAATTCTTATAACTATTGAATATCATAAATATTAAATATAAAAAATATATATATATATAATATAAAAATTAAATTAAATTAATATTTTTATATCACATATTTAATTGTTGGATGAAATATGTTTTTTCTACATAATTTTTTTTTTACATGTATATTATTAATTGAATTTATTTGGAAAAAAATCACAAGCATTACTCCTCGAATTTAAACAAAACAAACACGCATGTTATAGTAGAAGCAGCATCAGCCCTTTTTGTATAAATACGACTGCTCATCTTTTGAGAATAAATTTATATATATGTGTGTTGTTATGATTATTTTATTTACATATATGTAATTCCCCGCCGCTTCTATTCTCTTATTCAGCTCTTTTTTGTCTGTTAAAAACCCTAGTTCGTGCTTGCTTACTTTTACAGATTCTATGTTGTGTTTTGGGAAGAGGGTAAATTTAGCTAGGGAGTTGATTGATTTAGAATTAAATTCCTGAGTTTTGAAGTGGGTGCATTTCAACAAAGACCAACTACATCAAGGGACCAAGTACAAGAAAACTGTTTATATATATATATCCCTTTAATAATTGAATCTTGAAATTCATCTCATCAATCCACACATTCTTTCGTATGGGAGGTTTTAAAAAAATTACCTGAAAATATTTTAGAGCTGTTTTTACAATTTTAATTTTTTTAAATATATATTTATAAATTGAAAACACATTTTAACTTGAACAAAATATATAGATATATATATTAAGTTTTTTAAAATAAAATATTTAATTTTTTTTTATATTTTTAACTAAATAAATAATTTATAATTATACTATTGATAAATAATAAAAAATAAATTTTTAATATTTACAAATTTTTCATTTCCTATGTTTTTTTAAAAATTGCTATATCCTTTCACATTTTCGCTTTCATGAAACTTAGTTTATTTTTCTATTGAAAAAATCTGTATATAAATTGACATGAATTGAGTTGTAAAAAAAAAAAATATTTTGTACGGTAATACATATAAATAATAAACTCAACAAGGTTAATTTCATGTGCCTGCGTCAAGTCAGGATGACTAATCAACTAATCTTGGGGCAAACAATTTTTTTTATTATTTTAAAATTACTTTTAGTGATAATGATTTTTTTTTTTGAAATAAAAGACATTAAAGCTTCATTAAGCTGAAATAGAAGAACAGTCCAAGCACAAGATATCCTCAAGAAATTGAGGAACAGAATGCCAAGAAATACAATCAACATGCAAGGCATATTTGGCAACATGATGAGCAGCTTGGTCAGCGCTTCTCCTAACAAAAGAAAAATTTACCGATGAGAAACCATGAAATACTTGAAGAACATCAGCACATAATAGCGATAATGAATATTTTTAGCTACAAAAAGTAGCTAGATTTTGGATTGAATCTATTTTATATTTATAAATTTATTTCTATAATTTTGTATATTTATAAATTGATTCCAATATTTTTAATATTCATAAATTAATTCTGATATTCCATTTTTATATATTTTTTAGAAATACCATTTTCCCATATGGACATTTTTCCATTTTGTTTCCCCATTTCCCATATCCTTACTACATATTGTGAAAAGATCTCATGTGTTTAAACTTGAAAGTTAAAATAGTTAAAAGAGTTTCCATATTTCCTAAAGAATATCAATTCAATTCAATTTTTAGAGTTCCCATCTAAAAAATAAGATTACTTTGAATTATTTGAGAAAAAAAAAAACGAAATGTCAATATCTCTAAAAACCAAATATTAAATTATGTATACTTTTATCATTCATTTTTTTTTTTAAAAAAAATCTCTTCTTTTTCATAAAAAAATTAAAAAGAAAATGTTGATGAATCTGTATATATGTTTAAGAAGCAATGAAAAAGAAAGTAGATGAAAGTAAAGTGATGTAATGCAATGAAATAAAATGGGAAATTACTTACTTTTATTTGGCTATACTATAGGAGTACTAAAAAGTAAATGGGTGTAAAACTCAGATAATATATAATTTTTAGGAGATAGGTATCACTAAAAGAATTAATAAATATAAATATCTAATTGTCATTAAATTAAAATTTAATTTTGAAGTTCTAATCTTTTGTTGTCACCACATGATGATATAGAGTTGTCAAATTCACTTTATATTTGTGAAATTTTTTAATAACAATATGTGTACATAAGGTTCAGAAAATTTATGTACCGTTGAATTATCATATCATGTACACTCTATATTTATAAATTTCTGTTGGTTTTCACCAATTGTAGTTGAATTGAACAATAATGTTGAAATGAACAGAGGTCAGCGCAGAGGAAATAAAAAGCAAAAATGAGAAGACAAATGGGAGAAAACCCAATGCAAGAATCATTGAAATCTAAAGAACATATACTCCATATTCATGAAAATGTTTTATTAAGCTATTGCAAGACTATATAAATCATTGACTGCTCTGCTTGCATATAATTATTTTCTGTAAATGTTTGGAAATATACATATTATAAGTTCAATTTGATTTCTTTTTAATTTTTTTTCGAATTGATTATGTTACAGAATTTTGCAGCTGTTTTTATGCTATATATTTATATAAATCACTAATGTTGTATAGTTGTTATATGGTGAGGGTTGTATAGTTGAATAATGATATACACTATACATATATCATTAGAATAAATAATACATTTAGAATAAATAATCTTTTCAATTAAGACGACAAGAATTTTCATTGACTCCTCTACTTGAAAAGAAATAAAATATCACTTGGAGTATTACAAATATAGATATTATAATCTGGGATATATATTATTTTCAAAAAAAAAAAAAAAAAGACTAAATATGATGATCACATTCAGGTATAAAGCAAGTGTACAAAAAAAAGTCATTTTGTGGGTACAGATTAGAATCATTTCTGAAAAAAACTGTTAGAAAATAATGATTCAGTATGATTTCATATGATCATTCGGACTTGTCTGTTAAACAAGTTATGGCCGTATGTATATATATATATATATATATATATATATATATATATATATATATATATATATTTTTTTTTTTTTTTTGACTTAAAAGGCAGCGGTAACACCGGATTGAATCATTGCTGGGATTGAATATCCAGATGAACAATCGAAAAATAAAAAAACCGGACTAGACTCACTCTGATATCATGTTAAATAAGTTTATAGACCTCGAAAATGTTAAATCATGTATACACATATGAACTTATAAATGAGATTAAACTCATGTAATATAAAATTAATTAACTTGTATTAAAGTCCAATTTACACTATTTATAAATCATTTTATTTAAGTGTATTTTTTCAATGTATTGTCTGCAACCATAATGAATTGTTCTTCAATTGTTACAATGTGTGTTGTTAATTATTATTATTATTATTTCAAAATTTGTGATCATTGCTATAGGTGATAGACAGTATTTAATTAGATTTTTCCAAGTATTAGAGAGAATATTATTACCATTTTCTGCTGAAATTATTATTCTTATATCTTCTCTTAAGTTTTACCACATTAATAATTATAATTAAAAAATAAATACCTAACACATAAAATTATAAAATTTAAAGAAAATTCACGGTTTAATGAGTTATATATCTCAGAATTTAATTAGTTATTCATGTTTCTTAAACCATTTGTAACTTAATTAGCAGATTTTGGATTAGGCGATAAAATATATTCAAAATTTGTATAATGATACATTAAGTTAGTGGTGTACCCAAAGGGTGAGAAAACGGCATTATAGAGCTCTCAAGCATGGATTCAAATCACAGTAACGGTGGCAATCAAGGTTGTGGTCGCATGTAATGGTAACAGATCTATTACGGTGATAAATAATTGGATGGCTTGTCGAGCTGAAATTTTTTTAAAAAAAATTGTGAAATGTTTAGAATTAATATATTTTGAAAGTGGTCATGAAAAAATAAACATACAACTATTTTAATAAGCATATTGTGATAAAACAAATATTAGTTATATTGTCTCACATGATAATTATACATATATTTCTATAAATCTATTAACTAATACATTTTTCCATGTCATAATTATACACACAATACCATAAAGTTTATAAAAATAAAAAATAAAAAAAATATTGAAAAATAACAGATATAAAATAATATCAATGTCAAAATGAGTGTCTATAAGGTATGAAAGAAGATGCACTTTTATTTTCAAAAGAAGTGTACATATAAATTGCAGGAGGTGCAAATAAACTATCTATAAAATTAAAATGGTTAGTATCATCTTCACGGGCATTTAGAGGTTGAGGCTAAACAAATAGCTGACTTGAACTTAATAGATAGTGGTCTATACTCATAGATGAAAATAGATGATAATCGTTTGATTCACAACTATTAACATCATAACCATATCAATAGCTAGTAATGCAATAAGAGCTATGGGTATAACCAGACAATAGTCAAAAGCACAATGTTTACTCATTCAATTTAAAACTACTATCATAGTCTCTTCTCCTCCAAATGTTGCACATCTTTTGTCATGTTTAGAAATTTTTTTTGGCTATAAAATCTCTTATTACAAATAATTACTGCTACCTTATATTATAGTTGTTCATGGTTCGATTTGATCGGTTTAAAGTATAAATTTCTAATTGAACAAATAAAATCGATTTTCAAATATGAAAACTTTTAATTAAATAAGATACTATTAAAATTTATCCAAACCAATGATTCTTAGATTCATTTGGATGATCAATTTGATCGATTTAATAAAAATACTAAATAAATAAAATTAAAATTACTAATAATACATTCCATGAAATCTATTAAAAATATAACAAAATGAAAAATTCATATTATACACGTATATTCAAAGAATTATAATAATAATAATAATAATAATAATAATAATAATAACTATTACTTCACAATATGTTGTGGTAGGTAGCGGCCGCGATTTATAAACAATGGTCATAACGCTATATATATATATATATTTATTTATTTATTTATATTTGTTTACAACTGTTATATAACACTATAAAAAAATCTAAAAATCACAGCCGTTAGGTCGGTTATTTGAAACGATGATAATGTTTTAGGGTTGTGGGCTCAAAAAAAGGGAAAAGGCCATGATGATAAAATGGAAACAGGCTTTTCTACTTGAGCTTGTGTCCAATCAAATGTAGGCAGCAATTTAACAACCCTAACAACCCATATCACCATAAGGTCAATATGTCGTCCTAATGGTAATAATGCAATGCTTACAAAATGGAAACTTCCTTTTAAAAAAAAAGAAAAAATTTATTACCCCAAATTAAGCAGTTGAAGTGTAAAAGTGTGCATAATCATGTCAATTGAGTGCACTTCAAGATTTGCAAAAATGTGAGATGGAACAGACAGGAGTGGATTTGAAGTTAAACATGCTTTGAATTTAATTTATTTTACCATTCTTTAAAAAGTGAATTTGAAGTTTACTGGTTAATCTTTAAGAAATTTTGAGTAATTTACAAGTTACAAGTAGCTAACTTATTTGCTGTAGTACCTAAAAGTGAACCAAGAAGATGATGAACTTTCAGGCCATTATTGACAGATCCATAAACATATAATACACATCTTCTTAGCAAATTCGCAATTTGGGCTTCTAGTAACCAATACATCAAAATAAAAGAAAATTATTGGGTATTTAGAGATTAATTACACTCACGGTATTCAAATTATAAATTATTTTTTATTAAAATATATAAATTTGTTTTCATTTCACAAAATTTTTAAAGTGTTCGAATAAATCCCACAAAAGGATCTCATCATAAAATTTAGTTATTAATAATGATATGAATGCTGATATGAATGATGATATATTCAACTTTCATTTAGTTATTTAAAACTTGTCAACGTTTCTCATAATTATCACAAAAGACACATTTTGGAGTGATGTAACGCTTCATCTTTCATTTTAGTTTCATGGTCTAGTCCAATGCATAATTTTTTTTTTATTTTTTATTTATTTTATCCTTATTTTTTCTTGTTTTCTTTATTTTTTCTTATTTTCTCTGTTTTTCTTATTTTTTAATTTTCTCTTTTTTTAATTTTTTCTTTATTTTTATTTTCTTTCTTTCTTTTTTATTTTTTTTTCAAATTTTTTTATTTTTTATTTATTTTACTTATTCTCTTTTACCCTTATTTTATCCTTTTTATTATTATTATTATTATTATTATTATTATTATTTATTTATTTATTTATTTTTCTTATTCTCTTTTATCCTTATTTTTTCTTTTTTATTTATTTTTCTTTTTTATTTTTTATTCTCTATTATCCTTATTATTTTTCATTTTTTATTTTATCCTTATATTTATTTTCTAATTATCTCTCTCTCTTTATTTATTCCTTATTTTTTCTTATTATTTATTATCCTTATTTTTTCAATATATATATTTTTTAAATTTCTCTATTTTTTATTTTTTTTAATTTTCTATTATCCTTATTTTTTTAATTTTTTCTTATTTTTATTTTTTTTATACACAGACAATAAACAAAAAGTGGTGGCCCTTGAATGTCAGCATCCAAGTCATCACTAGGGATTGAAATGTGTTATTAGATAGTTTTGTGGAAGTCATAAGAAATGTTAGAAGGTTTTGAGTGATGAAATAAAAGTTAAATATTTTACTATTAACTAGTTAAAAGGTTGGGTATTATAGGTGTAATTAACCCTTAGTTGACATGCTACCACTTTTTGTTAAATGACATGTCAAAACTCATGTCAGCATTTATGTCATCATCAGTTATCGAATTTTGTGATGAGATCTTTTTGTGGGATTTATTTGAACACATGGGAGGTTTGTAGGATGAAAATAAATTTGTATAGTTTAATAGGAAATAGTTTATATTTTAAGTACAATGGTCAACTTTTTAACATAAATATATATTACCCGTCAAACGTAAAGTACAAAAAATATTTATCACAAATTTATTAGTGCAATGTAATATTTCGAATGTAAATAAATTTTTTTCAAAAAGATGTTAGTATAGATAGAGGAAAGATAATGCAATAGTAGGCTGATTTAGATGAATATAGATGCCTCCAAATCTTACTTAAATTTCTGGCAGACAAGGTAATCTTGGTTCACCACTATAAGTGCACCTGGAAGTAAGATAAACTGCGGCCTGCAAACTAGAAAGAAATATTTTCCATTCAGGGCTAACATGATAGCACCATAGCATGGATGTTGTGTATATATTCAATATCTATTTTCCCAAATCACAATCACATTTTAAAAATACTTTCTTTTTATAGGGCAGCAGTAAGGTTTCTATTCCCCTTGGTGATCGAAAGGTCTGAGTTCAAGTTCTGAAAGTAGCCAAATAATAAGTCAGATATGTTATGGATGAACATAATATATATTGAAAAATAAAAAATAAAATTTATTTTAGCTCATTTACAGCAAGCTGCAATGTCTGGACTAATTAAGTTAACAGTAGTGATCTCTTACTTGAATATATCTCAAGAAAACAATAAAGTCTTGCCAAATAAAATGAAGGCATGACATTCTAAATGATACTTACAATAAGAGACCAAATGCAACAGAGAATAGAACCACTGCAAAAACCTTCCTACAATGACTGGAATCTCTTTCACTTCACTTTGTGAAAAAAAGAGCAAATCAAGAATTTAAACATAAAAAAAAAAAAAAAAAAAACATATTGCAGTAAATGTCTTATTCAAACACCTGCTTAAAGAATTCTTTCCAGATAGCTGTTAAGTCTCTTGATATTGTGTAATTATAATGTCAATCCAATTTTCACGATCTGATCCAACATATTGGCTAAATTGGACATGCTGGGATGCTTGCTTGGATTTTCTCTCAAAGCAAGCTCTGTTACTTCTGCAAGTTTAAGAAGTGGTTCTACATTTCTGGGTAGAGCCACATTTCTATCAATAATGGCAGCTGCTCTTCCATTTCTTATAAGTGGCAATGCCCACTCAACAATGCCAGGAGGACTATAGTCTCTGTCATAAGCTTTTCTTCCACTTAATACTTCTAGCAGAACAATACCAAAATTATAGATATCACTAACCATATCTCCATTTACATCCTTATCGTTACTGCTTAAGAGTCCAAAATCTGCAATTCTTGCTTCCAACTCATTATCTAGTAGAATGTTTGAGGTCTTTACATTGCGATGAACAATAGGTGGCTTAACTTCATTGTGAAGGTATTCAAGTCCTCGTGCGGCCTGCAAGCAGATCTTCAGCCTTAAGTTCCAATCAAGAGGAGAGAGCTCTCCATGGAGATGGTCATGAAGTGTGCCATGAGGCATTAGCTCATAAACTAGCAACCTTTCTCCCATTTCAGCACAATAACCCAACAAGTTCACAATATTACTATGTCTGATACTGCACAAGATTTCTAGTTCTGCTTCAAATTCTCTACTATTTGTGTGTATTATGGTGGCAGCATTAGCTCGTTTAACAGCAACTTGCCTACCATCAGAGAGAACAGCCTTGTAAACAAAACCAAAGCTTCCTCTTCCGAGTTCATTAAATTCCTTGAATCCATGTGTCGCGTCTTTCAGTTCTGAAAGCCAGAACACTTGAGTCTCTCCGATACATGTAATTATGGAGAGAGGAGGTTGTGGATTGGGGTCAGGGTCAGCCTCCACAACTGGCTTGGCTAAACAAAAACTGCATCTTTGTTTTTTATTTTCTTGATCATTGGTTTTCTGGCAAAAAAGACTCCAACCAATTAAAATAAGCAATGAAATTGACACCAAAGAAGAGGCGACAATAGTCACTAATTTCTTTATCTCTTGTTGCTCTTGGTTAATCTCTGATGAAGAAGGAAGCCCACAAACATCCCAACAAGAACTGTTTTGACAGAGTGAACAAGCGGTACATATTCTATCTGCATTCTCACTGCACATGCTGGACGGGAAATAGCCTTGAGAACAATTTGTGCCACAAGGCAAGCAAATCTTCAAGTCCTTCCTAACACATAAGCTAGTCAACTCTGGTTCGTTCAGCGAGCTTGCATTGAATGCAAACTTACCATTAGGACATGAGCCTAATGAGCAGACTCCAGGACTACACAGCTGCAATGGAGGGCTATAATCTGGAAGAGATTTTCCGTGAACATCCCAACAGTTAAGAACTAAGTCAACTTCTCTAATCCCACAGGTAGTGTAATCTGATGAAGCAATAGTCAGAAACCCAGAACCTTTTGGAACTGATGAAAGATCAACATTTCCCCAACACTTAACTCCATGATCGGCTTCACGAATGCCACAAAAATGATGTGCTCCTGCTGTTAAACCCACAAATCTAGTTCTAGACAGTGGAGCAACCCCAAACTCAATAGCATCCCCCCAGCACTCTACTTCTCTAGATGTGCTTCTAACCCCACAAACTGAATTTCTCCCTGAAGCTAAATTCTCAAAATTACCAGAATTAGCTGGAACTCCCAAATTAGTTGATCTGGGTCCCCAACAAATCACACCAGCTTCCTTATTACTTATACCACAACTAAATCCATCCCCAGAAACAATCTTACTATAGGGAAGAGTATCAACATATGAATTGCGAAATGAATCATCTGTTTGATTAAATCCCCAACAATCTACATTACCATATTCTGAACTAGAAAAGTAAGATCCTTTAATAGCACAAGCATGATATTTACCAACAGCAATTTGCGAGTAAGAATTATTTCTGAAACTTGCTGGAACAAGATTTATACCTGGATTTGACAAGCTAAAACAAAATGCCAGCGAAGCGTTCGAGGTAATGCCGCAAAGAAAACCTTCTCCACCAGAAAGATATGCCATTGATGGGAGAGAACTAAAATATGCTGTTGATGTTGAAACTGAAAAGTTATCACCTTTATCCCAACATATTATTTCTTGCTTTCCGCCAGCATCAATAGCACAGAAGAATCCATTTGGGCCAAATGCAGCTGCTATTGAACCTGATGATCCATAACCAAAAGCAGTGATTGGTAATGATAGAAACAACAAAATGATGAAGAGAAAGGACAAAGATAAGCCAGAAAGACTTGATCTTTGAAGAAACATGTGATATTCTGTTATCGGGTTTTGGTCTTTTAGACAAATGGGTGTGAGTATGTCACATAAACTAAGTGTTTGGAGACGTAGTTTAATTTCTGCTGATGTAATGGTGTTGCTGAGATAGGTTTTAGCCATTTTTATCTGTGAGTTGAGATTCAGATAGTTATAAGTCAGAGATGCGTCTGACTGAGGTTCAGGTAGTTAATTTTGAGTAACTGTATTTTAAAATGATAGGCCCAGCTGTCTATGATTCTAGATTTCGTTGACCACTCTTCTAGGCCTTGTTTAGGTACATGCTCTTTACTTTGAGAAATGATTTCTGTCTCGCTCCGCTGCAAAAGCAGCTAATATTATTAAAAAAAAAAAGGGTAAATTATTATTTTTTTATTTTATTACATTATATTATTTTATCATGACATATAAAAAAATATTTATTCATTTATAATATTTATTTTTTTTACTACTTTATTCTTAAAAAAAAACTAATGAGGACTATAAAAATAAATGTAACAAATAAATAAATATTATTTAAAATATAAGAGATGAATTATTGTAATGTTACAAATTACAGAAAATAAAATGTAATTTATCGGAAAAAAAAAAATAAGGGGGCCATGTGGTTTGACCAAAAAACCAGCTCCAGATGAAATTACCCCTCCACTTCCCCCCAAGAAATGGCAATTTCATCCGAACATAAAATATAAAATAATACAAACCATTATATAGCAGCCCCCTAAGTCTATTTTTACCCACTAACTTCACTACATACTACCTACTATGTGCTTTTTTTTTTTTTTTTTCAGAAATAACCAAAAAAAAGAAAAAAAATTGAAAAACATGATTTTTTTTTTCAAAAATATGATATTTAACTATATTTATAATTGTTTTCATGCATGTACACACGATAAAACAACTAAAAATAATCAAAATAATAAAAATAATTAAAACAACCAAAATAACTACTATTGAAACAAATAAATAAAACAACAAGTAACTTTTATAATTTTTTCTAATTAGTTCAATAAAAATAGAATTAGAATAAAATTTTAATCAAAATAGAATTAGAGCAAGAAGAAGAAGAAAACTCAAATAATCCAAGTACTGACAATAAAAAATAATTAAAGTTAATATCTCCTCATTATGATCCAATTGGCAAACAATGATTTTCAATAAAAAAAATTAAAAATGAGATTGAAAAGTAGAAATTTACAAGATGTAAAAGAATATTTAATTAGAAAATTTATGGGTTTGCTCATATATGTAAAAGACTTTAATTAATTTATGGCTACTAAAACTAATTTTAGATTGGGAAATTCTAAGTTGATTTTGATTTACTTTATTTTGATTTTGTATTTATCATTATTGGATGAAAGTGTATTGAAGTATCAAATAAAGGTTTTTAATAAAGTAAAATTTACTTTGTAAAAAATAAAATAATCATAGACTACACCTTTTATATATGAGAGAAGAGATGAAGTGAAAAAAAAGAAAAGAAAAGAAGAAATGAAGAGATGTGTAAAAGGAGGAGAAAACAAGGAGAATTGCACCGGGTAAAAAAACATCAAATTTGAAAAAATAAAAAACCGTTTCATGTGAAATAAGAATAAAAGATGATAAATTTGAAATATTTTTTGGTCAAAACTTAACCAGAATGTAATTTTACCTTTTTAAATAAATTTTTACTAGTCGAAAAAAAATTACAAAAAACTTTAGGTGAATAGTAGCATAAAAAATATTTTTTGCTTTCTGTTTATTTCAAAAAATAATAATAATTTTTTTTTTTGCATATACTCGGTGCTTTTAAGAGTGTGCAAGAATCAACCGAGCTAAATTTGCCGAATTGAACATATTCAGTTTGCTTAATTGGTGCTTAATCGCCTTGGTTGGTAATAAGTAAATCGGTTGGTTCGGTGCAAATATGATGGAAGAGCGGTTTTTGAAAATCGGTTCGATTGGGGATATAGACCAATTGAAACCGACTAAGAAACGAAATTATATAATAAGGTTGATTTTTTGAGGCCTCGTGAAGCCAGGATGACTAATCAACCAATCTTGGGGCAATGCTCCAAATGTTCCTGGAAATTCTTGCTCCTATTAGACCATTTGTGTATATATATATATATAACAACATCCAACGGCGTGTGTCATACCTAAAATTTTACTGTCCCCAAAAAGGTCCAATGGTGAAACGAACCTCCAAGATAACTAGAATCCACTCGTTCATAACACTTATGAAGTGTGCAACCTTAAAAATCTAACCGACCCTACTAGTGTGCAAAATCAATCACCGAGCCATTAAGTTGTGCTCCGACCTTACGAAATGCGAATTATCGGAACAATGAGAAGCCTATTTCGAGAATTCGTTTCTTGGAATACTCATCTTGTTGGACCAGTAGTTATTTTGTTAAACTGGGACCCAACTTTGTGAAAAAATGGAAATCAATTTTGATAAAACAGACTTCGAAAACATGTTCGGAAGGCTCCAAAACCTCTAGAAGTGGTCCCATAATGGTCCAACATAACCCGAGGATCAGTGCGTGTCGCTTAGAAGTGTGCGTAAATCCATAAACACCCCAAGGTGTCACGCGTTAAAATCGAGGAAAGCTTAATAATCCCTTGAACCTAAAGCTTTAAAACCTACACAAGCTTAGTTGAGTTTGAGGACTACACAATTATTTTAGCATATTTATTTTATCGCACTGCATTTTATTTTATCATCACCAGCATTTTGAAATATTGTTGTGCTTGTGTGATGAGATTGACAATCTTGCATGCTATATGAATAATCTATGCTTTATTATGCTCATTTTATATCATCATTCTGCATCCTCTAGCTTTAAAACATGAAATCACATCGTAAATACCAATAATGTGAAAGTTCATATCCCAAAATAGAGTCATCATGTTTCCGATCCAGTGATGACATCATGTATCCCCATATTATCATCATAGCATATAAAACCACTGCAAGCATGTATGATCATCTACATTTCACTTACTCTTTCAAATAATTGAGTGTCCATTGCTTATCCCATTGTTCATGTGATCGAGCAAGCTGTGTGAATGGTCGTATTTATCTTACAGATTCGCTAGATTTACTTTTTCGCAATCTTTTTTCCTTTTATATTTGTTTTAATAGGAAAGCGATGTAATAATATCTTTAGCTTTATTATCTTCCACTATCTAATGAATTGTATAAATGCTATAAAAATTGTTATTACCGAAACTATGGTGTTGCGATAGCTATACATTGAATATCGTATAATGAGAAATAGTCAAAAAGTAGATGCGATCCCCTAAACTTGGAAATCTCTACTAAGGGCAATACTCGTTGAGTGACCCAATGTTGTCCCTTTTCTTTTCTCAATTTTCTAAAAATCTAATGCTGACTCTATAAAATAAAAAAAATGTCTCGTTCCTTCTGAGGATAATCATTTGTCCCTATTTAGTAAAGTTGCCATGTCGCTCGAAAATAAAAGACCTTTACGAAACTAATTCATCTTAAAATAAAGAGATGTAAAAATGTAATAGATTAGTTAGGTCGCTTACAATGCTGTTTTAGGGTTTTATTTCCCAACCCTAATACCTTACTATATAAACATATTAGTCCTAAACTCTTTAACCCTAAAATCACTTCACACCTTTCCTACCGCCTCCCACCTTTTTTCTCTCCTGACTTCTCTTATTAATTCTAGACCCTAAAATTGATTTGACTCCTTATTTCTTTCTCTTTTCTTCCATTAACACTTGCTCTGGATGCAATGTCTTCATTTTCTTCATATGTATAGTTAGATTATAGTGAAATGAGTGATAGAAATGAATTAATTTACTCATATCATATCTTCAATTATTCAATGGTTTTCTTGTCTTTGATGTCCTTCGTTGGTAGAAAGTGAATTCAAAGAGGTTTCCTATTCTGTGTCATATAGCACATGATGTGCTTGTTGTCCTTATTTCAACTGTGGCATTTAAAAGTGCTTTTAGCACTAATGGGCATGTTCTCATTGTTTTCAAGAGTTCTCTTGCTCCTAAGATAATGGAGACATTAATTTGCACTTTATATTGGTTCAAAATGGTTGATAAGCCCATCTCAGTTGAAGAGACACTTGATAAATTGGAAATATTTAAGAGAGGTACTTTGACTACGAAATTAATTTTATTTTATATATATTTCATTATGTGTACAATTATAATGAAGTTTAACTAATAATTTTGTTATTTTTTAATAAATCTGCCTGACCAAATAGCCATTGGCCCTTCTACATTAACTATATGCTAACTTGATATGAATTAAATAAATCTTAATCTAACACTTATCAGTAAATTTTATGGTTCATTTTTTTACTTCATGTGCAATTTTGTGTTGTGCTTGACTGCCTAACTTATTTCCTTTGCGCTATGTTTGATTGCGGTGGTTGCTCTTTATCCTTGTTAGTTGCTTTGCTTGATTTTGTTGTGCTTGTGTTGTGCCTTATTTTTGTGACCAACATCAGACTCTTTGAAGTTTAAAAAGGTGCCATTATTGTTGTTACAATGCATGTGCATAACAATAAGGCAATGATGAAGCTTCCACCCTTTATGTATTATGAATTACAAGAGTGCTTCCTTAAGTTTCTTTGGTGGCCACCTTTTTGTAAGCTATAAGAAATGTGGTTGCGTTCTTGGATTGACTGATACATTGAATTTCTGAGCCTCATTTTAATTTTATTTCTTACAGTCTTTTTTAGTTTTATAAACTGAATGCTGAGCCTCATTTTGCCTTTCTTTTGTGTTTGTTCTTTATAAGGACTTGTATTTTAGAGACCCTTTGATAGAATCTGGTTTCTTAGCTACTTGCAATCAAATGCTTTTTTTTTTTTTATGAATATGGCATTTTACATGCATATAATTTTTTTTTATACTGTTTGCTATGTTTTTATCAAAAGCATACAATTTTTATATACCATTATGTAAAGGTCAATTTATTTTGTTCTCAATTTTTTGTTAATTCACATTATAGAATTTGTAGGCCTTAAATGCCTAGTCTATAGGCCAAAATTAGCATTGACTTTGTATATGTAAAAAGTTATATGTGTAAAAAGGTTATAGGATTTCAATTTTTAAGCCCGGGCCAAAATTATTTTGAAAATGTATATTATATTATGTGTAAAAGTTATTAATCTGTGCTAAAATTTATTGGGCTTTCAATTTTTAAAGCTCAACCCTTGGTGGCCGAAACCATTTAACCGAACTGAATAAATCAGACTTATTTCGATTACCAACTGTGTAGTTAAATTCTTTACTTCGGTTCGATTTCTAATAATACATGTTCTAAACTTATTGGTTTAATATACTTTTAAACTGAACCGAACTGAATGGTGAGATTTGTAACAAAGAGACACGTGTCTCATTTTCAATGGCAAAGTGTAAATAACTTGGTTGATGTGTCACAAATCCTACGGGTAGGCAAGAATCTCCTAAAAATAAATAAAGATAAAAAGAAATAGAAAAAAATTTATTTTTACGCTATTTATCATGACCTAGAACATTTAACATTATCTTTAGTTATATAGTAGCTTCTTATCTCTTATCTCCTTTTGGGTTTCTTTATCAAATATTTTTATTTTTGGCCACTGTCGATCATCTTTTAGATTGGTGGTAGTCCCTTATTGTTTTTCTATTCTATTTTTTTATCCAATAAATACAAATATTTAATCTATTTATTTTATTTGTTTTATTTTTGTTTTTTTTTCTTCATTCGTGAAGTTATTAATACCTTTATAGGGTTTTGGTGGTTCTCCTCCATGGAGTTTATAGTTCTCTTTATTATGAAACTTTTGTTAGTATTTTTGTAATCAAACTCAATTAAAGACCATAGAGTCAATTTATGACTAATGAACGTTATAAAGTGGAATATAAAGATTATTATACAAATCGTCGAGTTGCAAATCAAAATAGTTCTGTCAGTGTGATTAAAGAATAGTGATGAAAGATTTTATATCTTCAGTGAGAGTTTTTTCAATAATTCTTGATTATGCTTTATTCATATTATATGTTCATCAAGATTTATTATTAATTTTCAATGAATGAAAGACTTATTTTTTCTCAAAAAAAAAAAAACATTATCATTATCTATAAAATGGTGAGAGTTATGATATATATACACTTATTATTTTTTTTGAGGTAAAGAAGAAATTTTATTCAATCAAAAAATCAAATTGCAGACTCTCCATAAGGAAATCAGGAGGTTACAAAAAGACATAGTGACAAGCTTCAAGAAGAGCAGCTCTTGCTATACTATGAGCACACCCATTAGCATGTCTCTTTACAAAATTAATAAGATTCTCAGTACCCTGTTGTTTTAAAAGCTTATAAACAATAATTAAACACCCAATATCTGAGAATAACTCATGGTCTATACTAATCATCTAAACTATCAATTGAGCATTTTTTTCCAATTCAACTCGAGTAATTCCAAGTGATAAACACCAAAGTAGAGCTTCTTTTAAAGTAAATGCTTCTGCTTTAGAGGTAGGTGAAATGCCATTTAAATGGACATCTTTTCCTTGAATAAAAAAAACCTCACTATCCCACATAATCAACTCGACTCTAGCCCTTTTATCTATCATAAAAAATGCAGCATCCAAATTGCACTTTAACTAACCTGGTGAAGGTTTCTTCTAACTAGTAATAACATCACTCTAATTCGCACTATCAACTAGACTCTTACGAGAAGCTTTTGCAGATTTTCAGTCCTAAAGAAACTTCAAAGAGTTAGAAATAGCAAAAGAAGGAGACGACACTTTATTATTCCTAAGGAGATTCTTTCGCTAGTTCCAAACAGTCCATAAAATAAAGGCAACTTTCTCTATAATTTAATATGAACTTAAACCCATCACTGCAAAGAGCTAATCTTTACACTAATCATAATTTAGAGATTGTAGATGAATACCTGTCACCTGCTAACACTCCTTCACATATGAGCAAACCAAAAATAGATGCCATGGATGTTCAACATTTTGATCACACAAAATTAACCTAATTGGAACAACACATCCTCAATGAGCTAATTTAGTATGGCAAGGAAGTGAGTTGTTACAAAGGCGCCAAAGAAAAAACTTCACCTTTGGAAGAATTTGTAAACTCTATAGCTTTTTTCAACCTAACCCATCCTCACCATCAACATGATCTTTAATATGACTAATGAGATAATTATAACCAGACTTAATATAATAGTAACCAACTTTTATAGCCGGCTAGATAATTCAATCAGGTACTAGCCAAAGGGCAGTACTATACGAGAAATTAGATCCACTTTATTCGTCGATAGCAAATTACACATCATATATGAATTCCACTGATTATAAGGAGTTAAAAAAGAATTGACGATAAGATTTTCCATACCAGGAGCTAGAATTGAATCAATTTGATAATTAGCCTTGTTTCTAATCGATGGATCCTTAAAGATTTTAATTTGAGAACTGTCTCCCACTTACCATCGATAACCTAACTCTAAAACCACTTTAGCCTTCCACACACTTCAATAGATGTAACTTGGACTAGAACCAATAGTTGATTCTATAAAAGATGAATGAGGAAAATACTGTGCTTTGAAAACTTTAGACACTAGAGAATTAGAATTAAAGATAAAGTGCTAACCTTATTTTTTAAGCATAACAAGATTGAAAAAAATGAAGATCTCTAAAACCCAATCCACCACCCTCTTTTTTCCTACATAAATTAGTCCAAGAAAGCCATTTGATACTCGAATTACTATTAGATTTTAATCTGCACCAAAAAGAGTTAATCATTTTTTGAAGTTCATCACATAAAGAAAGAAGCAAAAGGAAAGTAATCATACAATATGTAGGCACAACTTGAGACACATATTTTATGAGAGCTTCTTCACCTGCTTTTGAAAGAAGTTTAGGATCCCACCCTTGAATTTTCTTTTAAAGTATCTCTCTTAAGAATTGAAATATAGCTCTTTCAGATTTACTTATAAGAGAAAGTAAACCTAAATACCTGCCAGTATTTAAAGGTGAGGAAATACCCAAAATCAAAGAAAAATCCCTTTGTTTATCAACCTAAACATTAGAGCTAAACATGATCCCATATTTTAGAAAATTAATGGCTTGCCCAGATGTAACTTTATACAGTGAAAAATTAGAATTAATAACTTGACACTCCACATCATAACTCTAAAAAAATAGAAAACTATTATCAGTAAATAGTAGATGAGAAATACTGGGAGCTCTAGGACAAACCTTACATCCATGAATAACACCATCCTTCTCTGCTTTAGAAATCATAGCTAAAAGCCCCTTTACACAGAGAATAAATAAATATAAAGATAGAGGGTCACCCTGACTAAGACTACCAGGCTTTTTAGGACTAATTAAATCACTATTTAATAAAATAGAATAAAAGACCGAATTAACACACATCATAATACAATTAATCCAAATATATGAAAAGCCCAAATGGATTTTAATACCTCTAAAAAAAGACCAATCCATTTGATCATAAGCTCTATAGACATCCTGCTTAAGAGCAATTACACTATCTTTGCCTTTAGTTTTTCATTTCATATAATGGAGAATTTTAAATGCAATAATCACATTATCAGTAATGGCTCTCCCAGGAACAAAAGCAAACTGAGAAGATGAAATAAGTATTGGAAGGATTTTCTTTAACCTATTAGCCAAAACCTTAGCATTAATTTTATATAGCACGTTACATAAAGCAATAGGGTGTAAGTCTTTCAAATTATTAGGACTTTGACACTTAGGACGCAACACAATTGCCAGTATTTGCCATTTAAAATTACTTGCCATTGCTTGACCTTTATTAACAAAAAAAGAAAAGGAAGACTCCAACTTTAATAAAACATCTCCCAAAGATAATGAAGCCTAAAACTATTTGAAGATAATGAAGCCCAAAATTATTTAAAGTCTGAAAAAAATTCGATCTCCTTGAGTGTTTATCTTCTTGAGCCATAAGTTCTTCAATTTAAAACGTTTACAATATTTATAAAAAGAGCTTGAACGTAAAGATAAAAGAATGGGCAAGTGATCATAAATTGAGGCCATTAACCTTTTAAGTTTACAAAAAGGAAAATAATTAAGCCAAGTGAAGGTCACAAAAACATGGTCAAGTTTTTCTTTTATCCACACTGAAGAGCCTCTACCTCTCTCCTACATATACTGCACCCCATCCAAATCTAATTTACTAAGAGAATAAGTCGAGATTGCATTTCAGAAACCACTTAATAACCAACCCAGATAAGATAAACTACCTGACTTATTAGCATTAGAAAGGAGATTATTGAAGTCGCTAAAAACATACTATGGTAGAGAAGAAGATAAGGAAAGTCATTGAAGAAGAGTCCAGGAGTCTCTTTATTTATTTTGCTCAAGATGACCATAAAAACAAGTGAGATGCCAATCAAAGGAGGAAGAATCATGAATGGCAAGGTTAATGTGATTATTAAGGTAACTAATTATATTATAATCAATAGAAGAAAGCTAAAAAACAACTAAACCACCACTCCTACCAACTATAGAAACTAAAAATTTAACTAAACATGAAGACTTTCAATGCAAGAATCATCAAAAATAGTTTCCATAAGGAATAATAGACATGTCCTATAAGATTTTACCAAATCTCTCAAAGCTTAAACTGCCAGAGGATTGCCAAGCCCTTAGCAGTTCCAGCTCGTGCAATTCATGGCGATTGATGGGTTTAAGAATCAGACTCCATCGTTACTTTATCAGAATAAAAATCATTATCTAATTTATAAAAGGAAATAATGTTGGTACCATCCTTCAAATCAACTTCCACAAAATGGCCATTATTAATTATGAAGTCTAAAGTTATAGGCTCTAAAAGCCTAACCCGTCTTCTCTTGTTATCATCAATAATAATAGGCCCAACCTATTATAACTGAATGCCTTTTGATTTTTAAATATCAAAGTTATGTAAACTAGAATAACAACTAATACCATCCCTATTCAAATTTGTAATATCTCATAGATATGGCACAATTTGTGCATTCACCAATTAACTAGATAATAATTCTCCATTTTCATTATGTTACCATTTTCCTTAGAATTACAACCTGAAAGCCAAACAGAAGCATGCAACCATGGCCCAAATTACCAATTGATTTAGCACTAGAATGAGTAAATGGCAACTCACAAAACTTATCGATATGCCCCAATCAATCCATAAATAGAATAGAAATTGGCTAGCCTTTCATATTGAAAATTAAAAACTGATACATTACCATCAGTTTTACAAATTTTCTTCAATCTTTTCAGTGGTTTATTGACATCAATCTTTACACGAAGCCTCATGAAAGATTACAAAATATTGTTGTTATTATTATGATCACAAATAATAAAAGATCCTATAAAGTTGCCTAATAATATACCAATCAATTTAAACATAAACCCATGAGGTAGATTATGGATTTGCACCCACATATCAACAAAATTAAGCTCCACCTCTATAGAAGTCTCACCATCCTTTAACTAATGTAAAAGTAAAGTGTAATTATCAAAAGACCACAGACCACCATTAAAAACCCATTGTAAATCAATTTGATGAAAAAACTTAAAAATATAATGAGAATTAGTCAATTACTTAATATAAAGGCCTCGAACTAGCCTCCAAATAGAAGCCATTTTATTCTGCATTGCATTGAAGTTGATCACCCTGTTAGTTAAAAACTTGGCAACTAAGCACAACTCGTATGAAACCTCAGATTACACATTTTGCTCCTTACCCAGATTAATCGCATCATCTTCATCAACAAAAATAGTTAAATTTGCCATTTGATCCTCCACAGTGAACTGAAATAAGAAGAAAATGAAAGAAAATAAAAATCACATAGAAGCACTCAATAAAATATAAGAACTCTCATACAGAGAGAAAAAGAAACTCTCATACAGAGAGAAAAAGAAACTCTCATACAGAGAGAAACTAATATAAACCAAGCAAAAGTGATTCTTGTAAAACACACACTTATTATTTTTGAACACCGATATATATACACTTATTTATTACTTGATAGCTCCAAATTGATATTTTTCCATGAAACCTATATTGACGAGTAAAGCTTGGTGAAGGGGTAGGGTTTTCCCCATAAACACTTCAAAAATTAAGTCAGTATTCACATAGAGAAAAATATAATAAGGCAAATAAGTAGAATAAAGTAGAGAATAAAGAGTAATTGCTTGTATGATGAGGTGATGGAGTGATGGAATAATGTCTTAATGTAGAGTGTGAAGTTATGTAGTGATGATGAATATGAGAATGAGAATGAATTGCATGAGATGTCATGAGATGTATTTATGGGAGAAGGTATTTCTCAAACCTCTTAGGAATATGATTCCTTAGTCTTATAGGATTGCCTTGTTTAGGAGAAAAGTAGACTTCCATTGTAGAGTAATCTTCTTAATTGAAATAGACTTCCTTATTAAGCTTTTTTCTTATTCAAGTAATCCTCCTCTTTAGGGGAATATAACCCTTATTAGAATAGGATACTAATATGAGGTATCAAGAGTCCCCCTTCAAAGTTTGTTTGGATATTTATGTTTGAGATTTTTAGATTTTCAAGAATTACACAAAGACGACTGATGCACTGAGACAAGAACTTTTTCTTAAAATCTCATATGTTGTTGAAAGATGACCTGAGGTGGCCAACCTCAGTCATTTGAATATTGAGATGCTCGATATACCAAGTCTTAGAATCACTATATAAGAATATCATACTCATGAAGTGCCAACTATATTTAAATGCGTATAACCTGTAATGAAAGATTCTCGGTATTATAAAAATGACCCAAGGGATTAACTTGTTAGTGTCATAGAATAACTTAATGGAACCAACCATCACTAGAGTTTTGATGATCAGTGCACTAAAAGTGTGGCCCAAGTGTTGTATATTTTAAGTGCATTAGAAGCTCAGCCTGAGTGTCGAACCTCAGTACTATCAAAGTGACCTAAAGGTGCTAGTTTCAGTCATTGGACTTAGATTCTTGGTGCATTAGAAGCATGAACCAAGTGCCATATAATCTCAGTGCATTAAAAGCATGGCCTAAGTGTCGAACCTCAGTACTATTAAAGCGACTTGAGGGTGCAAGCTTTAGTCACTAGACTTAGATTCTTGGTACATTAGAAGCGACCCAAGTGCCATATAATCTTAGTGCATTAAAAGTGTGGCCCAAGTGTCGTATAATGTTGCTTGATTTATGAACTTTAATAATTGTTTTGATAGTGGTTGCCTAGTTAGAATAGTGATTGTTGTTGAGTCCAAACATTATTTGTTGTTGATGTTTGATTTTTTTTAAGCATTGTTGTTTATAGTGTTTCTGTAAAAGGAAGGACATTTGTGATCTTGGTAGTGAATCTGAGCCCTTTCAATCTAAGCTCCATAATATGGGATAGGAAATTGGTAAGAGTTTTTTGAAATGATGGAAGATGGGTTTTAAAGGACTAAAATTTGGGCTTGCTCAATCCAAGTTATGAGATGAGCATTGTAGTTCAAGTGAAGCTAAAATTGCTCCTCTTTTTAAATTGAAGATCTTACATGATGCTAGATAGGATGTTTGGAAATTATGATTTGGTTTATCTAGTTGTGTAGTGGATATATTTGACTCTATTCTTGAATTTTTCTTGCTAAAAATTCTCTGAAATTTTTGTGAATAAAGATCTGCTGTAGAGTAAGATTTACCTGAGTGCTATTTAATCTAGTTTTGAGTAGGAACCACCCTTTGTGGTCTGAGCACAAATGAGTGATTTGTTCGTATTAGTGTTGCTTGGCAATGTGTCTAATTTCTTTTGATGGTTTCTACACATGAGTGTAATGTTGATGCCAAGTGAGATAATCAGAGTGCCTAATTATTTAGATTGATTTATACTTAAAGTAGCATCTTCATCTATAACAAGAGATAAAATAACAATAATTTTAGGATTATTGATCAATCTTAATTGATGGTCAGTCCTTATATAATAAATATATCAACGTGATTGGTGTATGTTTATGCATAGATAATAATCATGTACTAGACGAACATCTATGTGTAGATGTGTGATCATACTTGTGTGACAAGCTATATAGTTATTCTTATAAGAATAAATAATTAAAAGTGAAAATAAATAATAAAAAAATAATTGAGAAATAAGAGAAGACTCATCTCGATGTGTTGTTGTCTTGCCTTCGAGTCGGTGAATATTTATATTCATGAATTTGCTCAATTTTTATTGATAATTTGTGGGTGTTTTCTTGTCCCTCCTTTTAAATTATCAAATATTGATGTTCATTGATAGTTCAGTTATTGCCAAGTATTATGAAGAAGATCAAGAACTTCAAATTGGAATTTTGATTAATTTGAAAATGAGTATTATATCCACCTTTTAGACTTATATGGTGGAGTGATGCAACTTTTTTATTGGAATTGCTTCTGCCAGGCTTCTATTTCTATATGAGAACTAAGAGTAGCACTGCTCAGATAATTTATTTCTCAATTTCAATGGTAGATGCTCGATGTTCGGAGCTCAGTGGATGCTTATAAAGTCAATGTTTAGTAGTAGATGCTTGGTGAATGCTCATAAAGCAGATGTTTGACTCTCTATAATTTCTCATTGCTCGGAGTCTAAATGCCTATGAAGATGGTGTCTGGTGGTGGATGCTCAGTGTCTGAGCTTGGTGGGTGCTTCTAAAATTCAAGGTTAACATGAAGATGTAGCTTAGTTGAGATCATAACCTAGAGATCTGAATATTTTCAAGACTTCAGTGTTCGATGCTCGATGGAACTTAGCTTTTTTTTCATGCTATCATATTTTTTTAACGTCTCTAGAATGAGAGCTTTGTCTAATGCCTGCACAACATTTATATCTTATTTTGGAAATTGAGTGTCTTTATATCTAACTTCACTAATTCCTCATGTTCTTCCTTTGGATGATTCAGCATAAGGTGTTGTAGATTTTTTCCTGTTTTGATATGGTTATCTTTTTTAATTTCTCTGTGCTTCTTTTCCTGTAAATGTTTTATGCTTTATGGATGGGCAATTTCTCGAACGAGAGTTAGGCTTAGGTATTTGGGCATCAATGTTTTGAAGCTTAATTCTTGGTGGATTCTCAGTGCTCAGAGATTAGCTTAGGGCCTTCTTTTGCTGTCTTCACTAACTAGATTTATTTTTTCTTTTAATTCTTTTGCACATCTTTGAAGATGGTACCATGTTCTTCATTGAGCAAGTTCTTATGTGTAAGGATACTCGGAGCTTGGTGATTGGTGGATGCTCATTATTCAGAGCTTATAATCTTTGGTACCTAGAGGCTCGGTGCATGCTTGGTGTTCATATATAAATCCATGACTCGGGAACCACTCGTTCAAGATTTGCTTTTTATCCTTCACTAACTCGTAGGGCCTAATCTTTTACAAGTCTTCTACTAGCACTCAACTAGTTGACATTGGACTTTTATAAACCTGAATCTTCAAACTTCATAGAAATTAAATGTTAGTTCTTAATACCAATATGATTGGCATATGTGTGTTAATTTCTATGCATAATAATCATTCATTCTTGGATGAATATTTATATGTAAATGCGTAATCAGGCCTTTATAATATGGAATAATTATGAAGAAATACTTATTTGTCAATGTGCTCTAGAATTGATCAGTCCTATATTTGTTTGCCTTTATATATCTTTCTTCCATTGATAACGGGTCCACTAAGATTCTCGTTCATAGGTATGAGATGAAACCTGCTTTTTCGATTTAAAAGACATAGCTTCTAATTGAACTTGCCCCTCATTAAATGATTATATGTGCTTCTTTTGCTTTCAAATTTATGTTGTTCAAATGATTAATGCTCCCATTTCTCTCTTTAGTGATGTTCAGTGTTTTTCATGTTTTATGAATCTAAATGCTCGATTGTCTTTCTAGAGACTTTGGCATATGGCTTTGCTTATTATTCAGAGTCTGAGTGTTCATGAATTTAGTGTTTGGATACCCAGTGTTTGTCTAAAATAAATTCAGACATAGGTGTCTTGAATATAATTGAGAATCAGTCCCTGATGTCTGACTATTTGCAGGCTTCGATGCTCTAAAGCTTGATGCTAAGATATTCAATGTTTAATGCTTGATGAGATTCATTACTTGGATATCTAAGGCTTCGATAATAAATACTCAGATACTCGAATGTCCGAGTATGGATAGGCTTCAGCGCTGTGACTTTTCGGAGCTTAGTTTCACAAAGTTAGTGTTGGATGAATGAATAGACGCTAACATCGAGTATTTAATATGTTTTCTTTTAATGTTGCTGTCATTGTTTTCAATCTTCTTTTAGCATAAGTTCTCATGTACATGTTCCAAAATTGAATGTGCTTTATCCTTCTCTTTTCTTGAATTATGGTTGTTGTTTGCAATTGAAGCACTCATCCTTCTCTTCATTTTCATTGTCATCATTGCCATTAGGAGCTTTGTTTTATTTGCTATCTCTCTCAATATACTACGATGAACCATTCCTTGTGCAAGATAAACATGGCTTTATCCAACCTTTATATAACTTTATATCTTCTGTAAGCTTTGTGTCTTTTAGAAGACAAATTCAGCAACTCCTCATGCTCTGCCACTTTCAAGCCGTCAAAGGCATAATAAAATAAAGTCTCTCACCTTTTGGTTTTGAAAGCTAACCATGAAAAATGAATAAAAGTTTGACAGCTTTATATTGATGCTATCTCATATCGACATACTTAACTGTCCCCAATGTGTCCATTACTGATTGATGTAGAGATAGGTCATGCTTCCATAATTTCATTAATCATATTTTGTTAAGAATTTGGTACTTATCTAATGAGGCGATCTTTCTTTAAGAGGGCAGTGACTATAGCGAGTGAATTCTATAATTTCTAAAACTACTTATTGTGACAAGGTTGAATTTTTGGCAAGGTTCCAACAAATAATAATAATTCAGAATTGAATTCAGTTATGCCTAGCTCTTGATTCTTTTATTTGAAACAAATAAGAAAAGTTAGGTTCCCCACAGATGGCGCCACTTGATAATTTTGAATTGATATTTTTCCATGGAACTTGCATCGATGAGAATAGCTTGGTGAGGGGTGAGTTTCCCCCATAAACATTTCGAAGCTTAAGTCAGTATTCATATAGAGAAAAATATAATTAGGCGAATAAGTAGAATAAAGTAGAGAATAAAAAGTGATTGTTTATATGATAAGATGATGGAGTGATGGAATGATGTCTTGATGTAGAGTGTGAAGTTATGTAGAAATGATGAATATGAGAATGAGAATAAATAACAAGAGATGTATTTATAGGAAAAGATATTACTCAAATCTCTTGGTAATATGATTCCTTAGTCTTGTAGGATTGTCTTATTTAAGAGAAAAGTAAACTTCTTTTGTAGAGTAATCTTCCTAATTGAAATAGACTTCCTTATTAAGCTTTCTTCTTACTCAAGTAATCATTCTCTTTGGGAGAATATAACCTTTATTAGAATAAGATAATGATATGGGGTATCATTAATTAAGTTTAAAACATTAAAAATGCATCACATATCTAACAATTTATACGAGGATTGTAATGTATTAACTTAATGTTATCTTACATTTCCCTTTTACAAATTTTAATTTCTTAATTTAAACAACTCTAGTCAATAATCACAAAGTAATTTAAAAGAGATTCCACAATTTCAATTAAAAATTCGTTAAGCCCTTTAGATATAGCCCTTCAAATTGTGATTTTTTCTATCACTAGTGAACAACCACATGTTTTATATGTGAACAAAATATTTATTTGACTCATGTTATATAGTAAATAAACAATTAAACATATTATTATTAAATAAAAAAATAATAACAATGTTATCTATTTATATAACAATTTGATATTGACTTAATAAGTTAATAGTTCATTACAATTTTTATAAATCTTTTATTTAAATAATTATATGATGTTTTAATTAAATTAATTTTATTAGAGATAAAATAGAAGTTAATCTAATTAGAATAGAAAATATACTTTTAGTTAAATTAGAATTTTTGTTTGGGAGAAGACATAAGTTAATCTAATTAAAATAGGAAACATACTTTCAATTAAATTAAAATTATATTTTAGTTGATTCAATTTTTATTAGAGATAAAATATAATTTAACCAAATTAAAATAGAAATAAACTTTCAATTAAATTAAAATTATATTTTAACTAATTTAATTTAATTTTTTATTAATAAATGACTAAATTATCCAATTTTTATATAATAATGAGTGAAGATTTATTTGTAATTTTGTCTATCCTCCCCTCCTTCGTACATTTTATATATATTATAGATACTGATAAATCATAAATGGATGTTGATAACTAAATATTTAAAATTTGACAATATAAAATAGAATTTTGAAGTATTTAAATATTATTTCAATGGATGAAAAAAGGAGAGCTACAAGTCCTGATCCATATAAGTTATTAATATTTTAATTTGATTTACAAACTTGTTTATGCTTGCCTTTAGATGTTTTATTGAATTTGTTTGGTAGTTCAAAAATTTCCAAAAAGAAATGAAATTCTATAAAATTAGAACTCTAATTTTTCTCAAAATTAACCCTTTATTTGATTGAATTCTTTTAAAATTTTTTTTTTCTAATAAACTTTAAATAGGATTCATTTGTAATTGAATTTCAATTTATTTGAACCAAACACATTTTATCAATTTAATGTTAAATAATTCTACAAAATTAAAAAGTTAAAATTAAAAATAAATTTTATAAAGTTTTCATACAAATCAAATACATTCAATTGGATTTAAATTTTATGACATTCATTTAAATTAAATATATACTAACGGAGCATTATTTTCTATTTTATTTTGTTGGAGATTCATTTAGTGCAAAATTTTTGAGTTAAGTTTGGACGGGTTTAGGAAAAAAAAAAAAATAAATTCCAAATATTTGAATTTAAAAATTATATATATATATATATATATATTTGGTTAATAAAACTCCTTTGGTAAAGTATATGAATCATGGATCAATGACACAAACAAGCGAAAGGTTCAGATCAATGCATTATAATGAGGGAGAGGCAGATTCGAAATTCTGAGCAGAACCAGGCTGTTTGTAGCTGGGAGAGATTACACCAGCTAATGTAGGCCCATAGAAGTGTGGTTTTTTTGTCTTTATGTCTCTTAACCATAATTTTTCTTTTTGAACATAACTTCACCCTGTAATTTGCACATTAAAGAATTTTTAACTATTAGCATATGCTTCAATTTCATTAAAGAATTTATTTTTTTAAATAAATTTTAAATAGAATTAATTTATAAATGAATTTTTATTAATGAAATGTGTTTGATGTAATAAATAATTTGTAAAACTCAATTCAAATAAATTTCATATTATGTTTATATTGTGTTTGGTATAAATTTAAAATTCAAATTAGTTTTAATTTTGGTAAAAATACTTTCTAAATAGATTGTGTTTTTTTTTTTCAAAATAAAAATTATGAGAGTATTTTAGTCATTTTAGAAATAGTCTAAAAAATTGTGAAATTTATTTGTAAATTCTAATAATTTTATTAAAATTTTATCTAATTTTAATGAATTCTATAAATTTAAAAATACAAAATTACAAATGAATGCTTCAACTTATTCATTTAAACCAAACACACATTATTTAAAATTTCAAATAAATTTTAAAAATTTTTATGAAATTCATTTATACCAAATACACTTTTAATTTTCTATGTGTAGTTCACAAATCTTGACCTATTCAGTCTCCTACGAATAAAAGAAAAAAAACAAGAATTTTGCACTAGATAATCAAGGATAGTGTTCTTGATATGATTTTGCGCATGAGTAGAATTTATGCTACAACAGTTGCCTGACAAGATAATCATCTCCCTTTAGGAAAAAATAAAAAATAAAAAAAAATTAAGGACCATTACTTGAGTGCCTACAAACAAGAAGCATCAAGAATTTGTTTCTAAAATAAGATTCTTGATTTATAGTAAATCATGATTTTATAAGCACCAAATCTTGAGAAGTCTTTTTTTTTTTTTTTTTTTAAGAAAAAAAGGAAAAACAGAACATGGGTTTCTTCACATACACATGCCTCCTAATCACCTGTGCCTCTCTCATGGGATTGCTATAACAAAATCCGAAACTGAATTAATATTTCAATCTTACGAAAATTTATTGATTTTTTTTTTACCAAAATCAAACCATATCATTGATCAAAGTCAAATGGCTAAAACAGTATAAAAACTTACATGGCTATCAGCCAAGCATAAGTTATAGAAACAATAAAGATCAGTTACCGAAATTATTAACTACAAAGGACAGGGCCTCTATAAGTAAAAGTAATTTATCTTGACTAACATATGAAAACATAAAAATAAATAAGCTCTCAGTCACCAACAATTCTAGCTTTCTACTCTTGAAGCTTAAGCAGTCCATAATTTATAGATCTGCTTCATAAAGAACTAGAGCTGGAAAATATATCAAAATATCAAAAGCTATCACAAGCTAGTAGCATAATATCAACAAAAGATACCATATAAAGTCATATTGATTTATTTATACATAATAAACTAACATAAAACTGATATTCGAATAGTTTTTATGACCATAAAACCATTTAAAATTAGATATATAACTATGGAGAAAAGAAAGTTACGAAGAAGATGAACAGTAATAAGGAACGGGTAGTTGAGAGAAAATTTTAGTTTTTCTTGTCAAATAAATTAGAAAATTTATTGATCAAACCAATAATTTTATCAAAAACAAATTGTTATGATTAGGATAATCATGAATTTAGTGTTCAATATTTTGTATTTGATTTGATGAATATATATAACAATAATAATACCAAGCTATGTGATGAAGAACATTCTTGTCTTGTTAACTGGGGGGCCTACTCTACCTGTAAATTGTTATAAATTGTGGCACTATCATGACAGTTTTGAGCATGTCATTATTCAACTGAAAGTTTTTTAGCTCTTAGTAGTATATAGAATCTGACTAATTTGATTTAATTAAAATAGAATAATAAAAAATGATAATTTTTTTAATAATTAATATAATATGATCATATTGGTATTTTTAAACAGCAATTAATGCATTCTCAAGAGACATGAAAGAAATATTAAAAGGGTAGGAGTTAATATCGATGTAAATAGTTGACTAAATTGGCTTTTGGGTACCTCCGTACCACAATGGCAAATAATTTTTTAAAAAATGATTTTGGTTAAATTAATCTTATTGCATCAAATTGAGCATACTTATAAGATTCTGTCAATGGAGACATTAGGCACATTCTCTGCTATTGCTGCGTTTAATTAACTAATAAATTGTAATTGAATATTTGGTTCTTGCACATGATACTTGGAGCACTTAAAAGGGAATTGCAAGGATGATGTTCCCTCCTCCTACTCCTCTTTTTCTTTCTTTTTTTTCCTCCTCTTCTTCTTATTTCTTCTAAAGCATAAAATTGTCAAATCGAGATTTGAATCAAAAATCAAAATCTTCCATTTGAATTGAATTGTAAAATTTAGTTTATATTAATAATATGAATTAAAAATAATATATTTCATAAAAAATATTACTTAATTTTAATATATATTACTTGATATTACTCAATACTAAAATTGTTTAATGATATAATATATTAAATATAATATAAATAATAGAATTTATAGTGGTAATTATATATATATTTTTAACTAAAGAAAAAAGTTAAATTTAAAAGTCAATACTGTAACTATGGTTCTTTTACTTCATAAAAGCCATATAAAAGTTGAAGCAAATAGCTACTATGAAAGAATAACAAATCAATGAAAGGAAAAATAAAAATCTAAATCAATATTACTAATATGTTAAATTAAAAAAAAATTAAACGAAGAATCATGAAAGAACTTATGAAGTTGATATTATTTGCCAAATTCCGTTAATTCATGAAATAAATTAGTGGATTGCGGAAAAAGAAGAATAAAGTTAGGTTTATTTTAAAATTTTAATCTTTAAGTGTTTTTAATTAAAAGATCATGATTTTTTTAATCCACTAATTATATAATTTTTCAAATAAGATTTATTTTATTTAATAGATAAGAATTGGTGAGAATTTTCGATTCATACGATTCATAATTGATTTGTACGATTCACCATCGATTTTTATATTTTTTCTATTTATTTATAAATTTATATTAAATTTGAGATAAATTGACTTAAATTGTATGATTCAAATTGCAAATCAAACGATTCTAACAACAATACTAGTGTACACAGTTATCAATTTAAATTCATTTTAGACATATAATATTCAAACATCAATTTCATTCAATGAGTTCAAATCCTAACTTTCTGACATTAATAGTTATTTATAACTAGCAAATGTCATTTTTAATTGAATAAATTTTGATGGCATGACAACTAAAATGACCACATTGGATGTTATATTTTCATTTTACTAAGTTTATCATCAGTTCCAATCACCTTAAAATTAATTCTACTTTTATATTAATTACTGACAGATATTGCTAAATAAAGATATGCTATATGACATAAGTATTCAGTTGCTACCTCATTAATTTTACTGTAAAAATATTAAGGTAATTCACTTAGAAACATAAATTAAAATTAAACAATTTTAAAAGATAAATTAAAAATTTTGAAATCAAATTATATTAAAATATAAAGTTTGGTGATTTCTCAAACTATTTATCCTAATTAAAAAGATCAAATAACTTACTATATTAATGAACTATATGATAAGGATAACACCCATCAATTAGTTAGCTCACTCAACAACCTTATATACTACATTTGTATTCTGTTGTACCACTATCAACAACTATGTATGTATATAATCTGATATTACATAAATGAATACACAAGTGCTGTTTCATGGTATTAGAGCTCTAAATGGTCTCACAACCTAATTTCTTTAATGGCTAAGTTCAACCAGCCAAACAATCATTCCTGCAAACTTTACCTCTACTACATCCGCCTTATAAGTCTCCTCTTTGCCAAACATCTCTACTCACCTACCAGTTAAATTAAACTCAACAAATTACCCATTACGGTAGGCACAAATCATGCCTTTACTCCACAGCTACGATCTCACAAAGCATATTGATGGTCGTTCACAGGCTCCTCCACAAACAATAATAAACAATCAAATAAATCCATAATTTGAGGCATGGTATGGCAAGACCAATTGGTCTTGAGCTAGATTGTAGGCTCCATCATTGAGAGCTTCATTCCATAGGTCATTGGAGCAGCTAGCGCCAAATATGCATGGGATAGATTGGCTAGAACTTGTGTCTCCGGTTCTAAGGCACAGATCAGAGCCATCAAATTTGCATTCTTCAAACTACAAAAAGAAACAAATGAGTCTATCTCCACCTATATGCAGCTAACCAAAGCAATGACAGATAAATTAAGTGCCTTACAAAATTGGGTCAGTGATAATGATATGATTTATGTTATTACTAACGGACTTGGATCAGATTACTGCCCCTTCATTCGCTCTCTTAAGAACATGACAGACACTGTCACCTTTGATGACTTGTATGGTCTTCTCCTCAGCAAAGAAACAAGCTTGATCATAGAAGTAAAGCGCCGAGAGCCCATCTTACCAACCCTTTCTGCATTCTGTACACCTGCTGCCACAAGAGGATGTGGTGGCCGTCTCTATTGAGGCCGTGGTTGAGGACCGCCACATACCACAAATTCCCATTTTACTTGCTCCATTAGAGATTACTATTCCAAGTCACTTGGTCACTTTTTCAACCAACCATTTACGAGTTCCACCATGTAACCATCTGCATCCATACGTTGCTGCAATTGCCAAGGAATTAGTCACCTTACCAAATACTGCTCCTCACCCAAACTCAACCCCTCACACTGTTTCACTCCTTTTAAACTGTTAACCAATTTATCCTCCTTCACGTCTCCTACAACCCAACAGTGGATCATGGACTCTGGTGCTACTCATCACCTAATACCAGACATTGATAACTTGAGTACTAAAAAGGATTACCAAGGCCTTGATGACATCATAATTAGAAATGGTAAAACACTTCAAATTTTACACAATGGCTCTTCTTCCTATCACACACAGAATTTCTATTTTTCTCTTGACAATATTCTTCATGTCCAAATTATTTGCAATAACTTACTTTCAATATCTTCATTTACAAATACTAACAAAGTTTCTATTGAATTTTTTCCTTTTAATTTTGAAATCAAAGATATCCCTACGAGGAATTTGTTGTTTACAGGCTAGAATAAAAATGGACTTGACTCCATGGATATAACTGTTGCTTCACCATCGCCAAAACATGCTCCTTTTTTTTTTGTCCTCTCTCGACATGGCATGCTTGCCTAGCACATGCTTCATTTAGAATTGTCAGAAAAATTTTGTCACAATCACAAATAAAATCATCCAATAAAGCACATTCTTTATGTCATGCTTGTTCTATTAGTAAAGTTCACTGTTTGCCTTTTTCTGCATCAACTTTCACAGCATCTCGTCCATTAAAACTCGTTTGTTCTGACTTATGGGGACCATCACTAATACCTTCTCATAATGGAAATGATATTATGTTTTATTCTATTATCATTATAGTAAATATTCTTGGATATACTTTCTCACCTATAAATCTGAAGTGTTGAATGCATTCAATAAATTTTGCCATGTTGTTGAAAAATTCTTTAATCAACCTATTAAGATTTTTCAAGCAGACTAGGGAGGAGAATATCAAAGTCTCACTCAATACTTAACTGAACATGGAATAACTCAACACAAATCTTGCCCATATACATCCGAACAAAATGGTTGCGCTGAGTGCAAACACTGTCACATAGTTGAAAACGGTATTTCCTTGCTAAATCACTCATATGTTCCATTAAAATACTGGCATTTTGCATTTAAGACAGCAACATATCTTATTAACCATTTACGCACCCCAACCCTCCGCAATACAACACCATTTCACAAATTATTTCACACTCCACCTGATTACCATTCACTGCAAATTTTTGGGTGCTTGTGTTACCTATGGTTACGTCCCCACTCTAAGCACAAATTAACACCTCATTCGTCAAAGTGTATTTTTTTTGGGTTACAGTAAATTACACAAGGGCTATTACTGTCTTGATTTTATTACTCACAAAATCATTGTCTCAAGACATGTTCTTTTTTATGAGCAGGTGTTTTCCTTTCAAGATAAGAGCACATAGAGTTCACAAACCACTGGGACTTCTTCAACACCCACTTTTATTCCAATCACACCACCTCAACTTAATGTTCCTAAGTCAACTCCACCACTGTCAAACCCACACAGTCACAACCAAATTAATACCACCTCATCATCCGTACTTGTACAACTACCAAACCTGACGTCCCCATCTTTGCTTGCTCTCCAAAACTCAACATTATCCAGTTCTGATCCCGATTCTCCAAAATAAACCGCAATGACATCGCCACAGATTCCAAACAATCTTGGCCTTCCTTTAGTGGTCGACCTCACTTCCTACTCCAAGCAACCAAAAAAATCCATCACCAATCCTACCCTCTAACACCATATGATCACCCGGTCACAAACTGATAACATAAAACCCAAAACATTCCTTACCACCACAGCCTCATCTGAATCCACCACATACAAATAGGCAGCAAAATCACTTTAATGGAGAAAAGCAATGGAAATGGAATTTAATGCCCTTATAGCCAATAACACATGGGATCTCGTACCATTTACAAACAAGCACAATGTTGTTGACTACAAATAGGTTCACTGGATCAAATACACTCCAGAAGGCAAACTTGATCGCTATAAAGCATATTTTATGGCAAAGGGTATCATCAGCGACCAGGAATCGATTTTCATCACACCTACAGTCTAATGGTCAAGCATGTACAATTTGGCTTATTTTATCTTTGGCTTTGGGAAAGAATTAGGAGATCAAACAACTAGACATTTCAAATGCATTCCTTCATGGCAATATTGATGAAGATATCTACATGCATCAACCACTAGGTTTTATTCATCCTCAATATCTAAATCATTTATGCAAATTGAGACGATCTCTATATGGTTTAAAGCAAGCCCCAGTTCAATGGTACAAAAGCCTGACTCAAGCTTTACAAAATCTCAGTTTCAAAGCTCCAAAACCAAAAGTTCCTTATATTTCTACAATTACAATGTCACCTCTGCTTTTTGTCTTATTTACGTTGATGATATTATCCTCACCAGCTCCTCTTCCTAGTTCATATCTCAAGTAATTTAGCAACTTGGTCAACAATTTGCTCTCAAGGATCTTGGAATCCTTCATCAATTGTTAGGAATTGAAGCAAAATTCACCAACTCTGGACCGCTTCTTACACAATCCAAATACATTGCTGAACTACTATCCAAGGCAAATATGGCATCGGCGAATGGAATTGCAACTCCCTCTTGCTCCAATAATACATTATCTATGCATAAATGAACAACCATGATAGATGCTAGTAAGTGCCGTAGCATTGTGGGCAGCTTACAATTTCTCTCATTTACAAGACCCGACATATCTTTTTCTATCAATAAAGTACCTCAGTTTATGCACTTTCCGACACAATACCACTGGACAGCCATCAAGCGAATTCTCCACTATCTTCAAGCCAGCATTCACTATAGCCTTTTTATTCATAAATCCAAGTCTGTACAAATTTCAGCATACAACGACTCTGATTGGGCAAGCTCAGTCGATGATCGCAAATCAACCACCGGGTATGCAATCTATGTTAGTCCAAATCTTATTTGTTGGAGCTCAAGGAAACAACGTTGTGTTGTTCGCTCATTGACTGAAGCAGAATATCGAGCATTAGCAACATCAGTACAAGAGATAATATGGCTGTAATCGCTTCTTCGCAAACTTGGCTACAGCACACAGTTGCCTCCTCAACTCTAGTGTGACAATCTGTCCGCCACTTATCTAACAACAATGCCAGTGTTCCACTCACGATCAAAACACCTTGAGATCGATTACCACTTCGTCAGAGACAAGGTTTTTAAGAATGCTTTTCAAATGTGCTACATTTCATTTGATGACCAAATTGCGGACTGCCTCACTAAACCAATGACGAAACATAGATTTTAGATGCTGCAAACCAAGTTGAAAATCATCACTCCCGGCATTCAACTTGTGAGAGGGTGATAAGGGTAACACTCATCAGTTAGTTAGCTCACTCAATTGCCTGATATGCTACATTTGTATTGTACCACCATCAACAACTCTGTATGTATATAATCTGATATTGCATAAATGAATACACAAGAGCTGTTTCACTATATAAGATTCTTTCTTGAAAAATTACGTAAAAATAATTATACAATGTTGATGAAATTACAATTCGAACTATAAATTTTCACATATATATATTTTAAAAAGAAGCGAATACTAAAACACTTCATATTTATATGAATTTTTTGATAAAGTATAGCTACAATTTTAAAGAGTTACGAACAAACTGATTGTCATGCTCTCTGAATTCATCAAGAACATTTTGGTAAGCATATAGAGTACTGGTTTCGAGGAACCAATAACAAGCAGCCATGTGCCAAATTCCAACGTACAATTGACACCATTCCAAGCATGCGGCCAACATTGCTTGCATTAGTCGCTTCCTTTTTCTTCTTCTTTAACAAATCTAGATCCATCATCATGAGCATGGATGGTACCTAACAAAGAAAAAAGAAAAAAAGAAAAAATCACATAATTAAAACAAGAAAGCTATAATCATAGTACACTTACTTCCGTTTTACGTTACTTTCATTAAAAAAAAAAAAAAAACCTAACCACCTCGCTAATCCCTATTTCCCTCAACGTAAACATACTGAACAAATCCCAAAAACAAGAACACCATTAATCTCACTCACAATGCAAATTCCAAAATCTTTCCTCTTTTTCTCAGCCCTCTCCGTTGCATTTCTTTTCTTCACTACTGAAATTCAATGTACGTATGTATCTATTTATGTGTGTATATATATATACATATATTGATCCAATATATAAGTTTGCAAAACTTTTCAATTCTCCTTTTGCAGGTTTTGAGCCAGCTCCCGCACCAGCTTATGAGGCGGGTGCTGAACCACCGTCCTTATTTGGAGGATTTGCTAATTCTGCACCTGAGTCTGGAAACGATAGTGCAACTTCGGTTGTTGGGTTTTCTCCGGAATCACCTGTGTTGGCGGAGGAGAATGAAGGGTTGGATGGAGCTCCGTCATCGCAGGAGCTGGTGCAGAATGTTGAAGAGGTTCCAGAGGAGGAAAAGACGGTGATGAGGTGGTGCGCGGTGAGAGAAGAGTTGGAGGAGTGTCAGCTGTTGGTCAGTGTCTTGAAGGAAACTGATGGTTACACGTGGACTTGGTAATCATTATTATTATTATTATTTTTTAGAATCAACAATTATTTTCTTTCATTATTTGATTTTTTTTTTTATGTTTTTTAAAATTTGCTAACCAATCATTCAATAAATTTTAGATATGAACGATTTATAAAAAGAATTGCCAATTAAGTATGAAAAGAAAATTGAAATTTATTTGTTTTGAGTGTTTTGCATATGATTTTAAGATTTGGGGCACTTAATGTATATGTTACATTTTCTCACCAAGAGTAAAATATTTGTAATGTATATAACATTTGATTATTGAGTATAATATTTCTGAATATAAATAAAAATAATTAAAAATGAAAATAGGAAAATAATTACATATGCTACAAAGCTCATCTATATATAAAATGAGGATTTTTTTTTAAAGTTCTCATTAGTTAACCACTTATATTCTCTCCTCGTGCATAGACTAGCACGTATGTAGAATGGCCGTATGATAGAATCATAGAATGTATATTTCACCTTGTGATTAAATGTGCAACAAAGGATTCTTATCTACATTCATAATATTATATTAAAAAATTGAATAAACAACATATATTTTAAATATTTTACATTTAATTAATTAAAATATAATAAATATATATATATTATATATCTAACAGTTCAATATATATAATGAATAATTTTTCACATGTGATATATGCAACATGTTAGTATATGTCACATTTTCATTGGTCAAACATGAATGTTCAGAATATATACAGTTAAGGATTAGATGTAATACTGTAATCATTCCTAATAGAATTAGCCTTAAAGAATCCTAAGTTGGTTTTTTAATCTAGATTTCATTTTTGATATTTGTTTCTGAATGCAGCATAAGCAAAGATACAATCCAGCAGTGCCTTGAGTCAATAAAAAATGGGGAAGCAGATTTAATAAATTTAGAAGCAGGGATGGCTTATACTGCATTCACAACACACTCAATGAAAGCTATAGCAAATGAAGTTTACTGTGATCAATCCAAAAGCTATGATGCTGTTGTACTAGTAAACAGAAAAGCTTGTCAGGAAAAGGAGGACATTAGTTTAATGGATTTCAAGGGTCAAAGGTCCTGCCATGGAGGTTACTCCACAGCTGCTGGTTGGAACTATCCCATTAACCATATCAGCAGACTGTTTGGTTCTCAAGAAATGAATGATCAAGAAATTGCAGGGAACTTTTTCTCTAAGATTTGTGCACCTTCTGAGTTTGAAGGAGAAGGTGTTTGTAGTGGGTGTGGGAATGATAATGGCACTTGTGATTTGAGTTCCAATAGTTTAATGTATTATGGCCATTCTGGTGCATTCCGTTGCCTTGTTGAGGAACTGGGTGATCTTGCATTTGTTAAAGGAGATACTGCTCTTTTGTACTCTATGGAAGGGCCATATAATCAATCATGGTCGAAAAAGTCTGTTCGAGACTTCATGTAAGCACATTGCTTGAATCAAAATTTTATGTCCTGTCTTGTTAATTATACCATGGTCCATTACTTAAGATGAAAAATTTGTTCTTGTGTGATGTGCAGGTATCTTTGTCCAAGAGGGGGTTGCAGAGAAATCAATGGCTACCCTGGATCTTGTTCGTAAGTCTTCCAACTTGGCCTTAATTTTTAAGCAGAAAATTTGCACTACAATGTGAGATGATGATTTTACAGCAAGTGGATTAAGTGAATCAATTGCCAAAATATTCCCCAATTGTCGGTATCTTACAACTAGACTTAAGGTTCTGGTTCTGACTCACTTGCCACAGCTCCAATCTGAAAACTTGCTTGATCCAACCTGATTGCCACCTCCATCTGCAATTCAATTAGCATACATATAGGATGCATAAGTAAAAAGACACTTCTTCAGATATATTAGTGCTAATTATTCAATACTAATCTAGGAAGTTGTGATTAATAGTATAGCATAAGCGGTAGCGAATTTGTAAAAACTCACTTCATGGTAGGTAATGAGTGTAATTTCTGACCACTGCAGAGATTAAATTTCCCTCCTAAGTTTTTCTTTAAAAAAAGCATAAACAGTGGTTAATACTAATCTAATCATTTGATTAATCAGATTTGGAACAATACCTGCAAATGTGATAATGGCAAGTAACTCCATCCCAAACGAAAAGAAATTGCTTATTCTCCAAACCCTGACCAATTCTACTTGGAAAGAAGCGCTTCATGCTGGAAAAAGGGGTTCCAGCCACCTACTTAGTGCAGGGTAATAACCTATATGCCTGATTAACTTGTTAACTTCTTTAATTTCATTACGAGTGATTCTTAGCAAAAACTTATCTGTGACAAAGACTACACATTTTTTAGCATGCAGCAATTAGCTGTGGTGAAAAAACTCACTAGGTTGTACCTTGGGAACTCAGCTTCAGTTTCTCAGAACATACAGAAATTGAATTCCCCCGAAACCCAAGCAGCTCCATCTTCCGAGAATTCAGATTTAGGTAGAGTACTTATTAATACCCATAAATGGTTATTTATAAATTTCAGGAACACATTCTAACTTTTTGATATTGTCTCATCCTCCATCAGCAGATCATATCTCTTCATCTTCGAGCTATCAACAGCCAGCAGGTATCACATTTTTCTCAATTGTAACAATGTTGATGCTAGGGGCAATGTGAGAATGTGATAACTACTCCATAGGTTTACACTTCACACAAGTGTTTTTTGGGTGATTCTTATCTATGCTCAGAATATTACATCCTCAATCGCACTTTCTCCACTGCCCATATTCTCTAGCCCTGTGTTTTAAACAGGCTGGTCTTTATTGGCACCAAACAGCTGGATGAGTGATGTGTATTATGAGAGTTTTACACTTAAGAAAAATGAAACAACTGTGTATGTAATATTAATATAAATATGATCATTGGGTGTAATATATATTCAAAGTAGGCAGAAATTTCCAGTTATTTTTAGCATACGAAAAAACTGTATCAAGGCAGCTCAAGGTTTTCTAGATTTTTATACATTTAGACTCCGTTTATTTGCAAAAAATATTTTGTCTTTAGAAAATGTTTTTCAATATTTGGTTGCAATATTATAAAACAATTGGAAAATATCATTTATTGTGACATCAACACTTTTTATTATTTGAACTATGTCTTTGTAATAGATCTAATATATACAGATAAAATAAAAAAATAAAAAAAAGAGAAAAAGGAGAAAAGAAGGAGAGAAGATAAAAAAAAGAGAAAATAAAAATGCAAAAAGAGAAATAAAAAAAGGAGAGAAGGTAAAAAAATGAAAAGGAAAAAAATGAGAGAAGATAAAAAAAAAAAAGGAGAAAATAAAAATAAAAAAGAAAAAAAGAAGAGAAGAAAAACAAGGATAAAGAAAGAAAAAACAGGCAAAACTAGAGCAACATAAAAAATGGATGTTTCAAATAAATTTCTCTTATTTTTAAATATTGGAAGATGATTTCTCATTTTAAGGATGAAAAATTATTTTTCTGTTATTTTCCATTAACTAACCATTTATTTTCTGGATGACAAACACTGAAAAATAGTTTTTGAAAAGATATTTTTCGCAAACAAATGGAGCCTTAGAATTAAGACTTGTTGTAGTCATATATGTTCATACTTCTCTCAAACAATGAATTGCTAGGACACACTTTCTTTTTGCCAAAGCTTTGTTTTGAAATGAGCATGAAAACGTGTGCACCAAACAGGTTTGAGTCAGATTTCTTTTTTTTTTTTTCTAAAATTCAAAATTGACTCGAACCAAAGCTTTTTGCTCTGATACCTGTCGGTTTTTGGATAATCGAATAAATATTAAATATAATAAATGAAACTATAAAAATAAATAAACTATCGAAGCGGAATGGCTAAAGCACATCCCTCTTCACCTGAATAATCTAGGTTCGATGAGGTTTTTATCACATTTTGTTAAAGGAAAAGCAAAAAAACAAAGTTTACAATGTTGAGAATTGAACCTTTGACCTTCAAGAATAAATTTAATACCTTTCCTGCTTTGCTGCACCAACTACATTACTATATTTTAGGTTAAAAATATATCTAATATAATAAAAATTGATTTTTCGGTCAGGTTGGGTTCCATCTGAAATTTACAAAAACTCCAAAATAAAAACAAAATTGACTATTTTCAATTTAGTTACAGGTCAGTTCATTGAGCCAGTTAGTTTTGCACACCCCTAAGAACATGCATCAATAGGGATATCAGATGTTTAATGAATTTTTGAATTTCTAACTATCCAACCTCATAAATGCATCTCATTTTTTGGCAGTTGCATGAGTTTGACTATAACATCCTTAACCCTAATCATAAGAATATCATTTAAATTTGTATGCATTGTATATAATTCACTTGGACATATGTATCTAAAATCATTCTATTTCACTATGTGAATTTTACACTCTTTCATTTGTTTTCTATTTGTCAAAGTGCATTACAATGATATACCAACTTTTGGGATTAAATTGAGCTTTTGCATAGAAGGAGGATCAATTTCAACTTTTTCTTGGCAATTGATTAAAAATACCAAAAAAAAAAAAAATCATAGTGGATATTTATGAGACTTGTCTTGTAGTAAGACTAGAAAGCTCTACTCCTTCTCAATCATAAGTCATAGTTCTCTTGCCATAAAAAACTTAATTTCCTTCTCTTTCTCTTAAGCTCTTAACTTAAAATTTTAGTGTTTTCAGCTACTAATTTGGTAAGTTAATTATTTTCCTTTCAAATTATGTGTTGATGATGTGAAAATGATTTTATAGCTTGTAATTCTATTCTAGAGCTGAATATTGCATCTTTTTTTTTATAGTCATAGACGAAGAATTAAGAGAAATACAAAACATGAACCTTGTATTATGTCTTATTTACATGCCTATAAAATTGTTTCATGATATTTGGTGTGTGTGATGATAAATTCTTCATTGAATTAGACTGGTTTAAATTGTGTCTTTTGCAGGCAACTTGCTTTTGCCTAATAACTATGAGACTCTTAGGGGCTAAATTAGGCAAATTTTAAATATAAATTTTGTTCCTTTATATTTATCTAAAACCCTATGATGCAGTTTGGTGAAATAATGTGTGTGTAATGAGAAAACATCCTTAGAGTGGGGTTGGTACTGCTTGCTATGTTTGCAAGTAGTCCTGTATTTCTCAGATAATATGAGGACCTTAAAGGCTGAATTAGTTGAAGAATAAAATATGAAAGTTGTTCCTATATGTGTTAAAAAATTGGCTAAAAGTTTTTTTTTTTGCAATTAGACCTATATAACTTGAGAAATTCTAAACTGAATGAGACCTACGCAAATTGTTTTTGTGCATAACACATGTTTGAATTCAAAATTTCACCATTTATTTTTCAGAGCATATATTGAGTTACTTTTTGGATGTTATAGAGGTATATGTCTAGTTTATGTAAAAAAAAAAGAATCAAATAATTTGGAGTTATATGGGGAAAGTTATTCACTCCCAAGTCTAGTAGGGTAAGTCTATCCAACAAGGAAGAATGTGTATAAATATTAGGCTTACATGTATAGAACATATTGTATACTAAGCATTAATACTCATTATAGGCATATTGGTGATAAAATATATGGCATATTTTAGGATCTTAAAGCATTGGTGAAGCTCGAGAAGGTGATACGAGTCATCCATAGAGTATTTGACATCTAAAAGGTAAGTATAAGCATCAATTAAATTCTTGGGTGAAATTGTTTGTGTTAGGTGTGAGCATATGATGAATGAGTTATAATTGGATTGAAAATGTGTTGAGATTTGAAGTGAATTGCCTATTGATTATTCAAATGTGTATAGTTTGTTTATTGATTGGATATATTTATACACAAATGTTTACAAGTGACATGCAAATGTTATGATCTTAATGACTAATGTTATGAAAATTTATACTTGAACACTTGCATACATATATAAAAAGGATGTTATGACTAACTTGGAAAATATTTTCAAATCATATGGTAAATGCAAATGATTAAAGAAAATCACATGATTCATATGTTTTAAGCTGGCCAATAAAATCAATTGGCAATTATTTCACATGATTCTTGGGAGCAATATTTGTCTTGGCAGGTCACAACATAATCAGTGAATAATTTATTAGCACTTGCATTTGAATGAATCATACATGTATTATGTTTTGATGCTATCTATTTACTTTTGGTGCCTATAGAATTTAATTGGTATTTATATTCACTATGACCATTTTGGAAGCTTGAGATGTGACCATTTTTAAAGCATTATGCATTGTAAATAAAGAATGGAGCAAAGGTTACCGTTCAAACCCTCACTCTCTTTCTCCTTGTATCATAAGCATACACTTTGATAAGGAGATATGTTTTGTTCTTATAAATGAAATTATTATGATCTTTTGTGTGTTTAAATAATATGTTGACTTTGTATAATCATGATATGATTGTATTAACATATCAAACAAAGACTTAGGGTATTTAAATAGTAAAGATATAAGGTGTTACATATTTTAGTATCAGAGTAGGGATAGGTTCCATAGGGAACATACATATAATCATGGCATGACATGTGCATTGTTAAACATTATCATGTAACATAGTATTATATGTGTATAGGGCACCACCAGGGAGAGAGGAGTCGACTGATACACATTCAAAGGAAGCCTTATATCATCCATCATGAGATCAACATAGTGATAAGGTTAGATCTCCTACACATTCTCATGCACAACATGATATCTCAATTTTGTAATAAACATGAACCATTAGGTTTTAACTTAAATGTGGGTATTCAATTGAGAGAAATAATGGTTATGAATAATGTATGTTATGGTTATTTGATTTGCATTAATAAAGCTAAGTTAAAAAGATGATTTATTGGTATTGCCACTTTGTGAATTTAATATGATATTGGGTATGGATTGGTTGACCAAACATCTTGCCACAGTGAATTGTTTCACTAAGGAGGTTATTTTAGAATCTCTAAATCAACTAAGAGTTATATTTCTAGGGGAAGGATAAATTGTGCCTGCATGTTTAATTTCTATTGTGAAGGCTTTTCGAATGCTTAAAAATGGTTATGAAGCTTATCTAGCACATGTGATAGATACCATAACTACAAATAGCATATTTGAGAATATGCCAATGGTAAATGAATTTCCAGATGACTTATTGGGTTTGCCACCTGATAGAGAAGTAGAATTCATAATTGAATTAGTTTTAGGAGTAGCACTAGTATCCATTTTACCTTATAGGATGGCATTAGTTGAATTAAAAGAATTGAAAACTCAGTTGCAGGAACTACTTGTCAAGGGGTTTATTAGGCCCAGTATGTCACCTTAGGTGCTCCAGTGCTATTTGGGAAAAACAAAGATGAGATAATGAGGTTGTGTATCAATTATAGGAAATTAAACCAGGTCACCGTGAAGAATAAATATCCTTTTCCCAGAATAGATGATTTTTTTAATCAATTGTAGAGAGCTCAAGTGTGTACCAAAGACTGCTTTTCGAACCCCGTATGGGCACTATAAATTTTTAGTGATGCCGTTTGGTTTATGAAAAGAGTCTTAAGGGGGGGGGGGTGAATAGGACTATCAAATAAAAAATGAGAAATTAAAAGAATTCTTTGTAAGATTTGAATGGAAGTTAAGAAGGAAGAATGAAGAACACAAAAATTTAAGGAGTTCAAATTTAACAACAATCCTACGTCTCCACCTAACTTATCCTCAAGTTAGGATTTTCAATCACCCACAATCTTACTCACAAGATTGAGATTACACAAGAGTTTTATGGCTCACTCTTACAACCTTATAACTTGAGTTTTCAAGGCTCATTCAAAAAACCAAATCCCAAGTGTTTTAATGGACAACACTTAAACCAATTCCTTTAGAGATAAATCTCACTTCCCTTCTAATCTATCCCAAGATTTAAGATGAAGAGAAATTCTATTTTTAACACACAACCAACTCTCACAAGAGTTATACAAACAAAGAATTGTTTAAGAGAATTTGAGAGCTTAATCGAAAGGTTAAGAAAGAATGAATGATAACAAGTTTCTTAACTTTTATTCATCTCTTAAGGTGTTTATATCAAACACTAAAAAATATAGCTATTTGAGGTGCAAATAATATGTCCAACATCTATATTTTGAATTCAATGTTTATAATTTTGAATAATTGAAGATGATGCTATTAGAAATCTATGCATGGATTGAAATCGTAATTGGCTACTGAAGACATTTGATTTTGCCCACACTTTCTTCATGAAAGTTATAGATATTTGACTTAGCTTTCTATATCATTTTGAATCACTTAATTGGACTTCTATAGCTTAATATATGTCCAAAATACTAAGAGTTGTGTAATCTAAAATGTGGACTACTATCAGACAACTATACACAAGTTGAACCCGTGATTTTATATTGAAGAAATTTGAATTTTCTCAAACTTTCTTCATCAAAGTTGTATATATTTGACTTAAATTTCTATATCATTTTGAATCATCTTAATTGGAAATCTTTAGCTTAGGATATGTCCAAAATACTAAGAGCTATGCAATCTAAAATGTAGACTACTATCAGATAGCTATGCACAAGTTGAAGCTATGATTTTATATCAGAGACGTTTGAATTTTCCTACTCTTTCTGCATAAAAGTTATATATATTTGACTTATCTTTCCATACAATTTTGAATCACCTCAATTGGGCTTTTTTAGCTTAAGATATGTCTAAAATATTAAGAGTTGTGCAATCTAAAATGGCAGCTGCATACGTTGATTTCAACTTAATATTTGCATACCCAAATTAACTTAGATTTTGACAAGCAAGCCTAATTCAAAAAGTTTAAGATGTCTATTTCAAATATGAAGAAGATAACTTTCTTATTATAAAGCTTTCAAGATGTCAAAAGCCTTATTAAATCTCAAAGGTCGAATCAACCTAAGATAATCATACTTAATTTTAACTTCTAATGGTGTCCTAACTTATACATACTTACACAAACAAATTAAATTCTCAAAATTAAGTTTGTTAAGGTCAAAATTAAGGTTGATTATTGCTAAGGTCAATAATCTCCCTTTTTGATTTTGATAAACTTATTTTGAGTTTGATAAAAAATAATACAAAGTAAAGTATATGATAATATTTGTGATAATAATGATACCAAATGAAATAAAATATATTTCTTTATTTCTCCCCTTATGAATATGGACATGATAATAATTATAAATTTATAGATTATTTCCCATCACAAAAAAATAAAAAATAAAAGCAACATAAAATATAGCAAGAGGGATAAAAACATGGCATTCTTATGACAAATGTATTAAACACATAAAATATGTTAACATGATCATTTAAATAAATTTTAGGCAATGTGAGGAAATAATTTCAAACATATATACATATAGTGCCACTAAAATGCATCCCAAAAATAGTACATATAATAATAATGTTGATGACAGACGTGCTTAATTATCATATGATCATATAAAGCTTAGCTAGCTAATCAATCATGTAGCACTTAGCATATAAAAAAATAAACACAAATTATTCATGACATATTTTCCTCTCTTTGTATAAAAGCAAAAGGAAAAGAGAGAGATATAAGGGGAAATGAACCTAAAGGACCAAAATTCCTGTAGGAACAAAGCAAAGATATATTAAATCTTTGTAAAAATATTCATGCCTTATCAAAGATAAAAAAAAATCCTAAGAAGATAATACTATACACATGTATAGTAACAATATTCACCAAAATTTCTATAGGAATAAAGCAAAGATACACCAAATATTTGCAAAAATATTATGCCTTATCAAAGATTAAAAAAATTCCTAAGAAGATAATATTATACACATGTATAGTAACAAACAACAAACTCAAATATATTTCTCCCCCTTTGTCAAAAGCAAAAAGAAAAGAGAGAGATATAAAGGGAAAATGAAAATAGAGATACACAAAATCTTTATAAAATCTATGTTATACATAAAAAAAGTAAGCAAAATAAGACCTTTTGTCATATATGATGTACTATAAAATTAGCCATAATGTTAATATGCAAGAAAAAATTTAAACAAAATTTTTCCCCCTATATCAAATAAAAATATAATATGTCACTAATATAAAAATATTTTTAAGGGAGTTTTAAATTCAAAACAAACTAAGTACACATGTTAAAAAAAATTAACTAGGTACACATGTAAACTTAAATTATTTCTCCTCCTTTGACAAAATGCAAAGGAAATTTAAAAAGATAAACCAAATATAAATTGATCACTTTAAAAAATTTTTAAGATCAAAATCAAAATATTTATCAATCAAAGTAATCAATAAGCAAAATATGATTTCACATGAAAATAGTTCAACCATCAATTAAACATAAAATCAAGATAAACTAGAACCATCAATCATGCCAAGTCCATTCTTAATGAAATTTAATCTCTCTTGATTGAGAGGTTTGGTGAAGATATCTGCAAGTTGATTATTTTTATCAACAAATTCAAGTGAGATATCACCAATTTGAACATGATCACGCAAGAAATGATGTCTAATGTCTATATGCTTAGTTCTAGAATGATGAATGGGATTTTGCTAAGGTTGATAGCACTTGTATTGTCACATTTGATTGGAATGTGATCAAGTTTTACACCATAGTCTAACAACTATTGTTTTTTCCACAAAACTTATGAAACAAAAAGACTTGCTGCAATATATTCAGTTTCAACAGTGGATAAGGCAACTGAAACTTATTTCTTGCTAAACTAAGAAACTAAACACTGTCCTAAAAATTGACAAGTTCCAGAAGTGTTTTTTTCTATCTAGTAAACTACTGGTAAAGTTCGCATCAGAATAACTAATCAAGTTATAGGATGAACTCCTAGGATACCAAAGTCCTAAATGCATTGTACCATAAAGATATTTGAAAATTCTTTTGATAGCATTCAAATGAGACTCTTTAAGACTAGATTGAAATTTAGCACACAAGCAAGTAGCAAACATAATATCGGATCTACTAGCAATTAAATAAAGAAGGGATTAGATCATACCTCTAAATTGCTTTTCATCAACCGTTTTTCCATTCTCATCTTCGTTAAGTTTGGTTGTGGTGCTGATTGGAGTTTTACTTATCTTAGCTCCATCCATGCCAAATTTCTTGAGAACGTCTCTTGCATAATTAGTTTGATTGATGAAAATCCCATTTTTGCATTGCTTGATTTGTAGTCCAAGAAAGAATTTGAGGTCACCCATCATACTCATCTTAAATTCTCCTTGCATTAAATTAGAGAATTCCTTACACAAGCAATGGTTAGTGGTACCAAATATAATGTCATCAATATATATTTGAACAATTAATAAATCATGCTTGGATTTCTTTATGAAAAGAGTTGTATTAACTTTTCCTTTAGAGAAACCTTTCTCTAATAAGAAGTTACTCAATCTTTCATACCAAGCTTTAAGAGCTTGTTTTAATCCATATAATGTTTTGGAAAGTTTGAATACATGATTTGGAAAATCAAAGCTTTCAAAACCTGGAGGTTGTTTAACATACACCTCTTCTTCAATAAAACCATTTAAAAATGCACTTTTAGCATCCATTTAATAAAGTTTGAAATCCATGAATGATGCAAATGCAAGTAGCATCCTAATAGCTTCTAACCTTGTAATAGGGGCAAAGGTTTCATCATAATCTATGCCTTCCTCTTGATTATAACCTTTAGCTACTAGTCTAGTTTTGTTCCTAGTTATGACACCTTGTTCATTCATCTTATTTCTAAACACCCATTCGGTGCCTATAATAGGATGATGTTTAGGTCTAGGAACCAAGGTCCAAACCTTATTTCTCTCAAATTGATTTAACTCTTCTTGCATAGCAAGGACCCAAAATCCATCACGCAAAGCATCATTAATATTTTTTATATTCAATTTGGGAAATGAAGGCTAAATTAATAATCGACTTTAATTGAGATCTAGTAGTTACCCCTTTTATAGTGTCACCTATAATGAGGTCTTGAGAGTGAGCTTTCTTGAATTGTCAATCATTTGGAAGTTCATCCTTCAAGGTAGGTTGAGATGTCTCCTCATTTTCCCTCCTTGCTTGGATCTTCAAGTTCCAAAGGCTTACTAGCATTTCTTCTTATGTTTCCACAATCTCATTGTCACCTACAAGATCATTAACACTACAAACATCCTTTCTAGGATCAAGTGAGTTTGATTCATCAAATACATACATTGACTCTTCAATTACTAGAGTTCTTTTATTAAAGACCCTATATGCTTTACTAGAAATAGAATAGCCTAGGAAAATTCCTTCATTGGGTTTAGAATAAATTTCCCAAGATTGTCCTTGGTGTTCAATATAAAGCACTTGCATCTAAATACTCTTAGATATGATATTTTAGGTTTTCTATTATTTCATAGCTCATAACATGTTTTATTTAAAATTGGTCTTTTGAAAACTTGGTTTGAAATATAACAAGATGTGTTAATGGCTTTCACCCAAAAGTATAGAGGCAAATTATACTCATGAAGCATTATTCTAGCCATTTCCACAAGAATTCTATTTTTCCTTTCAACTACCCCCATTTTGTTGAGGAGTTCTAGGAGATGAAAAATGTATGAGAAATACCATTTTCATTACAATAGTTTTTGAAAAATTCATTTTCAAATTCGGTTCCATGATCACTTATAATAGAAGAAATATAAAAGCCTTTTTCTTTTTAAACTCTTTTTGCAAACTTTTCAAAATTTTTAAATACATCATTCTTATGAGCAAGGAAACATACCCATGTAAATCTAGAGTAATCATAAACCAATATATATACATAGTGCATTCCACCTATACTAGCAACTTTAGTTAGTCTAAATAAATCCATATGTATAAGTTCAAGTGGCCTAGAGGTGGACACTACATTTTTTTAGCTTAAATGAGAACTGGATTGTTTTCCCTTTTGGTAAGTATCACAAGGTTTATCCTTAGTGAATTCAAGCTTAGGTAAAAGCTCAAGTTCATGTTTACAAAGATCATTTAAAAACTCAAAATTCGCACATCCTAACCTTCTATACCATGTCCATGTGTCATGGGAGATAAACACTAAGAATTTTATGTCTTTGTTATCAATTTTATTCAAATCAATGACATAAACATTATCTACTCTTTCACTACTAAAAAATTTTTATTTTCATTAAGATTATTAACAAAGCAATTTTTAGCATAGAAAGTTACTTTATTTCCTATATCACATAATTGACTTATACTAAGCAAATTATATTTAAGACCATCAACAAATAACACATGATGTATAGATAAGGGTAGAGGATTACCTATTTCTCCAATGCCAATATTTTTTCATTTTGCATTATCTCCAAAAGTAACATGTCCTCCATCCTTAGCATCAAGTTGGTTGAATTGCTTTTTATCTCATATCATGTGCCTTGAACATCCACTATCGAGATACCACTTGCTTTTTTTTTCTTGTGGATTTTAAGCACATATACACAAAATAATTTAAGTGTTCTTTTAAACCCAAACCTTTCTTAGTCTAGGTTGGTTAGTTTCAAGAAAATTCGTAGGAAGTAAATTCATATGTAGTCTTCTATAAAAGCACACATTATTAGTATATCCTTTGATCATGCAATAAGAACATACAATATTTTTGAATTTATTCCTCTTAGGATGAAATGCTTTCTTATTGTGTGCAATATAACTTTGGTGTTATGTGTCTCTCCTATTGTTTTGTGTCATTAAGTAAGACATGCATTGGCAATGGTGATGTGTATTTCGATAATTTTGTGCAACATGTTTATGTGCATTGTATTGTGTAGCAAGCCTATTATAATTGTGTCTAATGTACATATAAGCATGCTTAGGTTAAGGTGCTTTAGTTTAAGTCTTACCTTTTTGTGTTAATGAAGGATGAATCTTATGAGACTTTCCCTTGCTATTTAACACATGAGATCTTTTAGCTTTGAAAGCTTGAGTCTCATTTAATTTGGAGGTTTAAGGAGTGGAATCATGTGAAGCTTGTACAAAATTAATATATGATAAAAATGATGAAGACATTCCATTCTTATATCCAATTCCATGGGTATCTCCATGAAATTTTTAAGAGTCAAGAAGACTATCTAAAGTTTCCTTTCCTCTCTTAAATTTAGCAATGGAATTCTTTAATTATAAGACCTCCTTAGAAAGCTTATGATTTTCATAATTTGCTTTCTTAAGTTGATCTTCTAAAGAATTGGAAGATTTTGCAGCACTAATAAGTTTTTCATTTGATTCAACAATTTTAGCAAAATTAATTTTTAAATTTTTAATTCTCTATTTAAGTTACCTAACTCATGCTTATAATGTTTCTTCTTAGATAATAAATTTTTCATTTAACAAGTAATTTACTCATAATAGAGCTCTCCTCCTCCTCCTCCTCATCATCATAATAATTATTATAATCATCAAAGGAAGAATAAGAAGTAGATGATACATCATTTTTGTTTTCAAGGGCCATGAACCAAAGATTGGCCACTTCTTGTTGTTCCTCTTCCTCTTTGGATTCGAAGGAATCATCCCAAGTAGCTTTGAATGCCTTCTTCTTATCTTTTGCTCCCTTGTTCTTGAATTTGAGTTTGGGACACTTAATTCTAATATGTCCCGATTTCTTGCATTCATAATAAGTAACCTCCTTAGTTTTCTTCTTCCTATCTCCTTTGAATTTTTTTTTAAAGTCCCTTATTCTTAAGAATTTTTCTTTCTCAAAAACTTCTTAAAGTTCTTAGTGAGCATGGCAATGTCACCATCTTCATCACTAGAATCTTTGATGGTTTCCTCTTCACTATCTTTTCAAAGAGCTTTTAGAGCAATACTCTTTTTCTTTTCTTCTTTCTCATTTTATTCTTCATCTCTTTTCTTGATAGTAAGCTCATGTGTTAAGGGCTTACCAATGAGTACATCTGTTGATAGAGTGGAGAGATTTTAAGCTTCTTTAATTAAAGTAACATAAGATCCCTAATCCTTCTTAAGTAGGATTCTTACAATCTTATTATTTACCTCTTCCCTTAGAGAAATGTTTTCCAAGTTTCTTGAGGGTTATGAGGAGAGCATTGAGATGATTTTTCATCTCTGTGATTGATTTATGAGGCTTCATTTTGAAGAGTTCATATTCATATATATGAAGTTGTACCTTTTTACTTCTTACTTGAATCCTGCCTTCGTAGTGGTTTTCTAAGGTCTCCCACATTTCTTTGGCCAACATACAATGTTAAAGCTTGCCTCCTTCTTCTCTTATTATTGAAGAGACTAGAGTAATCATAGCTTTTTTATTTTTGTGATTTTCTTCCTTTTGATGGAATCACAATTAAGATATAATTCCATTTTGAATTTTCAATATGGATAGTCACTACCATCAAAGAATGGTTTAAGAGAAGACATATTTTATTATTCACTCCCCATGATCTTGTATTCTAGTAATGAAGTACCTAGAATTCAATCTCTGACATCAATTGAAAAGAGTCCTAGAAGGGGGGGGGGGGGTGAATAGGACTATTAAATAAAATATGAGAAATTAAAAGAATTCTTTGTAAGAGTTGAATGGAAGTTAATAAGGAAGAATAAAGAACACAAAAATTTAAGGAGTTAAGATTCAACAATAATTTTATGTCTCCACTTAACTTATCCCCAAGTTAGGATTTTCAATCACCCACAATCTTATTCATAAGATTGATTACATAAGATTTTTATGGCTCACTCTTATAACCTTACAACTTAAATTTACAAGGCTCACTCAAAAAATTAAATCCCAAGTGTTTTAATGGACAACACTTAAACTAATTCCTTTAGAGATAAATCTCACTTCCCTTCTAATCTATCCCAAGATTTAAGATGAAGAGAAATTCTATTTCTAACATATAACCAACTCTCATAAGAGTTATATAACAAAGAATTATTTAAGAGAATTTGAGAGCTTAATCGAAAGCTTAAGAAAGAATGAATGATAACAAGTTTCTTAACTTTTATTCAGCCCTTTGAAAAAGTTACTTCATAAAAATATTGCATTTGAATGGTCTGAAGCATGTTAAAAGAGTTTTGACAATTTGAAAACTAAGTTGACATATGCTCTAATGCTAGTTATTCCTACAGGTAATGGAGGATTTGTAGTTTATAGTGATACTTCTCATTAGGGTTTGGGCTGTATGTTAATGCAACATGGTAAGGTAATTTTATATGCATATAGATAGTTGAGGCCATATGAATTATCTTATCCAGTATATGATATAAAACTTACTATTATTGTGTTTACTTTAAAAATATGGAGCCATTACTTATGTGGAGAAACATTTCAGATATTTACTATTCATAAGAGTTTTAGATATCTATTGAGCTATAAAGAGTTAAACATGAGACATAGGCAGGTGGTTAGAATTATTGATGGATTATGACTATACAATTAGGTATCATCAAGGAAAAGTAAATGTAGTAGCTGATGCTTTGAGTAGGAAGACAAGTAGTGTAGCTTGATTTCATATATTTAAATTCTCTTATTTAGTTTAGTTGTGATCTATGAATATGAAATTAAATTTGTAAGAAAATGAAGTGTCAATTGCTACTTTGCAAGTTAGACCAACATTGCATGATAGAATTAAGGAAGAACAAAGCAAAAGATCCATAATTACAAGAAATGATTAAGAAAGTAAAATAAGGGGAGAGTAAAGAGTTCAACATTTAAAATGATACCTTGATAATGGGATCATATGGTTGTGTACCTGATGTTGATAAGCTATATTGAGAAATTTTAGAATATGCACAAAATGCTCCATATGCTAAACACCCAGGAATGACCAAAATGTATAACACTTTGTGACTCCATTATTAGTGGCCTAAAAGTAGAAAGATATGAAAAATTATGTTTTAAAATGTTTAGCATGTCATAAGGTCAAAGCAGAACACCAAGCTTCAGTTGGAAAGCTGAGACCATTGTCAGTTCCAGTATGGAAATGGGAAAGAATAATGATGGATTTTATATTTGGATTACTATGAACTCTAAGGAAGAATGATGCCATATGGGTAATTATTGATCGATTAGCTAAAGTAACTCACTTTTTACCTATCTGATAGGGTAGTTCACTTAAGTGCTTAGTAATAAAAATATATGAATGAAATTGTTAGATTGCACGGAGTTTCAGTGTCCATTATATAAAAAGATATCCATGGTTTACATCTCGCTTTTGGGAGAGTCTGCATGAGGCTTTGCATACTAAATTGAATTTTAGCACTACTTTACATCCTCAAACAAATGGACAATCAAAGAGAATAATTTAAGCACTTGAAGATATACTCCAAGCTTGTGTATTAGAATTTAAAGGTATTTGGGATGAACATATTGGTTTAATGGAATTTACTTATAATAACTACTATCATAACAGTATTTAAATGGCACCATATGAGGCATTATATGGAAGAAAGTGTCATAGTTCTATTTATTGGGATGAAAAAGGAATGTGTGCATTAAACAATCTTAAAATAGTATAAGATGTAATGGATAAGGTAAAACTAATAAGAAGTAGACTCAAAGCAGTACAAGATAGACAAAAAAGCAATGTAGACTAGCATAGGAGGGAAATGGAATATGAAGTGAGTGAAAACGTGTTTCTATGAGTTTCACCATGGAAAAGAGCAATTAGATTTGACAAAAAGGGCAAGTTAAGTCCTCGATAAATAGGGCTATATGAAATTCTTGAAAGATTTAGTCCATTGACTTACATGTTAGCATTACCACTAGAAATGGCCCAAACCCATGATGTGTTCCACGTGAGTACGCTTAGAAGATATCGATCTAATCCTACACATATACTTAAAAATCAAAAACTAGAAATTGCTGATGATTTGAGTCATATTGAAGAGCCAGTAAAGATCATTGTTTATAAGATAAAATAGTTACAAAATCAAAGAATACCATTAATTAAAGTGTTATGGAGGAACCATTTATAAGAAGAGACCAACTGGGAAATTGAGGAGAAAATGAAGCAACAATATCCATATTTATTCATAGGTATTGAATTTCGTGGACAAAATTCTTAAAAGATTGGGAAAATGTAACATCCTTGACCCTAATCATAACCATTTCATTTAAATTTGTATGCATTGTATATAATTCGCTTGGACATATGTATCTCAAATCATTCCATTTCATTATGTGAATTTTACACTCTTTCATTTGTTTTCTATTTGTCAAAGTACATTACAATGGTATACTTAAGTATGTGTAGAATAGAATGTCAATTACAATGGTATACTTGAGTATGTGTAGATTAGGATATATTTGGGTTATTATAAAATTGAAAATTTAGTTAATAAATAAATATGCAAATAATTGAATCTATTTGGCTTGTTTATATGAGTAACTTTTGGGGATAAATTAAACTTTTTCATAGAAGGAGGATTGATTTGAACTTTTGCTTGATAATTGATTAAAAATAAAAAAATAAAAAAAAATAAATATAGAATATCATAATGGATATTTATGAGACTTGTCTTGTATTAAGATTAGAAAGCTTTACTCCTTCTCAATCATAAGCCATAGTTCTCTTGCCATCAAAACCTAATTCCCTTCTCTTTCTCTCAAGCTCTTAACCTTTAAATTTTGGTGATTTCAATTGCTAGTTTGGTAAGTTAATTATTTTCCTTTTAAATTATGTGATGATGATGTGAAAGTGATTTTATAGCTTGTAAATTCTTTTCTAGAACTGAATATTGAATTTTTGTTTTCATTGCCATAGAAGAAGAAATAGGAGAAATACAAAACATGGAAACTTGTAGATTTATGTCTTATTTACATACTTGAAAATTTTTTTCATGGGATTTGGTGTGTGTGATGAGAAATTTCTCATTGAATGAGACTGGTTCAAATTGTGTCTTACGCAGGTAGCTTGCTTTTACATAATAAATATGAGACCCTTAGGGGCTGAATTAGCAAATTGTTAAATATAAATTTTGTTCCTTTATATGTTATCTAAAACCTTATGATGTAGTTTTGTGAAATAATGTGTGTGTAACGAGGAAATGTCCTTAGAGTAGGGCTGGTTCTGCTTGCCTATGTCTGCAAGCAGTCTGGCCTTTCTTAGATAATATGAGAGCGTTAGAGGCTAAATTAGATTAAGTATAAAATATGTAAGTTGTTCCTCTATATGTTAAAAAAGTGGCTAAAAATGATGTTTGCAATTGGAATTGTTTACTTAAGAAATTCTAAACTAAATGAGACCTGCACAAACTTTTTTTGTGTAGAACACAGGTCTGAATTCACAATTTCACCATTTATTATGCAGAACATTTATTGAGTTGAATTTTGGATGTGTTATAACCATGTATGTCTAGTTTATGTAAAAAAAAAATAATTTGGTGTTATTTGGAGAAAGTTATTCACTTCCAGATCTAGTAAAGTAAAACTATCCAATAAAGAAGAATATGCATAAATGTTAGGCTTACAAATATAGAACATATCCTAATTGCATACTAAGCATTAATAGGCATGAGTAATCAAATGAAATAAAGAATCCTGATAAGACCCCATACCTAAAGCTAACATCATATAACCTAATTAAGACATTATAGAATAGGCTAAACTTCTCTTAATATCTTTTTAATCAAGAGCTAAAGTAGCTCCTAAAAATACTATTATCATACATATCAAAGCTATTAGATTCATTATGTAAGGTATGACTATAAACAGAGGAAAAAGTCAAGCTACAAGAACAATTCCTACCTCTACCATAGTAGCAGCATGTATTAGAGCCGAAATAGGAGTAGGTCCTTCCATAGCATTCGGTAACCATACATGAAGAGGAAATTGTGCCAAAAATTTGTAATACTATAAAACACATATAAGATAAACCCGTGGGTGATACCAATCCAATTTCTTCTTTTCAATTTTCATAGAAATGAAAATGTTAGTAAAACTAAGAAAATTAATAAGAAGAAAAATAGCAATCTTTTTATATCTATATCATTGAATGAAAAAAAAATTATTGAATTAGAGAATCAAAATAATAAAGAAAAAGAATTTCAAGACCAAGCGAACTTTGGATTAGTCTTCATAAATTAAGAAAAAGATATTGAAGAAGATTATATGGGAGTAGGAATGAAAAAATAGACATAAAAATCAAAACAAAATTCATATGGAAGTAGAACTTGATTTCTTCCTAAAACAATATTTATGTTTTCAATTAAGATGGAATGGTTCTTTAAATAAGAAAATAATCAATAATATTAAAGTGTATTGTCTCCTACTTAGATTAAAAAAATCCTTGAGAAATTATTATATCTTTTATTCAAAGACAAGAAATAAGTCTGAATATTTTGATGGTTTAGAAGGATTTAACTCTTATAGAATTGATGAAAAAGGGAATATTGATTATCGAACTAGTTCGTCTGTCGGTAAAAAATGATGGACAATTTCTTTTGTCTTAAACCGTGGGTATCTTATTAGTTCATTAGAACAAGCAACAAATTAATAAAAAATACAGAGACAAGATCAATTCAATTTCTATTGAAAGGCATCAAAGTGTAATTGCAAATAGAAACAAAAATGATTATGATTTACTTGTTCCAGAAAATATTTTCTCCCTAAAACGTTGTAGAGAATTAAGAATTCTAATTTCTTTCAATTTAAAAAATATTCATATAAATACAGAAATTTGTAATGGTAATAACATAAAAAACCGTGGTCTTGTTTTTGATAAAAGCAAACATTTTGATAGAGATAAAAATAAACTAATTAAATTCAAATTTTTTCTTTGGCGTAATTTTCGATTAGAAGATTTAGCTTGTATGAATTGTTATTGGTTCGATACTAATAAAGCATATACTTCCGTATATAGATCTCCCTTTTTCTTTCTTTTATTTATCTTAAGATTGATTTACCTTTTTTTTTTAATGAATGATAGATATCTATATTTTCTTTTTAAACATTCAAAATGAAATAAAATAAAATTCAAATTTTCTTTTTTTATTTACATTTATATTTAATATTCATTTTATTTTAATATTAATTATTTCTATTTAATATAATATTAATTTTTATTTAATATTAATATATTAAATTAATAATATTAATCAATAATATGAATTTTAAATATTAATATATTAATTATTTAGGAATTAAGATTAACGAATTAATAATGAGATTTATTATCATTTTTGGCATGTCCCTGGAAATTTATAGTAGGTGTAAATTCTCTCAATTTATGGCTTACCATATGATCTATTATATAAATAGGTAAATGCTCCTTTCCATTATGGATAACAATAGTATGACCGATCATTGTGGGTATAATGGTAGATGCACTAGACCATGTTACTATTATTTCATTTTCTGCTTTTGTGTTAAGCTTATTTATTTTTTTAATAATTGGTTTGCTACAAAAGGATTTTTATATTTTTATTTATATTATATTTTATATTATTAAAATTATTTATTAGATATTATATTATTTATTAAATATTATATTATTAATATTATATATTATATATTTTTAACCTTTTTTATAATTTAATAAATATATTTCAATATATATTATATAATTCATATTATACATTTTTTAAAAAATTTTTAATAATTTTTTAACAATTTAATAAACATATTTTAATATTTAATTAATATAATATTTAATTTATAATATAATTTATAATTAATATAAATTTATTATTAATATATAATTATAATTTAATTAATATATTTCAATATTTAATATTCTATATTAAATAACATATTCTATATTAATATGTCATTTATGATTAATATGTATTAATATCATTTTTCATGTACTTGTAAAGGTAAAATGTAGGCGATCGGCTCCATCTATTTCTTTATATCTCCGTGAATTGTATGTTTGTAATATAGGGATATAATTTTCTCAATTCCAATTGACTAGGCGTATTATGTTGATTCTTTTGAGTAATATATCTGGAAATGCCTGTTGATTTTTTTATTAACACTGTTTCGAACACAACCAGTACATTCTAAAATAACCCTTACTCGAATATCTTTACCCTTGGCCATGAACCTCCGTGGGGTTTTTTATTCACTCAGCTCTTCCATTTTCCGATCCGAAGTGAAAAGGAAAGGAACGAAAAAAAAAGAAGTCGCTAACTCAAAATCCAATTTTGAAAGATTTCATTGCAACTAATATAGTAAATATTGTAATAATAAGTAATGCAAAAATAATAAGTAATATAAAGATTCTAAATTATATTTAGATTATAATTTTAAATTAGAATCACAGTACAATATTTAATTTAAGCATCTTGTATAATATTGCTGAACTAATCAAATTTATACTTCCTGGATTGTAATCCCTAACAAAAAATATAGCTGCATGAGCAAAAGCTCCTGTCATAATGAATCTTGCGATGTATTGGTAATGAGTATATCATGCAACTTGAGTAGTAAAATCTTGCGCTATGAATGCATAAGTAGGTAATGAGTATAGGTGTTGTGATGCATGTGCCCATACTTTAGTACATTTGCATTTACTGTGCATTACATTTAATTATGATACAAGTATATTGGTTAAAGAGTGAGAGTAAAAAATTTTGGTATGTTATATATTTAATTAAAATAGATATATGTTCTAGAATGGACAATTGTAACCTTTGGAGCTTATAAAGAGCCTAGCTTTTCATTAAGGGCATAATGGACATTTTATATTAAAATGATCCTACAAAACCGTAGAATTTTCTTAAGTGGTGGTAGTATGAGCATGTTGCCATAATTTATAAAAAAAAAAAAAGAGAAGAACTTGTTCTTAGAAAGAAAAGAGAGGAGAAGAGAGAAAACCTAAATCCCACTTATTGATGATGATTTTTCAAGAGGAGTTTGGAGATCTATGAAATATTTGAGCCTGCAATACTCATTCCAAAAATCATGGTGATTGATTGGTAAGTGATTTTAATGCTTTGGTTGATTTGGGGTTAGGGTTTGCATTGACAGAATTCAGGTTTGAATTTATAGGTTCATTAGTCTTAGTTATTTGGTCATAAGTTGAGTTAGTAAACTCTAAATTATATGTGGTTTAATTCTACGAAAAATTTGAAGAGTCCTCTACAACTTCTTAGTTTTGGTTTAAGATTGATTTTGCTTGTAATATGTAAATCGTAGAAATACTTTTTATTACTCAGTCTATCAACGTGATTGACCTTATGGTGTTCAAAACATTTATAACGTTTTCCATGGTTGTCCAAATGTAATGAAATTTCTATAATATATAGTTAACATATAAATCTAAATTTAGTAAAAACTTGAGCTCAAAATTCCTTATCTACAAGATGCAACAATTTTTCTAAATTTGGCTTGAAACATCTCTTTTAGAGATAATGGGTTAGATTTGTGAAATTGAGTCGGTAAGTATATTTTGCATGTCATTTGGGGGCTGCATAGTTAGATTAATATGTGGAATCATAATATTGATTTTTTAAATAAAAGTTCATGCTTTAAGTGGTAGAAAAGGAAAAGAAAGTGCGAGTACAAGTTAAGCAATTCGGTGAATTGATTTTATGTGTTTTGAAGTCTGTTTTGTAAGTAGATGTTCAAGCCCTTCTAATTTTTTTATATCAACATTTAAAATGAGCTTTTTGCTAATTTTTTATGGATTTGATTTGAAGTTTTAAAATTTATTTTATTCAGCTTATTGTTATTTGAATCATCCCAGTATTGAAATAATTAAAAGGTTTCAAATTCATAAGTTAAGGGTGTTACCACCTTATACTTTTGTTTTACAACTTGAATGAGATTTATTTTAGATACTTGATTTTTTGAATGAGTTTTAATTAAATTGGTTTTATCTTTTTTAATGTTGACGAGAAGTAGTTTGATTTTGAATACTTCAATGAACTATAAATGTGATGGAATGGTTTTGACTATTTATGAGATGAAATGGTATTTGTGTTATGTTTTACCACCCTATATGAGATGTGTGGATGCATTGTGGTGTTATATGCACATTTGAGATTGTGATGTAATGTGTTGTGGTGTTAAATGCACTTTTGAAATTGTGATGGTTGCTATTGCACAATAGATAATAGGGCACTTGATTACAGGATGGTGAAGGAAGAAGGGCCATTATGCGTTAATGTAGTCGAAGGGTTAGCCTTCAAGTGCACCAAGAGAGTAAGTTTATGATGGCCTGTGCATTATGGCTAGGTTGTGATAGTGGATATAGGGTTGGTCAATATATAAGAAAAGTGGATATGATGCTTGAAAAGCATGTGTTTTTATTCATTTAAATTTTATGTAGGCTGAAAGCAAATTTTAGCTTTGATATTTCAAGTGGATTGAAATTTGGTTTATAAATACTTTAGTATTTAGATTTTGGAAGTTGATTTTGTTGGTTTAACCAAGTTATTTTCTGCTTGTAATATCTATTCATTGAGTATTTCTATACTCATTTTGTTTTTATTTTCTAAACCATTTCAAAAAGCAAGGCTTGTTAGAGGGTGGTCTACGTCGAGTGATTACAGATCAAAGTAAAAAGTAAGGTTAGCCAATAACATCCTTGTTAGAGAGCCTTGCACTTTATTTCCTAAATGTGATTCTATAAGTATTGTAAAAGATTATGTTTTGGAGTTGAATATTGGTGGCAAGATTCTATGTAAAGAATCTATTTGGAAACATATTTCACATTGTTTTAATGATGACCATATTTTTAATATACAAGTATCTATATAATTAGAGTTTGCGCTGTGATTTTCTCAGAATATTAATTATCTTATATAGTTGCTGGCAATTATTATAGGTTAATGTCAAGTTGTTGTTGCCTTATTGTTGTTGTCTGTTGGCTGTAGTTGTTGTGTTGTTGATGTCAGGTTGTTTCTTTGCTGTTGTTGTTAGGTCATTGTTGCTTCGTTGCTGTTGTTAAATTGTTATTGTTGACTTATTATAGTTGACTGGTTGATGTGGCATTATTGTTGAGTGGTTAACTCAGATAATTGCTAGTAGTTATTGAGAATTTTAATATATAAATAAATAATAAATATTATATATTTTTCTTTCTTTCTAAGTACATAATTTGAATTATGTTCAACTCTCCCCAAGAATTTTTTTTCAATTTAATTCCAAAGGTAATAATGATTATCATATTATTTAATTTAATTATGTGGTTTACGGAATGGTTGGTTTTAGTGTCCATCATAGGCTGCATGAGATAAGATGAGAAAGTAACAGTTCACCTCGGCTACGTGAGATGGCGTTTACAATTTTAGTATTAGAGCTTTGTTAAATGGTCCTATAAACCATGCTTTTGTAGTAGTTTGATGAAATATTGAAAATGTTTTTATTATATATACATAGGTTGCCACCAAGAAGGAACCATGATAGGGCACTTCAATAAGGAAATGTTGGCCAATAGGGTAGTGATTGGGTAGAGTTTAGGGGTAGTGCAGATTTATAGCTAGAGTCTGAGGCTAGGACCCTTATTGTTGAGCAACCTCCACCTCCCCCACCCCCTGTTATACCTGCCTTACAACTTAACCTAATAGTGCTTGCAGAGACTATTATTGCTACATTGACAGCTCAAGAATAGAGAAGAAGACTTGGTGATATTATTGAGCATGTAAAGAAGTGTGGGACATTTGATTTTCATGGCTCCATTGACTCTAGGGATGAAAATAGGTGATTGAAGGCAACAAAGAAAGCCTTTAACATACTTAAACTTATAGAAGCTTAGAAGGTCAGTAATGTATATGGTTTATTACATGACTCCTCTGATGCATGGTTTGCTAGAGTTAAGATGTTACATGGGGATTGGTTGACATAGGAAGTGTTTAAGGCAGAATTTTATAAGGATTATTAGATTAAATAATTCAAAGTAAAGAGGCAAAATGAGTTTATTGCCATGAAATAAGGAGCTATGACAACAGGAGTATGTTAATAGATTTGTACAAGTATGCTTCTGACATTTTTCCAATAAGAGGCAACATCTTCATATGGTGTCATTTCTTATAGGTTAGCTATTTTTAGTAAGAATGCATATGCTTTAATTGATCCGAGTGCAACTAATTTATTCATTGCATTATCTTTCACATCATGCATTCTAAAAGAAAAGAGTGTAACGGATAAGGGTTTAGTTATAGATATGCCAGTGGGTGGATTAGTGATTTGTAGAAATGTTTATCGGGGTGGTGAGTTAGAGTTTGGAGGTCATAAATTAGAAGTAGATTTAGTACCATTACCATTATAGATGTTTGATGTGATTCTTGGTATGGATGTGCTAAGTATCAAGCAATAGTTGATTGTTACATGAAAAAGGTAGAGTTCCAAATGTCTGCTAGTAGTCAAGTTATATTTAGAGGTGAAAGGGGTTCAGAACATTATATCATGGTTTTAGTGCTCACAGCTAGAAGGATGATGAGAAAAGATGTGAATCATTCTAGGCATATGTTATTAACATCGAAAAACAGGGGCAAAAGCTTAAAAGTCTTCTTATGATTAATCAGTTTATAAATGTATATCTAGAAGATCTTCTAGGTTTGCCACCTAATAAGGAGATTGAGTTTAGTATATAATATTTTCTAAATAAATAAAATAGAGTCTAATCAAAATAGACTATACTATAATTTTATAAATATACTAATATTTTAGTTAGCAAAAATCATTATATTTTTATATTATAATTTAATTATATTATAGGGCAAGGGGAGCAATATAACTCAGTGGTAGAGTGTCACCTTGACGTGGTGGAAGTCATCAGTTCTAGCCTGATTATCCTTGAGGAGAATAGGCCATTCGGCAGGGAGATTCTGAAATTTTAGAGGCTTGGTTTGATCAAGCTGTAGAGTATTGGAAACAAGCTATAACACTTACTCTTGGAAATTATATTGAAGTGCAGAATTTGTTGAAGATCATATGGCATTTTGAATAAGATAAGAGCACTCCTTTTGTATTTTGGCATTATTATTACATTTAGTATATTTTTAGTATTTAGTATATTTTTATATCTCTTATAAAATATAATAAAATATAAATAGAAAATAGAAAAAATCTATTATAATTAATTGTTTGTTATCCCCATCAATCAAATAGAATAAAAGAATTGTTTCTTTAGGAAGAACTAAGAAAAAGAATTTCATGAATTTTATTATCCCCCTTCTAAGACTATCCCTTTTCGTCTGGTATTTTTTAGTATTTTATAGGAATAAACAATACACAAATATAAATAGTAGAGAATGTATGTTTTTTATATTTTCTTTTCTATTATTAGAATGAATAAAAGATAGCTTAAATATAGAATATATAGAATAGATCCTAAAATGTCTCTTAGTAATGACTAATGGCCTCTTACCAATAGAGTAATAGTAATATGTTCTATGTAAAAAAACATAAGTAAAATAGAAAATAATCTTGGCTAGAAACTTTTAATTATGGTAGGAATGTGTTAGGTTGCGTGTTAGGTAATTTCAGTTAGCGCATGGTTCGTAACAAGTAGTAAAGTTAGAGTATTGAGTATCGTTCCTACGAGGAGATTGATACCAAGTACTAGCCGTAATTTTATCTCCATAAGCTAAAGAAATAAGATTAATTGAAATAGAAAGCTATATTAACTAACAAAGATAAATTCTAAATCTAAAATAAAAATTCAATAATCGAAAGATAAAGCCTGGATTTGCTTTACTAGACACTTATTTGAATTATAGGATTTAATTTTAATTCAACTTGTTAATACAGTTAAGGGTAAATTACTCAAATTACTTAAAGTCTCTTTCAAGATCATTCAAGCATATCAAAACTAATTACCGCCTATTTTCATGGTCAAGTAAATTAATTAAGACTCATTAAGTTCCCTAGCAATTTAAAACTCCCTAAGGATTCTTCTGCTTTTATGATCGAGATTCCTAAGTTTCATAGGTCTATGAGCTAATAGATCATGCAACTTTTGTTTTCTACTAATCTACCAAAAAGCATGTATTTAATCAGGCTTAAAATCAAATATAAGAACATTTAAAAGCAACAAGTAAAATTGACTGAATATTAACTTATTGAATTAAAACATAAAAATCCAAACAAGCAGTAGTCTTGCTACATGAATCCAAACCCTGAATAAATTAGTTACACATGATGGAAATAATCATAATAAAAGATATTCTAAACATGAGAACAATAATGCTTGAACATGATTGACTTAAAACTCTACTTCTTCTCAGCTCAAAATATCTCTGAATGCTGATTTAAATGAATTCTCACTACTTGAATTGATGAATTAATCCTCTTTTTATAGCCATATCTTGCCCCCAGAACTTCCAATTCTAGAATATTATCATTCTATAATCTTCCAATTTTGAAATCTTCTAAATCCATAATTCTAAATGGAAGAGGAAGATTTTTCATGAGTGCACACCCTAGTGCATGGCCATGCACAAGAGTGTGCACTAGGGCTTGTATGCAAGCATGTTCAATAATTTTGTGTGCACACCCTAGCGCATCACCGTGCACTCGGGTGTGTGCTATTCCAAATTTGTGCACGACCTGACGGTCATGTGGTGGGGTGTGCATAGCTTTTTCATCGGGTTTGGCTTTAATCATGTCAGTGCACACCTTTTTGCACAATCGTGTGGTGAAGCATATAGGATTCTTGATGAGCACACAGTCATATGCTAGCCTATGTATGCAATTTTTATAGAAAGACTTTCCAGACACAGTCATGCACTAGCTTTAGTTCACAAAACTATAACAAATAATTTAATTAGAAACTATAATGCACTTAATTATTAAAAAAACATGCAAATATATTCTTTAAAATGGAAAAGTAAATAATATTATGCTAAATGCAAGTAAAATTAATAACAATTAAATAAACTTATAAAAATATATTATAAAACCAATAAAAATGCTCATAAAATTATATGTATAAATGACACATAACGAATTCCCCCACACTAAACCTTTGCTTGTCCTCAAGAAAAATGCACAAGAACACTCATTAATGCAACGAACTTAGCACATTGACACACTTCTAAATGTCCATCTACCACAATATTAGGTTAATACAAAGCTTATAAATTAAAATCATATTGATAATTCAAAGTTAAAGATGTAAGTTTTACCAAGTGAAGAGCAAACTTAGCTATTGAATTTCTGAAAACATGCAAATTAGTAATCAAGAAAAATGAAAGTAAATGATACTATTTTCTGCAACCTCAATCCACCCCTTGATTCTATCATATAAAAGATAGCAATTTTTATTTTATTTTATTAGCGAGTGCGCTTTATGCTCCATTTTAGTTTAATCTTTCTATTCTTCTCACTTTCAGTAATCCTTTGCCTTTCCAGTATTACTAAGCATGGATACTATCAAATGAGTCCTTTGGATACTCATTCTCATATTAGAGCATTGGAGTAGATTTCAGAGCACAAAAATATAAAATTTATATACTACTTTAAAGAGATTTTTTTAGATGCTATCAGGTTATGTGCTAGTGTTAAGGTTACAATAAAAGATAATATCTAAGCATTACTTACAAGCAATTTTCTGAACTATCAATTTTCAGATTTCGTTATTCAAAAGTAAGTAAGCATTAGGTTCATTAGAATTCAGAAGTCTTTAATCTTAAACTATCAACCTAACTTTAAAATTTATAAATCAAGCATTAATAAAAGATTATAAGACATGTACATTGAAAGAGTAACTTCCCTAAATAAGAGGAGGGCAGACAATGACCTGGGCATGGCCAGTTGCCTGATTATGCACATCCACCTTTATAGTTTTACAAAAATAAGCTATAAAAAATAAAAAAATAATAAAAATAAAAATAAAAATAAAATATTGAAACAAATTAAAGTTGAATGGGTTACCTCCAATTAAGCGCTTGTTTATAGTCATTAGCTCGACTAAATTCCCATTTGATTATTAGGGAGGGTTGATTAAAGAATAATCCTTGCCCATTTGAGCTCACTTATTTAGCATTAGAAAAGAAGGTGAAAAAGTCTTAAAATTCATATCCTTCACAACACTTTTAATTCTCCACTCTTTAGCATCCTTCTTTAGAGGCCCTTTTTCTTTTTAACTTTTTTGATTGCTTTCACCTCCTTGGTATTATGAATGAGGTAGGTTTTAAGTGGCTCCTTGGAAACTTGTAGAAGAGTGTCTTTACTATAAACCTCAACTACATCCACCTAAAAATAAAGAGTCATTGATGGGGATTGTTATGCCATTTTGAACACATCAAACTCAACCTTCTCTTCCTCAACTTTAAGTGTTATTTTTCCTCTCTTGACATCATTGATAACTCTAGCTATAGCTAAGAAAGGATGTCCTAGAATAATAAGAATATAAGAGTCTTCTTCCATTTTGACAATCATAAAATCATAAGGGACGTAAAATTCTCTAACTTTTAGTGGAATATCCTTTAATATGCCCATGAGATATAGAAATGATCTATCTATAAATTGTAATGAAATATTGGTAGGCTTGGGATCTCTTATGCTTAATATCTTGCATAAAGATAGAGGCATTAAACTCACACTAGCTACTAAATCATAGAGAGCTTTACTAATAGCTAATTTTCCAATAACACAAGGTATAGAGATACTCCTTGGATCTTTAAGTTTTGGAAGGACCTTATTTCTGATCACAACACTGCATTCTTCATTCATTAGTATAGTCTCATAATCCTCCCACTTCCTCTTATTAGTGATGATGTCATTGAGTCATTTGGCATATTTTGGTATTTGGGTGACTACCTCTAAGAAGGGAATAATGATATCTAACTGTTTGAATACCTTTAAAACCTTTTGAAATTGCTTGTTAAGTGCTACATTGCCCATCCTTTGAGGGAAAGGTAAACAAGGTGTCTTTGTCATCTTAGGCTCTTGATCGAACACATTACTCTTTGGCTTCTCTCCTTCTTTTAGCAATTAATATAGCTCAACCTTTGATTCCTTAATCTTGTGCTCAACTTCAGGCAATTGCTTCCCACTTCCTAAAGTTATTGCATTCTCTTGGGTTCTCATGTTAACTAGGAGATTTTCCCATTTGTCGAAAATTGAAAGAGCTTACTTGTGATGCTATTTGGTGTTCTAGTATCTTATTGTGTGTGGCTAATTGTTCCAATCTTGCATCCATTTGCTTGAAATTCTCTTCATGCTACTTAAAACCTTCTTTGAAGTGTTTAATTTATCTTGCTCTATGATTGGATGAAGTTTTCCATCATCATCTTAAGATTGGACTTAAGTTCAAGTTAAGGGTAAGTGCTCTTTTGGTAAAAACCTGGTGTTGCTTTATACCTTTGATTTGCATTTGAGTTTGAATTCCCTCCTTAATTTGACCATGAGAAATTTGGGTGGTTTCTCCATCCAAGGTTGTATGTGTTGGAGTATGAATTCCCTTGGGGTTTATCATTAAAGTCATTCAAAAAATTTAATTGCTCAATGGAATAACCTTAAGAGAAAATATTATCTTATTGAGATGCTGTGGTGGAATGTCCACCTCCATATACTTCATAAGATTGCACCTGTTGTGGATAACCTATGAAGTGGAGCTTTTGTAACTGCTTTATGAGGGAGTCCAATTTAGCATTTACCATGCTTAAGCTATCAACCTCATACACTCCTGTTGCTTTTCTATGTTGATTTCTCTCTCCATGCCACTAATAATTGTTTAATGCCATATTTTCTAAGAGTGCATATGCATCATTTGGTGTTTTACTCATGAAAGAGCCTTATGTAGTAGCATCTATTGTAATTTGTAAAGACTCAGATAGTCCTTGGTAGAATGTTTGCATAAGGAGCCAATTCGAAATGCCATGTTGAGGGCAATGTCTTTGTAGGTCTTTAAATCTCTCCCAAGCTTTGTAGAGAGATTCTCCAAGCTGTTGCTTGAACCCTGTGAGATCTTGGTGATATTTGGCAATCTTTCTAGGTGGATAATACTTAGTGAGAAAGGCCTTAGAAAGTGTATCCCTTGAGGTGATGGTATTTGGTGCCAATGATCCCAACCATAACTTTACCTTATCTCGCAATGAGAATGGAAATAGTCTGAGATGAATAGCATGTGTACTCACTCCATTGATTTTAAAAGTGTCATAGATGTCTAAGAAAGAGGCTAGATGTGCATTTAGGTCCTTTATTGGTAGTCCACCAAACTGATATTGTGAAACCATCTAGATGTGTGCAAGTTTTATCTTGAAGTTGTTAGCTTCGATGGTTGCTTTACAATACAACTTTGGCTTCCTGTGAGACTAGGAACACTATATTCTTTTAAAGCCCTTGCTTGAGCTCCTTTTTCGGCCATTCTTCTATCTTTTTCCTTTTTCTCTTTACAGTTTTTTATGTAATTTTTTTTCAATCTTTGGATTTACTTTCTCTAGTTCAAGATGTATTAATCTTATTTGCATAAACAAGAGTCAATTACCTCAAAAGAAAAAGTAAGGAAATTAAATAAAATAAAAAAATGCTAGTCTAACAAAAATAGAAAGTATGCTAATATTAGTATTGCCGATCTCCCCAACAATGGCGCTAAAAACTTGTTAGACAATTTTCGCAAGTGCAAGGTTTGCAACAAGTAGTAAAGTCTGAGTATTAAACATCATTCCCATAAGGAGATTGATACCAAGTACTAGCCATAATTTTATCTCCATAAGCTAACAAAATAGGATTAATTGAAATAGAAAGCTATATTAACTAACAAAGATAAATTCTAAATCTAAAATAAAAGTTCAATAATCGAAAGTTAGAGGCTGGATTTGCTTCACTTGACACTTGAATTATAGGATTTAATCTTAATTAAACTTGTTAATACAGTCAATGTTAAATTACTTAAATTACTTAAAGTATTTTTTGAGATCATTCAAGCATGTCAAAATTAATTACCGCCATTTTCATGGTCAAGTAAATTAATTAAGACTCATTAAGTTCCCTAGTAATTTAATACTCCTTGAAGGATTCATCTACTTTCATGATTGAGGTTCCTAAGTTTCATAAGTCTATGAGCTAATAGATCAAGCAACTTTCATTGTCTACTAATCTACCCAAAAGCATGCATTTAATTAGGCCTAAAATCAAATGCAAGAACATATAAAAAAAACTCATAGAATTGATTGAATATTAACTTATTGAATTAAAACATAAAAATCCAAACAAGTACTAGTCTAGCTACCCGAATCTAAACCCTGAGTAAATTAGTTACACATGATAGAAATAATCATAATAAAAGATTTTCTAAACATGAGAACAATTATGCTTGAATGTGATTAACTTGAAACTCTACTTCTTTTTTGATCAAAATATCTCTGAATGCTGATTTGAATGAATTCTCACTACCTGAATTGATGAATTGATCCTCTTTTTATAGCCATATCTTGTCCCCAGAACTTCTAATTCTAGAATGTTTTCATTTTGTAATCTTCTAATTTTGAAATTTTTTACATCCATAAACCTGAATGAAAGAGGAAGATTTTTCATAAGTGCACCACCCAACGCATGGCCATGCATAAGAGTGTGCACTAGGGCATGTACACAAGCGTGTACGTTAATTTTTTGTGCACGCATGGCCATGCACTCGGGTGTGTACTATTCTAAATTTTTGCACGGCCTTATACATGGTCGTATAATAGGGTGTGCATAGCTTCTTCATCTGGCTTAACTTTAATTATGTCAATGCACACCTTCTTGCATAGTCATGTGGTGAAGCATGTAGGATTCTTGATGAGCACATAGTCGTGTGCTAGCTTGTGTACGCAATTTATGCATAGAGACTTTCCAGAAACGATTCTACACATGGTTGTGCACTAGCTTCAGTTCACAAAACTACAACAAATAATTTAATTTGATACTATAAGGCACTTAATTATTAAACAAACATGAAAATGTATTCTTTAAAATGAAAATTAAATAATATTATGCTAAATGCAAGTAAAATTAATAACAATTAAATAAACTTATAAAAATATATTGTAAAACCAATAAAAATGCTCCTAAAATTATATGTATAAATGACACATAACATTGCATAAAAAATTATTTTTACGTTAATTCAAAGCCCAGAAAGTTCTGTTGGGTGCTTCAAGGCTATTTCATAATAGATCCGAACACTTGCCCTGGACCGACTTCCAAATCATAATTGCTCTTGTGAATAACTACAGAAACTAGATAAGATAAATGGGATATAGAAGAGAAAGAAACTAATTAATAATAAACAAATTTTCAAAATAAAAAAGAAATAAAATTCTCTTATTTAGAGTTAATGAAGTATATGAATTCTGTCTATATAAATATGGATATAGGAAAAAAGAATAAAAAGTATACAAGAATTTCAAACTCTTATGTGCACCCTAATATTCTTGTAGAATTTATAGCTAGACAATGGGCAAATGATGGGAATTGAACTAGTGCATGGTTGATTCACAATCCATTGCCTTGATTCACTTGGCTACAGCCGCCCCTAAGATTATTTCTCCTGAAATCTCTTTGTAATGATCCATATTTTTACTTATTAAATTCAATTATAGATTTTAAAGTGTTAATTATTATTTTTATAAAATTATTCTTGAGTGAGTATTTTAACAAATTATAATAATTATTAAGAGTATGTTTATATATATATATATATATATATATATATATATATATATATATATATATATATTTGTGTATGTATAATTTGGGAGAAATTTTCATTTTTAAAATATTATATGTATTTTGTATTTATATTTAAAAAATAAAATCTCATTTTATTTTCTTACCCTCTTTCTTTTTGTTCTTTATTTCTTTCTTCATCTTCCCTCCTAATTCCAACCAATCACAATTGTTGCCTGCACCAACCGCCACCGCTTGACGTTGACAGCTCCATATGACGCTAGTAGCTACCCTCTCTAGCCAACCAACATTTCTCTTCCTCCTTTTTTATTTTATAACCAACTAAAGAGAGAAAGGGGTGCCACTGTCGATGCCCTTATGATCATCTTCCTTCAAGTAACGTTTTCCCTCCGTCAATTTGGTCAATCTACATCGACAGCCACCTCAATTTAAGGTAAAATGATTTTAGGGTCTCTAGTCAATTTCTTTAAATTGACTAGGAATTAGGCTTTGTGGCAGTTCGGGCTACTATTTCAAGCTTGGGTGATTTTTATATTTTTAATAAATCCTATAAATTGTGTATATTAAACTTTATAAAAGAAGTTTTATGAAATTACTTGTAGAATTTAAGATATAATTTTTGAAAGATTATGTTTAAAATATATTTTAGAGAAAAAATATATTTTATTTTTATTCAAAATTTAACTAAATTTAAAGTTATTTGACATTTTTAAGATTGATTTTAAATAATAAAAGTATGAAAATAATTTTTATAAGTAAATTGTAATTTTTAGTTAATCGGTAGTAATTTTGGAAATTAAATAAATGAATTAAGAATTTCTTTGTTATTTTAAAAAGCTTAAATGAGTTCTTTTATATTCTTATTATACATTTGAATTGTTTAAATAGTTATTTATAATTAGCAATAATTTTAGTTATAAAAATGAAAAATAGATTTTATCAATGAGAATTTTATCAAGGAATGGAAAATGGAATTTCTTTATATTTTAATTATTTAGATGAATTAAATTGTAATAGTTTAATTAAATTATATTTTATGATACATTAGTAAATTTGATAAAATTGTATTTTTTTTATAATTTTAGCAGCGAGATGTCCATTTTACTGAGGAGACTTTGCTGAATTTTGATAAATTTATCGTAAAATGTGACATCGGTATGTGTTAGTTATTGATTTTAATTACTATAGTATTTTAGATTGAGTCTCTTCCTTAGAAATCTAGAATGTATAAGGTTAAAATTTTAATTATATATATATATATATATATATATATATATATATATATATATATATATATTATAAAATTAAATTTCTGGGATTTGTAGTGTTAATAATTATTTTATTTAAATTATGATAGTTGATTAATAGTTAAATTAAATTTGAATTTTGGTGTTGAATATTATTTTAATATTATTAATATTATTATTCATGTAAATTATTGATTAATTGGTAGTGTATAATTAATTTGAGGATATTTAGATTTTTAAAATATTATTTTTAATTTAAGATATTATTATATTATATTATATAAAAAAAAAACCAAAACGTGCAGTACCTGCCTCCTATTTCTTCTTGTCCTTGTTCTTATTTCTTTGCTTTTCTTTGCTTTTCTTCCTATTTCTCTTCCCTTCCACGCGACACCATCACAGCCATCACCATCCATTGTTTGGCGCTATCACCACCATTAGCTTGCCGGCGTCGACAACAATGCCACCACCCTCCATTTCTTCCTTTCTCTTCTTTTCTCTTGGTGACCATTTTATCCTTGGGTTTGTTGACAACGTTTCCAGCCACCTCAAACTGAGCTTGATAGCTAGTTTTGTTAGTCTCGGAGTGGGCTTCTTAAGCCCTCAATCAATTTTGGGTTTCAACTTCGATAACTCCCTAGATTTTGTAAATTTGTTTTTAGGTTAATTTTGTGTATTTTGTGAAATTGAGTTTGAATATTTAATTAGACATAGTTGATTTGATATAAATTGTAATTGAGGTTGAAATCTAGCTAATGGTGATTTTTAATTATTTTTGTGATTTTTTGAATTTTTGGGTTCTGGTTACTATTCATAAACTGTTCCGCTCGAAAAATTTTATATTTTTAATAAATTCTACTAATTATTTTGAGCATGTTTGTGAAGTAAGTTTATTGAAAATATGTGTAGAATTTTTATCATGAATTTTTGAATGTTTATGTGAAAAATGAATTTTTGGAAAAATTAGTAATTTTTATATTTTAGTTGAAATTATTATGTTTTAGACAGTATTTGAGTAATAAATAGTATTAAAATAGTTTTTATAATTTATTTCCTATTTTTAGCTAATTATTAGTAATTTTTAGAAAAATATATGAATAATGATTTTATTTATTATTTTTAAGTTTAAATAAGTTTTGGTTATTTTTAGTATATATTTTAGCAATTTAAATAATTAATTTTAATTAATGCTATTTAATTTTGAATATTTGAAGATTATATTTTAATAATGGAATTTAATTACAAATTAGAATTTTATTATTTATTTTGGAAATAAATATTTTTTATACTTTTATTATGTAAATAAATTTATTTGTGGTATTGAAATGAATTTTTATGATTTTTGTGAATTATTGGAATTTATATTATTTTATTAATTATGGATTGTGTTGGTTCTCGGTTTAACGATAAATGTAGTTCGGAGTCCAACCCGAGATTTGGAAATTGTAGATATTTTGAAGTTTGTTTGTGTGTAGGATCAACTCTACTTTTGTCGAGGGATGTCCGTTGTATAAAGGAGACTAAGTCGAATTTTTGATAGATTTCTCGTAAAATGTGACATCAGGTCAGTCCCAAGTTTTGAGTTTTAGTCTAGTCGAGTTGTTCTTTAAAAATTCTAGATGTATAAAATTGGAAATTTAATTTAATTATTATTATTATTATTTTTCTATAGTTGCGCTAAGACTGAGGCTTGCATGACTAGGCCAGTTGAGTCATTTTAGAGGAGTGCACATTTGTGAGTTATTATTATATGTATGCATGACATATAGAGATCATTTTTAGAATCCATATTTTGATGATATGAATTTAATATATTAGTTTGCATCAAATTTTATTTATTTATTAATTATTATTATCATCATCATATATGCACACATATGTGATTTCATATATATATATATATATATATATATATATATATATATTGTAAATGCAAACTTATATGTTCGTAATTTGGATGATTTACATATTTAATATGATTTCATTTATTTAATTATTTTTGATATAATATTTTGGAGGATATTTGTAGAATGTGCCATCTAGTGGGTTACACTAGGGTTGTTATGCAGTAGTACATTAAATGTTAGGCCATAAATTTTATTGATTTGAGATTTGATTTATTTGATTATTGAGATTTGTAGTGAGAGAGTGATGTGACTGCAGAAGTTTGGTTGATTTAATGTCTCAAGGTGAATCTTGCCAATAGTGAGTTGCAGAAGCTCAGTTGGCTTAGTGTCTCGAGGCTAGTCCACTGTCTAAAATTGAGAAGAGAAATATTTTTTTGGAATTTAGTGAGCATGTTGGCTAGTGAGGTTCTGTGATTAAGGTTGTCAAATGTTTTAGGGTTCTTCTTCGATCCTCCATCTAAAAATTATTGCATTTATTTGTTTATCGAAAAATACGATTTTGAGCATCTGTATGAAATGCATGTATAAATTAAAATAAATATAAATATAAATATACAAATATTATTATATTGATGCTTGAATGTCTGTATCCTTAGGTTGCATGCATATATATAATAATGATTCACTCAGTGAGATCTGACCCCCCTTAAATATTTTTTTTAGGATTCTTCTCGTCATAGCTCTAGTAACCATTCTCTTCATTCCCAGCTGATTTATATAAATTTTGAACTATCAGTCTTTGTATTTCTAGATGCTACAGTAGTAGTTTGTCTTATTATAGTATTTTATATTATACTCGACTGTGGTTTTGTATTTGAATATTTGTATGAAAATATTTTATTGTGACAATGTATGGAGATTTCCTTTTGATTTAAAAAGTTTTAATTCTGAGTAATATTTATATTTATGTTTTATTGAGTTTTTATTTTTAAGGCTTGCTATAGGTTCCGGATTCTCCCGAATTCCCGTTCCCTAGCACTAATTATGACTCCCAGGTTTGAGTTATGAAAAAGTTAGTATCAAAGCCTGGGTTTAGTATATTTGAACCTGGGTTGTTAGAATTTGAGTTTTCTTTGAAACTACTATAGCAAATTAAGTTTGATTATGTCTTTGAAAGTATTCCTTGCTTTAGAATTCCGTATAACTGATAGGATATATATTTTATTTAAATTGTGTTTGTATTTGTTCTTTCAGAATGAGAAAGAGAGCCTGTACCACTCCACATGCTGATGTGGCTGAGGATGTATGGTCCTTCTAGGACGAGATTCTACCTCATGAGTCACCAATTAGATGTATGGGTAGAGGTTAACCTAAAGGAGTGGCAAGTCACCACAGATAGAGAGAGCTGCAAGATGAGGGACTTACAGACTAGGATTTTGAGGGTGATACTTTTGCATTAGGGTTTCAGCAAGGTCCAGTGCCGATACCTCTGGCCGTTTTATAGATGCATCCTATGTATTAGTAGGGTATGTCTGACCTAGAAGCATCCTTGTTCTCTTCTAGAGTTAGTAGGATAGCACTTGATAGGACTTCAAATCCTCTAGACTTCTTGCATGCAATAAAGATGAGGACTCAGGCTGCTCATATCGAGTACTATAGGATCATGATTGTCGAGTTGTCTATAGAGGGACTAGTCCTAGATTGGTTGATCCAGCCACACATGACAACACTCACATGGGCTTAGTTTTGGGAGAGATTTATGAGTCATTTCTGCCCAGAGCCTATGCAGATGAGTTACAGATTTTGGCTGACAAATATTACTGGAGGTTGTAGGTCAGTAGAGGAGTACACCAGAGAGTTCCTCAAACTAGGTTGGCATGTAGAGGACTTGATGAGAGATCAGTACTTCACTATCACTATATATGTCATTGATTTAGATTCTGCATTCACTGGGATGCCTCTTTATGGCCTAAATCTTGAGTCTATGATAGAGTTGGCCAAGGAGATAAAGCTAAGATTGATCAGGTAGGGAGTTATGCCTGATTATTATCAGTTGGGAGGTATCCTAGTAGGTGGATCTTAGAGCACTTAGTACACTACATTTCATATTGGCTCCAACAGTTAGCAGAGAGTATCCATTCAGCAGGGCTAGAAACCTCAGTAGAGAGTCCATACGAGCAGTGGACATGGCCGTAGTGGACCATGCAAACTTGTTAGATTCGGTATAGGTGCTACCAATAGTAGTAGTAGCCAGAGTTTTGGTTATGGCAGCATGGGATCAGCAACTAATGCTTGTCAGATGTACGAGAAAGTCCATAAGGGACTGTGCTATACGACTCTTGAAGCATGTTTCAGATGTGGACAGACAAAATATTTTGCTAAATCATGTCCTTATTCTAGTTATCAACAGTAGTTTTCATAGCATTCTATAGCTAGTATAGCTCCAACTCTTTATAAACTACTACCAGCTCAACATTAGAGTACTTTGTAGTTTATTGCCCAATAAGGGCGAGGTAGAGGAGACTGAAGTAGTGTGAGAGACTTTGGTCAAGCATCAACCAACCATTAGGGAGGTAGAGGATGGGCTAAAGTCTTTACTCTCATTTAGCAGGATGCTCAGGCATCCAATATAGTGATAGCAGGTACACTCCTGGTATGTTTCTTTGATGCTAGAGTTTTGTTTGATCTGGGTGCTACCCATTCATTTGTGTCCCTTATTTTTGCTTTGAAGTTGAGTTGGCAAGCTGTGAGGATAGAAATTCCTTTATCAGTTGCCACGCCTTTAAGTGATTTTTTGGATATTAATGTCGTTCTTCCTGGGTGTCCTGTGTTAGTGGAAGGAAGAGAATTGTCTGTGGATTAGTGGTGCTTGATGTTATGGATTTTGATGTGATCCTTGGAATGGATTGGTTGTCTCAGCACTATGCCATAATTGATTGTTGGAGTACATAGGTGATTTTCAGAATTCTGAATAATGAAGAATTTAAGTTTATGGGTGATAAGATTTCTGCACCTCAAAATCTTACTTCCACCATCACGGTTAGGAAGATGCTAAGAAAAGGTGTCAGGGATACTTAACATTAGTTAGGGATACTACAACAGAGCTAACATCTATATCAAATGTTCCTATAGCATATGAGTTTTCAAATGTCTTTCTTGATGAGTTGCCGGGTTTACCACCTCATAGGGAGGTAGAATTCTATATCGATGTGGTCCCAAGCACAACTCTTATCTCTGCCACCTTATAGGATGGCTTTTGCAGAGTTGAAAGAGTTAAAGGAGCAGTTGTAAGATTTACTGGATAAGGACTTTGTTAGACCCAGTGTTTCTCATAGTGGTGTACTAGTCTTGTTTGTGAAGAAGAAGGATGGTATACTGAGACTGTGCATTGACTACAAAGAGCTGAACAATGTAACAATTAAGAACAAGTATCCTCTTATGAGGATAAATGATTTGTTTGATTAAATTTAGGGTGCATAATTTTTTTATGATTGATTTGAGGTCGGGTTATCATCAGTTACGGATTAGTGAAGCCGATATTCCTAAAATGGTATTTCGTACTATATATGGTCATTATGAGTTTCTAGTGATGTCCTTTGGGTTAACCAATGCACTAACTAATTTTATGGCTCTGATGAATCGGGTGTTCAAACCATTTATGAATAAGTTTGTAGTGGTTTTCATTGATGATATACTGGTGCATTCGAAGAGTATGGAAGAGCAAGTATATCACTTGAGGACAATACTATAGACACTGAGAGAACATAAGCTTTATGCTAAATTCTCTAAGTGTGATTTCTGGTTGGAGAATGTAGCATTCCTTGGGCATGTAGTGTCTAAGGATGGCATTCAGGTTGATCTATAGAAGATAGAAGTAATGTCTGAGTGGCCTAGACTAACCACAGTTATTGAGATTTAGAGTTTCTTGGCTTTGGCTGGGTACTATAATAGATTTATGTAGGATTTCTTGAGAATTGCAGCACCTATGACCCGCCTGACTCAGAAGAATATGAAATTTATATGGTTAGATGCATGTAAGGATAGTTTCTAGCTGTTAAAGGAGAAGTTGACTATAGCTCTAGTGTTAACTTTGCCCAATGGAGTAGATAAGTTCACTGTGTACTATGATGCTTCCAGAGTTAGCCTAGGTGGTGTGTTGATACATTATAGAAGGGTAGTGGCTTATGATTCTAAGTTGTTGAAGAAACACGAGCAGAACTATCCTACTCATGAACTAGAGATGGTTGTAGTGATGTTTGCTTTTAAGATTTGGAGGCATTATTTGTATGGGGTGACTTATAAGATTTTCACTTATCATAAGAGCCTGAAGTATATTTTTCAATAGAGAGATATGAATTTGAGGCAAAGAAGATGGTTAGAACTTCTGAAGGATTATAATTGTGATATCCTGTACTATATAAGCAAGGTTAATATGGTAGTAGATGCCTTGAGTAGGAAGTCCTCAAGTAGTCTTGCTCACATTAATGTGGAGAGGAGACCATTAATCCAAAAGATGTATAAGTTGGTGGACTAAGGGTTGATAATGTAGATAACCATGTCAGGAGGATTGCTATCTCAGTTCAGAATTAGATCAGTATTGAGGGATAGGATTAAAGCAGCTTAAAGTTGAGATCCTGATTTAGTTGGACTTGTGGAGAAAGTTCATAATGGAAAATTCACTGATTTTAGCCTTAATGATGAAGGTGTGCTATGGATTAGTGGGAGATTGTGTGTTCTTGATGTGGATAACTTGAGAAAGGATATTTTGGAAGAAGCTCATTTTGCAGCCTACACATCTTGGTTCTACTAAGATGTACCATAGTATTAAAGATCTTTACTGGTGGGGTGGAATGAAGAAGGATGTAGTTGAATTTATTTCTAAGTGCTTAACTTATTAGCAAGTGAAAGTAGAGCATCAAAAGCCTTTTGGGAAGCTTCAGACTCTTTCAATTCTTCAGTGGAAATGGGAGAGAGTCACTATGGATTTTATGATAGGATTGCCTCATTCTAAGGATGGATACGATTCCATCTGGGTGATAGTGGACAGGTTGACCAAGTCAGCTCATTTTTTGCTAGATAAAGCTACTTATTCTATAGCCAAGTTAGTTAGGCTGTATATCAAGAATATTATGTGTCTTCATGGGGTGTCTCTGTATATCAAGAATATTGTGTGTCTTCATGGGGTGTCTATCTCCATTATTTATGATAGAGGTTTGGTGTTTACCTCTCAATTTTGGTAGAAGTTACAAAAGGTGATGGGTACTGGGCTTGATTTTAGTACTACTTTTCATCCTCAGATAGATGGTCAGTCTAAGAGAACGATCAAAACATTGAAAGATATGTTAAGGATGTGTGTGATGGATCTTAGAGGCAATTGGGATGATCATCTGCCATTAGTAGAGTTTGCTTACAATAACAACTATTATAGTAGTTTTAAAATGGCACCATATGAAGCACTGTATGGAAGGAAATGTAGATCTCCTCTGTGTTGGAATGAAGTCAGGGAAAGACAATTGATCAGACCAGAGATTATCCAAGATGCATCTAAGAAAGGCGCTTTGATCAAAGAGAGATTAGAAATAGTAGCTAGTAGACAGAAGAGCTATGTAAACCTGAAGTGCAAGGATGTGGAATTTCAAGTTGGAGACTGTGTATTATTGATGGTGTCACCTATGAAGGGTGTTATGAGATTTGGTAAGAAGGGAAAGTTGGCACTGAGATACATTGAACCTTTTAAGATATTGGAGAGAGAGTTGGTATAGTTGTCTATCAGTTGGCTTTGCCTCTGAATTTGTCTCAAATGCATCTAGTGTTCCATGTCTTGATACTTAGGAAGTACATTTTAGACCTTTTGCGCATTTTGTAGCCCCAAAGTGTGGAAGTGAATGAAGATTTGATGTATAAGGAAGAACCAGTTGCAATTGTTGACCGTCAAGTTCACTAGTTGTGTTTTAAGCAAATCCTGATGGTCAAAGTCTTGTGAGGAGCAACAATATGGAGGAGCACATGTGGGAGACCAAAGCTGAGACACATGTGGCTTACCCTTACCTTTTTCCTTAGTGAATTCTTATATTCAATTCTTTTTATTTAAAATTTAAGGATGAATTTTTGTGAGGGGGAAGACTGTTATAACCCAAATTTTTATAAATTATAAAATTAAATTTCTAGAATTTGCAGTGTTAATAATTATTTTATTTAAATTATGATAGTTGATTATTAGTGAAATTAAATTTGAATTTTGATGTTGAATATTATTTTAATATTATTATTTATGTAAATTATTGATTAATTATGAGTGTATAATTAATTTGGGGATATTTAGATTTTTAAAATATTAGAATATTTTTTTAATTTTTAATTTAAGTTATTATTATATTATATTATATTAAAAAAAAAAGAACCAAAACGTGCAGTACCTACCCCTCTATTTCTTCTTCTTCTTCTTTTTTATTTTCTTTCTTTCCTTTTCTTCCTATTTCTCTTCCCTTCCAGTCGATAACATCACAGCCATCACTAAGCCATTGTCCAGTGTTGTTGCCACCACCAGCTCGCCGACGTCGATAGTAGTGCCACCACCCTCCCCTTCTTCCTTTCACTTCTTTTCTCTCAGTAATCATTTTTTTCCTTGGATTTATTGGTGACATTTCCGGCTACCTCAGGCCGTGCTTGATAACTCGTTCTCTTTGTCTCGGAGTGGGCTTCTTAAGCCCCCAATCAATTTTGGATTTCGACTCTAGTAAGTCCCTCGATTTTGTTTATTTGTGTTTAGATTAATTTTATGAAATTGATTTTGAATTTTAATTTAATTAGACATAGTTGCTTTGATATAAATTGTAATTGAGGTTGAAATCTAGCTAATGGTGATTTTTAATTATATTTGTGATTTTTTGATTTTTTCGGGTTTGGGTTACTGTTCATGAACTATTTAATTTTATATTTTAAATAAATTCTACTGATTATTTTGAGTAAGTTTTGTGAAGGAAGTTTATTAAAATTATGTGTAGAATTTTTATTATGAATTTTTGATTATTTATATGAAAAATGATTTTTTGGAAAAATTAGTATAAATTAGTAATTTTTATATTTTAGTTGAAATTATTATTAATTATTATGTTTTAGACGGTATTTGAGTAATAAATAGTATAAAATAATTTTTATAATTTATTTCCTATTTTTAATAAATTTTGGAAAAATATATAAATAGTGATTTTATTTATTATTTTTAATTTTAAATAAGTTTTTGGTTATTTTTATTATATATTTTAGCAATTTAAATAATTAATTGTAATTAATGCTATTTAGTTTCGAATATTGGAAGAATATATTTTAATAATGGAATTTAATTACAAATTAGAATTTTATTATTTATTTTGGAAATAAATATCTTTTATACTTTTATTATGTAAATAAATTTATTTGTGGTATTTAAATGAATTTTTATGATTTTTGTGAATTATTGAAATTTAATTTATTTTATTAATTGTGGATTGTGTTGGTTCTCGGTTGGACGATAAATGTAGCTCGTGGTCCAACCCCAGATTTGGGAACAATTGATATTTTGAAATGTGTTTACATGTAAGATCGACTCTACTTTTGTAGAGGGATGTCTGTTTTACAAAGGAGACTCTGCCAAATTTTTGGTAGATTTCTTGTGAAACGTGACATTGTATTGGTCCTAAGTTTTGAGTTTTAATTGAGTCGTGTCTTAGATCGAGTAGTGCTTTAGAAATTCTAACTGTATAAAATTAGGAATTTAATAATAATAATAATAATAATAATAATAATAATAATAATAATAATAATAATAATAATAATAATAATAATAATAATATTATTATTATTATTATTATTATTATTATTATTATTATTATTATTTTTCTATAGTTGTGCTGAGACCAAGGCTTGTAGAACCAGACCAGTCAAGTCATTTTAGAGGAGTGCATACCTATAAGTTATTATTATATGAATGCATGGCATATAGAGATCATTGTTAGCATCCATATTTTGATTATATGAATTTAATATATTAGTTGCATCAAATTTTATTTATTTATTAATTATTATCATCATCATCATTATATATGCAGACACATGTGATTTCATATATATATATATATATATATATATATATATATATATATTGTAAATGCAAACTTTATGTTCATAATTTGGATGCTTTACATATTTAATATGATTTCATTTATTTAATTATTTTTTATATAATATTTTGGAGGATAGTTGTAAAACGTGTCGTCTAGTGGGTTACACTAGGGCTGTTGTGTAGCAGTACGTTAGATGTTAGACCATAAATTTTATTGATTTGAGATATGATTTATTTGATTATTGAGATTTGTTATGAGAGAGTGGTGTGATTACGGAAACTTAGTTGACCTAGTGTCTTGGGGCTAGCTATGTCAACAGTGAGACTGAAGGAGCTCGGTTGGCTTAGTGTCTTAGGGCCAGTCTATTGTCCAAAATTGAGAAGAGAAATATTTTTTGGAATTTAATGAGCCTGTTGGCTAGTGAGGTTCAATAATCGAGGTTGCGGAATGTTTTAGGGTTCTACTCCTGTCCTCCACCTAAAAATTATTGCATTTATTTTTTTTATCAAAAAATATGATTTCGAGCATCTATATGAAATGCATGAATAAATTATATAAATATTATTATATTGATGCTTGAATGTCTATACCCTTAGGTTGCATGTATATATATAATAATAATTCACTCAGTGAGGTCTGACCCTCCTGAAATATTTTTTTTTTAGAATTCTTCTTGTCAAACCTCTAGTAGTCATTATCTTCACCGGACCCTTTCTTCACCTGGTGATTTATATAAATTTTGAACTATCACTCTTTGTATTACTAGACACTGCAATAATAGTTTATCTTGTTGTAGTATTTTATATTGTACTAAACTATGCCTTTGTATTTGAATATTTGTATGAAAATATTTTATTATGATATATATATGGATATTTCTTTATGATTTAAAAATTTTTAATTTTGAGTAATATTTATATTTATGTTTTATTGAGTTTTTATTTTAAGGCTTGCTATAGGTTCTTGATTCTCGTGAATTCCCATTCCCTATTTGACCTGGATGCTGTTTTTTATATTGATATGATTTTGTTATTGTGATGTGATATTTTTGGAGGATAGTAGTAGAACATGCTACCTAGTGGGCTATATTAGAACTTTGTGCGCGCCAATATGTTAGATGGGTAGGACATGAATTTTGATTGGATATGAGATTATATGAGATGGACATATAATTAAAATGGTTTATTGAGATTTTTATATATAAAGAGGTGTATAGCTGTGGTAGCTTGGTTACCTTTCAAGGTCTCATGGCTAGTTATACCAGTAGCGAGACTGTGGCAGCTTGGTTGACTTTTTAAGGTCTTAGGGTTGGTTCATTGCTAACTCTGGAAAGAGAAATATTATTTAGATTCAAGAAGGCCTAATGGCCAGTGAGGTATAATGATTGAGGTTACAAATATCTTAGGGTTCTGTTCTAATCCTCCATCTATCTCCATTTGTATCTGGTTGTATTAATATGATAATGTTTTTTGAGCATTTGCATGAAATGCGTGTATAAACTAAATAAATGTTATTATAGGCTTGGTTACTTGTACCCTTAGGTTGCATGCATATATATAATGATCATTCACTCAGTGAGGTCTGATTCCCCTCAATTATTTTTCAAGTTATATCTCTTTAGACTTCCCACAGTCATCCTTTTCACTGGCTGACTTATGTAAATCTTAAACTATCATTTCCTTGAATTTCTTAGACACTGCAGCGGTAGTATGTTTTAGTTATAGTGTGTTATGGTAAATCTACCACTCATCATGTCCTTGGGTTGTATGTTTAAATATTTTATTATGATATTATTTATGGATGACTCCTTAAGTTTTAAAAAGTTTTAATTCTGAGGTAAATTAATGATTATGTTTTGTCTGAATTTTATATTTTAGGCTTGCTATGGGTTCCGAATTCATGTAAATTCCCATTCCCTAGCACTAGTTATGACCTTTGGATTTGGGTCAGGAAAAGTTAGTATTAGAGCCTAGGTTTAGTATTGTTTAACCTAGGCTGGTAGAGTTCGAGTTTCTTTGAAACTGCTACAACAATTATGTTCAACTATATCCTTAAAAAATCTTCTTGCTTTTATTTTTCCATGTAACTGTTAGGATATCTATTGTTACTTGAATTATATTTTTTGTTTCTCTTTTTTTTCAGTATAAGGAGGGTGTGAGTTGCTCCACTGGACGACGAGGCCGATAATGGAGAGTCTTATTAGGATGAAGCTCCATCCCCTATATAGCCAGCTAGGTGTAGGGGTAAAGGTAGACCCAAAGGGGCCATTGGTTGCCATAGATGGTTGGAACAGTAGGATGAGAGCTTGCGGCTTAAGGTTTTGATGATGCTACCTATGTATTAGAAGTTCAGCATGATGCAGCAGTTATGCCTCAAGCGGTACCACCTATGCAACTTGTATTTCAACAGAGAGCTCTGGGTATGTCAGACTAAAAGGTGGTGGTGTTTTATGCTAGAGTCAGCAAGATCTTATATGATGGGACATCAAATTTGATGGATTTTCTTTATGCTATTAAGTTGAGGACTCGAACGGTGCATGTTGAGGACTCGAACGGTGCATATTGACTATCAAAGGATACTCATTGTGGAGTTCTCTATTGAGGGGGCAATATTGGATTGGTTTATTCAGGTGATTCAACCCCACATGACTACTCTTACTTAGGCATAGTTCAAACAAAAGGTTTATAAGACAGTTTTGTCTAGAGCTAATGAGGATGAGCTACAGACATCGACTAATTAATATATCCACAGGTAATTGATCAGTGGAGGAGTATACGAGGGAGTTTTTTTAACTACGCCACTATGATGAGGATATAACAAGGGATTGATACTTTGCCATCACCGCTATGTCACTGGCTTAGGGACTACTTTTGTTAGGATGCCTACAACAGGCTTAACTCTAGACGAAGTGATGGAGCTAGCCAGGGAGATTGAGCAGAGGCTCATTAGGCAGGGAGTTATGCCTGATTATTATCAGATTGGAGGTGCTAGAGTAGGAGGATCTTATAGTGCACAACATACAATATTTCAGATGGGCAGTAGTAGTCAGTCTAGAGGACCTTTTTAGCAAGGCTAGAGACCTCCACATAGGGTCCACAAGAGTGTTAGACATGGCTATAGTGTAACTCGTAGGCTTATTAAATTTGGTTTTGGTACTACCAACAATAGTAGTGGTCAGAGTTTAGGATATGGTAGCGCAGGGTTTGCAACTAGTGTTTGTCAGACTTATGGTAGAGTCCATCAAGAACCATGTTATATGGCTCTGGGAGCATGCTTTAAATGTGGACAGACCAAGAATAATGCTAGATCAAGTCCTCATTTGGGTTTTCAGTGGTAGTTTCCTCAGTCTTCTACATCTAGTGTAGCCCCAATATAATTTCAGTCACCACTAGTCCAGTATCAAAGTACTTCTCAATTTATAGGCTAACAAGAGTGAAGTATAGGTAGAGGCAGTGGTAGAGGATTTAGATAGACTTCAACTAATTAGTAGGGAGCTAGAAGATAGGCTCGAGTTTTCACCTTCACTTAGCATGATGCTTAGGATTTTAATGCAGTCGTAACAGGTACACTTTCGATATGTTACCTTAAGGGTAGAGTTTTAATTAATCTAGGTGCTACCCATTCGTTTGTATTTCCTATTTTTGCTTTAAAAGTAATTTGCCAAGCTGCGAGGATGACAACTCCTTTATCAGTTGCCACAACTTTGAGTGATATGTTGGACACTGATGTTATCTTTCTTGGGTGTCTAATGTTATTAGAGGGTAGAGAGTTGATAGTGAATTTGGTGTTGCTGGATGTGATTGAATTTAATGTAGTAATGGGAATGGATTGGTTGTCTCAGTGTTATGCCACTTTGGATTGTCGTGGTAAAGTGGTGATTTTCAGAATTCGGGTGAAGTCTTGGGTGATAAGAGTTTTGCACCTCAGAATCTTATCTTTGCCATTACGGCTATAAAGATGCTTAGAAAGGGGGGTGTCAAGGATGGCTTTGGTCAAGGACATAACAGTATAATAGAAATTAATTTAAGATGTTCTCGTAGCTTATGAGTTCCTTAATATCTTCCCTGATGATTTTTTGGGTTTACCACCTCATAGAGAGATAGAATTTTACATTAATGTGGTTCCAGGCACAACTCCTATCTCTATGCCACCTTATAGGATGGCTCCTACAGAGTTAAAAGAGTTGAAGGAGTAGTTGCAAAAGTTGCTAGATAAATGTTTCATTAGACCCAACACTTCTCCTTAGGGTCCACCAGTGTTGTTTGTAAAAAATAAAGGATGGTACACTAAGATTGTGTATTAGTTACAAAGAATAAACAAGGTGACTATCAAGAATAAGTATCCACTTATAAGGATAGATGATTTTTTTTATCAGCTTCAAGGTGCACAGTTCTTCTTTAAGATTGACTTGAGATCTGGTTATCACCAACTATGAATTAGAGAGATAGACATTTCTAAAATGATGTTCCATATAAGATATGGCCATTTTGAGTTTATTATGATGTCTTTTGGATTGATCAATGCACCAACAAATTTTATGGACTTGATGAATAGGGTGTTTAGACCATTTTTGGATCAATTTATGATACTATTCATTATTGACATATTAGTGTATTCGAAGAGCATGTGTATCATTTGAGAACAGTGTTACAATACTAAAGGAACATCAGCTTTATGGTAGGTTCTCTAAGTGTGATTTTTTTTGCTTGTAAGTGTGGCATTCCTTAGGTATGTAATGTTTAAGGATGGTATTTAAGTAGATCCATAAAAGATTGAGGTAGTATCTAAATCGCTTAGATTGACATTAGTTACAGAGATTTGGAGTTTCTTAGGATTGGTAGGGTATTATAGGAGGTTTGTTTAGGATTTCTCGAGGATTGCAACACCTATAACCTATTTTACTTCGAAGAATATGAAGTTTATATGGTCAGAAGCATATGATAATAGTTTTCAACTACTAAAGGAGAAGTCGACTATAGCACTAGTGTTAACATTGGCTATTGGAGAAGATAAGTTCACTATATATTATGATGCTTCTAGAGTTAGCCTAGGGTGTGTCCTGATGCAAAATGGTAAAGTAGTAGCTTATGCTTCTAGATAATTAAAGAAGCATGAGCAGAACTATCCTACTCATAACCTAGAGATGGCCACTATTATCTTTGCTCTCAAGATTTGGAGACATTTTCTATATGGGGTGACATTTGAGATTTTCATTTACCACAAGAGTTTGAAGTATATTTTTCAGCAGAGAGATTTGAATTTGAGACAAAGAAGATAGCTAGAACTTCTGAAAGACTATGATTATGGCATTTTATACCATCTAGGCAAGGCTAATGTAGTGGCAGATGCTTTGAGTAGGAAGTTTTCGAATAGTCTTGCTCACATTAGTGTGGAAAGGAGGCCTTTAATCCAAAAGATGCACAAGTTAGTAGACTAAGGATTGAGGATGAAGATAACTAAGTCAGGGGGAATGATAGTGTAATTCAAAGTTCGATTGATACTGAGGGATAGGATTAAGGCAGCTCAAAGTTGAGATTCTGACTTAGTAGAGCTTATGGAGAAATTTCATAGAGGGAAGTTTGCTGATTCTAATCTTGATGATAAAGGTATTCTGTGGATTAATGGAAGGTTATGTGTTCTTAATGTGGACAACTTGAAAGAAGAGATATTAGAGGAAGCTCATTATACAGCTTATAGTGTACATCCTGATTCTACCAAGATTTAACAAACATAAAGGATATTTATTAGTGGGATGGAATGAAGAACAATATAGTAGAATTTGTTTCCAAGTGTTTAACATGTTAGTAAGTGAAAGCGTAGAACTAGAAACCTTCGGGAAAACTTTAACCTCTTCCGATTCCTGAGTGGAAATGGGAGAGAATCACCATGGATTTTATGATAGGGTTACCTCGTTTAAAGGATGGATACGATTCCATTTAAGTGATGGTGGACAGGTTAACAAAATCTGCTCACTTTCTGCCAGTTAAAGCTATTTATTCAGTGGCTAAATTAGCTAGATTGTACATCAAGCACATTGTGTGTCTTCATGGGGTGCTTATTTCTATTATTTCTGATAGAGGTTCAGTGTTTGCCTCACGGTTTTGGCAAAAGTTGCTGGAAACTTTAGGTACCAGACTTGATTTTAGCACTGCTTTTCATCCTTAAATAGATGGTTAGTCTGAGAGAATGATCCAAATGCTTGAGGATATATTGAGAATGTGTGTAATGAATCTTGGAGGCAGTTGGGATGATTATTTGCCATTGGTAGAATTTGCCTATAACAATAGCTATCATTGTAGTATTGAGATGGCGCCATATGAAGCTTTGTATGGAAACAAGTATAGGTCCCCCCTGTGCTAGAATGAAGTTAGAGAAAGAGAGCTAATTGGACTAAAAAATATTAAAGATACATTTGAGAAAGTTGCTATGATAAGAAGAAGATTAGAAACGACAACTAGTAGGTAGAAAAGATATATACATGTAAAGTGAAAGGATATGGACTTCCAAGTTGGGGATTATGTGTTCTTGAAGGTATCACTAATGAAAGGTGTTATGAGATTTGGCAAGAAAGGAAAATTGGCACCAAGATATATAGGACCTTTTGAGATCCTGGAGCGAGTTGGTATGGTTGCCTATCGGTTGTCTTTACCTCTAAATTTTTCTCAATTGCATCAAGTGTTTCATGTTTCGATGCTCAAGAAATATATTTTGGACCTTTCACACATTTTATAGCCCTAGAGTGTGGAAGTGAATGAAGATTTGACTTATGAGGAGGAACTAGTTGCAATTATTGATTATCAAGTTTGTCACTTATATTCTAAACAAATTCCTATGGTTAAAGTTTTATGGAGGAATAACAATATTGAAGAGCACACGTGGGAGACTGAGGCAAAGATATGAGTGGTATATTCTTATCTTTTTCCTCAGTGAAACCTTGTACTTTTTTCTATTTATTAAAATTTGAGGATGAATTTTTGTAAGGAGGGAGGATTGTAATGATTCATATTTTCACTTATTAAATTCAATTATGGATTTTAAAGTGTTCATTATTTTTTTTATGAAATTATTCTTAAGTGAGTATTTTAGTAAATTATAATAATTATTCAGAGTACGTTTTTATATATATATTTTTGGTGTATGAATTTAGGAGGAATTTTTATTTTAAAAATATTATATGTAATTTGTATTTATATTCTCCTTTTATTTTCTTTCCATCTTTCTTTTTCTTTCTCTTTTTCTTTCCTTATTCCCTTCTTCCTCTTCCCTTCTGATTCCAACTAGCTGCCTGCACCAACTGCCACCACTCGAAGTTGGCAGCTCCAGATGACTCTAGCAGCTCCCCTTTCTAGCTAGCCAACATTTTTGTTCCTCCTCTTTTGTTTTCCAGCCAACCAAAGAGACAAAGGGGTGTCGTCGCCACCTTCGATGCCGCCAGCCCTCGCGGCTGGTGCCATTGTGTTCGTCTTCGTCCGAGTAATGTTTTGCCTTTGTCAATTTGGCCTATCTATACCGACAGCCACCTCAATTTAAGGTAAATGATTTTAAGATTTCTAGCTAATTTATTTAAATTGAGTAGGAATTAAGCTTCGTGGCAGTTGTGAGAAATGAAATTGGAGTTGATATCTTTTTATTGATAACTTTTTATAATTTTTGAATTTATTGGAATTTTTGGGTTTTAGATACTCAGGTTATTGTTCATGGCTTGAGAATTTTATATTTTTAATAAATCCTATAAATTGTGTAGATTAAACTTTATAAAAGAAGTTTTATGAAATTACTTGTAGAATTTAAGATATAATTTTTGGAAGATTATGTTTAAAATATATTTTAGAGAAAAAATATTTTTATTTTTATTCAAATTTTAATTAAATTTAAAGTTATTTGACATGTTTAAGACTAATTTTAAATAATAAAAGTATAAAAATAATTTTTATAAGTAAATTGTAATTTTTAATTAATCGGTAGTATTTTCAGAAAATAAAGAAATGAATTATGAATTTTTTTATTATTTTGAAAAGCTTAAATGAGTTCTTTAATATTCTTATTATACATTTGAATAGTTTAAATAATTATTTATAATTAGAAATAATTTTACTTATAAAAATGGAAAATAGATTTTATTAACGAGAGTTTTATTGAGGAATAGAAAATGGATTTTCTTTATATTTTAATTATTGAAATGAATTAAATTGTAATAGTTTAATTAAATTTTATTTTATGATACATTAGTAAATTTAATAAAATTATATTATTTTTATGTGTGTATCTATGTTGGTTCTCGGTTGGTCATAAAGTATAGTTCAGGGTCCCAACTCAAGTTACTAAATTGTGGAGATTATAAAAGTGTTGTTTTGTATAGGAATGATTCTACTTTTAGTAGAGAGATGTCTATTTTACTGAGGAGACTTTGTTAAATTCGGTAGATTTCTAGTAAAATGTGACATCAGTATGTGTTAGTTATTGAGTTTAATTAGTATAGTATCATAGATTGAGTCTCTTTTTTTTAGAAATCTAGAATGTTTAAGGTTAGGATTTTAATTCTATTTATCTTTTGTTATTTTTCCTATAGCCACAACAGAAGCAAGACCTCTAGGATAGGGCCAGTTAAGTCATCACTGAGGAGTGCGTTCAACTTGTGAGTTATTATTATGTGTATGCATTGTATATAGAAATTCTTACCTAGCATCCATATATTTTATTGTTAATGTGACATAAATATGTTATGCTGCATTAAACCTTTATATATATATAAACCAATACCACAACACAAATAAAAACAACATAATTTTTTTTTCAAATCACTAATATATCATAAAAATTTAGTTACTAATACATTTAATTTATTTATATAATAAAAATATAAAGGAAATTTATTTTCAAATAAATAATAAAATTCTAGTTCATAAATAAAATTTCATTAATGGAATCAAATTTCCATTTTTACAATTAAATTACATTAATTATAAATAACTATTTAAATCAATAAGATATGTCATAAAAATAATAAAGGACCCATGTAAGTTTGAAAATAATAAATAAATTTATTTTTCATTTATTTTTTCAAAATTACTACTAATTATTTAAAAATTGAAAATTAATTATAAAAATTATTTTTATACTTTTGTTATTTAAAATCAGTCTTAAACATGATAAGTAACTTTAAATTTGATTAAAACTAAATAAACAATAAAATATGAATTTTCTCTAAAAATACATATTAACATAATTTCTTTCAAAAATTATGTCTTAAATTTTACAAAACTTCTTTCACAACGTTTAATCTACACAATATATACTATTTAATAAAAATATAAAAAGTGTCAGAACAGTTACCGGAACAGTGACCCGGTCACCAGAATAGTAACTCGAAAATCCAATATTTCCAGAAAATTTTCAAAAAATATATTTGGAAAGCTCTCAACTCCAATTCCATTTTATATAACTGAATCAAAGCCTAATTCTAACTCAATTTGAAGGAATTAAACAAAATTATAGAAATTAATTTACCTCAAATCGAGGTGGTTGCTGGAGCTAATCGGGGCAAATTGGTTGAGGGAAAACATTACCCGGAGGGAGACGAGTTTAATGAACCCACCCTGACAATGCCAGAGCCGACAATGTTGATCCTAAATATCTTTAGTTGGTGGGAAAAATAAAGGGAAATGGGAGAGAAGAAGGTGGCCGGTGAAGGAGGAGGGGTGGCAACATTTGGTGGCTACTAGCGATGATGACGTGGTGGCTAGGTGTGTAGAGGTAGTTGCTGGAGGAGGGAGAGAAGAAAGGAAAAAAAAAAGAAAAGGAAAGAAAAAAAAAGAAGAAAAAGAAAAAGAAGGAAAAAGTGACTTTAAAAAAAATATATAATAATAATACTACCAAATATTTATATACATAAGTATACATATATATAAACTATACTTTTAATAATTAATACATTTACTAAAATACTCATTTAACAATAATTCCATGAAAATAATATTTAATATATTAAAATCCATATTTAATATAATAATTAAAAATACAGGTCATTACAATCTTTACTCTTTATAAAAATTCATTCTCGAATTTTAACAAATAGAAAAGAATATAAGAGTTCATCGAGGAAAAAAATAAGGATATATCACTCGCATCTCTGCCTCAGTCTCCCACGTGTGTTCTTTTATGTTGTTGTTCCTCCACAAGACTTTGACCATAGGAATTTACTTAGAGTGCAATTGACGAGCTTGATAGTCAACAATTGCAACTGGTTCCTTCTCATAAGTCAAATCTTTATTCACTTCCACACTCTGGGGTTGCAAAATATATGAAGGATTCAAAATATAGTTCTTGATCATTGAATCATGAAACATTGGATGCACTTAAGACAAATTTGGCGGTAAAGCCAATTGATAGGCAACCAAACCAACTCTCTCTAAGATCTCAAAAGGTCTAATGTATCTCAGTGTTAACTTTCCCTTCCTTCCAAAACTCATAACACCCTTCATTAGTGATATCTTCAAGAACACATAGTCCTCTACTTGGAATTCCACATCCTTTCGCTTCGGGTCAGTATAGCTTTTCTGCCTATTAGCTATTATTTCCAATCTTCTTTTTATTAAAGCAACCTTCTCAGATGCATCCTTGATAATTTCCAGTCCAATTAGCTTTTGTCAAGACCTAAACTGGGGAGTCATGACCAGCGCTAGGGAACATGAATTCTTTTGAATCCGGAACCCATAGCAAGCCTTAAAATAAAAACACATGCAAACATAATGAAAAAATACATCAAAATTAAAACTTTCATTAATATAAAATAAATATTTATATCATAATAATAAAATATCATCATACAATATTCAAATACAGGGTCTCCAAATAATACAACGCAATGCTACATTAATAAACACTACTACTACATCGATTACTAAAATACAAGAAAATGTATGGTTCAATATTTACATAAATCAGCCAGAGAGGAAAGAATCCGGTGAATAGTTCTACTAGTGAGGTTTGAAGTAGAAGATCCTGAAAAGTATATTGAGGGGAGTTCGACCTCATTGAGTGAATTATTATAATATATATACATGCAATCTAAAGCCATATACAATCAAGTATTAGTATAATAATATATATATTTATATATATGCATGCATTTTATACAAATGCCAAAATTCACTTTTTATAATAATAAATGCCAAAAAAATTTTAGGTGAAAGATCAGAGTAGAACCCTAAAATATTCTGCAACCTCAATAATTGAACCTTACTAGCCAACAAACTCACATAATTCCAAAATATTTCTCTTCTCAATTTTTTAATAGTAGATTGGTCTCGAGACACTAAGTCAACGAGCTTTCGTAGTCTCACTGTCAGCGTGATTGGCCCCGAGACACTAAGTCAACTGAGTTTTCGCAATCACACCACTCACTCACCACAAATCTCAATAATCAATTATCCAAATCTCACTTCAATAAATTTTATAGCATCAACCTTAACATTTTAACGTACTAGTGCGCACACAATCCTAGTGCCCACTAGGTAGCACGTTCTAATGTTATCCTCCAAAATATATTTTTGTAATCAAATAATGAAAATTCAATATATAAAAAAAATATGTGACAACATATATTATCAAAAATAAATATTCTCAATATTTCTATGGAAAATCATATATATGAATATTAACAATAATAAATATGATTTAATGAAATGAGCATGATTAAATTCATTTTTATTAAAATATATGAATGCTCATAATATCAATCTACATGCAATGTATACATATGATAACAACTTACAGTTGTGCACTCCTCTAAAAAGATAAGACTAGTATGATCCTGTAGGTCTCGGTCTTAGCGCAACTATAGAAAAATAAATAATAATAATATTATTAGAATTAACTTCCTATTTTATACTTCTAGAAAATATAAAAAACAAATCGATCTAGGACATGACTCGACAAAAAATTCGAAACTTAGGATTGACCCAATGTCACATTTTATGAGAATTCTATAAAAAATTCGGCAGAGTCTCCTTTGTAAAATGAACGTCTCTATACTAAAAGTAGAGCTGATTCTGCACGTAAACACACTTCAATATTCACAAAATGTTCAACTTCTTGGGTTGACAGAAATTGCCCAATCAAGAACTAATATATACAAAATCAATAATAGACTAATAAATATTAAAAATCACAAAAATCCATACAAATAAATAAAATACCACAATTCGACTTATTTAAATAATAATAACATTAAAGGTATTTATTTTCAAAATAATTAATAAAATGTCAATATAATTAAATGATATTAATAAAAAAATCCATTTTTCAAATATTCAGAATTAAATAGCATAATTTATGTATAATTATTAAAATTGCTCAAATATATAATAAAAATAGCTAAAAATCCATTTAATCATAAAAATAATAAATAAAATTATTATTTGAATATATTTCCGAAAATTATTATTAATTAGCTAAAAATAGTAAATAATTCATAAAAATTATTTTAATACTATTTATTACTCAAAAATTATCCAAAACATAATAATTAATAATAATTCAATTAAAATACAAAATTTACTAATTTATACTAATTTTTCTAAAAATCAAATTTTTACATAAACTTTCAAAAATTCATAATAAATAATCGAAACATAATTTCAATATACATCCTTAATGAAACACACTTAAAATAGTTCATAGAATTTATTAAAAATAAAACATAATTTTCGAGTCGGAATAGTTCCGTGAACAGTACCCGAGCTCAGAATAGTGCTGAAAATTCAACTATCTCCAAAATCGATTTTAAACACTTTTTTGGAAAGCTTACAACTTCAATTTAACTAATCTTAAGTCAATTTTACATAATTCAAACCAATTGAACACAAAATCAACAAATTAAATTATGAACCCTAGAATGAATTTGACAAAATTGAAGCTCAATTCATAGTTAATTGGACGAATTACCTTAAGGGAAACGAAGCCCAAGGTACAAGCTTTCGATCGACATCAACCATGACCCTTGACATTGTCAGAATCGACATCGGTGAGCTTCAGAAGGTGACAATGCCGAAGTAGAAGAAAGAGGAAGAGGAAGAATGGCGACGACAGGTGGTGGTGGCAAGCTAGTGAGGAGAGCGGAAATGAGATGGCACTGCCAAGCGGCAGCTCTAGGGGTGTACAGGTGGTGACGCTGCATTCTGCGTTTAACGCAGTAAGGAGAATAAAGAAGAAAGGAAAGGAAGAAGGATAAGGGGGAGGAAGGAAGGAAAGAGGGGGGAAAAGGAAAAAAAATTAGTTTTTATACTTTTTTTTTATAAATGAGAAAATAATATAAAAATAATATTTTTAAATTAAATACTTACTTTTTTAATTAAATTCACCACAAAATATTAAAAAATATTAAATACACTAAATTAATACTATTCATAAATAATAATAATAATAACATTATTAAATAATATATATCAATAAATTAAATTTTTAAATCTTGATTTAATATTAATACTATAACATAATAAAATAAATACCAACACTTAAATTTAATTAAATTTCACCAAATAACAATATTATAAGAATTTAATAAAATTTTATTAATACTGCATATTTTAAAAATTAATTTAATAATTTATAAAATATTGAGTTATAACAGCTCTCTTTCTCCAACTTCATTTCAACATAGAGAGGATCTATATTTCTTTACATACAAATCTTTATAAGGGGCCATCTTAATACTACTGTGGTAGCTGTTGTTATAAGAAAATTCTACCAATGGCAAATGATCATCCCAACTGTCTCCAAGATCCATCACATACATTTTTAACATATCCTCAAGTGTTTAAATCATTCTCTCAGACTGACCATCCATCTGAGGATGAAAATCTGTACTAAAATCAAGCCTGGTACCCATTGCTTCCTACAAACTTATGCCAAAATTGAGAGGTAAATGCCAAACCTCTATAAAAAACAATAGAAATAAGTACCCCATGAAGACACATAATATGCTTAATATACAACCTAGTCAATTTAGCCATTGTATAAGTAGCTTTAACTGGTAGAAAGTAAGCTGATTTGGTTAACCTATCTACTATCACCCAAATAGAGTCGTATCCATCCTTTGAATGAGATAACCCTATCACAAAATCCATGATGACTCTCTCCCATTTCCACTCAAGAATCAAAAGAGGCTGAAGTTTTCTAGAAGACTTTTGATGCTCTTCTTTCATTTGTTGACATGTTAAGCACTTGGAAACAAATTCTACCATATCTTTCTTCATTCCATCCCACCAATAAATATCCTTAATATAGTGGTACATTTTGGTAAAACTAGGATGTACACTATAAGCTGCATAATGAGCTTCTTCCAAGATCTCTTCTCTCAAATTGTCCACATCAGGAACACATAATCTTCCACTAATCTAAAGAATACCTTTATCATTAAGATTAAAATCAAATAACTTCCCTTCACGGACTTTCTCCATAAGCTTCACCAAATCATAATCTCGGCTTTGAGCTGCCTTGATCTTATCCCTCAATACCAATCTCATTCTGAACTGGACTATTAATTCCCCTGTCTTAGTTATCTTCATCCTTAATCCTTAGTTTACAAATTTATGCATCATTTGATTCAAAGGTCTCCTTTCCATACTAATGTGAGCAAGACTACTCGAGGACTTCTTACTTAAGGCATTTGCTACCATATTAGCCTTGCTTGGGTGGTACAACCATCTCCTCTATCTCAAATTCAAATATCTATGCTGAAATATATATTTCAAACTCTTATAGTCAGTGAAAATCTCACATGTCACCCTATATAAATAATGTCTCCAAATCTTGAGAGTAAAGATAATAGTGGCTATCTTTAGGTCATGAGTAGGATAGTTATGCTTATGCTTCTTCAATTGTCTAGAAGCATAAGCTACTACCCTACCATTATGCATTAATACCCCTGGGCCAACTTTGGAAGCATCACAATACACAGTGAACTTGTCTTATCCATTAGGCAATGTCAACACTGGGGCTATAGTAAACTTCTCTTTTAGTAATTAAAAACTATTCTCACATGCTTTTGACCACACACCCTTCATATTCTTCTGAGTTAGGCAGGTCACAGGTGCTGCAATCCTAAAAAAAATCCTAAAAAAAACCTCCTATAATACCCTACCAAACCCAAGAAACTTTAAATCTCCATAACTTATGTTGGTCTAAGCCATTCAGGTACTGCCTTAATCTTCTGTGGATCTATTTGAATACCATCTTTAGACACTACATGCTTAAGGAATGCCACACTATCAAGCCAAAAGTCACACTTTGATAACTTAGCATAAAGCTGATGTTCCCTTAGTGTTTACAACACTGTTCTCAAGTGATACACATGCTCTTCCATGCTCTTTGAATACAACAATATATCATTAATGAATATTACTCTAAATTGATATATAAATGGTTAGAACACCCTATTCATTTGGTCCATTAAAACTGCTGGTGCATTGGTTAATCCGAAGGACATCATAATGAACTCATAATGGCCATACCTAGTATGAAACGCCATTTTAGGAATGTCAACTTCTCTGATTTGTAACTGACGATAACCCAATCTTAAATTGATCTTAGAAAAGAACTGTGCACCCTAAAGCTGATTGAATAAATCATTTATCCTTGGAAGATGATACTTGTTCTTAACAGTTGCCTTATTTAATTCTCTGTAGTCGATACACAATCTGAGTGTACCATCCTTCTTCTTGATAAACAACTCTGGTGCACCCTAAGGAGAAGGGCTGGGTCTAATGAATCCAAAAACTCTTACAACTATTCCTTTAACTCTTTTAACTCTATATGAGCCATCCTATAAGTGGCATAGAGATAGGAGCTGTGCCTAGAACCACATTAATGCAAAAATCTATCTCTCTGTGAGGTGATAAACCTATCAATTCATTAGGGAAGACATAAAAAAACTCATAAAGCTACAAGAACATTTGAAATAGATTTTTTTTGCTACCGTGTCCCTGACCAAAGCTAAATATCCTTGACACCCTTTTTTAGCATCTTTCTTACTGTAATGGTGGAGATGAGATTCTGAGGTGCAAATCTCTTATCACCCATGAACTTGAATTCCTCTTCACCTGAAATTATGAAAATCACCTTTTTGTTACAATAATGTACAGTGGCATAATAATGAGACAACCAATCTATTCCCAAGATTACATTAAAGTCCATCACATCCAACAATACCAAAACATTTGGCAACTCTCTACCTTTTGTCAACACAGGACACCTAAGAAGAATAACATTAGTGTCCAACGAATCACTTAGAGGTGTGGCAACTAATAAAGGAATTGCAATCCTCATAGCTTGTCAACCTAATTTGGAATTAGAAGTAGGAGATACAAAGGAATGGGTAGTACTTAGATCAAGTAAAACTCTAGCCTCAAGATAACATACTAAAAGTGTACCTACTACAACTGCATTAGATGCTTGAGCATCTTGCTCAATAAGAGTGAAAAATTTGGCCTATCCTCTGCCTCCCTACTAACTGGCAGAAGCCTACCCAAATCCTTTAACATTGCCTCAAGCTCTTTTACCTTGCCCCTACTGGGCTATAAACTAAGAAGTACCTTAATCCTAGAATAGTGATGGCTATAATTATGTTGGAGCTATGCTGACTATAAAAGACTAAGGGAAATACTACTAAAAACTTGAATGAAGGCATCATCTAGCATAATGCCCAATTTGTCCACATTTGAAATATGCTCTTGGAGCCATATAGCATGGTCCTTGATAGACTCTGCCATAAGTCTAACACGCACTAGCAATAGATTGCATACTACCATATTCTGAACTCAAACTGCCATTGCTACTGGTAGTACCTGAACAAGTTCTGACAAGTTTATAGGCTCCACTGTGGCCATGTCTATCGCTCCTGTGGACCTTATGCTGAGGTCTTTGGCCCTGTTGAAAAGATCCTCTAGACTGACTACTAGAGCCTATCTGAAATGTAGTATGTTGAACACTTTAATATACTCTTGCTCTGGTACCTCTAATATGATAGAAATCAGACATAACTCCCTGCCTAATGATCCTAAGCTTAATCTCCTTGGTTAACTCAGTCACTACCTTAAGAGTTAAGCCTACAGTAGGAATCCTAGCAAATGTAGAGCCTAAACTAGTGACAAAAGTGGTAACGGTGAAGTACCGATCCTTTATCATATCCTTGGCATATTGGGATAGTACGAGAAACTTCTTGGCACACTCCTCCATAGACCTATCACCTCAAAAAATATTAGTCAATTGGAGTTTGTAACTCATCCTCATCGACTCTGGGCAAAATCATCTCATAAACTGCTCTCTAAACTGAGCCCAAGTAAGTGTAGTCATATAGCGCAGAATCACCTGAACAAACCAATCCAACGCTGGCCCCTCAATTGATAACTTGACAATAAGTATCCTCTGATGCTCAATGTATGCAATCTGAGTCCTCAACTTAATTGCATGAAGAAAATCTAATGGGTCTAACATACCCTGAACTCCTACTAAAATAGAGGCTACATAGGCAGTACAACCTAGGGTATAGATGCTGCACCCTGCTAAACTCTTAGCGCATAGGCAACATCATCATAATCCTGACCCGCAAGCTCCTCATTTGTTATTCTCACTATCTACGATGACCTATTGCCTATATAAGTCTACCTTTACCTTACCCCTATGCCTAGCTAGCTGTACAAGGGGTAGAACTTTATCCTAATAAGACTCTAAGTCATTGGCCTTATTGACCAGTGGAGCGGTTTGCACTCTCCCCATTCTAAAAGAAAATAAAATAAAACACACAATTCAGATAACAATAGATGTCCTAGTGGTTATGTGAAAAACTAAAGTAAAAAAGACTTTTTAAGGACATATTCGAACCTAATTGCTGCAGTAGTTACAAAGAAAACTCAAAATTTACCAACCTAAGCCAATAATGCTAAACTTGGGCTCTAATAACAACTTTTTCATGACCCAAACCCAAAGGTTATGACCGGTGCTAGGGAATGAGAATTCATATGAATCCGGAACCCCTAGCAAGCCTAAAGATAAAACTTGTACAAAAAATAAATATAAATTTACCTCATAATTAAAATTTTTTAAAACATAAAGGATTTTCCATAAATAATATTGCAATAAAATATTTTTACAAATAGTCAAGTACATGACCATAGTCAATAACAACATAATATACTGCAACAAATATATACTACTATTGTAGCAACTAATAAATACAAGAAATGATAGTTTAAATTTTACATAAATTAGTTGGTGAAAAAAGGGTTTGGTGGAGAGGATAACTGTGGGAGATCTAAAGAGAAGAATCTTAAAAAAATAATTGAGGAGAACTAGATCTCACTGAGTGAATTATTATTATATATATACATGCAATATAAGGATACAAGCAAATAAGCATCATAATAATATTTATTTTATATTTATATTTATATTTATTTAGTTTATACACACATTTCATGTAAATGCTTAAAAATATTTTTCATATTAATGCAATATATGAAAATAAATGGAGGATCGGAGTTGAACTCTAAGATATCCATAATCTCAATCATTGTACCTCACTGGCCATTAGGCTATCTTGAATTTAAATAATATTTCTCTCATCTAGTTTGGTAGTGGATCAACCCTGAGACCTTTAAAGTTCAACCAAGTTGCTGTAGTCTCGTTGTCGGCATGATTGGCCCTGAGACCCTAAAAGGTCAACCAAGCTGTTGCAGCCACACCCCTCTATCTCAATAAATCATATAATCTCATATTAATCAAAATTTCATAGCCTAGCTTCTAGCGTATTGGTGCGCACACAGTCCTAGTGTAGCCCACTAGATAGCACGTTCTATTGCTATCCTCCAAAATATCATATCAAAATAAGAATGAAATTATATTAAAATATGAGCAACATCCAAATTACACAATTAATAATTGCATCAATAATTAATTTTCAATTTCTATGGGGCGATCTTATTTTACTGCTTGTACAATTCCGTACGCTTGCAGATTTCGCACACCATAAATATTTAAATTTTAATAAGATATAATTTAAAATTAAGAACTTAAATTAAAATAAAATCAAAATTTGGTGATTATATGTGTATTTAATCCTATTTTAAATGAGGTAGAAAATGACATCATTAGAACTTTGTCAAGTGAGTTATCAATAAAATCAAGTTAGATAACTAAAAAGAAACAAATCTAATGTTAGTATCCAAACTGCAACAATATAAAAGTTTAGGTATTATCAATGTGTTAACCCTTATTCCTATATACAGTAGACAACAATAAATAGAATCTCTATAAAATATAGTAATCTTAGATTAAGGGCTTATTTAGTTTAACTGCTTACAACAGCTGATAACTAATAAATATGAAGTATTTAGTAAAATTTTGTTAGTTATTTCTATTTGTATGTCAAATGACCATTAAAGATATTATTTATTTGCAAATATAATTTCATATACTTCTTATAATATTTTTTATTTATGCAAATTATTTAAAAAATATATATAATAATAAACAATAATTTATTGTCTTTAATTTATATATTATTAAAATAATTAATATCAATTATTTAACAATAAATTTTAAAATATGAATATTATTGTATAATTTTTAAAAAATAATTATAGGTATAAATATAATAATTATTTAATTATTAATTATAATTTACAATATTTATTTAATTATGAACTATAAAAAAATAAATTACATGCATTTAATTTTAATTTAAATGAAGTTATTTGTTATTATTTATTTTGAAATAAGGGTAAAATATTCTAAATAAAAAACAAATACAAATAAGCTATCAATTGATAAAAAAGCTCCAAAATAGAGCTTATAAAATCAATAGTTGTTTTGAATAAAATCAACTATCAATAGTTGATTTGAAATTTTACCAAACACCTAAATTGTAACCGATTGAGAAAAAACCTCAATCAACTATTTAAATCAACTAAACGAAATGCCTCCTAAGTGTAGAGGAATGCATGTTAATTAACAATTTCAAGGTAGTTATTATTAATACAAGTACATCTCATAGTTTGTTATACTTATTATTATAGTTATCTTAACCACATTCTATTGTATTTCTCCTTTGTATTGTACACACATTATTCATTAATACACATTATTCATTAATACACTATATTTATTCCTTTTTTGTATATCATTTCATTTACATGGTATTAGAGCTATGGTATCTTCATCTCAAATCACCCTAGCTTCTTCTTCCTCTCCTTTAACAATTGCTTCATCTGCTTAACACACTTTTGCCATAAAACTCACTCCTAAAAACTACCTTGTATGGAAAAAACAATTCATCCATCTCCTTAATTATCAAAAATTAAATTCTTTTATTGCACCTGATGCGTCTCCTCTTTTAAGAATAATTTGCTCTTCCTCAGATCCAAATCAATAAATTGATAACCTAGCTTATGATCTTTTGATGCAAAAAGATCAAATGCTATTAACTTGGATTTTGTCATCTCTTAATGAAGATGTATTTCCGTATGTCATTAGACATCACTCTTCCCAATCTGCCTGGCAAGCTCTAGTTAATGCCTTTTGATCAATTTCTTAGAAGGAAACTTTAAATACATATCGAACTTTAAGAAATCAAAAGGAATGATCTGATTGTCACCGAGTACCTTAAGCAAGCCAAAGGCCTTGCCAGTGAACTTGAAGCTGCTGGACGCCCTTTTTCCTCTACTGAATTCAAAGCCACGATATGCCACAATATTAGTGTCGAATACCACAGTATCATTAGTAGTTTGAACCTCAAAACCTCAACTAGTTTTCTTTTCTGAATTTCATGGTGAATTGGTCTTTTAAAAGATACTAACGCAGAGTCATGCAAAGTCTCTAATAAGTAACATTGCCATTTGACCTTCTAATGCAGAACTACTTCTACCTAAACCACCCATTCGCCCATAATAACTTCTTCCTCACTCAACCGGATTCTCGAACAAGCTATGAAGGCCTCACAACAAAGGACCCTACTAGATTTATGGTTATTGAAACCACACCACTGATGTGTGCTACCGACGTTTACAAAACCCCTCCATAATATTCTTTTACTATCTAAGCCAATCTATCTTACCTTTGATCACTTGGCAATAATCTGTATCATCATCCTATGCTACCCTATTTGCATTCATCTTCTTCACATGTGTGGCATCTTGATATTGGAGAAAAATTTCATGTTACACTTGATATTACTACCTTAAGCTTTGTGTCAATATACTTTGGCCTTGAGCAATTACGTATTAGTGATGGATAAGGATTGCCTATTCAACACACTAGTAATTCGACTGTTGCACCTCCTTTAAAATGCTTCAATCTTAATAATATTTTACATGTTCCTAAACTCATAAAAAATCTACTTTCAGTTTAGAAATTTGCCACTGACAATTCATGTTTCTTTGAATTTTAGCTTACTCACTTTCTTATTAATGATTAGGTTATTGAGATGGTTCTTTTTTATGAGTCGAGTGAGTATGGTTTGTATTCTATTCGGAGACCAAAACATCAAACTTTTGTTACCATGGTTCTAACTCTTCAAGACTGGCATGTTAGATTTGGCCATGCTAAAAAATGGACACTTTCCAAAATCATTATAGATTTTAATTTACCTTGTTCTTTATCCTCCTCTCCTTATTCTTCATGTTATTTAGGAAAATTTGCAAATACTACTCATTCAAGCAATTCCTATTTGATATTGTCCACTTTGATGTCTAGGGCACTGCTCCACTTAGTTATAGTAAAGGACATCAGTATACTGTATTGTTTATCGATGATTACACCAAATTCACATAGGTATATTTTCTTATAAATAATAATGATGTCTTCTCTTCATTTTTATACTTTCAATCCTTAATGCATCATCAATTCAATACCAAAATTAAAGCATTTCACTCTAACTAGGGTAGGCAATATCAAATATTAACCAATATTTTAAATCCATTGGTATAATTCATAGAATTACTTGCCTATACACTTATGAGCAAAACAGTCTCGCTAAGAGGAAACTATGTCATTTAATTGACTCAGGTCTCACGCTTTTTACTCAAGGTCATGATCCTCATAAATATTAGTCTCATGCCATACAAATGGTTGCTACTATTAGTAATAGTTTACCACTGAACAAAAATCTCCATTTTTTATTATATAATAAACACCCCAAATACATTAATTTTAAACCATTTGGCTACACTATCTACCCTTTACTTTGTCCCTTTTATAAATATAAGTTCTCCTATCGCACTACCCCATGTGCCTATCTTGGTCTTAGTCCCCAATGTGATGATGGCTCTTTGTGTCTTGACATGACCATGTCTAAAATATATACCTCTTAATATGTCAGATTTAATGATTCTCTTTTTCCATTTCATAACACTATCAAATCTTCAGTCTTGGAATCAAATAATTTAGCACCATGGCTTCATCTGAATATGAATACAACTACCTTCTCGGCTTCAAAGGATAACACATGTACCTCTCCTACTTTATCTTAATCACCTTCTCTTGCCAGTATACAATCTCCTTCACCTAGCTCTCATACCTTAATACAATCACCTTCATTAACAAACTTTACTCCATCATCCTCATCCTAAATAACCACTCTTATCACCTACTCCCTAACTCAATAAATTCAACTAATTGAATCATCCAGCTCAGATCTCGTTGTGGACCTGACCTCTTATCAACCTTCATCCAATTCTTCTCTTACCTGTACGTATTCCATGACTCTTCTCCCAACTACAATGTTTAAATACCAAGCCGATGCTACTATCACCTCCTCTCATACTACCACTGAACTAGCTACATTCCTTCAATCTAATAAACATCATGAATGGCGCAATGCTATGTCTACAGAATTTTGAGCTCTTCTTTATAATAAAATTTGGATGCTTGTCCCTTATCTACCTAACACCAGTGTGGTTGCTAAAAAGTGGTTGTATCATATTAAATGATGGGCAGAAGGATAAATTGAATGGTTTAAGGCTGTTTTGTTACCAAAGGTTACACTCAAGAGAATGACATTAACTACACTGAAACTTTTAGCTCAGTAGTCAAAACAACTACCAATCACATAGTGCTTGCTTTTATTATATCTCTCTATTGGCTGGTGCATTAAGTGGACATCTTTAATGCATTCTTTCATGGTTTTTTTGGATATAGATATCTATATAGAATAACCACTTGGCTTTATTGATTCCATATATCCTAATCATGTCTATAAATTATACTGCTCTCTATATGGCCTCAAACAAGCACCACAGGTGATGTGTGTAATATTTACATATATTAAGTTGAATTTTAATGACTTTAAAATTAATAAATAACGTTAATTGTGTAAATTTTAGGTTAATTAGGAAATATTTTTATTTTAGAGTCTTATTTAGGATTTTATTATTTTTGGTTTAATTCTAGTCAAATTAGGAGTTTATATTTAAATACTAATCAATGTTTCCCTTTTTATAGGAAAGATTAAAAAGGAATTCCAAAAAGTCAAGGATTTGTATGACACGACCATGACATGGGCATGTTACAAGCCATGTCTAGTTCTGGAACTGAAGGAACATTGGACACAGGCATGCCTTCAGCCTTTACATCTTCTTATTTGATTTAATGAAGAGCAACATGGCTATGACATGACCATGTTAATGGCCATGCAAGGAGCTGGAAGATTACTCGAAGACAAGCATGACCATGTGTGAAGCTATATCGGAATGCATTAAGACATGATATGGCCATGTTAATGCCATGTCAGAGAAAAAAAAGTTTTCCAATTTGAAAAAGACTTAGGAATTCAAGGGCAATTAGGTCTTCTATTAAACGTTTCTTACAAAAAGGGATCTAAATGAGCTATTTAAGGGGGGATTAAAGAGATGAGACATAAAACAGCAAAAAATAAGAGCTTAAAAAGGCAAAGAAGGGTTTCAATATTAAAGCAGTTCTTGAATGAGTTTTATCTATTCCTCTTCTTTACTCTCTTGTTATTCATTTTACTGTTTGTAGAACTATGTATGGCTAAACTCATTTTAGAGTTTAGGTTAGGAGTAGCTATTCTATGATGTGATTGAACATAAGTCTGTATTAATTTGATTTTCAGTTAATTCTATGAGTTGCTTTGAAAGTATGCTCTCATTATTGGCCAACTTGTTTGCATGTTTATGGGTAAATTCACCAATAAAAGTTAGGAGAATTTATTAGCTTATGACTCATATGACTTAGACCACTTGACCATTAGAGTAGGCAAGCTCTTCAGGGAACCATGACAGTAGGCAGAGTCTATGGTGGTAAATTAATTATTAAGGAACTTAATGAGTTTTGATTAACTTATTAACAATGAGAGTAGGTTAAACATTAATATTAACATGCTTAATTGAGCTTGAGAGAGTTTATAGGAATTTTAGAATAATTACCCTTAACTAAAATCAAGGTGATAAATAATTAAAGTGTTTAATATCTGATTGGAATAGTGAAATTAAACATGAGCTTTATGTTTTTATCATTTAATTTCTTTTATTTTCAGTTATTTAGACTTATATTTTAATTTTCTAAATTACTTTATTGGATTGCTAGCTAAGAACATAAGTAGAGATATTAGTACTCAATATACAATCGTTGTGGGAATGATATCTTTTGTACTACAATTTACAATCCATGCGCTTGCGGGTTTTAAGGACAACAAGTTTTTAGCACTGTCACTGGGGATTGCAAATTTTGATATTAATTTAATTTTTACTTCTCTTAGACTAGCATTTTGTTTTGTTTTATTTTCTTTTTAATATTGATAAGTAATTTGTCATGGATAATGGTAGATTTTCTTATTAATTTTTGAGGTTTAATGCATGTGATCCTGTATTTAATATTAAACATATGCCATTTAATTATTTTCCATCTTCTTTTCAGGTTTGTAATTGGTGTGGAGAGAACCATAATGTGGTGTATTGCCCATATTATTCATATTCACCTTCACAACCTCGTTACAACCCATCTTGAAGTAGTTGTGTGGATCATACTTAGAGTTATCAATAAGAGTAGACCAAGAGAATTAAAGAAAATTTATTGGAGATCAAGATGAAGCAATTCATGTTTAAAATGGCTACATAAACAAAAACTTTAGTTGCACAAAAATAAGCTCTAATGAGGCCCAAGTTACAAGTAGATCAAATTGCAGAAATTCAAAAAAATGCTTCCAAAAACTTCAAATTATGCACCTATACACTATTTAACACAACCAACATAAGGAGAAAGTGTATAGGATTATGAGAACACTTTGAGTCAAGATGATGAAGTCACTTTTGAATTGTGCCATAATAAGTAAGAATTGATCACCGAGGAAATTAAAGAAGACTCCAAGTGTAAGAATCAGTTTGTAGACATCAAGGATGATGAGGTACAATGTCACTCAACTTAATTTCAATATGTTTTGGAAGAAAAAATTATAACAATTCTTAAAACTACATGGGATGAAGATGAGCCATTTGTAAGTAGCAATGCATATGTTCTACAACCTATTCCAGTCATATACAAGGAATCCATGAAAGGTGTTGGACTATCTGAGAACCCACATGAGAAGCCTTACATTCTTCAAGTAATTTTAAAATAAAAGATTTGGCATGTGGAGTCTGCACTTAGCTACCTAGGCATATGAGAGCCTACAAAAAAAAAGAAAAAAGAAACGAAAGATGCTTCCAAGAACACTTCCTCATGTTCGGTTGCACCCATGATACTACATATTTAAGGGGTCAAGCAAATGACCTAAAATTAGTGCTTGTTTGTAGGCAAAAACATGTTCTGATTTATTTCTTTTGTTTAAGTTTATTTTTAGTTTATTTTTCTTAATTTTTGTTATTTTATTTTATAGGTCATTCAAACATTTGGAGCGAGCATAAAAGAAAGACAAAAGCTTACTATGGAAGTCCTCATTTTCTTTTTCTTATTTTAATATTTTTTTCATTGAGTAAAATGCAATAGATAAGTGTGGGGGATGATGCCAAATGTTAGGATTATGTTTTTATGTATGTGTGTTTTATTTATTTTTGCATGCATATTAGTTAAATTAAGAAAATAAAAAATTATTGAAAAAAATGGTAGGATTCATTAACTGTCAACTTGATTTCACTATATTTGTTGTGATGCTTGTCCTTAAAACTTTTTGTTTTAGTTTTGTGCAAAATTAGAGCTTAATTACAATTAGAGGTAGATAGAGGATAAGTGTGCATTTTTGATTCAATTATCAAACTATTGAATGGTTTATTAATTAAGATAGTTGTACATGGTCATTATGTATGAAAAATTTAGTTTTTATAACCTAAGAATGAATTTGGAGATTGAATTTGAGCATTATTTTAGGAGAGAATGTATTTTGGTTTGTAATTCTAAAAAAAAAAAAATCAAATATCTCTTTTCTTTAGAGCAGTACTTAAATCTTATTTTTTATTTATGCTTTACTCTAATACTCTAATTAGAGTAAGAGTATTTAAATGACCAACTTGGCGGTATCCATGCTTAGTAATATGGGAACAGTGAGGGATGACTAAGAGTGGGAAAATTTGAATAGAGAGAATAAAAAAAATGGTGAAATGAAGCGTAAAATGCACTTACCAAAGAAAAAGAGAAAAAGAAAAGATATTCTGAAATGGAGCATAAAACACATTCAGTACCAAAAAGGTTTTTGTTTTTCAAAAGGAATTATAAGCTTAAATGTTCTTCTTCTAGAATTATGTTCATTAGATTTCAAAGAGTTATGATTAGTAAATTATTCATATCTGATGTATTTTTTTCTGATTATCTTCTTCAATAAATATTTTTCAGTCTTGATGGTGTTGGTTTGCATATCTTAGAATTTGTAACTCTTTAGTTGCAATTAAGTTGGTCTTTAAATTTAAATTTTGATTTTTGCTTGAGGACAAGTAAAGCTTTAGTGTGGGGGAATTTGAAGTGTGTAATATTTACATATTTCTGATTGAATTTTAATGACTTTTAATTAATAATTAATGTTAATTGGGCAGGTTTTAGATTAATTAGGAAATATTTTTATTTTATAGTCTTATTTAGAATTTTATTTTTTTTAGTTTAATTTTAGTCAAATTAGGAGTTTATATTTAAGTACTAATTAGTGTTTCCCCTTTTGTAGGAAAGATTAAAAAGGAATTCCAAAAAGTCAAGTATTTGTACGACATGGCTATGACATGGGTATGTTGCAAGCCATATTTACTTTTGGAACTTAAGGAACATTAAACACTAGCATGACACGAGCATGTGTGATTTAGAGAAGAGTGACACAACTATGACACGGTCGTGTTACTAGCCAAGCAAGGAGCTGGAAGATGACTCAAAGATAAGCACGACCATGTGTGAAGCCATGCCAAAATGCATTAGGACTTGACATGGCCGTGTTGATGCCATGATAGAGAAAAATAAGTTTTCCTATTTGAAAAAGACTTGGGAATTCAAGAGCAATCAAGTCTTCTATCAAATGTTTCTTATAAAAGGGGATATGAATGAGCTATTCGAGGGGGGATTAAAGAGATGAGACATCAAAAAGCCATAAACAAGGGCTTAAGAAGGCAAAAAAGGGTTTGAAGATTGAAGCGACACTTAAATGAGTTTTATCTATTTTTCTTCTTCACTCTCTTGTTATTTATTTTATTGTTTGTAGAACTATATGTGGCTAAACTTATTTTAGGGTTTAGATTAGAATTTGGTTTTTAGTTAATTCTATAAGTTGCACTTAAAGTATGCTTTCATTCTTGGATAGCTTGTTTGCATGTTTATGGGTAAATTTACCAATGAGAGTTAGGAGAATTTATTAGCTTATGACTCATAAGACTTAGACCACTCGACCATAGGAGTAAGTGAGCTCTTCGAGGAACCATGACAGTAGGTAGAGTTTATGGTGGTAAATTAATTGTTAAAAAACTTAATGAGTTTTGATTAACTTCTTAAACACGAGAGTAGGTTAAAATTTAATTTTAACATGCTTAATTGAGCTCAAGAGAGTATGTAAGTATTTTAGAATAATTACCCTTAACTAAAATCAAGGTGTTTAACAATTAAAGTATTCATGTTCTGATTGGAACAATGAAACTAAACCTGAGCTCTATGTTTTTATCATTGGATTTCTTTTATTTTTAGTTATTTAGATTTTCTAAATTACTTTATTAATTTGCTAGCTAAGAACATAAGTAGAAATATTAGTACTCAATATATAATCCTTATAGGAACAATATCTTTTGTACTACAATTCACGATCCGTGTGCTTGTGGGTTTTGAGCACAACAACGAGCTTGGTTTTAACACCTTTATAACCTCCTTCTCCTATTCAAGTTTCACCTTTCATAAGCAGACATTTATCTATTTATTCATAAGGATGCTAATGCTTTTTTATTTATTTTGGTTTTTATTGAAAATATTTTAATTACCGTTTCCACTACTTCTTTAATTTAATGGTTTATGGCTACTCTTCATCAGACTTTTCCCTTATATGACCTTGGCGCATGAAACTATTATTTAGGCATTCAAGCTATTCGGCAATCTAACGGTCTTCTCTTATCACAACATCAATACATTATTTCACTTCTCAGTCAAGCATAGATGGAATCATGTACACTAAGTCCTACTCCTGTGGCCTCCTCTCTGCCACTCACAAAGCAAGGTATAACTCCCTTTCCTTGTGGTGTTCTTTATTGCAAATTGGTAGGAGGTATCCAATATGTCACCCTTATATGCCATGACATTGCATTCTTGGTTAAAAAACTTTGCCAGCTTATGCACTCCCCTACTCTTGATTATTAGAAAGCTCTCAATCGGGTCCTAATATATCTCCAACATACAAAGCTTTCTAGTTTATTCTGTTCCTCCATATAAACTTTGGATCTTTATTATTTCTTTTATAGTGACTGGGGAGGTTGCCTGGAAGATAGAAGATCCACCAATGGCTATGTAGTTTACTTAGGCACAAACCTTATTTCCTAGTGAGCCAAGAAATAGTCGACCATCTTAAGATTATATATTGAGAGTAAGTACAAATCTTTGGCAAATACAACTACTATAATCCTATGGCTCATGGCACTCTTCCCTGAACTTGGATTTTCAAATTTGAACTCTTTTATGATGTGGTGTGATAATATTAGTGCCATTCATCTCTTTGCCAATCCAATAGTTCATGCTCATACTAAGCACATGGAGCTAGATTATCACTTTATTCATAAAAATGTTTTGTAGAATCTTATTCAGATAAGATATATCTTCGATGCTGACTAAATTGTAGACATTCTCATAAAGCCATTGATTCGATCACTATTTAAAAAACACCGTGACAAGCTTCGTCTTTGTTCCTACTCCGGCTTAGCTTGTGGAGTGCTGTTAACATAAGTACAACTTATAGTTTGTTATATTTGTTATCTTAACCACATTTTGTTGTATTTCTCCTTTATATTGTACACACGTTATTCAACAATACACAAAAGAGATTATATTCATTCCTTCTCTAGATATCATTTTGTTTACAGTTACTAGATTCTATTTTAAAAAGGTCGATCATGGCAATATAAAAGGGAAATGACAAGTTACCATTGCATATTATTATTATTATTATTATTTTAAAAAGGAGATCATATAACTTTAGCATTGATGGACTGCACAATAAGAAGCAGTTCTCCCTTTTAAATCGACAACGGAAGAAATCAAACCCTACACCTCAAAATGCCCTTAGAGAGAAGTTACCACTTGACTACTCTCTCATTGACTACCATTGCATATTATTTAATTTTACTGAATTATAATTTTTTTGTATCATCTAATTCAAATGTAGCTTCTATGAGTATAAAACTTTGTTAATATCTATTTCTCTTCGTATATAATATTTCGGCTAATTTAACAATTTCCCCCTAAACTTAGATGCAATGGTCAATTAGTCCAAATTTGAACTTTATGGCCAATTATCCCACCAACTTGGCAAATATGGCCAACTAGCCCATATTAGCTTTTCAAAAGAGATCAATTTAGTCCAAAACAACATTTTTTTAACAAATTCACTCGAAAACTTTTGTACATTGACTAATTAGGTCCATTTTTTCAAATTTTAAAATATATAAACATAAATTAGTAAAAATTAAATTAATTTTTTTAGAAATTAATATTCAATTTAAAAAATAAATTAAAATAAAAATTAGAATATGGAAAAATATAATAAATTTTCAAAATTTTTACATAAATTTAAATTAAACTAACTATTCCTTAAAATTTGAAACTAAAAAATTGAGTTACTTCTATTTAACTATTTAATTATGATCAAATAGCATTCATGTATATAACAAATATTATTAAAAAATTTTTATATTTAGTTAAATTTAAATCAATATTCACTTATTTGAGAAAAAATTTTACAAAAATTCTTAATTTAAAAAATTTTAACAATTTAATTTTTAAAATTATGTATCTTACGTATTTTTTAATTTGATATAAATTGAACATAAGTACTATTTTATAAAATATTTTGGATTAATTAATTAAAAATAATAATTTTCATGAAATTTAATTTTAATATTTTATCACAATCTTCCACACTTTTTATGTCGGTAGGTTGCATCATTTTTAGTAAATGTACTCAAAATATTTTTAAATTAGTAATTAGATTCAATTTATATCACATTTAAAAATACGTAAGACGCATAATTTTAAAAATTAACTTTTCAAAAAAATTAAATAAGAACTTTATTTTTTTATTTTTTTCTACTTCTGTATATGCATTTAAAATTTTAATGTTCTCAATCTTTTACTCTTACTCATATATATATATATATATGTCTTTCTCTCTCTCTTAAAATCTATAAATGAAAAGTGAAAAATAATTGATAATTTTGATTTGATTTTTAGTGAAAATTTGAAAAGTTGAATACATTATGTAATTTAATTTTTTTAATTTTGAAATTTTAAAATAATTGATAATTTTAATGAAGTTTTTGTAAAAATTTAAAAATAAATTATATTTTTATTTTAAAATTTTTCTCTATTTCTTTAATATGGATATATAATTTAAACTGAACTAAATTGAAAAATTAAAAAATTAAAAATTTTAAAAATGATATTTCCAAATTTATGTATAGTTAAAATTTTTATCTTCTTAGTATTTTAATTTTACTCACATACTTATATGTGTGTGTGTGTATATATATATATATATATATATATATAATTTTTAATTTAAATTTTCATAAAAATTTTAGAAATATATTTTTTATATATTTTAAATTTATTTTTAAATGGAATATTAATTTCTGAAATATAAAAATTTAAAATTTATTAATTCATGTAAAGAATAATTTAACATTTGATAAATTGGACCTAATTAGTCAATGTATACAAGTTTTCGAGTGAATTAACTAAAAAAATATTGTTTTGGACTAAACTGAATATTTTTGGAAAGCTAATCTGGGTTAACCGGCCATAATTGCCAAGTTGGTGGGATAATTGGCTAGAAAGCTAATTTCTGGACTAATTGACTATCATGTTCAAGTTTAGGGGGCAGATTGCTACTTTAGCCATAATACTTCCATTCAATAATAGACATATAAATATTAGATAATTAAATTATGTATCGGTCAATCCATATTTAAGTGTAAAATATTCAATATTTTTTTTAATTGTGTCATCTTTTCAGTGGTGGTATGCTATTCCTCACACTTTAAATTGAATGATAGTAGATGCAATGTTAGAATTCTTGTGAAATTAACATAGTGTTTGATTGAATTTTATTAAAAATTTATTTCATTTATAAATAAATTTTTATTTATATAGCATATTTTGTTGAATATTTGGTAAATTTTAAGTGAATTTCATATTTTATTATGTTATTTTTATATAAATTTGAAATTGAAAAAATATGTTATTTTATCAAATATGCTCTTTCAAACTAATATTACTTGATATAACTATGTTAGAAAATAAAAATGATAAAAATTAATATTCTAATCTTCGATAAATATAGATTTAATATTATTAAATTTATTCAAAAATTCTAACTAGTATAGAATTTGAATTAATTATTAACTTTTTAACATTTGTCTCATGTGGTTATTATGCTATAGAGGTTATACCATTGTTAATTGTTAGTATTACAAGAAGATACGCAATCACAAATTATGAATATATATACGTCAAACCAAGAAAATGAACGAATAATACACACAGCAAGGCTTTATATATTGAAAATATATGGCAATTTACATTGAATGAAGTTTCGTCGCTGGTGCAAATATATCATGTCAACGACGCCAAATTTTTTTAAAAAAAATAAGAATTAGGTGCAATATATATATAAACTTATACAATCATTCTTGTGTATGAATTTTCAGTGATCGAGAGTCAAGAAGTCAGGGCATAAAACAGGTACTGATTGTTCACTATTTCTTGTACTAAATATAACTTGAATACGTAAATCATGACACATGCCTGATCATTTCTTACAGATTGGAAAGTGGCAGGAGACATAGTTCCATAAGTACTAACAGGAGATAACTATGCCAACTGGAGAGCTTGGATGAAGAACTATTTTGTAGCTCGTGATGATGATATATGGGATGAAGTTATAGGAAGAATTGGTGATCCTCCAAAACTGGAAGTGTCTGAAGTTGAATGCTGAATATTTTTATACGCCATTCAAGTTTCATTCTCATTTGACATACTTTCTTTTATTAGAGATTTGACTTCTGCTAAGGATTGTTGGGATATTTTTGCCGAGGTTTTTGAACCAAAAGAACCTCTTGGATCAAGCCCAGAAGTAGATGATGATCAAGGTATGTAATTCGTTCTTTATTCTTTCCACTAGCTAATTTATTTCATAGTTTTTTTTTTCCAATGCCAATTAGTCATCTACATATATCAAATTAATTTATTTTAATTGTTAAATAAGAAAAATGGTAAATATGGTCAACTCATACAAAGAAGGATGAGTATACTCGTTTGGTTTGTTCTATAATAATTTTTACAAATTAAACAATACCATGGTACGTACGAAACTTTTTTTTTTTTTTTAGAATTTAGGAAGATAATTTCATTCCTTCTCAGTCAAAAAATTGAATCCATAATTTTATAATGTTTTAAAATAATTTTTTTCATTTAACTATACATTTTTTTTTTTCATTTAACTACTTAGCACATAAAAGTATTGGGTTAATAACAGTTTTTACTTTACTTTCTTCATCCTAAAATTATTATCTTACATTTATTTTTTTAGTCCATTTAAATTATAAATCACTTTATTAAAAAATTAATTAATTTGATAATCTACCGATAAATTTTATTTAAGGTAAGAATCAACTAATTTTAGTGAAGTAAAATAAGTTGTTCATTATGAATATACGAGCATATGAGGTAAAAAAACTATATATATATGGCTGTTTTTTTTTTTTTTTGAAGTTATAATATGGAAATTTTTTTATTGTTTATTGCTTTCTGGATGAGAAATTTATTTTTGGATGAGAAAGCAAAATGAATATAACACTATCTTAATTTGCCCTTAATCAAGTGCATGGCATTGGCAGGAACCAAGGAGAGTGAGTATGCTAAATTTCTACCCTTATGCAAGGCAATAGAAAAAGGCGTCTTGGATTCTGTCAAACGGTTCCTTGGCATTCATAAAGAAGCAATAAACCAAAAGATTTCAGAATATGGTTCAACAGCTCTTCATCTAGCAACTTCGAAAGGGAACATAGACCTTGTGCAGGAGCTGCTGGAGTTAATATCAGATGAAGGAGTAGAAATTACTAATAATGATCAACGTACGGCTCTATCTATAGCAGCTGGTATTGGAGCTACAAAAATTTCAGAACTCTTGGTAAAAAAGAACAAGAAATTGTTTAGTATCCCGACAGGACTCGACTTACCAGTTATAACTGCATGCATCTGTGGACATAAGGATACAACTATGTTCCCATACTCTCAAACTCCATTTGAATTGCTACTCCAAGAGAATGGAAAATATGGGCTTTGCTTCTCCTTGTAACTCTTTCTAGCGAAATGCTTGGTAAGATTCCAATTTTGAGAGGTTATTTGATCTTTGTCAATCATATTTACAACAAAGGGGAAAAGTCCAATTTGCACCCTGGATTTTTGACCTAGGAGCACATTGGACCTATGTTTTTTTTGCCCAATAGGAACTTCTGTTTAGGGAATCTAGACTTTTACATATTACAATCAAATTTTATAACTTTTTTTTAATACAATTAAGTACTATAAACTAATAAAAAAATTAATTTTAATAGATACTAACAAACAAAATTGATAATTGTTTTTTTAGAAATATATATATATATATATATATATATATAACCTAATTATGAAATTTTACAAGTTTTTAAACCTATAATTAATTTTTTAAAATTTTTATTAATGATAATTGACCTAAAATTTAATTTTGATAGTTGAATAAAAAATTTTTATTCAGTAATTATTGTATAGGGTTAAAATTATTGTGTAGATTTAAAAATTTAAACAAATGAATAAAATTTTAAAAAATTTATTCAACTATTAAAATTAAATGTTAGGACAATTATCAACTTGCTATTTACATTAACAAATAAATTTGGTCAATTTTTTTGAAATTTATATCACTTAATTTTAGAAGTTTGAAAAATTTAAGCTAAAATTTTTAAAAATTATTTTATAGGTTCAAAAACTTTTAAATTTGGATTACGTTATATATATATATATATATATTTCTAAAAAAAAATTTAAATTTTATTTGTTACTATATGTTAAAATTAGTTTTTTATTAATTTATAGGATTTAATTATACTAAAAAAAGTTATAAAATTTGATTGTAATTAGTAAAAGTTTAGATTCTCAAAACAGAAGTTCCTATTGGAGGGGAAAAAAAAAAAAGAGGTCCAATGTGCTCCTATGTGAAAACTCAAGGTGCAAATTGGACCTTTTCTGTTACAACAAATAAAAATAATAGAGAACTCAGTAAATTTTTGTTACTCTTGGTATATTGTCATTCGATATGTAAAAATTTGTAACATATATATATTTAAATATTTTACATTGAATCAATAAAGATGAAACATATGTTATTTGTTACAAATCTATATTCTAAAAAAAGTATTATAAATTTGATTGTTGAGTGCGATAATTTGAAAGTTTCAAAGTTGGTCAATTTGATCTGATCATTGAGTTTGATAACTTTAAATTTGTCTAACAAAAATATTTCTTTCTGCTTAATAGTCCTGGTCTTGCCCTTAAGATTTCTGAAGTCCTTTCGTTTTGCGACTTCGGATTAAATTAAATGTGCACACTGACACCATTTGTTTTTCCTTTCCTTTTCATTTGGTTTAATCGAAAAATTTATTGTTGTCTTTCTTGTTGGCAAGACGTTTCACTGGATTTGGTCTGACGTTGCTCAACCTTGGCTACGACAAGAACCTTTCTTTCAACCACCCCTTTGATTGAATTTGCTAATATGCATGATTTATTTCCTAGTGGCTGCAAATTGGTATTTTGGAAATGATGGATTTACTCTTGTTTTTATCTATCTCTCTCTTGTATCTTTCGTTTCATTTCCCTTTTTTTTCTTGATAATATATACAAAAAATTGTTGGTATTATTAGTGATATAAGTTTATTTTTCATGGAAGATATTCAAATGCAACTGCTTCCTTCCCCTTGTGATGTGCGAATTCCTGTGATTCTACAAAATAAGCAAATGAAACAAGAAAATAGTTTAGCACGAGGTATGGCTTCTTTTCTTTCAATAATGTGCATAAAAAAAAAATATTGAGTGCATGCCCATAGGAGTTAGTCTAATTATCAAATGTCTTTCTTTATTTCCTTGTCAATTGAAATTATGTAGAGCAACCAACTTGTAATTAACCGGTAGAACATTAATTTCATTTGAGTAACTTTTGAATTTAAGTTGTAATATATGCATTTACATTAACTTCGTTATTCTAAAACTTTTCCGATCCTTATAGTTTGTTTTGTCAAACTAGATTAGTCAAAACTCATTGGAGTTTAGATATCTAATTGACTTAATACTTTACTGTTTAAAAAGAAGAAGAAAATGTTCAATTCTATGTTTGCAAATAAATTCAATAGAAAACAAGATTGGTTTTATGTTTTCTACAGTGTTATATCAACTCCGAAATATCTGTTCAAGGCTACTTTCATTTTTCGGTAGCTACTATACTATCATTATGAATTTCTCACTGTATATGTTTGTTCAAAAAAAAAACAAATGAAGGGCTCAAGCAAATTCATGACTTGAAGTTGAAGCACTCTTTTGCTCTTGCGCTATTACAATGCATTGCTGAAGACATATCTACCCTGGATGATAGAGAACGAGGAAAAAGAGGAGTAAATGATGCATTCTTCAATGCTATTGACTTGGGAATAATTGAAGTTGTTATTGCTATAATTGAAGCCAATCTGAATCTACTCTATGCTATAGATTCAAATTTATGGAGCATAATTCATTGTGAAGTTAGAAATCGACAAGAAAAATTTTCAACCTTATATATATGCCATTGGAGAAAGGAAGCACACAATGACTTCTCAACTTGATAGGTTTAAAAATAATTTGTTGCATCTTGCAGCCTTGTTACCACCTCCAAATAGACTTGCCCGCATTCCAGGTGCTGCTTTACAAATGCAAAGAGAGCTACAGGTATAAGGTGATTATTCTGAACATACTTTAGCATTTTTTTTTCAACCCAGGCATTTCCTTAAACATATAATAGGATGAAAAAACTAGTTGCAAGAACTTGCAATTGATGAAAAGGAGAAACTTTTACTTACTCCAAATGCATCACACCTAACGGTTCAATTTGTTACACATTGCCAAGTGTAAAAGATCTAAATGTGTCGAGCATCTAAAATTTGGATGCAAAACTTCAGGTGTAGGCAAGAATCTCCCCATGGAGAAAACTCTATAACCAACCAATTCATGTTATTTTCTAATGAAATGATTTACATGCAGGAAGTTGAAAGTATTGTGAATCCTGCACTTAAACGACATGCTAACAAAGATGGTCTTACACCTAGGCAACTATTTACGCATTGTCACAAACAATTAATGACTGAAGGAGAGAAATGGATGAAAGAGGTAGTAATATCTTACACTGTTGTTGGTGCTCTCATGATTATAATGGCAATTATGTTTAGTGCAGCAGTCACAATTACGGGTGGTACCATTGAAGAAAGTGGGTTTCCAATATTTTTGTACACGAGATCATTTGAGGTGTTTATAAGCTCTGATGCAATTTCTTTATTTTCCTCAACTTCAGTACTAACATTTTTAGGAGTCCTTACCTCACGCTATGTTGAAGCGGGATTTCTTGAATCATTGCCTAAAAAGTTGATCATTGGACTCTCAACTCTTTTATTTTCTGTTGCAGCCATGATGGTGTCCTTTTGTGCTACCCTTATAATAATACTAGATGGAAATATAAACCTTATAATTCCAACTATTTTGTTGGCTAGTATTCCTGTTGCCGTTTTCATGTTGTTGCAGTTCCCTCTTCTTGTTGAGATTTTTTATATCCACATATGGACCCAGCATCTTTGATAGAAAAAAGAAATATTGGTACCTAGCTATTGTTGCTTGCTTTGGTTCAGCCTCTACTGTTGTTTTCCATTGCTTTTGCTGCTACAGAATGGTCTGCAGTTTGATGTGACAGCTGTTCATGTTTTCTGCTGCTATGTGGATTGCTCGCTAGTTTTTATTTGTGTTGATGTTGTCATTGGGTTGATTTGTTATCACCGCTGGTTAGATTAAGCTTTGTTTGGGTTGGTGGGTCTTACTCATTTTAATTAGTTGCTCTCTTTTATTTATGGTTTTATGGTTTTTGGGTTTATTTTGCCCTTTTGTTCTTTTTTGTTCATTTTCTGTTGTCTTGTACTATTGTATTAGTTCTATTAAATAAAAGCAGAATATTCAGACATTCTCAAGTTTTTTTTTTCTCAATTTACTATTAAATAAAAGATGAATATTCATTTATAAAAAGGAAAATAAATTAGTGAGGAGTTGTCTTGGTGCTAGATGTTATGAGGTGTAAAGTTCAAATCCTAATGCCATTAGTTGAGAAATATAAGAACTTAATTAAATATAATTCTCAAGAAAATTAAAGTAATTAACCCAATTCTTTTTTCATCTCTATTTACTCTATTCATTATGTATTTTTTTTATGAATGCTATTGCAATTCTCAATTTTGCATATGTAGACGAGATTTAGCACGTGCCCAAATATTTGGCGACTACGATACTGTGTGGGTTTGAGGTCCACTAGAAAATATGAAATAGGTCTTAAAGTCTAATTAGAGATAGAGTTGCCACCCGAATAAAAGTCAAGACACATTATACAATAACTGGATTTCACGGAGGTTCTCAGAAGCCGTCATGAGAGATCGAGTTAAAAAATTGGGTATAAACTTTTGAAATGCCCACCCAATCTTGCGGTTGGCCTTCATTTATGTTTTGTATTTTATTACCTTTAATTATTTAAGTATTTCTCTATTATCACATGGATTGCAATTTCCTTCAAACAATTGTCGCATTTTATAATTAAGTCCAAGTTTACACATTAATTCCTTTTATATGTTTGGTCCCAACATTCACCATAAACAAAATAAATGATAATAATTTATAGTCATACATTCAAATCAAACAGGGAAAGAGATTAAGGATTAAAACACTTTATTCAAATGGAAGTATAATAGACAGAAAATAAACCAAAAATAAACCAAAAGTAAACTACTCGAATTAAATAAAACCTCTTAAGAACTAATTAACGAGATAAATACTTGGTGATTAGAAATCATTGGTAATACTCCTACAATAGACAAAATATTAGCTCTGAAAAAATACATAAAAATCCACAAGATTAGCTCATGAATCAACTTAGTGAAACAAAAGAAACAAAACCGTAAACAAGGTAAATATTAAACCTTAATTGAACATATTGTAGGATAATCATATGAAATAGACTTGAGTATGCTAAAGCCTATACATACAAGGGAACCCTATATAATTAACAATAAAAAAAATGAGACAAGATCATATGAAGCCCTGTAAGAGTAGCAATCACCTCTGTGAAGAGGCGATCGTCTAATCAGTAATCTCAAACAACTCTCAAACTAGCAAAGCTTTCACTTCAAGTAAGGATTTACTATTGCAGACAAGCTAGATGCACAACTACACCTAAAACTCAAGAAATCATGCTAAAGGCAAGACATATTACAAATAACATACACAAGGAAATGAATACACAAACTAGTAAACAAATAAACTAGAGACTATGCGAGCAAGTAAAAGGATTATGCAAATCTATAAATTGAACTTGAAAAGAATTAAGATAATCACTAAAGAATGAGCTTTCAAAATGTTAGCCCTCATAAATGATTAGGAATGTTAGTCTTCCCTTGAATGATAGCTTCTTCCCTTCTCTTTCTTAAAAAAATAAATCCTCTAAGCTTTTTTTTTTTTAAGAACCCTTTTTTTCTTTTCTCTTTAGAACTCCCTCCTTCTACTATTTTTTTAAGAGTTCCCCTCTAATGGTTCCTAATGGCTTCCCCCCTCCTCTTTCCTTTTTTCTTTCCTTTCTCCTTTTTTGTTCACACCTCTAGCCCATTCCCCTACTACTCTCCTTCATCATTGCCTTTTCTAACTTTTTTATTTTTAAAGAGGCTGAGCTATAGTCAAGGTGGGCCCATCCTTAACAATTATTGTCACTTTTGCATTTAATACATAAGCAAGTGACAAGGTGCAGAGGCAGCGCCTCTAAGAAGAGGTGATCGCCTCTTTACTTGCTGCCATAGAGGCGATCCCCTTTTCATAAAGGGGTCTCCTCTCTGGCCTGCCTTGCATTGGGTTTGGTGGGCTGGGGCAGTTTGGGCTAGTTTTGTGAGGGTTTTGGGCTTGTTTATGGGTTTTCAACCCTCAGGTTCATTCCTGAGAAAATTTAGGTTTTTCCTCTTGTATTCAAATTTTACATTTCTTTTCATTAAGCTCTATTTGCGGGCTGACCAAATCGAGCATCCACAATTCGCCCCCTGTCGGGGGTCAATCTAACTAGGCATCTACAGTTTGCTCCTTGATTTTTTGAAAAACCAAATGCATGCAATGATAATTTTTTTAAAAATTACACACACAACATAAGCAAATAATAAACAATATACCTAACTCCCGAGTTTCATTTGAGAGACGGATTCTTCAATCTTTAAATGTGACAGTGATCCTTGGATTTTCTTGGCCTGATCAGCCACTCATTAATACTTGGTAAGTTATTTGAAAATGATGATCCTTAGATTTTCCTGGCCCAATACACTATTTAATCAAAGCAAAAACTCTTGAGTTTTCCTGGCCCAATACACCACTTAATTGAAATAAAGACTTTCAGGTTTCCTTGGTCTGATACACCACTTAACTAAAATAAAGACTCTCAGATTTTCCTGGCTCGATCGCCGCTTAACTGAAACAAAGACTCTCAGGTTTTCCTGGCCTAATACACCATTCATCTGAAATATGGACCTCGGGGATATAACCCGACCAGCCCTTTTCTAATCACGAGCTTCGGGGATATAACTCGAATAACCATTGATCACAAGCTTTGGCGGTATAACTTGAACAACCCGTCCTTGATTTTGAGCTTTGAGGATACAATCTGAATAGCCTTTCTTGATCACGAGCTTCGGGGATACAACCCTTATGATCTGGCCCACTCATTGCTTGACTGAAATGAAGACTTTTGGGTTTTCCTAGCTTGATCACCACTCAATTAAAAGGAAGACTTTTGGATTTTCCTGACTCAATTGTCACTCAACTTAGAATGAAGAATTTTGGGATTTCCTAGCCCAATTGTCACTTAACATAGAAAATCAACTAGAGAACTTTAATCCAACAACCTTAATTCTGAGACGCACCCAAAGAAATTCTTTCAATTTTAATCACCATTATTTTCTTTTTTTTTAAAAAGACCTAACTTAAACCCTCCTTTTTACTATAAAAACACACTTTTATTCTCTTTTCCTTTTCCTCTCTTCCTTCTCTTCTCTTTTTCTTTTCATTCTTCCTTCTCACGCACCTACTCTTTTAAAAATGGATGATAAGAGGATGCCACCAATGCCCGAGTTGGACTAGATTCCTCCTTCTACAAGCACCCCATATAGCCTCAGATTATCAAAGGGGGATACAATCCATCCCTTAGTGGATTTGAGGAGTTATATTTCTTTTTCGGCATCCAAAGAGGTTAGTTTTTAAATCGTTCTCATTTTCTTGCAAATTATATTGGGTTAGATTGCATTTATTCTCATTTGTCATTTATGATTGAAAACTGGATTGATTGATCATGCATTTCATGATTTTGGTGAAAAAATTAAAAACCATTCGTGATACTTCACTATGTAAAGACGATCGCCTCTTCGTTTAGGCGATTGCCTCACCCATGAGGCGATCACTTTATGGCAAGGGGCAATTACCTCTATGCTAGTGCACATGGGCATTGCCTCATGCACATAGGTGATTGCCACTATGAAGAGGCGATCACCTCACCAATGAGGCATTGTGCCTTATTAACAGGGTGAACCAGCTTGTTCTATAATTACTTAGTCTTCTTTTTTTTTTTTACTTTAAAAAGCAACAAAACTGTACTATATTCATTTAAATTCCCTAATTCTTTTACGGCATAATGCACAGACATTCAAGGGGGCCAAAAACTTTCATAGGGCCTAAGTTTTCTATAATGATTTATTTGATGATCAAAAGGATCAGATCCAAGACATAGGATTTGAAGACTTCATCCTCTTACTTCCCTAAGAGTAGGGTTGGATAGACTATCAGCCACTCCACACATTAATAGAGAGATGGTTTAACAAGATGCATACTTTCTACCTCCCCTTTAGGGAGCTTACTCTTGATCTCGTCTCTTTTACTGTTATCACCAAGATCGTGTGCATTGGAGATTCCTTATTGATGTGAGCCTGCACCAGCTAACCCCAGAGTAGGCCGCCTATACTGAGTACTTTTTAGGAATCATCCCAGATATGAAGGGGACTCATACTCTCAAGCTTGAATCGATTCAGAGATTTTACACCCAGGACAGAGCTATGGTGATGGTCACCCCATGAGAGATTGATTAAGTGGTGTGTGCTTTTTTGATTTATCTCCTCAACACTACCTTCTTTGTTAATACCGCTAGCTCGATGGACTTTATATTCTTGCTACCCTTGCAGGACTTGGATTAGGTGTCTACATATTATTAGAGTAGTTATGCTCTGGCCTACCTATACCGGAGCATAGATGAGGTGGTCCATAGGGCCAAAAGATTCCGCGATTTTTGGCAAGCTGTATTGGTAGGTTCTACCTCCCTTTTTTCTTGAGTCATTTCAACATCTGCTCACTAACATTCGTTATCCCTCTTTCTTTTTACAGGTTTGGGCCTTGGAGTTAGAGCTGCTCATTGGTGTGCTGCACGTAAGGAACAGTTTTCTTGCCATCAGTAGGTGGGGCGCAGCTTCATTTTGAAGAGACATCTAGCCAGAGTGCACATTCACCAACAACATTTGAACTCTCTAATGCCAGATGCGGTACCTATAACACCCACATTATATGTTACCAACTTTGAAAATTTTACCAACTTACTTGTTGATGCTTCCATTGCATATCTAGAATGATTTATGGGGTCTTGAGGGTGGATGGAATGTGAAGATGACTCATTTTAGGCCGTTAGCTCATAGGAGGGTCCTCCTTTATGGGCCAGGCTATTGAGTCTGGTACTTTGGTAAGCAAGTCCTAAATTGGAACCGGGGAGCTGGTGCAAGGCACGTGCCTTAATCCCCTCCTAGGAGCATGTTGTGGACCTATTAGCTAGAGGGCACTGAGCTCGACCAGGCTGTTGCTAGTGAGCCAGCCATGGACCACACTGTTCGGATCAAGAGTTGGTACGTGGAGTTTGTCCAGACTTACCTCTTGTTAATAGTTCCTTTTGCTGCCACATCTACTTCTTAGGTAATTATTTGACACTTCCTTTTTATTCAAAATTATCATGTCCTGACATAGTTTTCTCTTATTTTTAGGCTCCAACGACTAGACCTACTCCTCCTGCCATACCTCAAGTGTATGAGAGAGAGGACTTCAACTGCCACTAAGGAGATGAGAACCCCTTACCACCTCTAGTTCACTATTTATTGCTAGCAACTTTGCTTACACTCTTAATTCTTTGGCTCATTACTGGGTTCCTCCTAGAGAGTTGTCTCACCAGTTCTTGACCTTAGACAAGGAGTTCACACTTGTATGTACTCTTGGAGATGCTACTCATATGAGTTTGCTCTTAACTTGTCTCCTGAATCATCCTCAACACATTTATTAGTTATAACATTCTCTTAATAATATAGATTCCTCTAGGGCAAGGCCTTTATATGTATCAAATGATTAAGGCTTAAAGGGACTACATGATGGACATCACCCAACAGTGTAGGGTAATAATCTTTCCTACACTTACATGTACGCATGCTTGTATGATTTACTAACATGTGATTTGTTTGAACAGGATCATTACAAGGCCAGTCAAGTGAGGACTGCCACCATCGAGTGATAGATTGAAGTTCTCTAAATTAATGAGGACGATGATGATGGTGAGGATGGGGGCAATGATAGTACTAGAGGTGGGGATGGCCCTGAGAGTCAGATTCTTGATAGACTAGGATCCATGAACTATCCCCTTTTTTATTATTGTTTCTATTTATCTGCCTATTGTTGACACTTGCACATTTTATCTTTATCAACTGAATGTTTATAGAATTCAATTTTTATTGCAATGAATTTAATTTTTGCATATAATTTTAGCATCAATAATTACACAGGTGCCCCTCTTTTCTCTACTATATTTTAATTTGCAAGGTTGAGACTGTTATGATCCATTAGAAACTTACTGACTAGCATTATAAAGGTGATGGTTTTCTGTTGGAGAGGCAATCGCCATATGGCCTTATGCTAGAGAGGCGATCAGCCCACAACCCTCTACTAAAGAGGTGATAACCTTTTTGTGCTAAGGCAGTGCCTTTTCATGCCACCTCTTTGATAAGGAAATCGCCTTATCGCCATGTTAGTTGCGTCCTTTTAAGCTCTTAATTCCTCACCTCCAACCCCAATTTTAGACATCTTCGCACCAAACCTCCATTCTCTCTCACTGAATACCCTTAAAAGCTTGAATCATGACCATAAGAAGCCTCAAACTACTATAACCAATATTGAAAAGCTTAAACAACACATCATGGACTAAATTGGAGCCATTTCACTTGTCAGTCTTTAAATCACTACATTTTAAAAGAATCAACTTCTTATTTCTTCACACAGTAGCTCATTTTTACATCATCAAAAACACATCTTCCAGTTTAATATGGTTAAGTCATGTCTCTTACTATAGTAGTTTGAAGCCCTTATAGGTTGTCTAATGGATTCTTCGTGCTAACTCATGATCCCTATGTTTGGAATTCCCAACTTATATCTTATTCCATATCAGATGGCCCAACTATTCAATCTTCCACCCTAATCATTATCTCATTATCTTCTTAGCTTAGAGGTTATATTAGAATCCTTCCTTAGAGCTATCTCAGGCACGGACAGGGGAGAAGTTTATTAGCCTTGGATGATGGCCCTTTGTTTTTATGCTCAATTCTTACTTGTCTTGCTTTTTAGGAATTACGATTCAAAACTCCTCCATATTCTGGGCCAAGTGGAATCAGGGCTCAACCCTTTACCTCTCATTTTAGTAGAAACCATTATTGGACTGGACAACTTTATAGAGACCAAGCATTTTTTTGGAAGTACGTTCTTATTGGAGGTAAATTTCTCATTTTTTTGACTTTTTTTTAATTTACTAGCATTTTTACTTACTTGTCACTCCCATAGATGTGGTTCTTTATGAAACTGAGATTACTTGAACCTCCTTGAGACATTGCACGGTATAGAGCCAAACATTACCAAACTAGGAAACTGCATCCTATACTAGAGAACATTCAGAGTTGGCTATTGACATTTCCCAATACTTTAATTCGATGGATGTGCCCATAGTGGAGGTTGCGATATATGACCATTCGGTCTTACACCTACTGCGTTCCGGTTGTTGATCTTCATTTTGCTACTTTTTACAACCCTGCCTGTCTCTATTGCCAGTATGAACAAAAGCAACTAATAGTAGAGTTAGTGCATGAGTTTGAGCTAGGGCCCCTCTTTTAAAATATTCTAGACAATTTAGTTACTACCTGGCCTCGTAGAATCGTTGAATGAAACATATACTACAATGGAGATCAGACTACCAATTATCATTACAAAGCATGGATTCAGTTGCAAGAATTAGAGAAAGATGAGTTTATTAGAAATAAAAGAACAAAAGAGTTTCAAGTATTAAGCACTCAGGAGGCTCAACAAAAGAGAAGAAAATAAGATTAGTTCATGAATTAAGTCATCGATTCTTTTTTGTTAGATAGAGTTTCCCTTTAGTTAAACCATCTATAATAGACGTTTAATGCAATATTTAATAGTAATTAAAGCAATCTATTTCATTTAATTTAAGCACAATCTATATATACATTTTGCTTCTAACACATCTCATGTCGTTAGTTAACTTGCCCTTGCAAGTTTTCCAACTAACCATTTTTTCTCTCTCTCTCCTTTTGGACTGTCTTTGAATTTTTCCTGAACCACATCTTTTAAGGTTTTCAATCCAACATGAATTTTTATATTTTTTTATTTTTGTCTTTTACTTTTTCCTAGATAGCCTCTTTTCAAGGTTTTCTCCCTAGCGAGATTTTTACATAAAGTATTTCTTAACCTTGTCCAGGTTAATAGGTTCTTGAAATTCATTCCCTTTGATGTCAGTAGGGTATCAACACCCTTGGAGAACAACTTCTTTACCACATATAGGCCTTCCCAATTTGGCTTAAATGTCCCTTATAAATCAATCATAATCGGCTTCGTAAGCTTCATCACTAAGTCTCCCTCTTTGATCTTCCATGGCTTGATAATTTTGTTATATGCCCGAGCTATCCTCTTCTGATATAGTTGAGAATGGTAAATAGCCCTTATCCTCTTCTCATCCAACAATGTCAACTGCGCTAATTGACTTTCCAACCATTGGTATTCAAGGATTTTAGATTTTAAGAAAACCCTCAATGATCTAATCTCAACCTCTATTGGCAACACAAATTTGTACTTATATACTAAGGAATACAGAGTAGCCCCTGTTGATGTTCTAGTAGTAGTTTGGTATCCCCATAATGCAAATTGTAAATAATCTACTAAATCCGAATAATTCTCCATCATTTTAGCTAGTATCCTATTTACATTTTTATTTATAGCTTCCACTACCCCATTTACCTGTGGCATGTATGGAGATGATCTATGATGTTCAATTTTGTAGTCTATTTATAGCGCCGTCATCTCTGCCCAAAATTGAACACCGTTATCAATGACAATGTGGTGTGGTAGCCCATATCTATAGATTATATTATTCTCGATAAACCTTGACATCTGCTTCGAGCCAATAGTAGCATAGGACTCAACGTTAACCCATTTGGAGAAATAGTCTATTACCACGATGATATATCGATGACCGTTCGATGCCCTTAGCCTTATCTCCCTTATGATATCAATTCCTCAAACTGTAAATGGCCAAGGGGAAGTCATTCCCTAAAGCTCCATAGATGCAAATGGATTATGTCCCCATAAGCTTGGTAATTGTGGCACCTTTTTATAAACTTGACACAATCTATCTCCGTGGTAATCCAAAAATAACCCTGACAAGCTATTTTCGTTGCTAGGATTGTCCCATTCATATGTGGCCTACACACTCCTTAATGGACCACTTCCATAAGTTTATGGGCTTCCTCTTTATTGACACATCTCAAGTAGACACCCGTGGGCATCCTTATGTACAACATTCCATCGTAGCTAATAAATTACCGAGATAGCATTCTCAGAAACATCCTTTCTTTCTTATCAGCATCCTCAGGGAACTGTCTTGTCTCTAAATATCACTGTAAATTATAAAATGAAGGTTCCTCAATGGTATTTACAGGTATTGCCCTTAATTCCTTGTAATAAGGTGTATGGGACTTTGCTAATATTAGAGGCCTAACCTCTATTTATTTGCCACTTTCCCACATAGAAGCTAGAGTAGCCAGAGCATCAACTATCTGGTTCTCTTCTTTTAGTGGATGAATAATTTTACACTGAGTAAAGGATAATAAGATAGCCACCAAATAATCCCAATACGGACGCAGCTTGTCCTCTTTCACTTTCCACTTATATGAAGCCTGTCTTATTATTAACATAGAATCATCGTACATGGTAATGTCCTTTGCCCCCACAATGTGTAGTGCCTCCAGACTGAAGATGTAAGCCTCATACTCTGCTTGGTTGTTTGTTACCTAAAATTTAAGACTTTTGACCATCAGGATCATTTCTCCTTTTCGCATGATCAGGATTACACCAATACCAGCCCCTTTGTTATTGATGGCTCCGTCAAAGTACATCCTCCATCCTTGGACCTCTATTTCCCCTAAAGGTTCATTAGGGAATTCCAGTTTCCATTCTTATTAATTAATTATTGGATTTTGAGCCAAAAAGTCTACTATCACTCTCCCTTTTACCACCTTCATCGCCACATAATCTATGTTAAATTCAGTGAGTAGCACTAACCATCTGGCTAGCTTTTCTATAAGTGAGGGAGTTCGTTAAAGGTACCTGAGAGGATTATGCGTAGAAACCGCTTCTATCCTATAGGACTAGAAATAGTGTCGGAGCTTCTTCTTCGCCCAAATTACAGCCAAGCATGTTTTCTCTACAAGACTGTAATTGGCTTCATATTACAAGAGCTTTTTACTCAAGTAATACATTATGTGTTCAACTCTCTCTCCATTCTCTTGATCTAGCATTGCCCCTATTGCATCCTTCTCAATTACTAAATATAGGGTTAAGAGCCTACCCGACTTTGGTGGCTGTAAGATTAGAGGATTCATCAAATAACTCTTAATAGCTTTGAAAGCTTATTGACATTCATATTCCCATATCACAGGTTAATTCTTTTTTAGGTGCTTGAAGATTGGCTTACACATAGTAGTCAACTTAGCTATGAACCTACAAATCTATTGTAATTGCTCGATAAACCCCTTGACATCTTTCTTACTTTTTGGCACGGGCATTTCTCTATTTGTCTTAACCTTTTCTGGCCTAATTTTATACCTTTTTAACTAACAATATGCCCCAATAATTTACCAAATGTTACTACGAAAACACACTTCTTCAAATTCAGTATAAGGTTATACTTTTATACTCTCGCTAGGAACTTGTCTAGAGCTTTGCAGTGCCCTTCTTTGGTTGTAGACTTTGCCATCATATTGTCTATTTATACTTCTATCTCTTTAAGGATCATATCATGTAACAGAGCAGTCGCCATCCTTTAATACGTAGCCCCTATATTTTTTAACACAAATGGCATTACCTGATAGCAAGAGATACCCCATTTGGTGGTAAATGACGTCTTCAGTTTATCTATAACTGCCATCATGATTTGATTATACCTTGAGAAACCATCCATAAAAGAGTACATTGCACTAGAAGCCACATTATTAACTAGAGTCTCGAAGTGTGCTAGCGGGACTAGCACTATGTTTTCCAATCATCAGGTGTCCTCTACCACCTCCAGGAACTTTGCCTTTAGCTATTTCTTAACTTCTTCTTTAACTAAGAGAGCCCATTCTAGCCTCAGCCTTCTCTTCTTCTATTTCATTGGTGATATGTGAGGATCTATAGGGATCTTGTGTTTAGAGATCTCCCTATTGATTCCAGGCATGTCTTTATAGCCCCAAGAAAATACTTTCTTTCTTTTTATTAATATTTCTTTCTTTTTTTCTTTCTCATCATGAGTTAAATAAGAAGAAAGTAATATATTTTTAGTGTTGTCATTTGTGCCTAAATTAAATGATTCAGTTTGCATGGAATTAACGTCAAACATATGGATGATATAATCATCATAAATAGAATAACCATTAGGAAACACATCACACAAATAAGCAAATTCAAACTTCATTACATTAACTTTTGAAAATAAAAAATCATTAGTTTCAAACAAAGTAGAAAGAGAAACATCAAAATCATCATAAAAGACATCCATGATGGAATTGAGGACAAAGGCTTTGAAATCCTGGTCCTTGCCCTATTAATTGGCATCTTTCAGGTTCAGAGCAGCTATATTCTCCTCAGACTCTTCCTTGGTTGGTACTAGTTCTTCCATGAGAACTTCCTTAATAGTAGCTTTCTTTATCCCATTTACAAATTTAGAAAAGATTTTAAATCCCGGGATTACTTCTCCAGCCATCAATAATGGTTTAAGAGCTCCACTGTATGGGTATCCAATGCCTTCTCTGACAAAAGTTTCCCATAAGGCCTTTCTCTTAACCATGATCTCTTCCTTTTATTTCTTAAGTTGATCCCAGATGTCAATTTCTTCTTCATAACCATCAATCCCCTTAAATCCTACCCCATGCTTCAGAATGGGTATTTTACGCTCAATAAATCTCGAGGGTCTGCTTTGGTTTTTTCCCAATCCTATGCTAGGCATGAATTTCATGTTTTACATCATACTCAGAATTTTCTTGTCCATCTCATTTTCATAAATTATGCATACCTCAAAGATCTAGCTTATAGTTATATCCTTAGGAGCCAACTTCAAGGTAGCCACATCAGCTTTAGTCGTAGCAGAGATGGTGACAACCTTGCCCTTATGCAGAAACTTGATTTTCTGATGGATAGTAGAGAGTAGGTCACCTAAAGGATGAAACCATGGAATTCCTAATAGAATAGTAAAGGTCATAGGAATATCAATTATATGTAAGTCGACCTAAGTCTCAATAGGTCCTATCTTGACCAAAGTTTTGAATGTCCCCTTAACATGCCTGTTCATATCATTATATGCTTTGATGACTACCTTATAAGGTTTCAAGTCTACCACAATTAAGCCTAACTTCGATAGAATTTTCAATAACACACATTAATGGTAGAACCATTATCTACCATAACACAGAAGGTCATATTTCCTTTAAATTTAGCCTTGATGAATAAGGCTTTGTGGTGATCCCCCCTTCCAAGGGTAAATCATCATCAGAAAATATTGTAGTGCCTTGGGGAGTTTCTATTAATGAATCAACCATATGCTCTGGAGTACATTTTATGGAGATCTTTTTTCGATATAGTGTTAGAACTAGTGCCTCCCGGTGGTCTCCTGAATGCATAAGTAACTCCTAAACACTAGCAATGGTCTCTTACTCTCTCTTTACTTCTTCTCTTTTCTCTAACCTCTTTACCTTTTCTGGTTCAGGTTTAGTAGTTTCGGCTTCTTTTCTTTTTTCCTTAACCTTCCTCATAGATTGGCCCATTCTATTTCCCTCATCATCCCATAAATCAACTTGCCCCTCATTCTCATTATTAGAGCTCCAAATGTCCAAGATGTGCACAATAAGCTCTACAGGTTGTTTGTTTTAGTTTGGGTCTTTTAGCTCAGGTTCAAGTTTTAGTGGGTTAGAAATGGTGTCAACAAAAGAGTTCAAGACTTGCTCTTATGTTAAATCGGTATTAATTATCAATATATGTGTGTTAAGTGGTGGTACATTTTGGTAATTGGGTAGAGGGTTGTTGTGGGTGTTTGGCTTTCTCATCTCAAGGTTAGTGATCTTACCTGCATTGATCAAGTCTTGGATTTCATGTTTCAAATAGGTGCAACTATCAGTGTCATGTCTAATAGTCTAGTGGAATTTGCAAAAAAGTTTTGGGTTGGCACCTAGCAAGGGTTGTTGTGAAGGCTAGGGTCATAATAGGTTTTTTTAAATTAGCTTTTTGAGGACTTTGGATAGAGGCTGTCCCAAATTTAAGAATCTTTAGGGTTGCCTAACAGCATTAATCTACAAATTACTGCTTGATTACCTGATGGTATTAATTTGCCCATTACTACTTGAGCTGACTCCATCTTTACCCCCAAATCTTCCTTTAAAGAACCTTTTTCCTAGGCCAAATCTAACTCCTTCTCAACCCTAAATCTATATAGTTATTTAAAGTCTTGGATAATGCCAGTATATACCCTTCCATTTCCAGCATTAGTTGGTCTGACTCTATAGGCCTATGCCTCATTTGAGATAACTTTCCCATCCAATGAGTCAAGTAATCAGTGAAGGATTTATTGAACCTTTGCTTGGCATTCTATATATCCCTCAATGATACCTATAACTGAACATTGAGGCCATACTATTTCACAAATGTAGCACACAGTTTCCAGTCAGACTGGACATGTGGTTCTAGTGTGTAATACTGACGAATTGGTGCACCTTCCAATGACATAAGGAACTGTTTAACTCTCTAGGCCTTAGTCAATTTGATGGCTTTCATGTAAGTCATATATTGCTTTACATGCAAATGGGGGTCTTCAACTCTAGAATACTTTCGGGGAACTTGAATTTTTAGGGTAGCATATCATCTTTCTCATCTAAATTCAAATTAGTATAATCCAACAGAGCATTTATGCCCATCTTCTTTATCGTCTTCTGCATTTGGGTGGCTTTGGTTATTCTTTTGGCCTAGTTTGATTGTTCCACATTCTCAGCAAGGTTCACGTTCCTTCAGCTTGGCAGATCAGTCAACACTATTACATCATCCCCTTCCCTTTCCCGTACTAAAATCTTAACATCAAGATCAATCAGGTTGGCTGTCTATGCAAGCTGGTTCTCTTTGATTAGCTTGGTTATCTCTCCCATCATCTCTCGCATCATAAATCGGGTCTCAGCAAATACTTCCCCTTTCAACTGTGCTTTAAAAGCCTCGGGATCAAAACTTCCTGCTATTTCTATTTCTAAATTTTTTGACTAAATGGCCAGAATTGGTTCAAACCCACTTGGATGAGCTTGAAGGATCTATACTGCTGTAAGATCACATGTTAGAATTATGCATAACATGTATGCATAATATGCATGTCCATTTTATTATTCAAAGAAAACAACTAAGCCTACTTAATATATATATATAACACAGAGACAAAATACAAAGCTTAAAAAAAAATGACCTCCACCCTTATTTCTTTCGTACACATGTTCAATGGTGAGTTTCTTATCCTAAAATTTTTTGTTTAAGTTTCAATTATCAACAGGAGATAACAAAACTGACGCATCCAAGATAACTCTCAAAATGTAAAAATAGAGTAAACGAGTAACAGATCCTCTAAATAAATTTAAAGTCCACCTTTAATAGACCAAGAATGACATTAAGGCCTTACTCTATCAAGATCCATTTAATGGGTCAAAATGGGCATGAAAGGCCCATTTTGGACAACACTTATTTGAAAATGGGTTGAGAATAGGAATAAAGGCCCATCTTAACAATATCCATTTATGATGGGCTTGAGCTTTATTTTAAGGATCTATTAAAGGGCATAAAACACATGCAATTAGAAAATTCCCAAAGGAAGTTGCTAGGTCACTACATGAGCTAAGTCTCGAGTGAAAAAGGTTTCAGCTCCCACAATAATATACATCCATATACATCTCCCCACTCAAGGATCTATGTGACATGGATAAGTATGTGTCATGAGTGACAATAATCAAATATTCCACCACCAGGTTTGAGTGAATCGTAGGTAGCAAAATATTGACTATTGTCGGGTTAATACAGGACTGAAGTGCTCATTGTGTGCAAAAAGTGTAGTGAATGCAAGAGATGCAAAAGAAATAAGAAAATAATTAAAAATGATAAAACATAAAACACTGGAATCAGTTTCTCTATCCCCAATGGCTTTACCACTATAGGTGGTGGGGTTTAGCATGTGCCCAAGTGTTTAGCGACCATGGCACTATATGGGCTCAAGGCCTACTAGGAAATATGAAATAGGTCTTAAAGCCCAATAGAAGATGAAGTCACCACTCGGATAAAAGCCGAGACACACTGTACAACAACTAGATTCCATGGAGTTCCCAGAAGCTGTCATCAGAGATCGGGTTAGGAAACTGGGTATGGGATTTTAGAATGCCCACCCAACTTTATGGTTGCCCTCTGTTTGTGTTTTATGTTTTATTACCTTTAATTATTTCTCTATTATCACATGGATTATAATTTCCTATGAATAATTGTCGTATTTTATAATTAAGCCCAAGTTTACACATTAATTCCTTCTATGCATTTGGTCCCAACATTCACCATAAACAAAATAAATGAAAATAATTTATAGCCATACATTCAAATCAAATGGGGAAAGGGATTGAGGATTTCAACATTTTGTTTAAATGGAAGTATAATAAACAGAAAATAAACCAAAAGTAAACTACTCGAATTAAATAAAACCTCTCAAAAACTAATTAACAAGATAAATACTTAGTGATTAGAAATCACCAGTAAAACTCCTATAATAGATAAAATATTAGCTTCGAAAAAACATATAAAGATCTTACATAAAAATCCATAAGATTAGCTCATGAATTAACTTAGTATAACAAAAGAAACAAAACCATAAACAAGGTAAAGATTAAACTTTAATTGAACACATTTTAGGATAATCATATGAAATAGACTTGATTATACTAAGACCTATACATGCAAGGGAACCCTAGATAATTAACAAAAAAAAAAGACAAGGTCGTATGAAACCCTATCAGAGTGGTGATCGCCTTTGTGAAATGGTGATCGCCTCTATGATCAATCGTCTCAGATGACTCTCAAAATGGCAAAAGTTTCACTTTAAGTAAGGATCTACTATTACAAATAATCTAGATGCATAGCTATGCCTAAAACTCAAGGAATCATGCTAAAAGCAAGATACATTACAAATAACATACACAAGGAAATGAATACACAAATTAGTAAATAAATAAGCTAGAGATTATGCAAGCAAGCAAAAGGATTATGCAAATCTATAAATTGAACTTGAAAAGAATTGAGATAATTATTGAAGAATGAGCTTTCAAAATGTTAGCCCTCAGAAATAATTAGGAATGTTGGTCTTCCCTTGAATGCAAGCTTCTTCCCTTCTCTTTCTCAAAAAAATCAATCCTCTATACTTTTTTTTTCTCAAGAACCCCTTTTTTCTTTTCTCTCTTCAGAGCTCCCTCCTTTTAATATTTTTTTAAGAGTTCCTCCCTAATGGTTGTTAATGGCTTTCCCCCTCCTCTTTCCTTTTTTCTCTCATTTCTCTTTTTTTGTTCATACCTCTAGCCCATCCCTTACTACTGTCCTTCATCATTACCTTTTCTAGTCTTTTTATTTTCCTAAAGTTTTCTTTTTTAGACTAGAGACTGAGCTCCAATCGAGGTGGGCCTATCCTTAACTACCATTGTCACCTCTGCATTTAATGTAGAGGTAAATTGTAGTGTGCAGAGGTGGTGCCTCTACAAAGAGACAATCACCTGTTCATTTGCTGCCATAGAGGCGATTGCCTATTCACTTGCTATCATAGAGGTGATCACCTTTTCATAAAGGTGTCACCTTTTTGGCTTGCCCTGCACTAGGTGGTGGACTTGGGCTTGTTTATGGGTTTTCAGCCCTCTGGCTCATTTTTAAGAAAATTTAGGGTTTTCCTCTTGCATTCAAATTTTACATTTCTCATTATCAGGCTCTGTTTATGGGCCAACCAAATCAAGCATCCACAGTTCACCTCCTAATGTGGGCTGATCGAATCGGGTGTTTATAACATCCTTATATATACCCATATATATTGATAAACTTTGATCATTTACAACTAAAGAATATACTTTATTAGGCATCATAATTTATTAAGAAACTTTCTTAATGTGAATATTACAGTATATGAGAGAGTATGGCATGCAAGAACATCAGAATATTAAGTGCAGTAGCAGTAGAGTAACTTAGTTAACTTATTTGATAATGTGAATAGTTAGCTGATTCATTTTTTATTTTTTTGTCTGTTATTTCTATTGGTTGTTGCTTTAGATAATTAGTTTTTGGTTCATGTATATATAGCAGACTATGGGCTTTTTGCCAATTATGAAAAAGAGTTATTCATTTCACCAAAATTGTGAAATGGTATCAGAGCGATTTTCTCTCCTTTTCTAAGTAACCAAACAAGATAAAACCATTTTTTTCTTTCATCTTTTGGTTCAACAAACTACATTTTTTATTTATCTTTTCAGTGTGATTATGATTTTCGAGTTTGTTTCTTGAATCTCTACAAGATTACTCTTCTTTTAGTGTATTTTCTTTGCTTGATCACATACTTATTATTGTTGTAGAGATTCTTTTTACTCTATTGCTTTCTTTTATTTGTTTGATTCATTGTTGTTCCAATTGGCAAATCAAAGACCTGAAGATTTACCGTCGAGTCCTTTTTATTTGCATCCTAACAAGAATCCTTCACTTGTTCTTATGTCTGTAGTTCTTAGTGGTGCAAATTATCATTCCTGGTCTAGGGCTATGAAAATGGTTCTTCAATATAAAAATAAGCTTAAATTTATTGATGGATCTTTCTGTACCAACTAGAGATAGTGCTATATTTAATGTTTAGGAAATATGTGACAATATGGTGCTCTCATGGTTATTTCAATATGTTTCACCATCTATTGCTCAAACTATTATCTAGATTGACAATGCTATTAACATATGTAAAGATTTAAAGGATCATTTTCTAAAGGAGATTCCTATTGAATTACAGAGTTACAAGATAAGATATACTCATTTCATTAAAACTCATTATCTATTATAGATTATTTCACTCAATTGAAAGTCTTATGGGATGAATATCTCAATTTAAGAATAATTCCTTCATATACCTATGATCATTTATGTAATTGTGTAGCTCTTCAAACTGTTAAGAAATTTTAAGAAAATGATCATGTACTCAGGTTTCTTAAGGGTTTGAATAAAAATTTCTCAACTGTCAGGAGTCAAATTATGCTAATTGAGCCTCTTCCTTCAATCAACAAAGTTTTTGATATGGTTCTTTAGTAAGAAAGGAAATTTTCCACTGAGAATAAGAATCCTTATACCGACACTGATTTTTTCTTTACAAAAGGGAGTTAGTCATTTACTAAACCACCTGCTTTTTCAAGCCCCTCATAAACCTCCTCCAATTCAGAGCAAGTTTGGCACTCCAACCAAATTTACTTCTCCTCAAAGAAAAAGCCTATTTATAGCTATTGTGGCATTACAAGGCACATGGTTAATCAATGTTATAAGTAATTTAGATATCCTTTTGGAATCAAGTCTTGGAACTAACAAGAAACTGGTAATCATGTTATTGCTAATCATGTTGAGGGTTATAATTTCTTTAGTGTAGATGATGAGATACATATTGGTGATAATACTATGAAACAAAGGGTCTTGCCAGCTGAAAATCCTACATTTAGCACTATTGTTTTTCCTTTCACATTTGAGCAATACAAGAAGATATTAGCACTTATCCAGCTAACTACTCAAAATACTAATGGTGGTTTAGTACTCATCATGCAACAACTTCTAAGAAAAAAGGTATACTTCTTTATTCTTTCAAATCCTCCAATAAGCATTCTAGTAAAGATATCTGGATTGTGGATTCAGGTGCTATAGATCATATAAAATGTTCATTAACATCTTTTACAATATACACGCCTATTTTTGATATCTTTGTTACTTTGCCAAATGGTGTTAAAGTAAAAGTTACGCATATTGGAACTATTGTTTTGTTTTGTCTCCTTTACTTGTTTTACATAAAGTTCTTTTTATTCCCTATTTTTCTTTCAATTTAATTTATATTTCTCAACTGGTTTCTTAAACTAATTATTACTTACTTTTTAAACATGATTTTTGCTACATTCAGGACCTTCAACTTTGGAGGATGATTGGTATAGCTAAAAGATAAAATGGCCTTTATCATCTTGATCCTGTTATATCTTCTTCTTCGTTTGATGTTAAACATGTCATTTGTCATATTAGTTCTTCAACCACTAATCTAGATTATATAATAAAGCTTTAGCACCAACAACTAGGCCATGCTTCCCTATCCATAATTAGATTGTTACTAAACTTTCATTTCATTAATAAAACTCAAATTTCTAATTCATGTGATGTTTGTCATTATGCTAAGTAGAAAAAACATCTTTTCCTATTAGTTATTCTAATTCTAAAAGTTGCTTTAATCTGATTCCTGTTGATATCTGGGGCCCAGTTTCATAAATTTCTTTAATAGGACATTCTTATTTTTTGACCATTATTGATGATTTCAGTAGATCCACTTGGATATATCTCACAAAATGCAAATCTGAATCTCGATAATTACTTTAAACTTTTTGTACTCTTGTTGAGATCCAATTTTCCACCAAAATCAAAATCATTCATAGTGATAATGGACAAGAGTTCAATATGCCTAATTTTTATTCTTCTAAAGGCATCCTTCATCATACATCTTGTGTCCAAACACCTCAAAAAGAAAATTGTTGAAAGGAAACATCAATATATCTTGAATATGGCAAGAGCATTGAGATTTTAAGCTCATTGGACATTAAAATTTTGGTCTGAATATGTTACCTATGTTATTTTTCTTATTAACAGATTACCATCACCACTTTTTAATAATAAAACACCTTATGAGTTTCTTTTTAATAAACCTCCTCATTTTAATAACTTGAAAGTTTTTGGCTATTTGTGTTTTACATTAACACTTTCTCATAACAGACCAAAGTTTGCACCAAGAGCTATAAAATGTATTTTTCTAGGTCATCCATAAGGAACTAAAGGTTTTAAAGTCTATGATCTTTATTCTAACAAAATTTTCATATCTTGAGATGTTTTGTATATGAAAATATATTTCCATTTGTTTGTCATGTTTCACATACTTTAAATGATACATGTGTATTACCTGCTAGTATACCTATCATTTCTATTGATTCAGATTTTCTTCCTATTCACCCTCCACTTGACCCAAACTTATCTCATTCAACTTCCACCATCCCTCCCTCTTCTCTTCAATGAACTACCAAAACTATTCATCAATGCACCTATCTCTAAGATTACCAGACTACCCTTCCCAACCTTCAATCATCTGCTCATAACTTTAATTTTGTCCTTTCTTATACCTCACTTTCTACCAAACACAAAGCTTTTGCTTTATCCATCACCAGCTTCATTGAACTCAAAACATACCATGAAGCCATTAAACATGATTACTGGAAAGATGCTATGACAGCAGAGCTTCAAGCCCTTTATGACAATTATACTTGGGAGCTTACTTTTCTTCCACCTAATAAACAACCCATAGGTTACAAATGGGTGTATAAGATCAAGTACAAATCAGATGGTATTGTTGAAAGATGTAAAACAAGGCTTGTGGCAAAAGGTTACACCCAATAAGCTGGTATTGATTATCATAATATGTTTTCTCATGTTGCTAAAATGACATTAATATATATTCTTTTAGCCGTAGCAGCAGTTAAACGATGGCATTTGCACTAACTTGATATTAACAATGCTTTTCTTCCTAGTGATCTTGATGAAGAGGTTTACATGGACACACCCCTTGTATTACAGGCTTCCTTAAATCAAGTATGTCGGCCTAAAAAGTCCCTTTATGGACTTAAACAAGCAAGTCGGCAATGGAATGCTAAACTCACTGCTGCTTTACTTAATCAAGGCTTTACACAAGCTTCTTTAGACTCCTCTCATTTTCTAAAAATCACTCAAACTTCAGCAACTATTCTTACGTTCATGATCATTTGCACTTACCAACTGATGGCTGAACAAAATAATGTATAAATTATTTAAGATTGAATTTAAATGTGAGTATTTAATTTAAAATTTGTAATTTTGAATATAAAGATTATTTCAAATTCTCATTAATTGAGTTATTGTGGATTTGTTTCAAATCCATACCAATGAATATCTATAACTCTTGTAATATATTGTTGATGACTTTGTCAGTTGAACTGAACATTCTTAGTGAAATATATTAAAATTTCATATAGAATCCAAATAACAGATTGGACTGGAATTCAAATTTTTCCTCAAATCTTTTATATTTAAACATAGCATTAAATTCCTGTAATTTTAAATTTTATGTTATTAAGGTTCTACAGCTTTAGTTTTTAACTAATTTTATTCTTATTTTTAAAACATTTTTTACTCGAATGATTCTAAATTTTTTTGTTTTAAAAAACAATAGAATGATCCCAACTAAGATTATTAAAAATTTAAAAAATCATATATTTTTCATCATTTTTTATCTAATTTTTATATAAATAATTTATTTTTAATAAATAGATTTAAATGGAGAGAGACTGAGGGCACCATATTCATCCCAAAGATCATACATACATACATACATACATATATATATATATATATATATATATACACACACACACACACACTAGTAAACAATCACATATTTCACATATGAATAAAAAATTTATGTGACTTGTGATAACAATCATGTATATTTTCATAAAATTTATTAATTTTGATTTTAATTATTTAATTATTAAATTTAATATAATACAATTTATAAAACTATGTTATCTAATTTGATTTATATTAGATAAAATATATGTAGACCTAATTAAAATAGAAAAATATATATATATTTAACAAAATTATCACTTAAATTTTAATTAATTTGATTTTGTTAAAAATAAAATATAAATTAACATAACTAAAATAGAAAATACATTTTCAATTAAATTATAATTATATGTTAATTAATTTCATTTTTATTAGAAATAAAATAGAAGTTAATCTAATTAGAATAGGAAATCTAGGGGGCACAGACACAGGAATAGAGACACAGGATATGGATACAGGGAAACGACTTTTAAAAAAAAAAGATACGGACACTAGGGTCAATTTATAAATATTAAAAATATAAGGGTTAATTTATAAATATGAAAAATTACAAAGTTCATTTTATATAAATTATAAATTAGATTCAACTAAAAAATATTTCATGGTTAGTAATATTTTTTTAACACTAAAAATAATTCTAAAACACACACAAAAAAAAACATGTAATAATAATGTTATCTTATAACATAAATAAAACAATAACACCTCAATTATACACAATTTTTTCAATAACAAATTAACAATAAAATTACAACACTCATAAGCAACATTAATATATCAAGACTTCATTCATAATATTTATTAGCAATTTCAATTTATAAAATCTTATACTTAATTAACATTTTCACATTCAATGTTCTCATTTGCATCTTCATTGAAGAATATCGTCTCTAATTCCAGTTCATTTAATGAGAGATTAACAAACTCAAGAAATCCAACATCTTCTATATTTCCAAAATCATCTCCACCAACATCCTACATCTTGATCTTCTCATCATGATATTTAGAGTTAATTCTTGACAAAATGCAAAGATTATTATGAACAAATACCAAATCCTTTGCACGTTTTAGAAGTAGCTTATTCCTTCATAATGAATGAGTAGTGAAATTTGAGGGATTGAAGGAATTGAAGAGCACTATGGAATAAGATAAAGGATACGTACGTTTAAAAGGGACACGTGTGTCCTTTTTCTTTTTTATTTTCTTAAAAGGCCCCGACACTATTTTTAATTTTCCAAAATGGTTGTAAAATGTGTCGAATAAGCTTCTGAGATGTGTCAATGTTGGAAACGTATTCGATACATGACATTTCTTTAAGAAAAACATCAAGAAACTCACACATAAGTAGTACATTCTTAATTACTTTCTTATCTAGCTTTGTATATATGACCACAACTAAATAGCCATGATACCCCCTTATAATCCTCTTTTTAATTGTGATTGCAGAAATGAGATTTTAAGGTATTGAACTCTTATCATCTCTAAATCAAAATTCCACATCATTTAAAATTTTTAAAATTACTTACTTCTCTCAATAATCCAGTGTGGTATAGTGTTGAACAAACCAGTTCATTCACAAAATCACATCAAAATGAATCACATCCAATAAGACCGAATCTGGTAATAACTCTCTACCTTATGCCAACATTGAATAAGATAAAAAGACTATATATGTATCTAACTCATCATTGAGGAAAGTTGCTATAGATAATAGAATTACTAACTTGTATGACTACCATTCCATCTTTAAAGTAAATACATGTGACACAAAGGAATGAGATGCACCAAGATCAATTAAAACTCTAGCATTAGGATAATATAGTCGAAGAATACCTACCATAACTGCATTGGAAGCCTAAGCATCTTGAGGGGTCAATGTAAAAACTCTAGCCTGCCCACGACATGCCTGCTATGATGTAGATGGCTCAAGAATCCTTGGCAATTAAATCTCCCTCTAAATCTACCTAGCTTACAAACTGAGTACCACTTTGTTGAGGATATATTGGTGCATGAAACTGGGAAGGAGTCTATTGTATTGGCTAATAAACTATAGCATATGACCCCTATATGTATGCCTATTGATAACTAGAATTTGAGCATGCTTTAACAAAGTGTCCAACCTATCTATATTTGAATTATGCTTTTGATGGTAAGTGATAAGGACTTTAGTGTACTCAACCATAGTTTGAATATATACTAAGTTTGGATCCTATACGACCATACCTAGAATCCAAACCATTGTTGTTATTATTAGCTCTAAGCCCAAACCTCATAAACCTACCACTTTATCGACCATGTCTCCCACTCTTATACCCATAGTGGCCTATATAGCTCTACTGGGAAGTACCACCAATCTAGACACTAGTACTGCATAACTAAAACACTAGCTATTGAGTCTCATGAACATTAGTTTTCTTGCCATCTCCACTCATGTATGGGTATTGGATCGTGCTATGCCTTATGTGTCGGCTCTCTAATTTTCTGGCCTCTTCTACCACACTCTTTAAAGTATAGCCCTCGATATGAATCCCCATATGTGTCGGTCTTAACCCAATTACATACAAGTCCACTACTCTATGCTCATCTTTCATCACGTCCTCTATAGGACGTGATAATCTAAAGAACTCTCGGATGTAGTTCTTAATTGATTTGTCTCCTATACTGACATGCAAAAACTACCATATGTATACATCCCTCGTAGTAAGTGGGTAGAAAAATCTCAAAAATTGACCTTTGAACTCACTTTAAGTCATAGCATCCATATAGGGTTGTATGGACTACATGAACCAATCATGTACTGCTGCCTGCATTAATAGCTCAACAATAAGAATCCTCTGATAATCAGTATACCCTATTCTAGTCTTTAAATTAGTTGTATTAATAAAATTTAGGGCATCTCTAGACCCATTAAAAGAAATTCTCCTAACTCTAGAGTATAGAAGAAGAGCATCCACATCTGTCATCCCTTGGTTTCTTTGTTGTAACATCAGCTACACTAATGACATAGCTTGGTTTAGTGTTGCTAAGCCTTGGTTAATTTTCACTACACCATCTATAAAAGTTGCAAGATTCACCTCAAGAACTTTTTTTTCTGCTTGTAGCTGTTTCTCTTGCCTCTGTCTTACCGTTACTATAGGTCTACCCCTTCTTCTACCTCACAAGGTAAGAGGAGGAGCTTCATCCTAAAAGGATTGCTCGTTATCATCATATGTTGCATCTTTAGCAAGAGCAATTCACACTTGCCTCATTTTGAAAAGACACAAAAACAATATTCAAGCACAACAAGGGAACTAACGTACATATTGAATTTTAGAAGCAATGATGACACCAAATGACAATTACCATAAAATCACCTTAATAGTTCTAAGAAAACACCAACACTAGTGACCAAAGAATAAGAATATAACCATTACTCTGATACCAACTTTGTCACGACCCTAACCTGAAGGGCATGTGACATTCACTAGGGAATGGGAAAGTGAGAACCTTCTAAAACCTATAGTAAGCCTAAGAGAATTTTTCACAAAAATTAATTTGCTTTAAAATTCTAAATAATATCAGGTAGAGTTTCCTCTTTACCGAGACAAAACCAAAACCTGTGAAATGCAAATAACACTCCCAAAAATTTTTTTACAAATAACTCCCAAAAATATTTTTAATAACCATTATTTCACCACAACACAATGATCAACACTAAATTTATGTTCATCACATTATTAACATAATAACACATATATCCATATTAAACAAATTAAATCACAAATACACATTATTCAATACCCAAACCCCTACTGTGGTGTCTAAAGTGCAAATATAAGACAACAAACATCAATAAGACTTACATAATATAGCTAAGGAAGAATAAATTCGCGTAGATGACGAGAAGTATCAATCTGACTGTTAGATACTGCGAAAAAATAAAATTGAGGGGAATTAGACCTCACTGAGTAAATTAGTGTTATAAAATGTATGTTGATTTTTAAAAACACTTATTTAAAAACCATTAAATATGTTAAATAAATAAGTATTAAAAAATCCTTTATTTTGTAAAATAATCTTTATAAAATGTATTCTTCCAAATTTATAACTCTTTTAAATATAAAAAAACTAGTATAAAAATAATATTTCATAATAAAACAAAACCTTTATTGAGATTTTATGGCAGAATACTAAACCTCAATTCTATTAGCCTTTCGGGTCTCTTATATCTAAATGATTGCCATTCCAAGAGATCATTCTCCACCGATTTATAGCCACAATCTAGTCACTTAATCCATTATCGATGTCTCAAAAGAGCAAGGTCAACCGAGTTACATCTTATTTTTGATCCGAGAGAACAAGTTCAACCAAACTCAATTCAAATATTGCCTGAGAGCATAAGCTCAACTGAGTTTAAACCATAACACTGCCTGAGAGAACAAGGTTAACTAGGCGAATCTACATATTTATTAGACTCGAGATCTTAACTAGTGCACTGTGGTTTTGGTGACACCCTCTATGTAGCATGTTCTACCAAACCCTCTAAAATATGTTTATATCATAAAAACAAAATACAACATAGCTAAAACATCTTTCCAAAAATCATAAAATAAGCAGCTTGTGGTTTATAAAATAATACAAACCAATAAAATCCACAATAATATTTTTGCCACATTTTCGAAACAAAATAAATATTAAACCTAATAATTCCTATTTTCAAGAAACATTTTATAAAATTAACTCACACGTAGGGCGTGCAAATTGATGTGTCCTCGACTGCCTAAACACTACGGCTCCCACTCCAAAACTCTCTATAATAAGTAATATTAATTTAATAATTAAATAACAAATAAATTCTCAAAATTTCCAAAAAAATTATAAAAATTATGGAATTAACTAAATTGACTTGCAAACACCCTAAATTTGACATTTGAGACTAATGGAATTTATTTTGATGAGGTGGGACAATTTAAATGGAAATTGAGTAATTTCCAACTAAACACTTCTAGGATTTTTATCTCAAAAATTGTGAGGAATCAGACATAGCTCAAATTACAGAAATCAATCCTCATAATCTATACTATTTATTAAAAATAAAATTACAATTTTCTGGGCTTGTCACTACTCCTCATCAAAATCTGGTTGGAATTTATCAAATTTTCTTGCTAGAAAATGTCTTTTACACAAACTAGTTATACCAACATGATCACAACAATATTTAGAACTCAAAAATAGCCTCAAACACAACAAACAACTACACAAATTAATAAATCGGAGAGGAAAATAGAAATTACCAAATAAATTTCGATAGAGGCTTATGCAATGTCTATTGGACGCAAAATTGGTCCCCACCATCTCTTAGGAATGAGATGACTCCTGGAAATGAGATGAGTTTAATGGCGATGGTCTTACCAGCTAACAATCGCTGAAAATGGTAATTCAAATGCTGGAAATTTAAGCCGAAACTTAAAAGCTTGAACTAACTTAAACTAGACCAAATTTCATGAAACAAAAATTTCTAGCATTTAGAGGATGTTGAGGAGGATCTGTGGTTTGAATGTCATGACAAACGGAGGTTTTTGGCTAGTGATAAGAGAGTAAGAAGATGACATGTGCTACAGTAACAAACATGAAAGATTAGGGACTTAAGTGAATTTTTTGCTATTGAGAAGAGGAACTAGAAATTTACCACTTATGTCCCTGCATTTTAGTAAAACATCCATTTAGCCATCCAAGCAATTAAAGAAGTTAATCACTTGTTGTAATATCCCGTGTTTTTTTTTAAAATATTTTTACACTGTACCGGGATATACAGTGTCAATAATTTTTATGCATTATACGATATTTTTATGAGTTAATATGTATTTTAAACCTATTTTAATTACTGTCTATTATTTTCAGTATTTTACGTAAAATTTTCCCGGGACTTTCATTTTCGGGGAAATTTTCACGTAAACAATGTATTATTAATTATTCTAAATGTATTTACGGGTTTGCATGAACTCATACATATTTTTAAATTATTAAATAAAGCCTATGTGTGTATATTTATTTAATTAGGGTTTATTATTACCCTAATATTTTATTATTTATTTATTATTATTTGATTATTTTATTTATTATTAAATTATTAAAATTTATTATTTTATTATTAATTATTTATTAATATTTAATTATTTTAATTTATTTTATTTTTTTTCTTTTTTTTCTTTTCCTTTTTCTTTCTTTTTCTTTTTCTTTTTCCTTCCTTTTCTTTCTTTTTCTTCTTCTTCTTCTTCTTCTTCTTCTTCTTCCCGCGGGCGCCGGACGACCACATTCCTCACCACCGTTTCTCCCTCCTCCGGCCACCGTTTTCGACACCGCCGGTCTCTATCTTCTCCTTGAGCTCCGGTGAGTGTTATTCTAGCTTTGGTTTGAGCTAAAATGGTCTAGAATTGCTTAGGTTTCGATTTGAAGTTTTCGGCCACTTTTGGTTTTCGATTTTTTTGAGCTTCAATTTGGATGATTCATGGAAACTTCCTTCACAAATGTTGTTCCTGGTAGTTTAATCTTCATGTATGAATTTTTACAAAATTTTTAGAGGTTGTTTGGATTTTTGGGTATTTTTGAATATTTTAATATTATTTTCTAATTTTCGGAAATTAATTATTTAAATTATGAAATTGGAGTTTATGGTTGAATTAGGTGTTGAAATGAATTATAGGAATTTATTTGGAATTTTTATGAATTTCTAAGTATTTATTTTTAATTATTGAAGTTTATGTGATTTTGTAAAATTAAGTTAATTGTGTTTTAAATTGAATTTAATTGGTTAATTGAGTTTAATTATTAATATTATTGATAAATATATTGAGAAAATTAATTTTGGATAATTGTATGATTTTTGGTGAATTTTTGAAGTAATTTAGGTATATATATATATATATATAGGGGTATTTTGGTAATTTTACCCTAAATTGTCTAAAAATGTAATTTAATTGGTTTTAATATTTATTTAAGGTATAAAAATGATTTCTACAAAAAATTTAGTATTTTTAACTAATTAAAACTATTTTTCGGGAATTATTTTCAATTATATATATAATATACGGTTTTTCAAATAAAATGAGTTTTAATCGGTTTTTATAGTGTTTCAAGGTTAATTATGTAATTTTTACCTATGAAATGTATTTTTATGATTTAAGGATATTTTTGGTATATTTGAATATATATTCTGTGTTTGTGGACCCCGGTCGACAGATTGTAGTTTGGAGTCCGACCGAGGGGTTGTGATTGATTATGGTGTTTATTTTTGAAGTGTATTTTCTTTACAGGGTCGGCTCTACTCTTTTGAGTAGAGAGATGTCCGTTTTACAGGGGAGGTTCTGTCGGATTTCCGGTAGAATTCTCGTAAAACGTGATATCCAGTCGAACCCTAATTTTCGATTCTGTATTTAATACTCTAGATTGAATTCTAGGATTTCTGTTAGGGTTATTCTGATGTCGAGTAATTATTTCTTGTTTAGTTGCGCCGAGACCGAGGTTTAGTGGACCAGGCCCGTCGGACCTGTCTCGTGAAGCGCATTAGGTGAGTTACTATATTATATATATATGCTTAGGATGCATGATTTAGAAAATGCATGTTTTATCTTTACTAAATATGCATAAATAACATGATTTATATTCAAGTATATTTTTGGTATATTTTTGGTATATAATAAATTATGTACATGTTTTATTAATAAAATATATTTAAAATGTTTTTAAATATATTTTTAATTTAATTTGTGATTTGATTGGATTTATTTGACATATATATACTCAAAATATACCTGGTTTATGTTTGGTATATTTTCGGTATATATATGGTTTATATTGCTATTTCATTTATATCCATGCATCATTTATTTTTGTGAATGAATGTTTTATATTTAAGAATGAAGGATATCAATAGAACGTGCTACCTAGTGGGCAGCACTAGGACCGAGTACGTACCGGTACGCCTATAGTATTTAGGCTATATTACTAACTTATTTGTGGATATTGATTTGATTATGATTATTGATATGTGAGATGTGGTTTGGGGTGTGATTGCTGGAGCTCGGTTGACTAAGTGTCTCGGGGCCAATCACACTGGCAGTCAGACTGCTGGAGCTCGGTTGACTTAGTGTCTCGGGGCCAGTCTACTGTCCATATGGATTAAGTGGATATATTTGGAATCAGTGAGCCTGTATGGCTAGAGTGTTGTTTAACACTATTTTCTGAGGTTGCGATATTCTAGGGTTCTATGTGATCCTTCATAAAAGTTGATTTTCAGACAAAATATATAAAATGATTTTTCTGCATCTGTATGAACTTGCCTGTATATATACATATTACTCTTATATTGTTGACTGTATGCATTATTACTTAGAGTGTATGTATATATACTATAGTAATTCACTCAGTGAGGTCTGACTCCCCTCCGTTGACTATTTTTCAGGAGAGTCAACTTCCTCAGACCTCAGTAGCAGGTCGATACGCCGGATTTCTTCCGCCCCGGCTTCTTTATGTAAATTGTATACTTGAGTCTTATTTATTTACTCTAGATACTGCAGTAGTTGTGAATTAAAGTATTTGTTTTAAAGAGATGTATTATAGTAAAACTGGATTTGTATAAAGATTATACATTTATGAGATTATATATGCGATGTGATGAGTTTTGAATTATATCCAGTTGAGATGGATGATATTGTAATATTTATGATTTTATTTTCCGCTGCATATTATATTATATGGTTATTGTTATTGCATGATTTATTTTTATTTTTAGGCTTGCTACGGGTTCCGGATTCGAAAGAATTCCCGTTCCCTAGCGCCGGTCATGGCCCCTATTTTGGGTCGTGACAAAGTTGGTATCAGAGCGAAGTTCGTATCAGAATGGAGTTCTGTGTCAGGGCTTAGTTTTGTGAGTTGTGGCCCTAGTTTTAAAGTTGTGTTTTCTGTTGGACTACTGCAGTGTATTAGGTTCGAGTATGTCTTGATAAGTATTCCTTGCTGTAGTTTTCAGCGTTATTCCTTCGTTGTCTGTTTTGTCTGAATCTTTCCGTTTGTCTTTTCAGAATGAGGAGGCGAGCGCGTGTCGCTCCACCGGTCGTTGAGGCCGAGGATGATGAGTCTTTTCAGGATGAGGTTTTACCTCCTGAGCCGCCAGTTAGGCGTAGAGGTCGTGGCAGGGGTAGACCTCGAGGAGCGGCAGGTCGCCGTAGGCAGAGAGAGTTACAGGACGAGGAGCCTGTTGAGCCTGAATTTGATATTCCTGTTCCTCCTGTTGTTCAGCCTGTTCAGCCTGCCTATCAGCAGGGTATGTCTGACCATGAGGCAGCTTTGTTCTATGCCCGAGTTGGCAGGATTGTTTTTGATGGTACTTCTGATCCTTTAGATTTTCTGCATGCGATTGAGACTAGGACTCGGACTGCTCATACCGAGTACCAGAGGATCATGATTGTTGAGTTGTCTGTTGAGGGATCAGCCTTGGATTGGTTTATTCAGATGATCCAGCCCTTTATGTTGACGATGACCTGGGCTCAGTTTCGAGAGCGATTCATGAGGAGATTTTGTCCAGAGCCTCTTCGTTTGAGTTATCGTCTTCGTCTGACCAGTATTTCTCATGGAGATCGATCAGTAGAGGAGTATACCCGAGAGTTTCTTCGTCTGGGTAGATATGCTGAGGATCTGATGCGAGATCAGTATTTCGCTGTTACTACCTATGTGACTGGTTTGGGTTCAGCTTTTGCTGGTATGCCTACAGCAGGTCTTACTCTGGAGTCTGTGATTGAGCTAGCTAAGGAGATTGAGCTGAGGTTAGTTAGGCAGGGAGCGATGCCTGATTATTACCAGTTGGGAGTTCAGTCGAGTGGATTGCAGGCTACTCCGTATTCGAGTTTTCATGTTGGTTCGAGTAGTCAGCAGCGAGGTTCGACTCAGCAGAGTCAGAGACAGCAGCAGCGAGTGCATCGGAGCAGTAGACATGGCCGTGGAGGTCAGCGTAGATCGTTCAGATTTGGGTCAGGTGCTTCGAGCAGCAGCAGTGGTCGTAGTTCTGAATCAGCGGCCAGTGTTTGTCAGACTTGTGGTAGAGTCCATCAGGGACCGTGTTATCTGACACCACTGACATGTTTCAGATGCGGGCAGACAGGACATTTTGCCAGATCGTGTCCTTACCCCGGATATCAGCAGCAGCAGATTCCGCGATTCCCACAGCAGTCGATTGCTAGTGCTGCACCTATGCCATTTCAGTTACCACCAGCCCAGCATCAGAGTTCTACTCAGTTTGTTCCACAGCAGAGTCGTGGTAGAGGTACGAGAGGAGGTACCCAAGGCATTGGCCAGGCTTCTACCAGTCAGCAGGGAGGTCGAGGCCAGGCCAGAGTCTTCCATCTGACTCCGCTAGATGCTCAGGCATCTAATGCAGTCGTGGCAGGTATTCTTTCTGTTTGTTACCTGGATGCTTTGGTTTTGTTTGATCCGGGTGCCACGCATTCGTTTGTTTCTCCTATTTTTTGCTTCTAAATCTTGTTGGCAAGCTTCGAGGATGGCTTTTCCTTTGTCTGTTGCCACTCCTCTGAGCGATTCTTTGGACGCCGATATTGTTCTTTCTGGTTGTCCAGTTCTCGTGGGAGATAGAGAATTACCCGCTGATTTGATTTTGTTGGATGTGATGGAGTTCGATGTTATTTTGGGAATGGATTGGTTGTCTCAGCACTTTGCCGTGGTTGATTGCAGGAATAAGGAGGTGACTTTTAGAATTCCTGGTGAAGTAGATTTTAAGTTTGTTGGTGATAGGAGTTCAGCACCTCAGAATCTTATTTCTGTTATTACGGCTAGGAAGTTATTGAGGAAAGGTTGTCAGGGATATTTGGCATTGGTCAGGGATACGTCAGTGGAGAAGTTGTCACTCACAGATGTTCCTGTTGCTTGTGAGTTTCCTGATGTTTTTCCCGAGGAGTTGCCAGGTTTACCACCTCACAGAGAGATTGAGTTCTGTATAGATGTGGTACCAGGTACTACTCCTATATCTATGACACCCTATCGTATGGCTCCTGCAGAGTTGAGAGAGTTGAAGGAGCAGTTGCAAGAGTTGTTGGATAAAGGTTTTATCAGACCTAGTGTTTCTCCTTGGGGTGCACCAGTCTTATTTGTGAAGAAGAAGGATGGTACCCTGAGATTGTGCATTGATTACAGAGAGTTGAATAAGGTTACAGTGAAGAACAAGTATCCTCTCCCGAGGATAGATGATTTGTTTGATCAGTTACAAGGTGCACAGTTCTTTTCTAAGGTTGACTTAAGGTCGGGTTATCATCAGCTGCGGATTAGTGAAGCTGATATTCCTAAGACAGCGTTCCGCACTCGATATGGTCATTATGAGTTTCTGGTGATGTCTTTTGGTTTGACTAATGCACCAGCAGCTTTTATGGACCTGATGAACAGAGTATTCCGACCGTATGTGGATCAGTTTGTGGTAGTCTTCATTGATGATATACTGGTATATTCGAGGAGTATGGAAGAGCATGTATATCACTTGAGGATTGTACTACAGACACTGAGAGATCATCAGCTTTATGCTAAATTCTCGAAGTGTGATTTCTGGATGGAGAGTGTTTCTTTTCTTGGACACGTAGTGTCTAAAGAAGGTATTCGGGTTGATCCACAGAAGGTTGAGGCAGTATCTGAGTGGCCTAGACCTACTTCAGTTACTGAGATTCAGAGTTTTCTGGGTTTAGCCGGGTATTATAGGCGGTTTGTGTAGGATTTTTCCAGGATTGCAGCCCCTATGACTCGCTTGACTCAGAAGAATGTTAGATTCGAGTGGTCAGAAGCTTGTGAGAATAGTTTTCAGTTGTTGAAGGAGAAGTTGACCACAGCGCCAGTGTTAGCTTTGCCTAATAGTGTGGATAAGTTCACAGTTTACTGTGATGCCTCTAGAATTGGTCTTGGTTGTGTGTTGATGCAGAATGGAAGGGTGATAGCCTATGCTTCGAGGCAGTTGAAGAAGCATGAGCAGAACTATCCTACACATGATCTGGAGATGGCTGCAGTGATCTTTGCTTTGAAGATTTGGAGACATTATTTGTACGGGGTGACTTGTGAGATATTTACTGATCACAAGAGCCTTAAGTACATTTTCCAGCAGCGAGATTTGAATCTGAGGCAGAGAAGATGGTTGGAATTGTTGAAGGATTATGATTGCGAGATTCTTTACCATCCAGGTAAAGCTAATGTGGTAGCAGATGCCTTGAGTAGAAAGTCTTCAGGTAGTCTTGCTCACATTGGTGTTGAGAGGAGACCATTGATCCAGGAATTGCATCTGATGGTGGATCAAGGTCTGATGATGAAGATCAGTAGATCAGGTGGACTGCTATCTCAGTTTAAAGTACGATCTGTACTGAGGGATAGGATTAAAGCAGCTCAGAGCCGAGATCCTATTCTGGAAGAGCTTGCAGAGAATGTCAGAGCAGGGAAGTTCACTGATTTCACACTCGATGATGATGGTGTGTTGTGGATCAGTGGTAGATTGTGTGTTCCTGATGTGGATGATTTGAGAGAAGAGATTTTAGAGGAAGCACATTCTACAGCTTACAGCGTTCATCCTGGTGTTACTAAGATGTACCACAGTATCAGAGATCTATACTGGTGGGATGGATTGAAGAAGGATGTTGCTGATTATGTTGCTAAGTGCTTGACATGTCAGTAAGTGAAAGCCGAACATCAGAAGCCTTCTAGGAAGCTTCAGCCTCTTCCTATTCCCGAGTGGAAGTGGGAAAGGATAGCTATGGATTTTGTGGTCGGTTTACCTCGTTCGAAGGATGGATACGATTCCATCTGGGTGATTGTAGACAGATTGACGAAGTCTGCACATTTCTTGCCTGTGAAAGCCACATATTCAGTTGCTAGATTGGCGAAGTTGTACGTGAAGCATATTGTATGCCTTCATGGAGTACCTGTGTCCATTGTGTCAGATAGAGGTTCAGTGTTCACTTCTCATTTTTGGCAGAAGTTGCAAGAAGCGATGGGCACTAGGTTGGATTTCAATACTGCTTTTCATCCTCAGACAGATGGTCAGTCTGAGAGGACGATCCAGACACTGGAAGATATGTTGAGGATGTGTGTCTTGGATTTGGGAGGTAGCTAGGATGATCATTTGTCGCTTGTTGAATTTGCATATAATAACAGCTACCATAGCAGTATTGGCATGGCACCGTATGAGGCGTTGTATGGAAGGAAGTGTAGCAGTATTGGCATGGCACCGTATGAGGCGTTGTATGGAAGGAAGTGTAGATCCCCGTTGAGTTGGGATGAGATTGGTGAGAGAGCTTTGACTGGACCAGAGATGGTACAAGATGCTGCAGAGAAAGTCGCCGTGATCAAGCGCAGGTTAGAGACCGCAGTTAGCCGGCAGAAGAGTTATGCGGATCCTAGGCGCAGAGATGTGGAGTTTCAGGTTGGAGATTTCGTTTTTCTGAAAGTATCTCCGATGAAGGGTGTGATGAGATTTGGCAGGAAGGGTAAGTTAGCACCGAGATATATTGGACCGTTTGAGATTCTGGAGAGAGTTGGCACTGTTGCATATCGGTTGGATTTGCCTCCGAGTATGTCACAGGTGCATTCAGTATTTCATATCTCGATGTTGAGGAAGTATATCTCAGATCCTTCACATGTGTTGCAACCTGACAGTGTGGAAGTGAATGAAGATTTGACGTTTGTGGAAGAACCTGTGGCGATCGTTGATTTTCAAGTTCGACAGTTGCGATCGAAGCAGATTCCGATGGTCAAGGTTTTGTGGCGTAGCGACAGAGTTGAAGAGCATACGTGGGAGACTGAAGCTGAGATGCGAGCTTCTTACCCGTATCTCTTTCCTTCCTGATTCTGTAATCTTCTTTTTGGAATTCGGGGACGAATTCTTGTAAGGGGGGAAGACTGTAATATCCCGTGTTTTTTTTTAAAATATTTTTACACTGTACCGGGATATACAGTGTCAATAATTTTTATGCATTATACGATATTTTTATGAGTTAATATGTATTTTAAACCTATTTTAATTACTGTCTATTATTTTCAGTATTTTACGTAAAATTTTCCCGGGACTTTCATTTTCGGGGAAATTTTCACGTAAACAATGTATTATTAATTATTCTAAATGTATTTACGGGTTTGCATGAACTCATACATATTTTTAAATTATTAAATAAAGCCTGTGTGTGTATATTTATTTAATTAGAGTTTATTATTACCCTAATATTTTATTATTTATTTATTATTATTTGATTATTTTATTTATTATTAAATTATTAAAATTTATTATTTTATTATTAATTATTTATTAATATTTAATTATTTTAATTTATTTTATTTTTTTTTCTTTTTTTTCTTTTCCTTTTTCTTTCTTTTTCTTTTTCTTTTTCCTTCCTTTTCTTTCTTTTTCTTTTTCTTCTTCTTCTTCTTCTTCTTCTTCTTCCCGCGGGCGCCGGACCACCACATTCCTCACCGCCGTTTCTCCCTCCTCCGGCCACCGTTTTTGACACCGCCGGTCTCTATCTTCTCCTTGAGCTCCGGTGAGTGTTATTCTAGCTTTGGTTTGAGCTAAAATGGTCTAGAATTGCTTAGGTTTCGATTTGAAGTTTTCGGCCACTTTTGGTTTTCGATTTTTTTGAGCTTCAATTTGGATGATTCATGGAAACTTCCTTCACAAATGTTGTTCCTGGTAGTTTAATCTTCATGTATGAATTTTTACAGAATTTTTGGAGGTTGTTTGGATTTTTGGGTATTTTTGAATATTTTAATATTATTTTCTAATTTTCGGAAATTAATTATTTAAATTATGAAATTGGAGTTTATGGTTGAATTAGGTGTTGAAATGAATTATAGGAATTTATTTGGAATTTTTATGAATTTCTAAGTATTTATTTTTAATTATTGAAGTTTATGTGATTTTGTAAAATTAAGTTAATTGTGTTTTAAATTGAATTTAATTGGTTAATTGAGTTTAATTATTAATATTATTGATAAATATGTTGAGAAAATTAATTTTGGATAATTGTATGATTTTTGGTGAATTTTTGAAGTAATTTAGGTATATATATATATATATATAGGGGTATTTTGGTAATTTTACCCTAAATTGTCTAAAAATGTAATTTAATTGGTTTTTAATATTTATTTAAGGTATAAAAATGATTTCTACAAAAAATTTAGTATTTTTAACTAATTAAAACTATTTTTCGGGAATTATTTTCAATTATATATATAATATACGGTTTTTCAAATAAAATGAGTTTTAATCGGTTTTTATAGTGTTTCAAGGTTAATTATGTAATTTTTACCTATGAAATGTATTTTTATGATTTAAGAATATTTTTGGTATATTGAATATATATTCTGTGTTTGTGGACCCCGGTCGACAGATTGTAGTCTGGAGTCCGACCGAGGGGTTGTGATTGATTATGGTGTTTATTTTTGAAGTGTATTTTCTTTGCAGGGTCGGCTCTACTCTTTTGAGTAGAGAGATGTCCGTTTTACAGGGGAGGTTCTGCCGGATTTCCGGTAGAATTCTCGTAAAACGTGATATCCAGTCGAACCCTAATTTTTCGATTCTGTATTTAATACTCTAGATTGAATTCTAGGATTTTTGTTAGGGGTTATTCTGATGTCGAGTAATTATTTCTTGTTTAGTTGCGCCGAGACCGAGGTTTAGTGGACCAGGCCCGTCGGACCTGTCTCGTGGAGCGCATTAGGTGAGTTACTATATTATGATATATATATGCTTAGGATGCATGATTTAGAAAATGCATGTTTTATCTTTACTAAATATGCATAAATAACATGATTTATATTCAAGTATATTTTTGATATATTTTTGGTATATAATAAATTATGTACATGTTTTATTAATAAAATATATTTAAAATGTTTTTAAATATATTTTTAATTTAATTTGTGATTTGATTGGATTTATTTGACATATATATACTCAAAATATACCTGGTTTATGTTTGGTATATTTTCGGTATATATATGGTTTATATTGCTGTTTCATTTATATCCATGCATCATTTATTTTTGTGAATGAATGTTTTATATTTAAGAATGAAGGATATCAATAGAACCGTGCTACCTAGTGGGCAGCACTAGGACCGAGTACGTACCGGTACGCCTATAGTATTAGGCTATATTACTAACTTATTTGTGGATATTGATTTGATTATGATTATTGATATGTGAGATGTGGTTTGGGGTGTGGATTGCTGGAGCTCGGTTGACCAAGTGTCTCAGGGCCAATCACACTGGCAGTCAGACTGCTGGAGCTCGGTTGACTTAGTGTCTCGGGGCCAGTCTACTATCCATATGGATTAAGTGGATATATTTGAATCAGTGAGCCTGTATGGCTAGAGTGTTGTTTAACACTATTTTCTGAGGTTGCGATATTCTAGGGTTCTATGTGATCCTTCATAAAAGTTGATTTTCAGACAAAATATATAAAATGATTTTTCTGCATCTGTATGAACTTGCCTGTATATATACATATTACTCTTATACTGTTGACTGTATGCATTATTACTTAGAGTGTATGTATATATACTATAGTAATTCACTCAGTGAGGTCTGACTCCCCTCCGTTGACTATTTTTCAGGAGAGTCAACTTCCTCAGACCTCAGTAGCAGGTCGATACGCCGGATTTCTTCCGCCTCGGCTTCTTTATGTAAATTGTATACTTGAGTCTTATTTATTTACTCTAGATACTGCAGTAGTTGTGAATTAAAGTATTTGTTTTAAAGAGATGTATTATAGTAAAACTGGATTTGTATAAAGATTATACATTTATGAGATTATATATGCGATGTGATGAGTTTTGAATTATATCCAGTTGAGATGGATGATATTGTATATTTATGATTTTATTTTCCGCTGCATATTATATTATATGGTTATTGTTATTGCATGATTTATTTTTATTTTTAGGCTTGCTACGGGTTCCGGATTCGAAAGAATTCCCGTTCCCTAGCGCCGGTCATGGCCCCTGTTTTGGGTCATGACACTTGTAAGGTAAAAATTACCAGCAACTAGATGAGTTACACTATACAATGATCCCACAACCACTTAGCAACTACTCAGCAACCCAACAACAACAACAAAAATAACATATACATATTTATTTAATTAAATTATGGGTTATTACAAAATAATGGATAATCAATTATATAGATATTAGATTATAAAAAATAAATAAATATTATATATTTATAGGAATGAATTTGATAACAACACAACAACATATTTGATTATTTTCATAAAAAATAAAATTCTTAATAGAAAATAAATATATTTTTACAAACTAGCATAATTTAAAAAGTAAAAGGTTTTAAAAAAATTCAATTAAATAGAATATTTCAATTGTTAGCAGTTGTTTTAATTAGAAAATAATTTTGTCATTTACTTTACAAAAAATAAAGAAAAATATAAAGTGTATTTATAAATAAATTTTCACACACATATATATATATACTCAAACCCTTAAACTTTTAAATTATATATATATACACTCAAACCCTTAAACTTTTAAATTTTATTACATTAAATTTTTAAACTTCAATTGTATTGCATTAAGTTCTCGTAATTTTATTTTTCATAAATTAGAGACTTTAAATATTTAGTCCCTAAACTTATTACAAAAGATCAAATTACATAAATTTTAAAGTTCTTTTTATCATTTTAATACAATTAAATGACAACTTATAAATATGTTAGTATGTTTTTCATTAAATAATCATTTAATAAATTAAATGAATTTTAAAACTAATATTTTTATTGTTATTAAACCATATTAGTTTAAAGGTAAAAATATCTCTTAGTGAATTTTATTATTAATAGGTAAATTTTTTATTATTCATAATTATTATTTGATAAAATATAATTTAAATATATTAAATGTTTAACAAAAATATCAACTTTTAAATATGAATGTTTAGAGTATATATATATATATATATATATATATATATATATATATATATATATATATATATATATATATATATATATATATATATATATATATATTATACTTTACTATATTTGACATGATTAATAAAATTAATAAAATATAAGTAAATTCTAATTAAGTATAAAGTGTCCAATATAAAGGTAGAATTTTACTCTATGAAGTGAAAATCTTGACTTTGATACTTTTCTCTCGATTCCTAAGTATTGAATATGAACTTTTTTATGTTCATTAATCGGAGTTTGTAAAAAATAAGTTTAATTGTCTACAATATTGAATAAAATATTTCAGCACTAATAATTATAAATTACAATGAGAAATACTAACAACTATACGATAATTGAAAAATCAAATTTGGTTCACAATTAATTAATTTATAAGCACACTGATATATAAATGCAAAAAAAAAAAATTAACTTTATTTTTAAAATTTGTAAACAAAAAGTATACTTTTCACAATTTTCATTATTATTAAAAATATTTTTCACATAAAAATAAATTAAAGTGTATTATTAATTGGAAATAAAATATATATTTTCTTACTTTAAATGCATTAACAGAATAAAATATTAATTTGTAATTGATTAAAACTATTTTTAATATTATGTAATGTCTTTTGAATTGGTATTTAATTGGATTAAATTAAAAAACTTAAAATGCAGCAATTTAACTTGTAAACACAAGTTTAGAGATGAAAAATCACTAAAAGATCCTTAATGTGTGTAAATATAAAAATATGCAGGCTCAATGAAGCACAATTAAAATTTAAGGGCTCAATACAACAACACGAAAAAGCTTAAGGATTTGAAAAATGAATTTTGCCAATAAACTTTCAAGGTATAATAATTTTTTCCTTTTATTTATTTTTTTCTAGTTGTGTTCCTCTATTTGTTACAATGCCCGCTATTAGTATATTTAAAAATGTACACAACTAACGCCGACAACCCAAAAAAATAATGATCAAATATAATTAATAGCATGTGAAAAGATTCGGGAGAATTACAATGTGTAAAAACAACAAAAGGTATGGACATCTAAATCTGAAGAGGAGAATGAACTCTCATCACATCCCTTTAACAAGTTAAAAAAGTTGAATTGTCTTACATTCGCAATTTCAGGGTAGAACTAATTTTCGTTTTATTTTTTCTGATTGTCTTCTTCTATATGTAAAAGTTCCTGCTATTCATATGTTTTAAAATGTACACAACTAACACCAACAACCAGAAAAACAATTATCAAACATAATTAATTAATTAATTAATTTAGAAGAGGTGACTAAACAAGTGGGCTTTAAATAAACAGGGCACTGATTTTGATTCGCAATGCTTATTCTCTATTTCATGTTCTAAATTCTTATATTATAACCCCTTGAATATCATATCATAGATATATCAATTAATCATTGAATTCACAGGTTGGGAAATGGCAGCAAGTATAGTTCCTAAGGTATTAAGTGGACAGTCCAATTATGCAAGATGGAGTGGTTGCATGAAGAACTATTTTATAGCTCATGATGATATATGGGATGATGTTATAGAAAGAAGTGGTGATCCTGAAGAGGGTGACGTTGAATTCAAGGTCTGGAAGAAGAAAAATGCAGCAGCTTTACATGCCATTGAGATTTCTTGCTCACCAGATGTATTTTCTCAGATTAGAGATGTCACTTCTGCTAAACTTTGTTGGGGTGAGTTGGCTCAGATTTGCGAAGCAGAATCATCTATGCAAGCAGATGATGATCAAGGTAATTCTTAGTCTTTCCTCTAATTTATTTCATAATAAATAAATGGTGTTTATTTTTTGTATGCAACTTGATGATAAAAAGGTCTATTAGTGTATAAAAAATTCAAATATTTGCTATCTTTTATAATTTTATTCCAAATTTTTAATTTGGACAAACGTACATGTATATTTAACAAAATTTTTACAGTTTTAGCACCAATATTGATTTTGAAAATTAAATAAAATATTTTGGCCTAATATTTATTGAATCAACAATTTTAGCAGATGATGATCAAGGCAGTCAAGAATCAAATATACAAGCAGATGATGATCGAGGTAATTATTATTCTTTCCTCTAGCATATTTCATGTTAAATAAATATTGTTCTTTTTTTCAGTGCAACATGGCGATAGAGGTCTCTACTCCTATTTTAAAAATTCAAGTATATGCTATTTTTATAATTTTATTCTAAATTTTTAATTTCAATAAAAATATTTCTGTTTTAAAATATTTCGATATATTAATTTTAGCATTATAAGTTTTTTAATATGCGTATATCTATACTTTTTTAGTTCTTATTTGTTACATTAATATTTTATATTTAATTTTGAACAAATAATTTTAAAGCAGAATATGCATGTTTACCAAAATTAGAACAACTGAGATAAAATTATCAAGGGTTGCTTGCAAAAATAAATAAATAAATAAAGATCTTTCTGCCAAACTAAAAAATTTGATTTAAAATTATAAAATATTGCATATATTAATTTTAATATTTATAACAAGAGGCTAGAGATCAAATATTAATTGTATTCAAATTTTTACTTGTATATATTATAGTCTGCTTAAAAAAAAATTTTGACCTAAAAAGCTTAAAAGAATATGAGATAAATAATTAAAAATAACATGAAGATTGGAATATTTGTAATTTCTACTCAGTGAAATCAGGAAATTTCCCCTAAAAACACTCATCTTTGTTAAAATTGACAGGCTTTAAAATCAGTATAAGTAAAGAATCATGAATTTAAGGTTCAACTTGAGCTTAATTAGCTAGGATTGAATATTATATATTTAGTATAAAAATTATAAATATATAATATTTCATAAAATAAAATAACACAATTAAAGAGAAAACAACGAATGACAAAAAATAATGTTGTATTGTATATTGCTTAACGAACGTGTACAGAGATTGAATTTATACAAACAATGTAACAATTAATGTAACAGTAGATAAGAGTTACAAAACAAATAAAATATTCTAACTAATGATTAGGAAGACAAATAAATCAACTATCACGTGATCTTATCAACCTATTGACACCGCAAAGATGAAATTTATGACAAAGAGTGCTGAAACGATGCGGTGACAATGGTTTGGTGAAGATGTTAGCGACTTGATCCAAGGTTGGAATGTGATGCACCTGAAAAAATCCATTTGCAACTTGCTCATAAATAAAGCGGTAGTCTAATTCAATATGTTTTGGATGAGCATGAAAGACAGGGTTAGAGGTTAGGTAGATGACACCAATATTATCACTGTATAGATTGATCGTGGGCACCGAATAATCAAGTTCTATGAGTATGTAACGACCCAAATCCTAATGGCATGTGATCTAGTCTTGAAAATGGGAAAGTATGAAGTTTTCGAAACCTATAGTAAGTCTTATAAAATTTTCACAATACAACATTATCCAACTAACAATTTTAACAAAAATTCAACAGAGTTTTCTGTGTACTGAAAACAAATCCAAAACTTGCATAATGCAACTAACATTCCCAATAATATATAACAACTACAACTTCTCCAAATCACCATAATTAGCAACATCTCAACTCAAAATATATCAAGATACATATTATAATACAATACAAATACCAATATAACACAATAACAACAACTTCTTTAAGCTACTACGGTTCTAGATTAACTAAATTAATCCACAACATTAATGACATTACAATAATCTACATAAAAGCAACTATTGAAGAATGAGTCCGGCACAAAGAAAAATCACTAACAGTAAACTCTCAATATCCTGAAAATAAATTGAGGGGAGTTATACCTCACTAAGTGAATTAATGTTATAAAATGCATGTTGAATTTAAAACACTTATGTAAAACCAATAAATCCATTAAATAAATAAATATTCAAAAATCATTTATTTTGATAAAGATTTACTTTTTGTTATAGGTTCTTCCCAAAATCCATAAATCTCTTTATATAAATTTTCTCTTATGAAAATCATACGAAATACATTCTTCAGCGAAAATTATGGTAGAACCTTAAACCTCAATCCTTTAATGATGACCCAAGAGATCAAGCTCAATAGAGTTACATCTCAACTCTAGTTTGAGAGAACAAGCTCCACCGTGCTAACCATAGCCCGAGAGTAGAAGCTCCACCAAATGATTTCACATACTGCTTGAGAGATCATGCTCCACCAAGCTCAATTCATATCACTACTCGATAGTATAAGCTCCATTGAGCCAATTCCACAAATAACAGATGCAAGATCATAACCAGTGTGCACGTAGTGCTAGTGACACCCATTAGGTAATACATTCTACCATTTTCTCCAAAAACATATTTATCTCATAAATAAAATACAACATAGCTAAAACATATTTCCAATAATCATAAAATGAATATCTCATGTGGCTTATAAAATAATACAGCCCAATGAAATCCATAATAGTTTTTACGCCACATTTTTAAAATCATTAATAATAATAAATGAAATAAACATGCTTGCGGGTAATATTTATAAGCATAACTAAATATATTTGCTCAACTTTATTATTATCTTTATCACATAAAATTCTCATATATATATATATATATATATAATTAACTTACAGGTGGAGCATGTCGGCTGAGATCTCAGCTACCCAACTACCATGGCTTCTGCTCCAGAACTCTTTACAATTAATATTATTTATTTAAAACATATGTATAGATTTAAAATAAATAAGTTCATAATAATACCCAAAAATCTAGAAAAATTCTAAAAATCAAGAAATTAATAAAAATAGACTTGAAAACACCCTAAAATGACATTTAAGCCTCAAAGAATTAATTTCAATGAGCTAAAATGATTTAAATGGAAATTGAGAAATTTCCACTAAAACCTTTTTGAGATTTATTTCTCAAAATCTGCAATGAATTCAACTAAAACCTTTATACGCAAATTGATTACCACAATTTATATTATTTATTAAAAATAGTATCACAATTATTTTCAGGTCAGTAATATTTACCATAAAAATTCGGATGGGACCCACCCGAATCTCACTGGCAAACTCTACATCTTGACAAACAAAACATACCAAAATGTTCAAAATAATTAGGAGAATACATTTCAGGCTTCAAACTAACCAGAATAGGCACTGAATAATAGAAATGGCAAATAAAGCAAAATTACCTAAAAATATTCTCCAAATATTCTATGTGTGTAAATTGGTTGTGTAGTTGGTACCTATGGACTCCTGACATTGAGAGGAATGCAATGGAACTGACCGTTGCATATGAAGCCAACCAGAATTGTGCGAAATAAAGGTAGAAGGCTAATTGGAAAACATGAATTCTGCACTAATCAGAGCCACTTCTTGCAAAACAAACACTACCGGAATTAAGAGGAGAATGAGACGAGTCTACGGTTTGAATTTGAGGTTAATCGGAGATCATTTGGGTGTTAAACGAAGGAAAAGAAAATTGTTAGTATTAAAAGGTAATTTGTCACATAAAACAGCCTCTCCCCTATTCCATATTTCCTCCTTTTAAAATGATGGACACTGCCACGTGTCCACTACCAATGTCCCTGTATATATATATATATATATGTATATATATATCTAATAATAATAATAATAATAATAAATACAATATTAATAATAACAATAATAATAACAATAATGGTGATTACAGGATAAAAATAATAATATTAATAGCCAAAAATTTAGGTTGTTACATTCTTTCTCCTTTAAGAAAAATTCATCATCGAATTTTACATCAGTATTGAAACAGATAGGGTATCGGTGCTATATATTTGCCTTCGTCTCCCAAGTGCAGTTTTTCGCTGCATGATTGCTCTATAGTACCTTAACCATAGGAATTTCTTTAGTACGTAGTTAGCGAATTTGTAAATCCACAATCATGATTGGGTCCTCTTCATATGACAAGTCTTCATTGAGCTCCATTGTCTGTGGTTGAAGAACATGTGAAGGATTAGAAACGTACTTCCTCAACATGGAGACATGGAATACTGGATGAATCTGTGACAGTTCTTATGGTAACACCAATCTATAAGCCACATTGCTTACTCTTGAACAAATCTCAAAGGGTCTAATGTATCTTGGGGCTAGCTTACCCTTCTGACCAAATTGCATTACTCCTTTTATTGGAGACATTTTTAAAAACACCGTGTCTCTAATAGAAAATGATACATCCATCCTCTTAGGATCTGCATAACTCTTTTATCTACTGAAAGCTATCCTCAATCTCTGTTAGATGATAGGGACCCTCTCAGAAGTCACTTGCACTAACTTTGGGCCAGTTATTTCTCTCTTACCAACTTTCCAACATAAAAGAGATCTACACTTTCTACCATACAATGCTTTGTATGGTGCCATCCTAATGTTAACATGATAACCATTGTTATATGTAAATTCCATTAATGGTAAATATAAACCCCATTGGAAACCAAAGTCTATCACATACATTCGAAGCATATCCTTCAGTGTTTGAATGGTCCTTTTTGACTAACCATCCGTTTGAGGATGAAAAGCTATACTAAAGTCAAGTTTGGTGCCTAATGCTTTATGAAACATTTGCCAAAAGACTAAAGTGAAAGTAGCTCCTCGGTCAGACACTATACTTTCTGGTACCCTATGGAGGCAAACAATTTGGTTAATATACAGCCTACAAGTCTTTTTAATTGGCAAGAAGTGAGTTGACTTGGTTAGTCTTGCAACTATCACCCAAATAACATCATAACCTCTAGTTGTATAAGGCAATCCAAAATCAAAGTCTATCGTAATCATGTCCCACTTCCACTCAAGAATGGGTAATTGTTGTAGTAATCCCGAGGGCCTCTAATGTTCTAATTTTGCTTGCTGACATATGAGACACTTGGATGCAAATTCTACGATGTCTCTTTTCATCCTATTCCACCAATATATATCTTTTAGATCATGATACATTTTAGTAGAATATGGATGAACGCTATAAGTAAAAAAAATGAGCTTCTTCCATAATCTCCTTCCTCAGCTCATCTACATCTAGTACACACAACCTAGTGCCCAAGTGCAATATGCCTTTACTGTCAATTACAAAATCTCAAAATTGACCTTGTTGAACCTCTATCATAATTCTCTACAATTGTAGGTCTCTTCTTTAAGCTGCCTTAACTCTATCCAAATACACTGATTGTACTTTGAATGAGCCAATAAACATCTCTTGGTTACCTTCCATTGCAATCCCTGATCAACAAGCTCATGTAATTCCATAATAATTAGCCTCCTCTCTATGCTAATATGAGTAAGGTTGACCACTAACTTTCTGCTTAATGCATTAGATACCATATTCGCTTTACCTGGATGATACAAAACAAAGTAATCATAATCTTTTAGGAGTTCCATCCATCTTCTCTGTCTCAAGTTCAAGCCTCTTTGTTGGAAAATGTACTTTAAAATCTTGGGATTAATGTATATCTCACAAATTACATCGTAAAAGTAATGCCTTCAAATCTTTAAAGCAAACACTATAACTACCATCTCTAAATCATGAGTAGGATAGTTCTGCTCATGCTTCTTCAATTGGCATGAAGCATAAGTAACTACTCTCCTATTATGCATTAGTACACATCCTAATCCTACTCGGGAAACATCACAATACACTACATATCCTTCATTTCCTGAAGGTAATGTCAACATTAAAGTTGAAGTCAGTCTCTCTTTAAGTGATTAGAAATGCTCCTCACATTTGTCCATCCACACAAACTTAGCATTCTTTTAGGTCAACCTTGTTAAAGTTGCTTCTATCTTGGAGAAATCCTTCATAAATCTCCTACAGTAGCCAGCTAAACCCAAAAAAACTCCTTACTTCAGTGACCATTGTAGGTCTTAGTCACCCTGAAATAGTTTTAATCTTTTTGGGATCCACTTATATGCCATCTTTGGATACTACATGGCCTAAGAATGCCACTTGATCCAACAAACATTTACATTTTGAGAACTTAACATATAATTAATACTACATTAAAGTTTAAAGTACTATCCTTAAGTGCATGGCATGTTCCTCTTCACTCCTCGAATACATTAAGATGTCATCAATAAAGACTATCATAAATTGGTCTAACAATGGCCTAAACACATTATTCATCAAATCCATGAAAGTTGTTGGGGCATTAGTCAACCCAAAGGATATCACCATAAATTCATAATGGTTGTACCTTCTCCAAAAATTAGTCTTGGGTATATCTTTACTTCTAATTCTCAACTAATGATATCCCAACCTCAAGTCAATTTTAGAGAAACACTGAGCCCTTGTAGTTGGTCAAACAAGTCATCAATCCTTGGGAGAGGATACTTGTTCTTAATGGTGATTTTGTTTAACTGTCTATAGCCTATACAAAGTCAAAGAAAACCATCTTCCTTTTTTCACAAACAACACTAATGCACCCCAAGATGTATTGGGTCTAATCAAACCCTTATCAAGCAACTCTTGCAACTATGCTTTAAGCTCATTTAACTCTGCAGGAAGGTGGCATGAAGATAGGATTTGTACTAGGTACAATATTGATATGAAATTATATCTTTTATTAATGGCAAGCCTAGTAATTCTTCAAGAAAAACATTAAGAAACTCATGCACAATTGACTCATTCTCTACTGCTCCTTTATTTACCTTTGTATCTCTAACCATAGCTAAATAGCTTTGACACCCACCTTCTAAGCATCTTTCTAGTTATGATTGTAGAAATGAGATTTTTAGGCATTAGACTTTTATCACCCTTGAATCAGAATTCCACATCATTTGAAATTCTAAAGATTACCTCTTTCTCTCGATAATCCAAGGTAGCATAGTGTTGAGCCAACCAGTCCATTCCCAAAATTACATCAAAATCTATCACGTCTAACAAGATCAAGTATGCCAATAACTCTTTACCCTCCACCAACACTGGATAAAATGGAAAGACTGTTTGTTCCTAACTCATCACTGAGGGGAGTTCTTATAGATAATGGGATTAACAACTTGGATTGTTGTCATTCCATTCTTAAAGCAAAGATATGACATATAAGGAATGCAATACACTAGGATAATGCCAAACTCTAGCATCAAGATGACATATTGAAAAGTACTTGCAACCACTGTCATCCGTAATTGTCCCTCATCGAAGGCAGGAAAAAGTATCTCAAAGAGTACTTTTTAAACTCCAAATATATTATAACAATCATATATAGCTATATTCACTACATAAACCAATCTTGCACTATAGTCTAAACTGATAACTTCACAATTATACTTTAATAATCCGCATATCCTATCCTTGTCCATAACTTAATTATGTTGATAAAATCCAAAGCATATATTGTCCCATCAAAATGAACTCTACCTATCATAGAGTACGAAAGTGCTACAACAACGATAAACATCTCTTGATTCCTCTATTAAAATATATACTGAACCATTGCCATGCTTGGTTAATTGCTACCAAGCCCTCATTAATCCTGGTTGCACTAATAACAAATGCTACAAGTTCGAGTTCAAAAGCTATTTGCACCATTTACTGTAACTACTTTGGCCTTTGAGTTGCAATTGCCTCTAGCCATCCTCTATGCTAAATAGGTGGAGTAGAGGATAGAACTAGAATTGGAACTTCATTTTGAATGGACTGCTTATCATTATTGTCACGACCAAAACTAGGGAGTTATAACCAACGCTAGGAAATGAGAATTCTTTCGAATTTAGAACCCATAGCAAGCCTTAAAAAATAAAAACACATGCATTAATAAATAAAAATACACTAGAATTAAAAATTTAATCAATATATAAAATAAATCTTTATATCATACATAATAAAAACATCTTCATACCATATTCTGATACAAAATCTCAAACCAACTACAACACTTTTAGCATAAAATACTACTACTGCAGTTTCTAGAGTATAATAATAGTTCATATATAAAATTTACATAATCTAGCCAAAGCAGAAGAAGACCGACGAAAAGGTCTACTACCGAGGTCTGACGAAGAAGAATCTCCTGAAAAAAAGTTAGACCTCCTTAAGTGAATTATTATAATATATATACATGCAACCTAAAGTCATTTACAGTCAAACATTAGTATAATAATATACATATACATGCATTTCACACAGATGTGAAAGTCCACTTTATATATATATATATATATATATATATATATATATATATATATATATATATATATATATATATATATATATATTAAATGCAGAAAAGGTTTATTTAAGTGAAGGAATAAATAGAACCCTAAATTATTCGCAACCTTAATCATAAAACTCATTAGCCAAACAAGCTTACTTAATTCAAAGGTAATTCACTTATTCCATATTTGGACAATAGATTGGCCTTGAGACACTAAGTCAATCGAGCTCTCGTAGTCTCACTATTAGTGTGATTGGCCCTAAGACACTAGGTCAATCGAGCTTCCGCAATCACACTACTCACTCACTGCAATTTTCATTAATCAAATAATAAAATTTCATCTTAAATGATTTCATAATATTAACCCTAATTCCTAACAAACTAGTACATACACAGTCCTAGTGCAGCCCACTAGGTAGCACGTTCTATTGATATCCTTCAAATAAAATTGTATATTTATGGAAAATAATAAAATGTATAATTAAAACACAAATGCCATTCATTTTAAAAGAAATATACCAGTTATATCCCACATATATACCGAGCATATACTAAAAATATTCCAAATATATACGTCACATATATACCAAAATATACCATAAATATACCAAAAATATACTAAAAGTATACCAAAAATATACTTATCATTTAATAAAACAATTCATATTTAAATACATATTAACAACATGAATGCTCAAAATCATGCATCCTATATGCAATGCATATATAGAATAATAACTCACAAGTTTGCATTCTTTTAGACAGACTCGACGAGCCAAGTCCGATAGGCCTCAATCTCGGTGTAACTATAGAAAAATAAATAATAATAATAATATCAGAATAAAATACATAATTTACACTTCTAAGAATTCTAAAGAGAGACTAGATCTAGACATAACTCAACCACAAAACAAAAAACTCAATATCGACCCGATGTCACGTTTTACGAGAATTCTATTGAAAATTCGGCAAAGTCTCCTCTATAAAATGGACGTCTCTCTATTGAAAGCAGAGTTGATCTTGCAAGCAAACACACTTATAAAATCACAAAAGTTCAACACCTCGGGTTGGGACCCTAAACTACACAATTTCCCAATCGAGAATTACAATTCACAATAAAAATCAATATTTAATAATAATATAATAAAAATCATTAAAATCCATAAATATCAATAATAAACCACAATACAATTTATTTAAATAACAAAACATTAAATATAATTATTTTCACAATAACTAAATAAAATCTTAAATAAATTATATAATATTAATAAAATCCATTTTTCAAATACTTAACATCAAATAGTAAAATTTATAAATAAATTATTTAAATTGTTTAAATATGTAACAAAAATAGTTAAAAACTCTTTTAATCATAAAAATACAAAATAAAACTATTATTTGAATATATTTTGGGAAATTATTATTAATTAGTTAAAAATAGTAACTAATTCGTAAAAATTATTTTAATACTATTTATTATTTCAAAATCATTTAAAATATACTAATTAACAATAATTTCAATAAAAATACAAGGTTTACCAATTTATCCAAAAATCACATAATACTAAATATTTTCCAAAAATTAACCAAAATTATTTTCTCATTTCCAAAGCTAATAATTTAAATTAACTATACTGATTTAACATTATTTCTATACAAAACATATAAAACACATAATTAATAAAAATTCATTTTAATTATCAAAAATACAATAATTATACATAAATTAAATAAATTCAGAAAAATAAACTAAAAATATATTTGAGTAGCTAAAAATGTATACAACAACATTACTTAAAGAGATTAACATGAATCAAACAATAAAAAGTTCAAAAAAATCACAAACCCTAATAGGTATAAACTAAAACTTAAAGAAACTAACCAGATGTCCTAGAGTTGAAACAACTTGACAATCGAGTAGCCCGTGTCAAGAGGAGTTGAATGAGCCTGGAAACACAAGCTAAAAGCACTAGAATCACACTGGAGTTACTGTATCAGTAAGTATTATTCTTGATTTTTCTGACGATTGGAAGCTTCTTGGCAGCGGTGGGAGGAAGAGGGAAGAAGGAGGGGGTAATGATGAGGCTTGATGGTGGCGCTGTGACGGAATGGCAAAGACCAAAATGGCAGAAATAAAAAGAAAAAGAAAAAGAAAAAGAAGAAGAAGAAGAGAGAGGAGGGTTCACAAAAAATTTGACCTTTTGACCCCTTATATATATATATATATATATATATATATATATATATATATATATATATATATATATATATATATATATATATATATATATAATACACACACATATAACAATTAACTTTAGGCTAAATAAAGGTATACCAAAATATTAAAATAAAATAAATATATTAAACTTACACTATTCACAATTTAATAAAAATATTAGTATTATTAAATAAATAAATAATATTTAACAATAAACTAACATTTAAATCACAATTTAATATTAAATTATAATAAAATAAAATAAACTCTAATACTTGAGTTTAATTAATTTACACAAAAAAATCATTTTATATATATATATATATATATATATATATATATATATATATATATATATATATATATATATATATATATATATATATTAAATATTATTAACACTGTATATTTCAAAATAATTTTTAATAATTTAAAATATTGGATCATTACAATTATATATTGTCTTTGTAGTACGAGCAGTTCATGTTCACCTCATTTTAAAAGACATAGAAACCAATAAGGTTCAAAGCATAACATGGAAGCTAACATGGATGCAGAATTCAAAAAGTAATAATGATAACAAATTACATGACCACCTAATCACCATAGTAGTTTCAAGAAAAGACATATACCATGACCAAAAGAATAAGGAATGAACCATTGCTCTGATACCAACTTTGTCAAGACTCGAACCTTAAGGGCATGCGACCAATATTAGGGAATGAGAAAGTAGAAAGCTTCTGAAACCCGTAGTAGGCCTTAGAAAATTTTCACAACAAAACATTATCCAACTTAATAATTCTAATAAAAATTTGGTAGAATTTCCTATGTACTGAGAACAAATCCAAAACCTGCATAATGCAACTAACACTCCCAATAATATATAGCAACCATAACTTCTCCAAATCACTATAATTACTAACATCCCAACTCAAATATATCAAGATACATATTATAATACGATAAAAATACCAATACAACCACAATAACAACAATTCCTTTAAGTTACTGCAGTGTCTAGATTAACTAAATTAATCCACAACGTTAATGACAACATAATAACCTATATAAAGCAGTCGGTGAAGAGTGAGTCCAACGTAGAGAAGAGCCACTAACAGTAGACTCCCAACATCCTGAAAAATAGTTAGGGGGAGTCAGACCTCACTGAGTGAATTAATGTTAAAAAATGCATGTTGGATTTAAAACACTTATGTAAAACCAATAAATCCATTAAATAAATAAATATTTAATCATTTATTTTGTTAAACATTTACTTTTCATTGTAGGTTCTTCCCAAAATTCATAAATCTCTTTACACAAATTTTCTCTTATGAAAATCATACGAAATACATTCTTTAGCGGAAATCATGATAGAACCCTAAACCTCAGTCCACTAATGATGTCTTGAGAGATCAAGCTCAACCGAGTTACATCTCAACTCTAGCCCGAGCGAACAAGCTCCACTGAGCTAACCACTACCCAAGAGTATAAGTTCCACCAAGTCATTTCACATACTGCTCGAAAGATCATGCTCCACTAAGTTCAATTCATATCACTATCCGAGAGTGCAAGCTCCACTGAGCCAATTCCACATATAACAAACATAAGATCATAACAAGTGTGCATGTGGTCCTAATGACACCCACTAGGTAGCAAGTTCTACCATTTTTTCCAAAAACATATTTATCTCATAAATAAAAATACAACATAGCTAAAACATCTTTTCAATAATCATAAAATGAATATCTCATGTGGCTTATAAAATAATGCAGCCCATTATTCATAATAATTTTTTTGCCACATTTTCAAAATCATTAACAACAATAAAAGAAATAAACATGCTTACAGGTAATATTCATCAACATAACTAAATATATGTGTTCAACTTTATTATTATCTTTATCATAGAAAATTCACCTATATATATATATATTCAACTTTATTATTATCTTTATCACAGAAAATTCACCTATATATATATATATATTCAACAAACATTATATAATATTAACTCACAGGTGAAGTGTGCCAGCCGACATCTCCTCAGTTGCCCAACTGCCACGGCTTCGGCTTTGGAACTCTTAGTAATAAATATTATTTATTTAAAACATATGTATAGATTTATAATAAATAAGTTCATAATAATACCTAAAAATTCTAGAAAATTTCTAAAAATCAAGGAATCAATAAAAATGGACTTGGAAGCACCCTAAAATGACATTTGAGCCTCAAAGAATTAATTTCAATGAGCTAAAACAATTTAAATGGAAATAGTGAAATTTCCACCGAAACATTTTCGAGATTTATTTCTCAAAATCTATAAGGAACTCGGCTAAACTCTTTATACGAAAATTGATCACCACAATTTAAATTATTTATTAAAAATAGTATTACAATTATTTTCGGGTTGGTAATATTTACCACCGGAATTCGGGTGGGACCCACCCGAATCTCACAAGAAAATTCAACACCTGGACAAAAAAATCATACCAAAATGTTCAAAATAATTAGGAGAATATATTTAAAGTTTCAAACCAACTAGAATAGGCACTAAATAATAGAAATGGAAAATAAACCAAAATTATTGAAAAATATTCATTAAATATTTTATGGGTATAGATTACAAGAATGGTTGGTGCCTATGGACTCCCCATGTCAAGAGGAATGCAATGAAACTGACCGTTGGATTTGAAGCTCATCGAAACAATGCAAAATAGAAGTAGAAGGCTGATTGGAAAACATGAATTCTGCACTCATTAGAGCCGCTTCTTGCAAACGAACACCATCAGAATGAAGAAGAGAATAGGACAAGTCTACAATTCGAATTTAAGGTTAATCGGATATCATTTAGGAATTAAATAAAAGGAAAAAAAGGATTTTAGTATTAAAAGGTAATTTGTCTCATGAAACAGCTTCTCCCCGCTGTTTCTCTTATTCCTCTCCTGCGCAGGACACATTCCCTCCTTTTAAAATGATGGACACTACCACCTGTCCACTCCACTACCTCATGGTTCCCTTTTATATATATATATATATATATATATATATATATATATATATATATATATATATATATAAATTTATAAAGACAAGAAAAATAATAATAATAATACTAAAATAACAATAACAATAATATTAACAAAAACAATAATAATAATGGTGATTGTAAGATAAAAATAATAATATTAATAATTAAAAATTCGGATTATTAAGGAGTAAGCCTTTTAGTTAGAGAATTTTAGTAGTAACATTAGCAATAGTCTTATATTCACTCTTGGTTAATGATTTAACAATGGTGGGTTGTTTCTTGGCCAACCAAGAAATTAGAGAGGTGCTAGAATAAATAGCATATCCGTTACTTGACCAACGGTAATCTGGATGACCCCCTCAATAGTGCATATATCCCCTACATCGAAGTAAAATTATTGAATTATATATTTAAATATAATTACTTAATTATTGAATTAGCTATATTTTTATATGTTAAATTTTTTTTACACTTCTTTTGTAAAAATATGCAAATACTATATATATATATATATATATATATATATATATATATATATATATCACATTTATATTATTATTAAATAATTTTATTGCTTTTAAGCATATTATTTTTAATATTTAAAATTATAAATATAAAATATTTATTAAAATTATAATGGAATACAATTGAACACAAATACATAAATTATAATGAATGGAAACTTTGAAAATCATAAAAAAATTAATTAATATCTACCACAAGCCAATCATAAAAAAACGTAAGCTTTTAATTAGAAAAATAAAAAATATAATATAATATAAAAGGATGGCATTCTAATCAATTTATTTATTTATTTTAAATAAGATATATAAACATTTTGAACTGTAATATTTGCTAGAAATATTATTTAAAAAATTTTCGCCAAATCACATACTTAATTGTGAAAACTTAATTCAAAGATCTAAATAGTACAAGTTAAAATATTCAGACACCATTTATATATTTTTCCTTAATTAGTTGCCCTTATTTTGTATGGATTATGTTATGAAAATAATTATTTTTTGAAATGAAAAATAATTTTATTGATTCAAACTAGTAATACATTGATAGAAATACAAATACAAATTTGCTACAAATCATAGAAGATGAAATAACAATTAGGTTAATAGAATAATAAATCGGTTCAAAATCTATAAATTTGATAATATTATAGTGAATAGAATACCTATAACTCAAGTTTTGTAACATACTGATGATTAAAATATGATTTATTGTCTCTATTTGATTGAATATGTTTTATCTATCTAAATCACCAACATACAAATAAAATGCGGCATTAAGATGACAAAAAATAAAACGTTATAACAAGACAATAAAATCACAAAAATAAATAAATAAATCCAAATTTATATACAATAACCACTTAATAACTGTTGAAAGGGCTAAAAAAAATTTAATCCTCTACAAAATGTATTTTATTAATTCCCTCCCCCTCAGCCTCAAGAGAGATAAAAGAGAAGATAAAATTTTTAATTTTTATTAATTAATTACAAACACATTTACTTTTATTTTGTAAAATAAATCCTATATTAAACACATTTCACTTCCAACGTATTCTTATTATAATTTTTATCCGTTATTTTTTGAGATTCTTTCTTGTTCCAGTTATTGCATCAAAGCTATATATGTATTAAATATATTCAAGTGTTCTAGACTTGATCAATGAAAATATGACATATATATACATGTTACAAGTCTTATGGGTAAGTATAATACACTTGAAGTAAATAAATAGTTTTTTTAGTTGTTTTTTACTTTGATTCAAATGTAAAAGAAGAAAAAAAAAAACATTATCTCATTTTTGTTTTAGTGTTATATTGAATTTATTTTAATCTTTTCTACATAGTAACTAGAAAGCAACATTATCCCCAAAAAAGAATTTCATAAAAATCTTTAAGAATATGATTTTCATTCCCTTCAACTATAACAACTGTGAAGATAACTTGACAGAAACCAAGAAGGATGGGTTTGCTAAATTTCTACCCCTCCACAAGGCAATAGAACGAGGTGATTTGGATGGTGTTAAAAGCTTTCTTCATCTTCACCAAGATGCAGTAAATAAAAAAATTGCAGAAAATGGTTCAACAGCACTTCATCTAGCTATTTTACATGGGAACATTGAGCTTGTACAGGAACTGCTGGAGTTAATGTCAGACGGAGGAGTAGAAATTACTGATAATGATGAACATACAGCTCTATATATAGCGGCAGAGATTGGAGCTACAAAAATTGCGGAACTCCTGGTAAAGAAGAATGAGAAATTGGTCAGCATCCCATCAGGACTCCACGTACCAGTCGTAAATGCATGTAATTGTGGCCATAAGGATACAACTTTGTTTCTATACTCTCAAACTCCAACGAACTTGCTACTTGAAGATTATGGGGCCAGGCTTCTTTATTCAGCTCTTCAGCATGAAATGCTTGGTAATGACTGCATACTTATTTAATGTTTTAATTCTTTGGAAAGTTATCAATTTGGTTTTTAATTTTTTTTTAACTTTATATAAATTGATATCAAATTTTAATATTAAAACTTAATATAAATTTTAATTTTTAAATTAAAACAAATACAAAATTTAGTCACCACCCAAATATTAATTTACCACTTCTTTAATTATTATTACTTTTTTTTAGGAAAATAACAAAATATTATTAAACATCAAAACTTAAAACATTACATAACCAAGGAGGAGGAGTAGCACTCCATTCCCTGTGACCTGACATAGAACCTCCCATCCTAGCAAGACAATGTATAGTAAAGTTCACAAATCAATGAACAAAGTAGAATTTAACTTCTCTAATGATAACTTGTTTTTTGGAACTTTTGAGTTGGAACCGCAAGTCGTCAATGAATGGCAAAGTGAGAGGTGGGGAGAATCCCCACAAAATCCTTCGATGCTTAAGTCAGAGTGTATAGAGGGAATTTAAAGAGAAAAGGAGAATAATAAGAATATGAAAGAATAAAATGAATGAGAATGAGAGATAAGAGATCCTATTTATAGTGATAGTGATACTTAAACCTGAAAGGAGTAAGATTCCTTTTTGGATAGGAATCCTAGACCAATTAGGAGAACATTCCTTCTTATTTTAGGAGCCTTCTTCATAAGGAAACTTCCCTGAATGTCTCTGATTGCCTTCCCTTTCCGAGTAACCTATATAGGAAATAAAGACCTTAATTAAACAAGAATATATGTGGGGTATCAAGAGTCTCCCCTGCGAGTGTGTTCAGATATTTATGTTCGATGTATCTGGGTCTATAAAAGTGACCTGAGGAAGCCATCTTCAGTTACTAGACTTAGATACTGGAGATTGTGATGTTTGCTGTGAAGGGATAGCTGTTAGCGGTGCACCCAAGACGTACATTTGCTAAGTCATTTAGATGCCCCCCAATTTTTTTTTTTGAAATTTGAATTGCGTAACCGTCACATGTGTTCATATGTCAAAAGATGAGACATTTTGGCTGCCATAATAATGATAACTCAATTAATGGGTTTTCCCATTTCCCAATTTACCCTTAATGATGTGGGAGAAATCAGAGTATTTATGAGGGTAGTTAATGGTCTTTTCCAGAGCCTTTTATTGCTATATAAGTATCTCTGTTCATTTGATGTGTTTGCATTTTTGCTTCTTGCTATCCTGTTGATTTGTCGATCTTCTCAATTCCTCTTGCTACTGTCATCAAGCTTTTTCTGCAACAATCCCTGCGTTTTGTAACCAAGTGATCTTTTTCTTCCTCTGCACATTTCTTCTCGTAGTTTTTTGCTTATTAGATAAGTTCATGGCACCAAGAGAATAAGTTAGTTATGATCTGTTCGTTTCTAGAGAAGACGAGGAGTAGTTAGTATGGTATCGAAGGTGTTTTAGCATACCCGTTGATTTCGCCTTATGCACTATTAATAAAAAGTTTCGAGCCTATACTCACATGCTAGGCCTTAATAGGTTAGTTGTGTATTTTGACCAACTAGAGGGGGTTTGAAGTTCCCTTTAGATCCCTTTGTAATATCATTGCTAAATTGGTATAATATAGCACCAGGTCAGCTTTATCCTAATAGTTATCAGTTACTGACTAGGTTTGTAGAGTTAATGCATGAGGAGGGTAGGAAGCCGGACTTAGACATCCTACGATATTTGTATAGCTTGGCCAAGAAGAGAGGGGAGCTAATATTCTCATTGTTGGCCGTCCCCAACCACGACATTTTTGTGAAGCTTCCAGATCTTCACAAGAAATGGAGGCACAAGTTTTTCATTATCGAGCACCATTTAGACTTCTTGGATGTCCGGGGAATATGGTCCGATAAGTGCCATAAGGTGAAATGACCTCTGAAGTTGTCTGACTACAATATAGGGATGGTCTTGAGACTTTATCTCAATGGCTTGGCCAATGCTTGGTCAGCTGAAGATGTATCAAGAAGATACTTGTGGAGAGTCAGCCCAGATAGCATCCAATCCACTAGTACATTTTGATTATCAAAAAGTATCTCTCTGACTTTTGTTTTTATCTTTTTATTTGTAGATGGCTGACTTTTTTACATTTGCATATGGAATATGGCTTGTAGATGAAGAGCCAGTGAGGTAGGAAGAAGCTCAGATCTCCTCCCCCTCACCTTCGCCTGCAGTGCCTATGGTCCCAGAGGAGGCCGCCAATAATCCAAAGGGAAAAGTTGTTGCCGGGTCTTCACGGACTTAAAGGGAAAGGTAGCGAAAAAGGTGACTGATAGACCAAGACTCTAATGTTAAGGAATTAGATGAGGAGATATTCATCCAACGTCCAAGGCTCTTTAAGTGTCCAGATATGAGGGTGTGGATCTTGAACAAAGCAAAACCTCTAAGTGTCTTGAACGCCTAGGTCAGAGACCAATATGCTGAGTCCTTGAGGCTGCCGGCCGATATGCAATGCTGGACAAATAAGGGTCACAAGGAGTTTTTTATCTCCAAGATCGGGCATTCATTAAAAGTAAGTTTTGAACACTTGTTTAACTTTTTATGTTTCGGGCTTCAAGGTAATGACCCGAGTTTCCCCTTTATAGATGACGCAAGCTTTGCTACTGGCGCAGGACCAATATTTCTTCTTAAAGAGCCAGTACATCATTAAAGAGATAGAGGTCAAGACTATAGCAATCGACTTCGAGAAGAAGTTGGACAATGCAAAGGCGGCACTGGAGCTTTGCCAGACCAAATACGTAGAGGCCAAGTCTGAAGTAGAGGTGAGTCAGAAGAAGGTGGCCGAGTTGGAGCACAATTAAGCTCAGCTAACAAAGAGGATTAAGGAGCAAGACTCTTAGATTGCAGATTTGGAGAGAAAGTTGGGTGAGGTCGAGAAATCCTAGGAGAATGACAAGAGATCCTATCAGAATATGGTGGGAGGGTTTCTCAAGGCCTATAGGTCTAAATATAGAAGGGTTTTGCTTTCCTAGAATTTGAAGCTAAACTTGGCTGACCTGGACCAAATAACACTGGCTGACTTGGCCAGGATTGTTGTTGAAGAGGATCCCTGGAACAAGGCCTTTGCCCTTCGTGCGAGAAATATTTCTAAATCAGTTGAAGGGTTATCTTCTAAGCCTCCATCACCTGTTAGTGTTATAAATGCTGCTCCCCCTCCTATCTCCGAGTCTGATCTGTCGGATATACATTTGGTAGACTAGAGATTTTTTTTTTGTAATTGACTTTTGTATTATGATTTTTCTTTAATGAATGAAAATGCTTTATTGAATGTTGTTTCAAATACATCTATTGGTAATATTTTTAAAAGCAGTATGAGTTCCAATATCGTTGTAGTTCCTTACCGTGTCTATCTTTTTTTTTTATATGCCCCTTTAGATGTTTGCTCTGTAACCTGATGGGGACCTTCCCAGTTAGGTCCAAGTTTACCGGTGCTAGAGTTGCCTTTGCCAATATCCGCCCTTCTAAGTACCCAGTCTCTAACCTTATATTGTCTTGGGTGGATATGCCAGAAGTGATATTGTGCTACCTTCCGCCTATGTGCTTCTACTACAGTGGATGCCCGTTCCCTTCTTTCTTCCAGTAGATCCAGGTATATCTGGGTATCAATGCAATTGATGTCCTAGTCTAATTCTCTGCTGACCCTATAACTTGGGGATCCGATATCTATTGGTATCACTGTGTCCATGTCATAGGTTAGTTTGAATGGTGTTTCCTCCGTGGATGATCTAGGAGTGGTCCTATAAGCCCAGATAACATTGTTCAGTTCTTCGACCCAGTTTTCCTTCTTTTCGTCAAGCCTTTTCTTCAATCTTTACATGATAATCTTGTTGGTGACTTCCGTTTGTTTGCAGGTGGGCTATCAAGGTGAAACAAAGCTTTATTCCAAGGTCAGAGCAGAACCTTTTGAACTTCTCATTATCGAACTATTTCCTGTTGTTTATGATCAGGGTGTGTGGTATCCTGAACCTACAGATGATTTCTCTCCATAAGAAGTGTAAGATCCGGGCTTCAGTGATAGTCAATACAACTTCCACCTCTACTTAATTATTGAAATGGTCTATGGCCATAATCAAGAACTTCTTTTATGATGTGGAGGTCGAGAAGGGACCTAGGATGTCCATTCCCTACATTGCGAAGGGCCAGGGGTTACCGATTGGATGTTGAGGGCTGGAGGGCTTGTGGTTGAGATGGGCAAACTGCTGGTACTTGTGGCATTCCTGAGTTAGCTTATGAGCATGTTTAGACATGGTGGGCTAGTAGTATCCTTACATTAGTGCTTTCCTGGTTAACGTGTAATGTGACTCGTGCGCTCTACAAATGCCTTCATGGATTTCCCTAAGTATATAGTTTCCTTCCTATGGGGATACACATTTAGACCATGGGTGTGAGAGGGATCTTCTATAGAGTTCTTCGTGAATTATAGAGTAATGGGATGCCTTCATTTTTAGCTTCCTAGCTTTTAATTTGTCTTCTGGGAGTGTCCCATCTGCAAGATATTGGACGATCGGCTTTATCCACTCCGGGCTTTCCCATATCTCTAAGATATCTAGATTTTCAGTACTGGGTTTTATCAGTACTGGGTTTTATCAGTGCTTTGGTGAGCTCCATGTCTCTGAACGCCTGACTTTCTTCGACTGCTGACTTGGCTAAGAGATTAGCCTTTGAGTTTTCGTTTCAAGGTATCTGCATTATTTCCCATTGTCCCCTGTCTTACTTGATCTTCTTCAGGAGTTGCATGACTTTCCTAACATATCTGGAGATGCTCGGATCCTTAATTTGGAATGTCCCTTGGACCTGGTTTACTACCAATTGAGAGTTTGAGTGTATCTTGAGATGCTCGGCCTTGACATCAACAACTAACTTTAATCCTATAATGAGCGCCTTATACTCCGCAGCGTTATTAGTGGCATTATACTTTATCATGACTGCATATTTGATAAGAACTTTATGCGGTCTTTTGAGGATGATCCCGACGCCGGATCCTTGAGTGAAGGATGCCCCATCCACATAGAGCTTCCACTCTACTGTACTGGTGATGGTGAGATCTTCTGGTGTCATCTCTTGAACAAAATTTGCTAATACTTGAGCTTTCATCTATTGACGGGATTCATAGTCGATGTCGAATTCTTCGAATAATACCGATCATTGAACCAATTTACCCGAAGTCTCAGGTCTTTGCAATAGCTTTCGCAAGGGGAAGCTTTGAATTGAGGCAATTAGAAATAATAATACCAAAACCATTCGGACTAATGATCTTGTCGGATAAAGCCTTGAATACATGTAAAGAGTCCATTTCAATAACAACCTTATCAAATCTTTGGAGCTTAACCCAGCTAAGAGCTCCCTTGATACCAATCGCTTCTTCCTCCCTAGCATTGAAGCCTCCAAAAATTGGGACAGCCTTAGTAGCAATAAATTCATTATCAGCAGATCGAATAACAGCATCCACACTTATTTTGTTTAGCCTTGCAAATACTGTTGCATCCACATTACACTTGACGCACCCTGTAGAAGGACTAGACCAACAACTATCCCTTTGTATCTCCATAGACCTGAAATTCTCTGAGAAATAAGCAGATCCATGAGCATGCTGCCATTGGAATAAATAGCGATTGACCGAATTGGATTACTACACTTTTGCTTCCATAAGACTTCATTCTTGTTCTTCCAAATACTCCAACAAACTATAGCAGCCAAATTACAATTGTCTTTTTCCAATCTCTTAATAACATAAGAAAGCCAATCAACAAAGGACGAAAATTGACCAATATACCCAATCATAGACCCCCGCCAACACTTCTAAGCAAAACTACAATATATTAATGAGTGAAAAACAGACTCATTAGAAGCATTACAAATAGGAGAAATATCCACTCTTTTGGAATGCAAATTATATGTAGTAGGAAGAACATTTGTCGCACTATGCCATAGGAGGTTTCTGACTTTGGAAAGGATTTCAACTTCCACAGCTTACGCCACATGTCTTCATTATCTGATTGAAAGTTGCCACACATAAGACGATAACAAGACTTAACAGAGTATAAGCCTATAGGGTCTGGCAGCCAATATCACTAATCCACTCAAATGCACGAGCTAAGGGGAACCTTTAGGATAGCTTCTTTGTCACTCCTATTAAACAAGTCATGAATGAGGTCGACATGTCAATAACGAACATCTGGCTTCATCAAGAAATCAACGCTGTTACTAACCAAAGAATCATGTACTGAAGACATATAACCATTTTCCAAATATGGCAACCATAGATCATTAAGAATACAAACCGATTCTCCACTTCCAATCTGAATTCTACTCCCTCTTAGCACAACACTCTTTGCAGCTATAATGCTATGCCATGCGTAAATGGGATTGTAACCCAAAATAGATTCTCTAAAGGACTTTCCCGGAAAGTAACGGAGCTAAAAAATCTTTGTAACCAAATCATTAGGATCAGTCAAAAATCTCTAAGCTTGTTTACCAAGCATGGCTATATTAAACTCATGAATAGTTTTGAAACCCAAACCACCAGATGTTTTAGGCTCACATAAGTGCTCCCAACGAGACCAGATATTCCCTTTACTGCTATCCTTTTTACCACCCCACCAGTAAGAATTCAAGATTATTTCCACATTCTTACATAACTCTAGAGGAAGAAGGTACACATTTATTATGGAGTTGGGGATAGCTTGAGCGACAGTTTTGAGCAAAATTTCTTTTCCCGCTCTTGACAGCATCTTACTCCTCCAACTACTAACTCTACACCATACTTTATCACAGACATATCTGAACAACTCTTATTTGTTACGACCTATACTCGAAGGAAGGCCAAGGTAGACTACATGATCTTGCGTTCCTTGGAGCGTAAGTGAATTACAAATTTGAGCACACACCTATTTAGAAGTATTAGCACTAAAAGAGACCGAAGACTTACAGAAATTCATCAACTGCCTCGAACCTTTACTATAAATTGCAAGAATTTCATTTATTTGGTCTGCTTTAGAATTGGTTGCCTTGAAAAAAAGAAAGCAATCGTCTGCAAAAAATAGATGATTGATTGGTGGAGCCTCTCTAGTGACTCGAATCCCATGAATCAAACTAACTCTCTCTCTTTGATCAATGCACTAAGTTCCTCAGTACAGATGAGGAACAAATATGGAGATAATGGATCCCCTTGTCGCAACCCACGGCTAGGATGAAAAGGACCAAGCTCACGACCATCATGAAGCACATTATACTGCACACTAGTGATAGAATAACAATATCTGCCCATTTTACATCGAACCCCATACAAAGCAACATCTGTCTAAGAAATCCCCACTCCACACGGTCATAAGCCTTTGACATATCAATCTTGAGAGCAGCAAACCCTTCTTTCCTTTGCCTCTTCCTCTTTAAGTAGTGCATAATTTCTGCTAAAGTCAATATATTATCAATTATAGCTCTGCCTGGCACAAAGGCGCCCTGGACCTCAGAAATAATAGAAGAAAGAATAAGCTTCAGTCGATTTGTAAGCAACTTCACAATTATCTTATAAATAACATTACACAGTGCTATAGGTTGTAAGTCCCACATTGATTCTGGATTATCCTTTTTTGGTATCAGAATAATAGAAGTCTTGTTAGGACCTTCTGGGAACTCGCACTGATTGATACACTCCAAGCATGTTGTTACCACATCATCACAAATTACATGCCAGAACTTCTGATAGAAGGCCGGGTTCATACCATCCGGACTTGGTGATTTGTCCGGGTGCATACCATCAAGAGCTTTTCGAACCTTTAAAGGAGAGAAAGGAGCAGACAAAAGTTGATTTTGTTCATCAGAAGTCTTGGAATCCACACAAGACAGAACTTCATCATAACTACTCTCCTATGATAGAAAAAGCATATTAAAATATGTAACTATCATATTGTCCAACTCTGACCCTTTAGAGCACCATGATCTATCTATATTCTTTAACTTCCCAATAGTATCTTCTTTTTCCTAGATGAAGCAGTAGCATGAAAGTACTTAGAATTGATATCCCCATCTTTGAGCCAAAATTGTTTGGCCCTATGTTCCCAAAAAACCTCATGACTATTCAAAAGCTCATTATCCTGTTTTCTCAACATGTCAAACTCATTCAGACTATTCTGATATTGACAGCCATATGCCTGCCCCACCTGTTTAAATCCTGCCCACAAATAAAAATTCTATCCAGAAAAGGCTTATCCAAAGAAACATGCCAACTCGACTTCACCATATCCTCATAACCACTATCCTGGAGCCAGATGTTCTCGAAACGGAATCTCCGATGATGAGATTTTTGAAGTAAAGAAGAAGGATCCAAGAGAATTGGGAAATGGACAGAATAAGAGGCCTCTAATGTTTTCACCCGAGCCTCTATGAACATGCGAAGCCAATCTTTCGTAGCTAAAGCACGATCTAAGTGCTCCTGAACCCAATCATCCTTACCTCTAGCCTTCTCCCAAGTGAATTGATAATCCACAATACCAAGATCACGTAAACCACTATCAGCAACAACATTTTGAAAGCCTTTAATCATCTAAAGAGGATGAAGTTTGTGCCCCTTCTTCTCAGAGCCAGCCAGCAAATCATTAATATCTCCCATGAAAATCCAAGGGAGAGAAGAGGTAGAAGAAAGCTTTCTAAGAAGATTCCATGAATCTTTATGATGAGAACTTTAGGGAATCCGTAATACCCCGTGACTTGCCAAGAACCTAAATTAGGAATTTCGACCTGCACATCCACGAAATTCCTAGCAAAAGAGAGCAGAGTGACTTTTGAAGGAGAATGCCAAAAGAAAGCAAGACCCCCACTTTGGCCCACTCTGTTAATAATAAAAAGCCCATCAAACCCAATTCTATTTTTGATGGCCTCTAAATGAATTCTATTACACATAGTTTCCATAAGAAAAATAAAGGATGGCTTAGTATTCTTAACTAAGTCTACAAGGACTTGAACTATCCGTGGGTTAGCTAGCCCACGACAGTTCCAGCTCAAGACACTCATTGGACTAGATGGGCCTGGAAACTGGGACCCACCTCTACAACGTTTTTCGGCTCAACAACACATTGAACATGAGCCTTTGAACTATCCATACATTCAAGCCCTTCATGCCTTTTGCTTTTAGCTTTCAGCACAACTAGCCCACTGTCAAACTCATCATCAATCAAGTGCATATTATCAATATTTCCATTTGCGTCAGTGCCAACCTTTCCCTTACCATTATCCTTGTTTCCAGCTATCAAACTTTCCTTTCCTCTCCCACTATTCCCACCATTAGCTCCAGAATTAATGCCATGACCACATACAACCATGCTTAGATCAGGGCCATGATCAATGGCAATATCCTCTTTGATATTAGGAGAATTGTTACCCTTCCTTTCCTATTTGGACAGAGGATCAGTGCGAATCCATCTCTCACCGGTGTTATGTTGCACCCGACCCATTGACGCTTGCATCCAAGGACCATAAGGCTTAATAACTTGCCCTTTTGGGAAGTTATACCTCCATTCACAAGAAAGATAAGTATGTCCAAGCTTCCCACAGATATAATAGAAGTTTCTCAGACGTTCGTATTGAAAATCTACCGATATCCAGTCTCCACCACTCTTTTTTATTTTCATCCTTCGTTTAATAGCATTATGAACATCCACCTGTACTCTAATTCACATATAATTTCGCCACACTCTAATAAAATTGTTCTCATCGGTCATAAGAAATGTCCCTACATAGTTGCCGATATTCACTAGAACTTTCTCTGATTGCAGTCCTACAGGCAGATTATGAATCTGTACCTAGAATGTTGCATGGAATAAAGAAACATCGAGAGGTTGCTCATTCATCTCCAGTCTCTTTACTAAGATTATATGATTATCAAATTGCCATGGGCCGGTCTCCAAAACTTTCTCCATATCAAACTCATGGAAAAACTGAAATAGGAATAGGTTGGGTTTAACCTTACGATTACACATACCTTTCCTTGGATGCCAGAGTGAAGCCATTTTGTTCCTCATGGCCACAAAATTCACTGTTCTATCTATTAAAAACCGCCCAACTAAACACCACTGTAGATCTACATGGCGCTCAAATTCCTCTGCCTCCTCTCTTCAACCACCATTCCATACTCTTCTTCTTCTACAATGGCAAGATTCGCATAGCGATCCACCAATTCATTGGCATAACTTTCACTACTACTCACCATAGCCAATAGAGACAGATAACCAGACTCTTATAAATAAACGTAGCCTTTACTGAAAAGCAAACTTGTCAGAGGACAAGAACTTTACTTTTCAGAGGACAAGACGTCAAACGCTTCTTAACTATATTATAATTTGTAACATGTAAAAAAGAATCAAGTTGCATTCCATGTAACTATCTAAATATACTACGAAATAAAATAATAAATAATTAACTTATTATATTGCCCTCGTTATTTTGGTCAAATAGTCAGACCATTACAGGTATGGCAGATAACCCGATATCGAGTTCCTCATTTTACAGTGTGCAATAAAAAAAAAAAAAGCCCCTTCTTTAATTATATATATCTATTATTTAATTTATTGAAAATAGTTTTTGTTGTTTCTTTTCTGGTTTCACTAGACATTGCACTAGATCTGATCCGACAGTCTCCACTCTTGGCTACTAGAATAATCAATTATGGAACCTGCAATAATGACCCTCCTTTGATGGTAGTTGCTTATTTGCCTCATTTATTCCCCAGTGGATGTCAGCTGGTATTTTGGAAACGATGGATCTACTCTTGTTAGTATCTTTCTATCTCTTCCTGTTTCACTATTTTTTCTTTTTCTTTTTCATTTACATGTAATCAATTTTTCATCAAATTTTAATCTTTAAAATTTGGAAAAATTACTTGATTTGGTTATTTATTCATAATTCTAATACAATTTGCACTTAAAATTGATTAAAAAAAATTACACATATAACCATTTAAAAAAAACCACATCACATGCCATTTGCTTTTTTTTTTTTTTTAATTTTCACCAACTAATACAGCATGTTAAGATTGTAAGCAATTTGCCAAATTGTAATATTTTAGTTAAATTTAGAGGTTAAAAATAATTTATAATAAATTATTAATATTGTAATTTTGAATATTTAATATATAGAACGAGTAATAGTAACAGTAGTAGTCGTAATAATACATATGCTCATTTTTCATTGAAATAATAATATACATATGCTCATTTTTCATTGAAGGTATTCAAATACAACTACCTACTTTATCAAATAACGATGTGCGAGTGCCAATTATTCTACAAAAGGAGCAAATGCAACATGGAAACTGTTTAGCACGAGGCATGTCTCTATCACTCATCTGTATTATATTTATATATACTGTAAACATATATAATATTGGTTTAATTTTTCTTTCTTTTTTTTTTCTATACAGTGTTGTTTCACCAATTTCAAATTATAGGTTCAAGATTCCTATCATTTTTTGGTAAGCAAGCATAACAACATCTAACATAGTCTCTAATTCAATTATTCATTTTTTTTTTATCTTATATTCTTTATTTCAGTAGTAATGGAGCTCTAATTATTTCAAAGTTCAAATTAAATAGATTTCTAAAAGAATAAATTTCTCCCACCATGCATTTTTTGTACACATAAAATTCGAATACAATAATTTATTCAAGGGATCCAGCAAATTCAATGCTTCTGCTATTTTAAATTTATGTTATAATTTCCTCACTAGATTTGTTTATGAATGAAGGGATCCAGCAAATTTATGACTTAAAGTTGAAGCATTCCTATGCTCTTGCACTTATACGACACATTTCTGAAGCAATATCAACTATGAGTATAAGTGAATGGAAAGAAAGACGAGTACATGATGCATTCTTCTTGGCTGCTAAAAATGGGAAAGTTGAATTTGTTACTGCCATAACTAAAGCCAATCCGAGTCTACTAGGCCTCTTAGATCAAAATTTGCGGAACATACTTCAAGTTTCTGTTCGAAGTCGACAAGAAAAGATTTACAACCATATAATTTGTGCTCTTAGAGAAAGAAAGCAAATGTTGTCATCTCGAGATGATTGTTTTGATAATAATTTGTTGCATCTTGCAGCCAAGATAGCACCATCTGATATCCTTGAACGCATATCGGGTGCTGCATTACAAATGCAAAGGGAACTACAATGGTATAAGGTGATTTTCTTTCTCAACTTGTAGGATAGCACAAATAACAAAGGGAATTACAAAATTATTTTTTTTACAAGTCAAACTTACAGAGATCAAAATTGTTTTATTTTCTTGATTACAGTTCTAGACATTTTCATTATTTTATAATGTTTAAATGATTCAAATATAGGAAGTAGAAAGTGTTGTGCAACCTGCTTTTAAACAATATACCAATGAAGAACATTTAACACCCAGAAGATTATTTGCAAAAGAGCACAAGAAGTTAATGGCAGAGGGAGAGAAATGGATGAAAGAGACAGCAAAATCTTCTACTGTTGTAGGTGCTCTTATAATCACAATTATGTTCGCAGTGGCATTTGCTGTTCCTGGTGGTAACAATCAAGAAAGTGGTCATCCAATATTTGTGCATGAAAATTCATTCAAGGTGTTCATAATATCTGATGCAATTTCTTTATTTGCTTCATCAGCTTCAGTCATAACATTTTTAGGAGTTTTGACGTCACGTTATGCAGAAGAAGATTTTCTTATATCATTGCCTAGAAAGATGATCATCGGCCTCTCCACTCTTTTTATCTCCATTGCAGCTATGATGGTGACCTTTTGTGCTACTCTTATAATAATGCTTGACGGAAATCCCAACCTTATAATTCCGATTGTGTTGTTGGCTAGTATTCCCGTTACCATTTTCATGTTGCTGCAATTTCCTCTTCTTGTTGAAATCTTCATATCCACATATGGACCTGGCATCTTTAATAGGAGAAAGAAATATTTTTGATGCTTCTTTGTAAGAAACTTTTGTTCTGCAATTTTTTAAATGTCTTCTTCTATTTGTGACACTTCTATGTAAGATTCTTATACAAATTTGAAGTTGTTTTGAACCTCTAAAATGTCCTAGAAATAATAATTCAGCTTTCAATGGAGCAAAAATTATTAAGGAATTTATGCATATATGTTGAGACATTATATAGTCAACTTGAGTTTTGATGAGTAGGTAGGTCAAACCAATAAAATTAAGCATTTAATTAAAATGATAAAATTAAAATCTAATAACATATGAGTGAACTTTAAATGTCTTGATATTATTTATTTTACCTTCCAACTCATCAAAGACTATGATCATTATAAAATTTCTCATACATGTTATAGTTGACTGTTTAATAATTAATATATATGATGGACCAAGAAATATTAAACATTAAAAGTATTAATTTATTAAATTTCTAGACTATAATTTCTAATTTTTGCATCAATAGCATATTAAAAATCATGATATATATTTGAAAATATACAGTAATCTAAATTATAAAAATAAAATATTATTTTAAAATATATTGAAATGAAACACTTCATTTACTTAAAAGTGTCACATTAAATCACTAAAATATTATAATATTTTTATTATATTATAAATAATAGTCAATATCTCTTAAATATCATGATTTTTTAAAAAATATCGTGATTTTATTTTTCGATATTATTGTGTTGTTTTTGAAATATCACCAATTTTTAAAAATATTGTAAATTGATAACTTGGTTACAAAATATCATAAATATTATGATAAATGTTTTTCTCAACCAATAAAATTATTGTCATATCAATTGCTAGTTTTGAATACTAGCTTATACATGTTATATATATATATATATATATATATATATATATATATATATATATATATATATATATATATATATATATATATATATATTTTCCTTTCATTTTTACGTTGTTTAATTAGATAGAGTGTTATAGTAATTTTACCCTATCATAGTAATAAAATTATAAAAGGAAAAACTCTATTTTTGGTGGCTTAACTTTTAGAATTTTTTCATTGAGTCTCTATATCAGCTATAAAGGTAAATCTAATTAAAATTTTTGAGAAGACGTGTTCAATTATGATAAGATGCTAAAATTCTAAACCATAGGGACAGATGGAAAAATTAAAAATCATCAACTTTACACAAAGCACCTAAAAGGCCAAGACAAGAAGCTACTCATCGTCCTTGTACGGGTACTCTTCGGGAACTTGCTTTAGAAGTTTCACTTGCAACTCAAGTGCATCATCACTTCGAAGCATATCACGAGTCAAAGTCTCTTCAGTCTCCACCAACACCTAAACCCAAAATATAACATTCCAAGCAGAACCTAGTCACAAAAAAAAACTAATATTTTGCCATTTAGCAGTCAAGTTGTGATCAGCGTAGCCTTGTTGCAAGGAAAATTCATAAAGGTCTTTAAAAATTTGATTGGATTCATAAAGGTAAAAAATGTAACGGCTTCATTGATGGTATATTATCATATACCTAAATAAGCAGTAGCATGACCTGAATACGAGTAACCTGCATGATTGAAGTTGCAATGCCACCCAAAAAAATAACAAACAAAACAAAATCCATATACGATTAAAAAAATAGAGATAAAGAAACTAACAAGTAATGAGTATCCTGCGGAGCAATAATAGCTCGAACATCAGGAGATTCTCCAAGGCAACAGCTGAATTGAAAAATCCTACTGAATTTATGTTTTATTTGAAAATGTATACTTATCAGGAGTTTGTCCAATTGAAAATGTATACTTATGTTCTATTTGGCAACTAACAAACATAAACCACTGAACTCACACAGTTTTAGAAAGATAATGCAAGCTAAGGAAAAATATAAAAAAAACTAATTGAATTGACCGACAGTTTTGTTGTTATCCAAAATTTTGCCAGAACTAATCAATCTCACTTTGGTGACTGCCTTCGGAGTGATTGTTTTACCTAAGAAAGAATGTCACAAATAATTCTCTGCTTAAGCATATCAACCGTCGACGCCGATGAGTAACTGAACGGCCCCATATCCGACCCCCATCGTAAAGCCTAAACTTTTTTATCAACCAAATCCTCTTCTAGCATTTGTCTTCTTCACTTTCTTTCTCCTTTCTATCTTTCTTCCAATTAATTAATTAATTAATGGGATAAGTATAATTTTGATTCATATAGTTTTGCTTTTTGATAAAATCAGTTATGTGATTTTTTTTTAAGTATCATATATTTCATATTTTAGTACCAAATATTGTTTAAAATATATATTTTAATGTAAAAATAATATGCATTTTCAATACTAAATTATATAATGAGTAATATATTATTCAGCTAATTACAATAAACTTACAAAAAAATTAATTTAGATATATTTTTAATTTAGTTACGAATAAAAATAAATAATTTTTAAAATAAATTTATAATATTTTTAAAAATAACCAATTGCTTATATTGATAATAAATTATATATAGAATAAATTTATCATTAAATTTAATATTATTTTAATTTTTCTCATAAAACAATAATAATATTAGTTAGAATGATACTAAAGTGTAAGAAAATGTGAAACATATTGTACTTAAAAACTAAAAAAGAAATCATAGGAGTTGTTTTGTTAAAAGCAAAATTGCAGAATTAAAATTGTAGTTATTCCGTAATTAATTCCACTCTAATTTTCTCTGTTAGGAGAGGATATATATGGGGAGAGAGAGAGAGGAGGGCGGTGAGGCATGGAAAATTTCCAGTGTTTTAATTTAAATTCTATTATTCTTGTAGTCATTTGCTATTAATTTCACATGTTTGATTTAAATGAATATATCTAACATTTCAAATGAATTTTATCTCAAAGTCATAGTAATATTTTATTTGATAAAAATACTATTTTAATTAAATGTTACATGATAAATAAGCAATCAAGAAATATAGATATGAAAGCATTTTAGGAAATAAAAATGATAAAAGTAATATTTATTCTTATAAAAAAATAGATATGATATCATGAAATTCACTTACATAATAAAACTATTTTGACAAAATTTGATTTAATTATAAGTAATTTCATAAATTTAAAAAGTTAGAATTTCAAAATAAACACACATAATTGGTAATCCAACAAAATGAACAATATAGATTTATCCAAAATCTTTTTAATATGTTGGTGGAGAGATCATTTTAGTTATTTCAATTAGAATAATGCATGACACATTTAATGTATTGTCGTGGAATCAATTAAGAGCCTTATCCAGGGAGACATATTTGATGGTGAATGTCCTAAAAATGATTTTATTCGATCAGGTTAGCTTATGGGTTCTAATTATTGGAATTAAGATAATAAGTTTATTTTCAAAATTAAAGTATAGTGTGAGATTATATTTAGAAATCACAATCAGCTAACTATGCAATTTACCCTATAGGAAAGAATGGCTATAACAAGGAAAGACAAAGAGAAGTGCTTTAGGGCTCTTTTCAATCTTCTTTCATTTTCTCTATCAAACTCCATCACTGCTTTTCCATTCCCAGTAGAATATATTCATAGGTTATAGTTACCCATCTTGATTTTAAATTTTACCACTCAAGTTTTTGGAGATTTAAAGTTTTTTTTTTAAAAAAAAATGTCAAGTGACATACAAATGATATAGATCAGTTATTAATATAAATTTATTGATTTTTTGGTGTATAAATTTAATTTGATTTATGTGTTTGTAAGATACAAATAAATGCCAATACTTTTAAAACTCATAAAATTTCTAAAATAAGTTACATATTCTATTCAAAGGAATAAAAAATAGTATTGTTAAATATATAAGCAAAATATGATTCATATACTTTCCTTGTAACTTTTGTAATATTTTACTTATTGTAATAATAATTTCAGACAATCGTAATGAGCACGCGCAGTCACTTTATATATATGAAGTGTGTTTGTCTGATATCAATATTCAAAGAGTCGAGATATGATCAGGTATTTATCAATTTGCTTAATCGGGGTTCTAAATTCATGTACTACACCCACTTGAATTTTAAATGATTATTTATTAATCATTGAATTCACACAGGTTGGAAAATGGCAGCAAGTATAGTTCCTGAGGTATTAACGGGACGGTCCAATTATGCAAGATGGAGTGCATGCATGAAGAACTATTTTATAGCTCATGATGATATATGGGGTGATGCTATAGAAGGACGCGGTGATCCTGAAGAACACTGGAAGAAGAAAAATGTAGCAGCTTTACATGCCATTGGGATTTCTTGCTCGCCAGGTGTATTTTCTCAGATTAGAGATGTGACTTCTGCCAAACTTTGTTGGCGTAAGTTGGCCCAGATTTGCACAGCAGAATCATCTGTACAAGCAGATGATGTTCAAGGTAATTCTTAGTTTTCCTCTAATTTATTTCATAATAAATAAATGGCGTTTATTTATTTTTTTTATGCAACTTGGCGATTAAAGTCTATTTATATTAAAAAAAAATTCAAACATATATCCTGTTTTTTATAATTTTATTCTAAATTTTTAATTTCAATAAAGTGCTTCCGTTTGAAAAATATTTCAATAATTAAAAAATAACATGAAGATTACAATTTCATTATTTCTATTCGCAAGAATCATGTTTGAACCCCTTAAAAAAAAGAACATTTTTTTTTTAAAATTGACCAATATTTAAAATCAGTATATGGAAAGAATTATGAATTTAAGGTTCAACTATTTAATTATAATTTAAAAAATATTATACATTTAGTATTCATTAAAAAAAGAATTATAAATTATAAATTGACATTATTCATTAAAAATTAAAAAATTATTTACTAACTTAACTAAAATTAAAATTTTATTCTAGTTATATATTTTAAAGATATTTTTTTTTTATCTATTATGAATAAAAATATATATTATATGTCTAATTTTAAATTATTAATATATTAAAATTATAAATTTACATATTCACAAGTTTTATGAGACATAATAGTAAACTAAGTTTGACTTATTTATTAAATGAATTTTAATATATGAGTTCAAAAATAATTTTTTATATTAAAATTATAAATTTATTTATTCACAAGTTTTATGAGACATAATAGTAAATTGAGTTTGACTCATTTATTAAATGAATTTCAATATATGAATTCAAAAATAAATTTTTATGGTGTTTGAAGTAGTCTAAATTTATGTTTACAATCTTATATCTAAATTTATGATTTGTTTTGTGTTATATATATATATATATATATTGAATTCTAAACGTTATTGAAAGAATCCAAAAATTTTTAAATTCAATCCAAGAACAATGATTTCAAAATTTTGTCATTTATCTGTGCGATAGATTGAATTATGTCAACAGGTTCACTTGTTTCATATCTTAGCTTTACTGAAATTATAATATGTAGGAACAAAGAGGAATGAATTAACTGAATTTCAGCCCATGTGCAAGGCAATAGAAGAAGGCGATTTGAATGGTGTTAAACGCTTTCTTGACCTTCATGAAGATGCAATAAACCAAAAAATTACAGAGTGTGGTTCAAAGACTCTTCATCTAGCAAGTTCAAAAGGGAACACAGAGCTTGTGAAGGAACTGTTGGAGTTAATGTCAGATGTGTGAAGATTTAGAATCAATTGTATTGAAGGAGTGAATAAGGTTACAACCAATATATATAACAATAGAACTGAATGATAAGAACAAAACAAAGATAAATACAAAAAGTTATATAAGTTACATAAAATTTATCTTATTAACCACCCTCAAACCTGTGGTCAAAACGAAGGTTGAGCATATTGTAAAGAGTGAGAAACTGATGTGGAGACAAGGGTTTGGTAAAGAGATAAGCCACTTGATCATTTGCAGATCTGAACTAAATTTTGAGCAAACCCGATTGAACTTGTTCATGCATAAAGTGGTAATCCAATTCTATGAATTTGGTACGAGCATGGAAGACTAGATTTGTAGTTAGGTAGATAGCACCAAGATTGTCACAATGAAGATTAGCTAAAGAAATTGGATACTCAAGCTCTTGTAATAAGCCGCAAAGCCATATTATTTCTGATGTAGCTTTAGCAATGTCTTTATACTCACTTTCTATAGATGATCTAGACGTAGTGGGTTGTTTCTTGGCAACCCATGAAATAAGAGAGTCACTAAGAAAACGACATAGCCATGGGTGGAGCATCAATCATCATGGTCACCTCCCTAATCACTATCAGTGAAACAATGTAAAGATGGAGTGTTGGTGTGAGAGAAGAAGAGACCATGAGATGTTGTGCCTTTGATGTAGTGTAGGAGGTGTTTAAGAGCTTGCCAATGGGTATGCATTGGGTTGTGCATAAAATGGCAAAGGCGGTTGACACTATAGGCATATCCGGTTGGGTGATTGTCACATACTTAAGAGCACTAAGTATTTAACAGTATGCTTGTCCATTGAGATAGGAGAGCCTATGCGTTTTATCAATTTTTGTGAGACCGTCATTGGTGTAGGACATGGTTTGGAATTACGCATATCATGGTATTGAAGTAAGTCTTGCAAGTAGCAATGTTAGAAGAGAAAAATGACATCAGTATGTTGTTTGAATTCAAGGATGAGGAAGTAATAAAGATCACCCAAATCCTGAATAAGAAATTCTTGTTGAATAGAAGTGATAACTCTTTAAAGAAGAGAAGAACTAGAACCTATTACAACAATGTCATCTACATAAACCAAAAGAAAAACCACATCAGTACTATGTTTCAGAATAAATAAAGATGTATCAGCCTTTTATGCCATAAAATGCATAAAAAGAAGAAATTTGTTGAGTTTATCAAACCAAGGATGCGGTGGCTATTTAAGGCCATAGATGGATCGATGTAGTTTACAAACATGGCGGGGAAATTGAGGATGAATATAGCCCTCCAGTTGTGCCATAAAAAGTTCCTCTGAAAGGTGACCATGTAAAAAAGCATTAAAAACATTCAATTATTGAAGAGACCATTTGTTCATAGTTGTAAGTGCAAGAATGACCCGAATTATAATGGTCTTAATAACTAGGCCGAATGTCTTATGATAATCAATGCATGATGTTTATGTAAAGCCCTTAGCAACAAATCGTGCTTTGTATCAATCAACATTACGATCCAATTTTCTCTTTATTCGAAAAAGCCATTTATTTGCAATCACATTTGTGTTGGGTGTGCAGGTACGAGTGACTAAGTATTAGTCTATTGGAAAGCATGAATCTCTTGGTCCATTACTTATTTCCACTTATTATGTTGAATAGCATCTTTGTAAAGATATAGTTCATGAGTTAAGTAATTGATGGGAGAGGGTTTAATCGTGGTAGTATGGGCATGGCAGTGAGGCATTGTGGATTTTTAAAAGACTATAGGGTATGTACGATTAGGAGAGGAGGAGGAGGTATTGGATGTCGGGTTGGCTTGATCATATCAGATGAGGTCTACTATAAGATTTAGACCGATTGAATTAGGTGAGGGTGGAATGTTAATATTTGGTTACGAAAGATGGGTGGTGGTTAGAGAAGATAAATTAGGATTATTTGAAGGGGATAAAGGTACAGGTGAGGATAATATGGTGGAGGTGGTTTTTTATAAAGGTAGAAGAGATGGGATAGGGAGAGTTTGAGATAAGATAGAAGTTCGAGGTGATGGAATGGGTGTGGGAGAGAGTGATAGAGTTTGGATGAAAAGGGAATTAGGAGAAGTGAGAGACATACTTGATGAGGAGGCCGAATTGATAGGCATCTAAATTATGAGCCATAGTACAAGTGGAGTAGGTGTGAAAGGAGTAGTTGGCAGAGAAAAATTTTTAAAAGGGAAAATTTTGTCATCAAATATAGCATGACGTACAACATTAATTCAGTCATTATTAATGTCCAAGTAATTATAGGTTGCATGAGTGAATAAAAGACCTAAGTTGGCACATTATTTACTTCTAAAAAAAAGTTTGACACAATTGTATGGCCTAAGATATGGATATATGGTGCTGCCAAAAATGTAGGACTCTAAATATTTAGGAGGTTTATGGTATAATTTTTGAAAAGGGACATTGTTTTGTAAGGTTGGAGTGGGCATGGAATTAATTGAATTCATAGCACATTGAAAAGCATATGTCCAAAATTGAAATGGAACATTTGCATGAGCAAGTAATGTCAAACCTATGACTACAATATGTCAAATTGGACGCTCAGATAAACCATTTTGCTTATGAGTGTAAGGGCACGCAATTCGATGAATAATGCTTTTGGTTTTAAAATATTTGTTCAATTTTTGAAATTCACCACCCTAATTAGAATGAAAAGCTTTTATTATGGAATTAAATTGCCGAAAAATTAAAGATTCACATTCAAGAAAAGTGGAATATAAACCACTCTTATTTTTTAAGAAAATAAATCCATGTATATCTTGTGAAATCATTAACAAATAAAACAAAATATCTGAAACCTTTATTAGATGTAGTTAGAAAAGGTCCTTATACATCATAATGGACAATTTGAAAAGGTGCAGTAGAGTAATGTTCAACTGAAGAAAAATTTAATTTTGATAACTTTCCTAGATGACAAGAAGAGCAACTGGAAAAACCAGAAGATGACACTAGCAAATTATTTTGTTTAATGATCTAAGATACAGTCCTTTGGTGTGGGTGACTAAGTTTTGCATGCCAATCATTAAAAGTAAACACTATGGTGGAAAGAGTTTTCTGAAAGAGGATGGCGGCATCATATATAGCCCATTTTCACTCCAACCTTACAATAAGGTTGCCTTAGCCTCTTGATCCTTGATTAAAAAAAATGGGTAGGCCAAAATTCAAAAGAACATAAATTGTCAGTTGTGAATTTTTGGATAGAGAGAAGAGATTTGGTTTTTTGAGGAACATGTAGCATATCTTTAAGCAAAAATTTACTATTTAAAAATAATGAGTGATGAAAAGCATTACCAGTATTAGAAATAGGAAGAAATTTTCCATTACTAATAAATACATTATCATTGCCAGTGTATGGTTAAGGATGAGTGATCAAGTTAGGAGTAGCAGTCATATCATTTATGGCTCTTGTATCCGGATACTAGTGATTGGTAGCAGCAATATAACACATAGGAGATTGTCAATGAAGTGAGAGTTGTTTGGCATGTGAATGGTGATATTTGATTGAGCAGCAAAATGATTTTTGTGAGGTTCATAGCGCCTCATGCATTAGGTTGCCATATGGTTATTGAAACCACAAATCTGACATGCATTTTTATTGTGATGATGATAAAAAGGATTGAAATTTGTTGTTCAGTGAGTATATTGGTTTGTAGGAGGCTTAGGGTATTGACAAGTTAAAGAGAGTAGGTCTGTTTAAGTTGGAAAATTAACAAGTTTACATGTGAGCTACTGGTGTATCTTGAATATTTCATATCAGAATTTCATGAGCTACAAGTTGCCCATGGAGTTCTTGAAAAGTAACAAGCAAAGGTCTTTGATTGAGTGCTATAATGATACTGTGAACTCAAATCCAAGATTTTAATATATTATTGCATTAATTCAGCATTAAAGAGTGCTCTCCTAATAGAAGCTAATTCATCAGTTATAGCTTTAGGTTTTCATAGATATTGAAAAATGGCATAGCCATGATGGAGCATTGATCATCATGGTCACTTCCCCAATCACTTCCAGAAAATCTCTAATACCATGTGAAGATTTAGTATCAATTGTATTGAATGAATGAATAAGGTTGCAACCATTATATATAATAATAGAACCGAATGATAAGAACAAAATAAAGATAAATACAAGATGTTATATAAGTTACGTAAAGTCTATCTTATCAGGATCAAGGAGTAGAAACTACTAATAGATATGGTCGTATAACTTTATATATCGCGGCTGAGAGTAAAGCTACAAAAATTGCACAATTCTTGATAAAGAAGAATGATAAATTGCTTAGTATGCCAGCAGGAAGGCCTATAAGAATTGTATCTGGTATTGAAATCTTAAAGTGCTTGAATTTTTAGTTATCTTGTATGCTTTATAATTAATATCAGTAACTCTTTCACTTCCTGTTTATGTATTTTAACGTGATTTTTTTTTAGATTGCCACTCACTACTTTTGCAAATATGTTGTCCCTAAAATTTTAGAATTTATAGGGTTTACATCTTATGAAATTTTCGTCCCCTATTCCATCAACTATGAAAAATTAGGGACAATAAAATTAATCATCCCCTATTCCATCAATTAAAAAGAATTAGGGACACTGAAATTAATTATCCCATACTATATTAAATAAGATATTAAGGGACAACATATTTTACTTTGTTCCCTAATATTGTCCCCTAAAATCACATTTTTTGTAGTGCCATAAGGATACAGTTTTGGTTCTATACTCTGAAACGCCATTAGAATTACTACTTGGAGAGGATGGGAGATATAGGGCTGTGCTTCTGCATCAAACTCTTGGAAATGAAATGTTTGGTAAGACTACACACATATTTATATTTTATCTTCAGAAGTTAGAAGTTACTTTCTAGAATAATGTTTGTTAATTAGATATTTACTTTTCTTTGTTAATTAGATATTTCACTAGTTCTAATTCAACATTGCCCATCCTTTGCTACTACAGTTGCCCATCTTGGGAACAACTGTGTGTCCTCCCCTTTGATTAAATTGTATTATATGGATGATGTATTTGTTATGGAATTTGGGTTAATTTCCACCAATAATATCAAATTCACCTTGAGAACTATTGCATAGGTAGAGTGTAAACGATTGTACTAAAAATCACCCCAAGATAGATTCCTAGGAAAGAGTGGTGGGGTCATAATAGTCCTACTTAAAAACCACACTCCTCAGATAGAATTTTACCAAGACAAGTAATTTTAATAGTAGAATAATTAACAACAACTATACCCGACAATAGCTATTAAATAGACATAAAAGAGAATACTAAAATTAACGAGATTCGGCCAATTATGCCTACGTCCTCGAACACTACCAAAATAATATTTCACTAATTTAAGAAAATATTACAAAATAGAGAGAAAGACTACAATTGCCTAAATATACGAGAGGAGTTTTTTTTTTGGATGATTAATTAAGGGTGGAGGAGGTATTTTATAACCAAAGAACTCCTCCCATATTTTGCAAAATCCCGATGTGGGATTATTTTTCCAAAGAAACAATGAATCTCCACCTTGGCAAAATTCCATACAATTCTCTCTCAAATCCATCCTTTAGTAGTATTTGCAAATTTCATCTTTCAATTTGTAGTAATATTGATTAAGTCTAAACGATGTTTGAACTTAATTGTAGTTATCACTTTTGTCATCATATCAGCAAGATTCTCAGTAGTCTGAATCTTCTGGATTATGACTCCACCTTCTTCCAGAATTTCCCGTACAAAGTGATATCGAACATTGACATGCTTCATCCTTGCATAATAAACCTGGTTCTTTACTAAATGAATAGCACTCTAACTATTATATACTTTACCTCTGTAGTAGATAAAGCAACTGTTGACTGTAAGGTGGACTTCCAACTGATTGGTGCCTTTGCAAAAGTAAATACATAACTAGTAGTTGAACGATACTTTTCCAAATCATCGACATAGTCATAATCACAATACCCAACTATGCACTGACCATCTTGCCTATCCTGCTGAAATACCAAACCAATATCTATGATGATCTAAATATATGGTAGAATCCATTTCACAGCTTGGCAATGCTCCTTTCTAGGATCATGCATATACCTGCACAAAAACCCCAACTATTTATGAAATATTGGGCCTCAAACACACCATTGCATACATTAAGTTACCAATAGCACTTGCATACGGTACTTTTGACATGTATTCTCGTTCTGTATCATTATTTGATGACATGGATGACTAAGTTTGAAATGAGGAGTAAGTGGTGCACTAACTGGTTTTGACTTCTCATACATGCCAAAATATTTTAGTACCTTCTTTAGATATTCTTTCTAAGACAAACAAAGCCTCCCCAATTTCCTATCTCTGGATATTTCCATGTCGAGAATCTTCTTTGTTTCACTAAGATGCTTCATCTTAAACTCCTTGTTCAATTGAGTCTTTAATTTCTCAATTTCTATTTAACTCCTAGAAGCTATCAGCATATCATCAACATAAAGAAGAAGATATATATAGGATCCATCTTGTAGCTTGCGCAAATACACTCAATGATCATTTTTGCTTCTTATATACTTTTGCCCTATTATAAACTTGTCAAATCGCTTATACCACTGCCTTAGAGATTGTTTCAATCCATATAATGATTTTTCCAATTTGCATACCATCTTCTTTTTTCTAGCAACTTTGAAATGATTTTTCCAATTTGCATACCATCTTCTCTTTTCCAACAACTTTGAATCCATTTGGTTGAGTCATGTAAATTTCCTTATCCAAGTCTCCATGTAAACACCCAAACTCTTCAGGAAAAATCATCAATAAAGGAAAGATAATAGTATTTTCCTCCTAATGAAGCGTTCTTAGAAGGCCCCCATACATCTGAATGGCCATAATCCAAAATACCCTCAGTATCATGGATGGTTATTCCAAATTTCACCCTTGTCTTCTTCTTTTTAATGCAATGCTCATAAAAATCCAATTTACAAGCTCAAGCTCCTTTCAATAATCCTTGACCTATCAATAATTTTAAGAATTTTTCTCTACTATGCTCCAAGCGCATATGCTAAAACTTGGTTGCTTTTGACTCCTGATAATCATTAGAAGCTATCGTTGTTGTTATCCCAACATTTGTACTACTTAGAAAGTAATACAAATTATTTTTTTAGAATCCCCTTCGTTATCACAAGTGCACTAAAGATGATTCTCATTATCCCATCTTTCGCCCTTACTTCAAAACCTTTTGACTTTAAGGTTCCCATAGAAATAATATTCCTCATCAAATTTAGAACATAATGAACACATGTTAAGGTTCTAATTGATCCATCCTGATTACTTAAGTGAATTGAACCAATCCCATATGTGTTAAGTGGGCATTATTCGCTATGTAGATAACTCCACCTTTGAGTTCTTTAAAGTCAAAGAACCATTCTCGATTGAGAGACATATGGTGACTACAAACTGAATCTAACAACTGTAGTTGGTTGATGGTGTAGCATCAATTGAAAGATCTTAATCTGCATCATCATACTCAGCTACATTTGAATTTGAGACAACATTTCCCTTTCTAGGTTTGTCTTTATCCTTTAGCTTAGGACAATCTTGCTTCCAATGCCCTTTTTCTCGATAAAAGGCACATTGATCTTTGCTCAGTTTGGACTTTGACTTTAACCTTCCTCTCCTTCCTTTATTCTGGCTTTGCAAATAGCCTTTAATAATAAGAGCTTCTACTTCAACATTTGTATTTTCTTGCTTTTCTTTCTTTCATAATTCCAAATTATACAAGGTTGCAGTTATTTCACTTAGAGACACAACAACCTTCCCATGTATAGTAGTTTTAAGATACTCATACTCATTAGGAAGCGATCCTACCAACATCAAAACTAGATCTTCATCATTAAAATTTACGTCCATATTCATCAAATCAATTACTAGCTGATTAAAGCTAGTGATGTGATCATTCATCGTGATACCTAGAATATAATTAAAGCAGAACAATCTCTTTTTCATGTAGAGTTTGTTTTGACTATTTTTCTTAAAGAATTTCTCCTCTAATGTCTTTCATAATTTACTTACAGATGTTTCTTTAGAAATTGCATACTTCTGCTCTCTAGAAAGACATGATCGAATTGTACCACATGTCAATCTATTAATCACCTTCCATTCTTTCTTCTCAACATCATCTGGTTTCTCTCCTTCAATAGTAAAGTCCAGACCCTATTGAAAGAAGGCATATAGAAACTCACTTTGCCACATGCTAAAATGATCGGTGCCATAAAAAATTTTCACAGCAAATCTCACATTCGTCACAACAGTTCTTGCCAAAATTGAAGATGAAAAATCTATTGACATCGATGTGGATACTTTTATGTTGTCGATCATTTCTGCTATAAATTATATTTAATAGCTGTTGATGCGGAATGCCAATTAGTCCAAGAAAATTTTTTCTGATGTGAAAGATCAATCTAAGTCGTAACCACAAAGCATACTAAAATAAACCAAGAGCTCTGATACTAAGAGTATGGTGTATACAATGAAGACAAACGATGAGGTGATAGGAATTTTCCTTAAATGGAAAAAATGATGGAGATTCAAACACGAAGAAAAGTCAAACCTCTCCGCATAAACAATGGTGGAGAGTTAAAAAATGATCCATTTTTTAAAGTTTGTGAAGATGAAGGTATTGTCAGACACTTCACCATTAGATATACACCACAATAGTATTCTCCAATGGTTGTGATTTGGTATTTTGGAAACGATGGATCTACTCTTGTTAGTATCTACCTATCTCCTCTATCTCTTGTTTCTTAATTTCTAATTTATATATCACTTACAATAACAACAATATATATATAGGGTGAATTATCATTTCCTATTTGAGTTAGATTATAATATAAGAAGCATCTCATTTTGCTAATAATTTATAATTTTTTTTTCCAAAATGAAAGGTGGGTCTTGAACCTGAGACCCATCATGGTGCCCCTCAATCTTTATGAAACAAGCCAGGCATGTGTGTTAGTGTGTGTGTGTATATATATATATATATATATATATATATTGTTCATGCACCAAAGGCATTCAAGTGGCAATACCAATTAGTGTAGAAAATGAGCAAATGCAACAAGGAAACTATTTAGGACGAGGTATGCCCCTCTCTCATCTCCCTTTCAAAAATTCATCAAAACAGAACTTGGCTTTGGTTTTGTTCTAATAGTATATGTATTTTTTTTTTCTTGCAGTTTTGTTATATAAATTCCGAACTATGGTTTCAAGACTCCTATCATTTTTTAGTAAGCTAAATTAAGCTGTGAATTCCGAACTATGGCTTCAAGACCCCTATCATTTTTTATTTTTATGTTTTTTATTTAATTATGCATTTCTAACTATATTTGTTCATTAATTAAAATAGGGCTCAAGCAAATTTATGAATTAAAGTTGAATCATTTGCATGCTCTTACACTAATACAACACTTTTCTCAAGCAATATTAAACATGGATGAGAGAATGAACGTGAACAAAGAGGAGTACATCAAGCACTCTTCAATGCTATTGATTGTGGAATAATTGAAGTCGTTATTGCCATTTTATGCCAAAATTTGAAACAAATTCCCAATTTATGGTTGTTTTCAAAATAATTTTTTTTTTTTTCTTTTGTGATGTTTTTGAAAGATTTTGTCATTTTATTGTAGTTTTTCCTGAGGTGGCGGAATTTTCTAACAAGACTGGCCATTTCGCCAATTGAACTAGCAATGGTTATTTCACCAACCAAAATAGCAAAATGACCTTATAATATATATATATATATATATATATATATATATATATATATATATATATATATATATATTTCATCCATTTCTCATAAAAGGAATGGTGAAATGGATAAGTTGATAATAATAATAATAATAATAATAATAATAATAATAATAATAATAATTATTATTATTATTATTATTAAACGATAGGGAAAAATCTATAAAAAAAAAAAATAAATTGATATATAATAGTTAGTATTATACACAACACTTACATGAAATGGTCACACACACAACACACATGTGCTCACGTGTGCACACTCACAACACTCGTACACACACTAACACTCTTGCATAAAGGCAAATAATAATAATAATAATAATAATAATAATATTATTATTATTATTATTATTATTATGATGATGATGTTAAAAAAACTAAGCCCCGCACATAATATTTATACAAATTCATGTATAAAAGTCACGCATACACAACACTCATGTATAAATAATAATAATAATAATAATAATAATAATAATTATTATTATTATTATTATTATTATTTGTGCAAAAAAATTCCTATTCGTTATATTTGTGCAAAATTTTGCCTTTGTGGTTGAAACCAAAAAAATTACCCATTTATGGTGATTTTGTCTTGAGTTGGCAAATTAAGCACATTTTCTCTAGTCAAACTAACGGAATTAATCATAATTTTTTTTTTTTCTATAGTAAGTGACGGACTGTGTCAGAATTTTTCTTTAATTTTTTCCCTTTAGTATGCCACTCTAAGGGGCGGACTGCATCAGAATTCTTTTTTGAAGGTTTTCTTTTTTCTTTTTTTTTTTTTTTGTGCTTAACTTTTTAAAGGATTCATTGATTAGCACTGGCTTTGTAGTTGTTAATTGAATAGAAGATTGTGCCCATACAGCATAATGGATTGGAGTGGTCCTTTGTAAAATTTTTCTCTCATTTGCAGCGCTAGCTGCCTTTGCTAATGTGCTAAGAGTATATTTTTTATATTATAAACTTTTTTTCATTAATTTTATTATATAAAGAGAGAAAATTTTATTCAAAATTAGTAAATTTTTTCATTTTTTATTTTGATATGATTTTAATTTTTAAATTAATAAAGAGATCACATCTAATAAAAATTATCAAATAGAAAATTTAAATTAATAAATATAATATGTGAGAATTTATGTTTTATTAATTGAAATAAAAATAAAATAGTAATGATAGTGTTATGTCATAGTGTTTGTGTTTATTTTTTCCAAAACTTAATTCACTGATCAAATATAAATTTGATTCAACAATTTAAAACGCGCACATTGAATTTTTGTTCCGCAAGAAGAGGTGCCACTGTTTTTTAATGGCTGTTCATAAAGGCCTTCTACCAACATAGTTTCCATATGACTGGAACAATTGACACCAGCTAGCTTCACTCTCTGCTCTGTCTTTGAATCAACTATCCATCTACAATTTGTTGATAATGGCTGAGACAAGTCAGGAATTGCTATAAGTAAGCATAATGAAAGCAGAAAAATAATGGGTTCAGGTGACTTTTTCCATGCAATCCGCCATTCTAATAGGCAGACTGCTACTTTTTTTTTTTTTTTTTTTCAATGTAGTCCACCTATTTGACTAACGGGCTGCTGTGGGAGACCCTAGTTATTCCATCTGTCAAAGTGGAGGACTTGAAAAATAAAATTCAGAAAAAAAAAAAGAAAATTCAAGGAATTTTTTTTTCATAATATTCAAAGAAGGATTACACCCCTTATATATATATATACAGGAATCCTAATTAAAATCTAATTAGAAATAAAATAACATTTTAAATAGAATAGAACTTTATTCCTAATTGTATATAAATATTTACTTCCTAATATATACAATAAAAATATTTACTTCCTCAACACTCCCTCTCAGGTTGGTGAATGTATGTCAATCATTCCCAACTTGTCAAGTGAGTTGTAAAACGTTTTTCCGGATACAGCTTTTGTGAGGATGTCAGTTAGTTGAGTCTGAGATGAAACATATGGAAGATCAATTGTCCCTTGGTTCAAATGATCTTTTATGAAATGTCTGTCAATCTCTATACGTTTAGTTTGATCATGTTGAACTGGATTGTTTGCAATTGCTATAGTTGCCTTGTTATCACAATGTAACAACATAGGCTTCAGATGTTTTAATCCCAGATCTTGAACAATTCGCCTTACCCAAAGCAACTCACATACTCCATGAGCCATTCCTCTAAACTCAGCTTTAGTGCTTGACTTTGCTACAACTTTCTACTTCTTGCTTCTCCAAGTGACTAAATTATTTCTAACAAATGTAAAGTAACCGGATGTTGATTTTCGATCAGTCTGATCTCCAGCCCAATTAGCATCAGTATAGCCAGTAATTTCATAATCCTTATTCCTCCCAAAGAATAACCCTTTACCCGGAGAAGACTTTAGATATCTTAATATTTGGTATACTGTATTCATATGTTCTTTACTCAGAGAATGCATGAACTAACTCACAACACTTACTGCATAAGCACTGTCTGACCGAGTATGAGATAGGTAAATCAACCTTCCTACCAACCTTTGATACTGATCTCTATCAGTTGGAACTTGATCTTCTAGGACTGAAAGTCTATAGTTGCCTTCAATGGGAGTCTCGACTGGCTTACAATCAAGCATCCCTGTCTCTGTCAATAGGTCCATTATGTACTTTCATTGGCAAAGAGAAATTCCTTGAGCCGATCTTGCAACTTCAATTCTTAAAAAATACTTTAAGTTACCCAAATCCTTAAGTTCAAACTCAGATACTAACTGTCTTTGCAAGAATGTTGTCTCACTCTGATCATTTCCAATGACCACCATATCATCAACATATACAATCAGTGTGGTGACTTTACCTAACTTTTGTTTGATGAATAGTGTGTGATCAACATCACTTTGCTTATATTTGAGCTTCCTCATGAAGGTTGAGAGTCGTCCAAACAATGCTTAAGGTAATTGCTCGAGTCCATACAATGCTCTCTTTATTTTGCATACTCGGACAGTACATTTAGTTCCGGGTGGTGGATCCATATATATTTCTTCATCTATGGTTCCATTAAAAAATGCATTCTTTACATCAAAATGTTGTAGCGGCCAGTCCAAATTGGCAGTTAAGGAAATAAGGACTCAGATGGTGTTCATTTTTGCTACTATGGCAAATGTATCTTCATAGTCAATTCCATACTTCTGAGTATACCCCTTTGCTACCAACCGAGCTTTATATCAATTTATGCTTCTATCTGGATTGAGTTTGACAGTGAATATCCACCTGCAACCCACCATTTTCTTTCCTTCCAGAAGTGGAACAAGATCCCACGTCTGGTTCTTCTGCAATGCCTCCATTTCATCATTCATAGCTTTCTTCCAATCCAGGTCATTTAAGGCTTCCTGTACATTACTCTGAATAGATACAGTAGATAATTGATTTACAGTAAGTGCATGTGAGTTAGACAAATGGTTGGTTGATATGAAGTTGTTGATAGGGTATTTAACTTTGGTATGAAGGTCCGGATCATATTATTTTTTCGGAACCCCTCTATTGATCCTAGAAGGATAACGAGGCTCAGTATTTGGAATTAAAGGAGAAAAGTTTACCTTATTACGCATCGCATCCGGAGTTTCTTCAACTTTTGGTATGGGTTGTAAAGATGTACTATCTTGATTACTTGGATATTCTTTAATGATTTGTTCGGGTGAGATGTTCGTACTCGGAACATCAGATGTTTATCCGAGTGAGATGCTTATACTCAGAACACCAAATTTCTTTCCAAGTGAGATGTTCATAACACTCGGAGCATTTGGGAGACTCGGATTCAGAACACTCAGAATGTTATCTTCAAGCTTAAAGAAGTTCAAATTTTTCTCCCCCTAACAAGAGCACTTGAAGTGGGAGAAGAAAGGATAATTTTCATGAAACTGAACATCCCGAGTGACATACATCTTTTTTGTATTTGGATCATAACACCGATATCCTTTTTGTAAATCCGTATAGCCAACAAAGATACACTGGATAGCTCGAGGGTCTAATTTACCGAGTGTCTGATGAACATATACCAAGCATCCAAAAACTCGAGGTTCAAAATTATTGAGGGGTGGAGATATGGTAATTTCCTGAAGTTTCTAAAGAGGAGTTTTAAAATCGAGTACTCGTGATGGTGTTCAGTTTATGAGGTACGCAGCGAATCGAATAGCTTCTCCCCAGTATTCTCAAGGAACATTCATGTCAAACAGTGATGCTTGGACAACTTCTAATAACTGCCAATTCTTCTGTTCGGCTATACCATTCTGTTGAGGAGTGCCAACACAAGATGTTTGGTGGTGAATGCCCTTCTTGTGGAAAAAATCATTGAGAATTGAGTTAATATACTCCCCACCATTATCAAACTGCAAGATTCAGATTTTACTCTGGTATTGTGTAGCCACCATGTTGTATAGGTCCTAAAACCTGAAGCACACTTCTCCTTTAGTGGGAAGTAGTGATACCCAGGTCATCCGGGTACATTCATCAATAAACGTTATAAAATATCGAGCACCAGATAGAGTAGGAATTCGAGCAGGTCACCATACGTCAGAATGAATGGTCGTAAATGGAATTGAATTTTTATTATAAATTGGTACATAAGAAATTCGGTGGCCTTTTGCCAATTCACAAACATCACACTTAAATTCTGAGTCTGTGGTATGTAAAAATAAACTCGATTTTAATTGTCTAAGATAATGAAAAGATGACGATGCCACAAGATTATTTGGTCTTTACTCGAGCAACTTCTACCAACCCTATTAACTTGGCTTGACTTCCATTTTGAATCATCATGCAACTCAAGATAGTACAACTTTCCATGTTTAACACCAAAGCCAAGAATCTGATGCTTTGTAATGTTCTAAAATACACAATAATTAGGCTAAAATTTGACAGTGCAATTAAAGGTTTCAGTGATTTGGCCAACAGATAGTAGATTACAAGAAAGAGATGGAACAATAAGAACAATATCTAAATTAAGAGAGTTAGAGTTAGATACTGATCCCTCATGAGTGACTGGTGCTATGCCTCCATTAGTAGTTAGAATATTTTGTTGGGTTGATGGATAGATCGATGTAAGATTGTGAATGGAGTTTGTCATATGATCAATAGCACCTGTATCAATAATCCATGTATTATTTTAAATAAGATTTGTCATACCTGAAGTGGTATCAGGATCACCACTTAGTTTAGTAGAAGTAGCAATTGCAACCTTGCTGAGCTTTTTACGAGGCTTTTTATTAAAATCCCACCATTCTGGATATCCCACAATTTTATAGCACCATTCCTTGGAGTGTCCAACTTCACCATAATGAGTACAAGTATATGTGATGGGCTCACTCAGTATTTTTCATTTGAACTAGGGACGAGTCTAAGTTGCTATAAGTAAAAAATGGTCCGGCAGTTTCTTCGGCTCTTCTATCATATGTCGCTGGTTGTGATCCCACCGGACATATGCATAACTAGACTCAAGATCAAGAGGTGGATCCTTCCAAAGTATTTCACTCCGAGCATTATTAAATTCAGAATCAAGCCCGGCTAGGAAAATATGTGTTCGAAGTTGGGTAATATGTTTATGGAGTGATACTATTCCATTAACATCCTCCCCTTGTGCACATGTCCGGGCATCAATTTCCTGAAATATTCCAACCAGTTCATTGTAGTATGCTGGTAATGACTTACCATTCTGACATGTAGTGAATGATTTTTGATTCAATTCAAATAACTGAGTTTCGTCCGATCCATCATAGAAGGTTTTTGAGACAGCATCCCATATCTCTTTTGCTGTTAGAAGATGGATGAATCTCTGCATCAATGTCGGACTCATGGAGTCAATCAGCCAACTTTTTACTCAATTATTATCAAGGAGCCAAGTTTCCTACGCTTTATCTCCTGTTGGTGGCTTTGGCATAGTGCCATTAAGAAAGCCAGATTTGTTTTTGGCTTCAATTCACATCTTCATGATCTATGACCATAGAGGATAGTTCGTATCATCAAGAATAATTCCTGTGGGAAAGGGAGAATTATCTTGAAGGCTTTGAATAAAATTAGGTGTTTTATGGGATACAATGGATGTGTTTTTGATGGTCATGATTTTAAAGATTCAAAGGATTCAAGAGAAAAAAAATACGATTTGCAAGCATTCAATAAAAAATTCAATTTCAATGGGTATGCTCTAATACCATGAAGAATAAAATTTAGAGAAAAAGAAAGAAAAATCAAGGAAAATTTTTTTCATGATATTCAAAGAAGGGTTACACCCCTTATATATACACATAGGAATCCTAATCACAACCTAATTAGGAAAAGAATAACATCCTAAATAGAATAGAACTTTATTCCTAATTTTATACAAATATTTACTTCCTAATATATACAATAAAAATATTTACTTCCTCAATAGGACTAACCTTTTATAAAAAAAATTTTACCATCCATTGGGAATTTTTTTTAGAAGTACTACAAATTGATAAATTCTTTTAGCTTTTTCCATAAATTGACAAAAAAAAAAACCCCTATCAACTTGATTGGAAAATGAAAGTTAACATGTAAATGTTATTCGAATTATGTGTCATTGTTTTCACCATTATTTCTTATTTTTAAGATTGAACATACTGATTTTGTTACTATAATTTGTATTTTTTTCTTTGTTTTTCATTCAATTTGCTAGACATTTGTTATTATTTTAAACTAAATTATTTAAATGCAAGAAGTGGAAAGTATTGCCAAACCTTCATCTAAATGAGGTCATAACAGTAATGGTTTTATACTCAGAAAACTATTTACAGAAGATCACAAATAATTAATAATAGAAGTGATAGTAGAGAAGAAGGATTGTGGAAATTGATAATTTGTATTAAACTGAATGGTGAAATAAATACATAGAGTTTATAACAACTTTGCTATTCTACATGATTAGTTACAACTGAAAGATATTTGTTCAGATACAGGATTTTGAATTATATATAGCAGTTGCTAAGGATAAGGGGACAGATTCTTTATCATGCCCCCTCAAGATGGACCGCAAGACAGCAGGCTAATCTTGCTTTTGAGGTGTAGAAAACATGGCCAAGGCAATGCTTTGGTGAATCCATCAACAAGCTAGTCTTGAGAGGAGACATGAGCAACTCGGATGGAACCATTCTAAACCCTCTCTCAAATAAAATGAAAATCAAGAGTAACATGTTTCATTATTGAGTGAAATACTGGATCAGAGTTAAGTTGTGTTGCTCCAATATTATCACAGTAAATAATAGGATAGGTTGGCACCTGAATATGAAGTTCTGACAATAAAGAGCAAATCTAACTTACTTCATTAAAAGTATTGGCAACTGAATGATATTCAGCTTCAGTGGAGCTACGTGCAATTATTCTTTATTTCTTGGAACTCCAAGAAATTGGATTCTTGCTAAGATAAACTAGATAACCTCTAGTGGAAGAAAAATCATCTTATTACCACCCCAATTAGCATGGATAAAGGCATGAAGACATGTTAACAAGTTGTGATGAAGCTAATGCCATAAGTAATTGTGCCAGACAAGTAGCAAAGCAATCATTTTGTACAAGTCTAATGGTCTATTGTAGGATGATTCATGAATTGAGACAGTCTGTTAACCACCAATATGATATCGAGATGACTAATAAGGAGATATTGTAAGCTACTAATTAAAGCCTAAAACTTAGTTGGATTCGATAGAGCAGTACTAGAATGAAGTGTTAACTGATTGGTGGTTGAGAGTGGTGAGTGCACAGGTTTAGCCTCCGACATATTGGTCTTAGAAAGTTGTTCGATGATGTATCGTTTTTGTGTGAGAACTAGCCCTTTGTCATTTGGAACAATCTCAATCCCCAATAAGTAAGATACATGACCAAGATCTTTAAGTGAGTAAGATAAGTGGCTAAGATCTTTAAATGAGAACTTTTTGGCACGAATAAGGATAAATTCAACCATTGATACTGATTGTCTCCAGTAATGATTAAATCATCAACATAAATAAGCAAAATATATAATATGATGACCATAATTAAAAATAAACAATAAGGTATTAGAAAGGGAATTTTTGAATCCAAAATGAATAAGAAAATTTTGGAGTTCATGATACCATGCACGAGGAGCTTGTTTCAAGCCATAAATGGCTTTTCTGAGTTTGCACACATGGCTTGATTTGTCTTTGTCAATGAAGCCATTAGGTTGGGTCATGAATACATCTTTACATAGACGCCTTTAGAGGAAGGCATTATTGACATCAAGCTATCTGATGGCCAACCACGGCTTATTGTAATGCTGAGAACAATCTAAACTATTGTGGGTTTAGTGACGGGGCTAAAATTATCATGATAATCAATTCCAAGACGCTGATGGAATCCTTTAGCAACCTAATATGCTTTATACTTGTCAACAGAACCATCAAATTTTCTTTTTATTCTATAAATCCATTTACACCCAATAAGATTGTAGGTTGGATTTGTAGGGATAAGCTCCCATAGTCAATTTTTTACTAAAACATCAAATTCAATAAACATAGCTTTTCGCCATTTAGCATCTTTAAGAGCTTATTGGATAGTAGTAGGTTCAACTTCATTAAGGTCATTAAGATGTGCATAAAGATTTAGTTTTTAAAGGGGCTTATGGATGTTGTTTCTTAATCTCGTTACCATGGAATGAGTAGTGGTGTTGGATGGTTATGAGTGGTGTTTTGTAATGGGAATTGGATTAGTTTAAAAGGTAGATTGAGAGACATCCACCACAGGTTTTGTGTTGAGTGGTGTGGAGATCAGTATATAAAGTGGAGTAAGAAACCATATTACGATAGTGTTTGATTGGGACTTAGATTCACTGTTTGAGGAATAGACAAATGGGAACACAGTTTTTACAAACTTAATATGTTGAGAGATATAGACCATAGGCTAAGACAAGCACTTTAAGATAGGGAATATCCTAGGAAAACACATAGTGTTGAGTTGGAGTATAGTTTATAAGAGGAATAAGGTTTTAACCAAGGGTAACAGAGTTAACCAAAAATCTTGAGTTTGGAATAACTAGGACTAGTCTTGAATATCTTTCCAAATGGTGAGTCATTATGTAGTACTGGTGTGGGCATTCTATTGATTAAGTAGTAAAAGCATACAACTAATATGACAGTGGCATTGAAGCATGGGTTAAAAAGGCTAATCCAGTTTCTATAATATATAAGTGTTTGTGTTCTGAGAGGCCATTGTGTTTAGGTGTATATGGTAGTGTAGTGAGATGTGTGATTCCATGAGTGGAAAGAAAAGTTTTGAGGGCAATGTACTCTCCTCCATTATCTGAATAAAAATTTTTGATGGAGTAATCAATGTGTTTTTCAACAAGAGCTTTTGAGCCGTATAAAACTTCTTTTATATCATATTTTGTTTCAAGGGATAAACCCAAGTATATCGAGTGTAATGATCCACAAAAATCATATAATACTTGCTTCCATCTTTTGAAACAATAGGCAGAGTCCATATATTCGAGTAAATAATTTGCAATGGATGAGAGGAAGTTATAGTAGATTGCATAAAAGAAAATTTATGACTCTTATTGGGAAGACAAGCATTACAAGGCAAAGTAGACACTGAGAATGAATTCGCACTCAAGTTATTAGTTGACAAAATTTTATTAAGAATAGGAGCTGATGGACGACCAAGCCTATAATGCCAATCAGTAGATGTTGTCTTAACACTAGAAAAGGCTACGAGAGGGTAAGGATTCAACCATTTATAGACACTGCCTTTAGTTTCACCCTTCAACAGTGCAGTTCTAGTTTTGAGGTCCTTCACAAAAAAAGAATAAGGTAAGAATTCTATGGAGGTATTATTAGAATTGCAGAATTGACAAATGGAAATAAGATTTTTTTTTTCATGTTTAGGACATACAAAACATTATCTAAAAGAAAAGACCATTGAGATGAGCTTAAGGTAGTTAAACCAGTATGAGTGATTTACAACTCAGTGCCATCTCCAATCATCATGTCATTAGCTCCTTGATAAAAGTTGTGAATAACAAGATTTTGAGATCAGTTGTTACATGATGAGATGCTCCACTGTCCAGGAGCCAAGCCAGTTTATTAGTTACTGCAGTAGCATAATTGGCTTTAGGTTGCCAAGGTGTTGGGGCATTGTTGTTGCTTAATTACATTGGTTGGATTTTGAACGATGGGCATTATTTTGTAGTGTGACCTTAGATGTGACATAGTTGGTAGTAGCTTAAATATGGGCATTGTTATTGCTGGTTAATGTTGTTGGTATGCGTCAAGCCAGTGCTTTGATAGGACATGAAGTTATTGTTATGATTGAAACCACTATTATTGTGCCAGTTATTATTGGTGCAGATAGTCGTATAAGCTATTATTGGAAATTTGGTTTCTAGTTTTGGAGAGTGTAAAGTAGCTTTAAAGTTAAGCAACTTTTCTTGAAGTTCATCGAAGGTGATGGGTTATCTCTATCTTAGACTGCTTGCACCAATTATTTGTAATAATCTCCAAGTGCTTCCAAGATTTTTTTCGTAAGATCTCAACGAATAGGGATCCAAGTAATGCAAGCTCATCAGCTTAAGCTTTGATATTTTAAAGAAATTCAGTAATTGTGGAAGATCCTTTTTTCATCAATTTGATCTAATTTTTGACTTGCTTAATATGTCCTCTAGTAGGTTTTGCATACATATTAGTAAGTGTTATCCATGCTTCTTTGGAAGCTTTGGAATTAGCTACAAAGGGGATGATTGTAGGTGAGATAGAGCCAATAATGGCACTAAGGATCAATTGATCTTGTTAAATCTATAAAGAATGAGTAGGATTCATGGTTGTGGTATTATCAATTGTTATGGTTTGAGGTGGGCAAGGTTTGGATCCATCAATGAAACCAAACAGGTCATACCCTACAAAAAGAGTTTGGAATTGTAATTTCCAAGATATATAGTTTGTAGAAGTGAGTTTGAGAGGTGTTTGATCTATAACATTGATTGTAATAAGAGTTTGATTGGAATCATTAGTGTTGCAAACATGATTATTGGTTTAATTGGTAGCCATAGCGAAAGAAGAAGACTAAAAGAGGAAAAAAACTTTTAATGCTCTTATATCATCATCGTAGAGAAGAAGGATTGTGGAAATTGATAATTTGTATTGAACTGAATGGTGAAATAAATACTTAAAGTTTACAATAACTTTGCTATTCTACAGGTTTAGTTACAAATGAAAGATATTTGTTCAAATATCAGAATTTGAATTATAAATAGTAGATGCCAAGTATAAAGGGACAGATTCTATATCAAGAAGAAGAAAAATGGATGAAAGAGATTGGAACCTCTTGTATTGTTATAGGTACTCTAATTATTACAATTATGTTTATTGTGGCAATCACTGTTCCCAGGGGCAACATTGAGGGAATTGGCATTCCAATATTTTTGAACAACGAGTCATTTAAGGTGTTTATAATATCTAATGCAATATCTTTTTTTGCATCCTCAACTTTAACAATAATATTTTTAAGAGTCCTAACTTCATTTTATGCAAAAGAGGATTTCCTGGAGTCATTACCTAAAAAGTTGATCATCGGTCTTTTGATACTTTTATTTCTATAACAGCCATGATAGTGGCTTTTTATGCTACTCTTATAATTTTATGAGATGGGATTCTAAGCCTTATAATTCTAACTGTTTTATTAGCTAGTATTTCTTTTACCCATTTCATATTGCTACAGTTTTCTCCTCTTGTCAAGATTTTCATATCCACATGTAAATCTAGTGTCTTAGATATAAAAATGAAATAACAGTTATAAATGTGTAACAAGTGAGAATAAGATGTTGTGTTCACTATATAGTTTTAAGGCTACTATTATAACTATCAAGCCTTGTATCATTTTCAATAATGATTATTCCAATTAATTAGGAACATGATCATTAATATTTGCTTCTTTATTATTCTTCTAGCTACATTATGGAACAGGTTGTCCTATATATGTATTAGTTTTCATCATAACAATACATCATAATAAAAAAAATTAAGGACTTTAAAATAGAATATTTTTATAATACAATAAAAAATAAAATAGAAAACTTACTTGAATTTGTAATTTAATTTGTAGTTAAAGCCATCAATGAGAAAAAAAAATCTCTCTTGTCCCTTTATTATTAATCATAATTTTTAGATAGAGCTAGTGTTGTAATGTCATTGGGGGGAGAGGACTACTTTATTTATACATATAGACATCCTTATTTAATTTAGTGCGTCCATCACAAAACTCTAAAATCAATGTATAAGATTAATTTACTATCACATTCATGTTCTCGAGAAACACAAGTAGAAAATTAATATTATTCAATTAAATATTAATTTTCTTCCAGAATTTTTCTAAATTAGTTAATAGAGGGTTTAATTGAAAGAAATTAGAAACAAGGAAGATATGACTGAGAAAGAAAAGAAAAGATTAAGGGTTTAGTGAAATTTTGTTAGAAAGGTGTCCATTGTGGGTGTTATGCACAAGGACACTTGTCCACAAAAAAAGGGAGATTTTCTCTTTAAAACCATAAAAGCATGAAAAAGAACACTCCTACTTCTCAACTTGAAGAAGAAGTAAAAGGTAAAGAGCTTGGTTTTGAGCTGATTCTTAGTAAGGGCAAAAAAAATTCTTTTGCATGTCACAAATTTATTAAAAATTATACTTGATAGTAATCATGCATGCTTCTAACTTTCTTTAGAGAAAATTCATGGAATCTCAATGTGATCATAGGTGATCATCAAGAATAGAAGGTAGGATCATAAGAGGTTATTGAAACTTGTACTTGCTAAAATTAGTGAGTGTTCTTATACTCTTTCTTTATATTCAAATTATAAAAATATTTCTTAATAAACTCCATAAATTCTTGGATATTATTGTTAAATTCTTGGCTATATTCACTGTGAAGAATATGAGTTCTATTTTGCAATAAATTTGAACTATATATGGTGTTATTTCCTTCTTTAAAATTTTATCAAATTCTCTTAAACTATCTACTTCTTGATATGGCAGAAGTTCTACTTGAATTATGTAAATTTCTCAATGATTAGTATTATGTTTTGAACCTATAAAGCATGCTCAAACTCTATGAAAATAAGCTTGTGAATATGTTTAATTAGTGTTGAGTTTTAGTGTAAAATCTAGTTAAAAACATGACCTGAAAATTAAGAAACCATGCTATTTATATGATGTCAATGGATTGAGGTGATGCCTCACTACTGAGACAATGCCTTAGCACACTAAGGCAATGCCTCTTCACATTGAGATGACCCCTTAGCATTAAGATGATGCCTCAATGTTAACATAGATGCTTGAATGATAGGACAGTTATCTAATTAAGAAAAGATGATGCCTTAGTGTTGAAACAATGCTTTAGTGGCTTGTAATTGAGTTTAAACTAAAATAAATTATAGCAAAATTTTATAAACTCAACTAAAGATGAATACTTAAGAGTACAATAGTGAGTTATTGTTCAAGTGAGTCATAACTTAAAAAAATCTATATCTTATTCAATTGTGATCAAGTGAACTTAGAGTATTATGAATAACTTATCTTTTACTCTTTTAAAGAAAATGTAGCCTAATTACAAATTATGTACATATTAAGGATGTTGAGTGTATTTAAGTATTCAAAGATTGTGGTAAATATTCAAGTCTTCGATAAAGAGACTAAAGTCATGAAATATTCCTTGAAACCAAAATGAGAAGTTATTCAATAATGTGACATGATACTAACATGATAATTATACAAGAGTATATGTATTACATAAGAAGAATGTGAGTTTAGTTAAGATATTGTTGGTCAACTTATTGATAACTATATTTGAGATGGTGCATAGATTCATTATGCCTTTGGGGTGAATTGTTGTGGTTCAATATGTATGCATATAGACTATAATATGTTATGAGATACAGTTAGTGTGAACTCTTTTAATGAGTTATAGTGATATGTGTTAAGTGAATCTATAGTGAGACATGATAAGATATAATATTATAGGGATGATATACAACATACAACAATAATTTGAAAATGAGATAATAAGTTTAAAAAGATAAAATTTCATATTAAATAGTACCATACATATGATTGAGCAAATTTAGAAAATGAGCATTGTGAAAGTGAAATTGAACCAATACTCCAATAAGAGGAATTGTACTTAAGAACATTAGAACTTGAACATTAATACTTTACTACTAAAATAAAATTTATAAAGCAAACTACTATTTATTGAACTTTGTTATTTAAATTTTTAGATTAAGCATGCTTTATTTTTTTGATAAACTATTATTCTTGTTTTATGCTTATTTTCTTAAGTGCTCCTTGTTTACATGAGCTATTCTTATTATTCTTTACACCCAATGGGTAATTTCTTTACGAAATTATTTAGACTCACTTTGCATTTATATTTCAACATAGGTTGTGTGCTTTTAATTTTGTATAGCTAGAGTTTATATAATATTTTAATGCAATGGGCCAAGATAACTTATGAGGTGACCACAACCAAGATGCTAGTGAAGTATATTATATATCATTATGTAGACATAGAGTTAGCTTTCCATTGGAATAACCTAAGCCATTAGTATTAATATAAAGTTTGTGAATCTACGAGGTCATTTAAAGCATCTTTCCCTTTTTGAATTTTAAAATTATGGATTTCAAATCTAAAATTTCTTATAAAAGCTTCTCATGTTTATGTTTAGCTTTCTCAATCTTATTTTTCAAAAGAGAAGAGTTCTTTAAATCATTTGCAATTTGTTTACTTGTGAAACAAACATTGGAAAACTCATTTTTCAAGTTTTCATAGTCTTTAAGCATTTTCAAAAACTCTTGCTTATAATACTTATTTGAAAGTAGATTTTTGCATCTAAGTATTATATTGCTCACAACAGAGCTCTAATCATCATCATCACAAAAATTATTAAAGATATCATGTTCATAACAAGAAGTGAGAAGTAGAAAGTACCTTATGATTATCTTTAAGTGCCATGAAGCAAAGGTTGATAATTTCTTGTTGTTCCTCTTCTTTTTCTGAATCGAAGGAGTCATCCCAAGTAGCTTTGAATGTCTTTTTCTTTTCCTTTGCTCCCTTGCTCTTAAATTTTAACTTGGGGTACTCATTTCTTATATGACCTGATTCTTGCATTCATTGCAAGTGACTTCCCTATTCTTCTTCCTTTTATTCTTCTTATTGTCCCTTCACCTTGAAAAGTTCTTTCTTCTCTATAGTTTCTTAAAGCTTCTAATTATTATTACAATCTCATCATCCTCATCAATAGAGTCAATAAAACTTTCATCATCATTTGCATCTTGAGAAGCTTTTAAAGCAATTTTTTTCTCTTTTCATCTTTCTCTTCTTTTTCATCTTCCTTTTGCTTCAAGGTGAGCTTATGAGTCAATAACTTTCTAATAAGAATATCAGTGGAAAGTTTGGATAAATCATGAGCTTCCTTAATGGAGATCACCCTTGATTCCCATTCCTTCTTAAGTAGGATTCTTAGAATCTTAGTATTGATCTCCTCCTTTGAGTAGTGTTTTTCCAATTTCTTTAGAGTTATGAGAAGAGCATTAAGACAGTTGGTCATTTCAGCGATTAATTTTTATGGTTTTATCTTAAAAAGTTCATACTTATAGACATGGAGTTGAACCTTATTGCTCTTTACTTACACATTTTCTTTATAGTAATTTTTAAGAGCCTCTCATATCTCCTTTGCAAATTGACAATATTAAACCTTATCTCTTTTATCTCTAAACTTTGAGATAAGTAGAATAGTCATAGCCTTCTTGTTCTTATGATTTTCATCTTTTTGCTCTTAAGTCCCTAACTTCAATCAATGAAGAATTCATCATTAGTAACTTTGCCTTTTGGAGCTTTCCAACCATCCAATATGAAATTCCACAACCTAATTAGATCACTATCAAGATAAAGTTCCATTTTAAATTTCCAATATGGGTAGTCTCCACCATTAAAGAAAGGTCCAAAAAAGAGAAGTTTATGGTTTCACTCCCTATGATTTTAGCTTATTATAATGAAGTTCCAAGAAGTTAAGCTCTGATACCAAATGAAAATGGCCCTAAAGGAAAGGTGAACAGAGTAAATAAAAAAATTAGAAAGATTAAGATCAATTAAGAACTAAAAGAAGATTTTAGCAACAAGGTGAGAAAAGAATTCAAGAACTTAAAAATTTAAGGAGTTTGATTCATAATTGAATCTATGTCTCCATTTAAGTTTTCCTTAAGTTAGAATTTTCAATAGCCACATTGATCTTATTAATCAAGATTGAGTTTATAAGAGTTTTAAGGTTTAACTCTAACCTTTACAACACAATGAGATATTTTAGGCTAAACTTTAACCAAATAACAATCTTAAGTTTTTTGTGGTTTACACTTGAAATAAACTCTCTAGCACTAAATCCTCACTTCCCTTTTTCAACCCAAGAAAAAAGATGAAGAAGAGAGTTAACTTAGCACACAACCCACACTCAATAACAGTGAAGATTTTTAAAAGAATTGAAAATGCATAAAATTTTTCTAAGAATTCAATAAGCTTAACCAAATTGTCTAACCCTTTAAATGAGCTTTCAAGACTTTATTTTATAGTTGGAGAGTGAAAAATAGTTGTTGGAAGTCATTAGTTTTATCTCCAACCTTTTTCTCCTTCATTAAATGCAATTTTGGCTTTTTGAAGGATTTGACATGCTCAAGATCATGAGCATAGGCTTGGGATCATGAGCATTGAAAAATTTGACCATTACCCATAAATTTGCTTGTTAGAGACTGCTCACTAATAACTTAGGATCATAAGGGTAGACAATGAGTGTGGTAACCCTTTTCTTCAAGTTTTGGACACAAGTCAGCTTAGGACTATGAGTATGGGCTCAAGATTGTGAGCGTAGTTTGTCGCTAAAATTAGCGATGGATTGAAAAGTCCATCACTAAAATTAGCAATGATCAAAATATTAATAATAAAATAATTGTCACTACTTTATCACTAAATAGTTTAATAACAGATTAGTGATGGATTTTTCCATCACTAAATAGTGAATTTCTTGTAATTATATAGAATTCAAGCAAGAGACTTGATTAATATTTAAATTCATAATTAAATTGTTTTTCATTTAAACATATAATTAAATTCTTATAAATTTAAATTATATCTTATTAAGGTTGTATAGCTTTGGTTTTTAACTAATTGTATTCTTTAAAAAAACCATTTTATAGTCGAATGATTCTAACTTTTTTTAGTACAATAGAATGACTATGACTAAAATTCTTAAAAATTAAAATAATTATATTATTGTTGAACATTTTCTATGTTTAGGTCATAGTTACATATTCACCGCAACTTATTACTAATTTTAACTGCAACATTTCTAGGCCAAAAGCAAGCGACATTGAATATTGAGGCACTTTTTTAATCTAGAATAGTTATGGGTTGCATGATTATTGGCTAGGTATGAGTTGGAGGGGCCACACAATATTAACAAAGATAATAAATCAATATCAGTGATGGCTATGATAATAAAGATTCCTTAGGAAGTTCTATAAATTGGAAATATTACATAATCTCGTGCTCTAATCTAATTGACATTTAAAAATTATACACTAAGATTAAGAAATGTGATTAATATACATATAGAATATTATACTACCCTGATAATAATTCCTTCAACTAATTATTAACTTTGTATATCCCCAAAAAGAGTATATCTATTAAATTAATTCTCCCTTTTTTTTTTATAAAAGATATAAATAGCATTACTGACTAAAATCCAAAACAAGAGCATTATAAATAAAAGAGGGAGGGATATGATCCTATTCCCTAGAACCAAACATAGAACCCATTGCTCTAGCTAATGAATGAGCCACGAAGTTCACTAATTTACGAACAAAATACACTATGCATTCTTTCATCTCTTTCTAAAGAGATTTAAAATCATCTATAATAAGACATGCAGCTAGATTATTAAGAGAAGGAGAGTTTAAAGCTTGAACCAACTCTAAAGCATCAGATTTAATAACCAGAAGAGATGCTGAGTGTCATTTTAGCCAACTTAGGACTTCTCTCATACTAAATGCTTTGGCTAGCAAAGCATCCATATGACTAACACTACTCCCATTCCCTGCAGCACAAAACTCACTTTTATAATTTCTCATTACCCAACCAAACCCCAATCTACCTCTACTTTAAAAATAGCACCATCCATATTGCATTTGTACTAGCCTACACATAGAGACTTCTAATGAACACACCTTTATTATTAGATGGAAAATTTGTAGCTTATAAACACACTTGAGCCAACTACCATTGAAAGAGGAAAGAGCTTACCATATTAATTAGATGGACCGTAGATTACTTGTGCTGATTCTAAAGCACTTCATTTCAGTTTTTCCATAAACCCTATAAAACCATACACACCATTAAGCTTTTATACAGATCATAAAACTGTATAATGGAAGACAACCAGTCAAACACTAAGACCCCTGTATTAAAAGGAACTGTGACATTCAGCAAGCACCAGTAGGTCTTAGCCATCAAACCCTCATAGCCTCCATATTTTAATTAAAATGCAAAAACTCTCTTTGTTAAGCCTCATATATTCTAGCTTCATTAACATGGCCAACATCATTATCATCTTCACTTTGGTTTGACATTGCCGTAAAAAGAATGTTAGAAACAACAAAAAATAACTGAAGGACCTCATAAGCACTCCGTCATGTGTTTTCACTCAAATGATTGGGGGGTCACTCATGTTTAACTCAAGCAAAAATTTCACTCAGGATTTCCTCACACCACTCTAGCTAATTTTTTTTTTTATGTTCTTAGGTGAATTACACTTTTAGAATAATTCAAATAGCTTATGACGTGTAGAATTCCAAAACTAAAATTCACAAAACAAGTTTAAAGCAATTCGGTCAATAAGAAAAAAATAAATGAGAAGCAATAAATTAGAAAAACTCAAATAGATGTAAAAAGCATGTGAAAAAAAATACAAAGATCTACCTAGAATATGAAAGAAATGAATTTAGAAGGTATTTTAAAAAAGAAAACCAAATCTACCACAATAAGCAATATTCCTTAACAGGCAAGGAAAATAATGATATGCAAAATGCAAAATAAGATATGACAATATCTATTTAGATATGTCAATTATAAATCAAATAGGATTAAGAAATCCAAATCAAACCTGATTAGGATATTAATTACTCAAGGATCTAAATTCTTCCTTTCTAATCAATTTCTCTTTTCTTCTTCTTTTTTTTACATGAATTTTTTTAGATCTTCAACTACATATTCAAATCTAAATTTTAGAATACAAAATAATTGATTTAATCAAAGAAAAATAAGAATAAGACTAATGAATAAGAAAAAGAATAAATCATAAGAATTCCAAATTTAAAAGAACAAAAAAATGCAAGAAATAAAAAATTAAAGAACACAAATTATAAAAAGATAAAACTTGATATAGAGCCAAAGTTCTAATACCAAATGATATAGAACCTCCACGAATAAACGTGAGAACCCCTTTATCTATTCGAACACCCAAAGCATTAATATGAAAACCCCAATACTCAATTTAGCAACCCCTAAGAAAGGTTAGAAATCATATTACTTAGATAAGATGATAAAAGAATTAGAATAAAGAAAACTTGCTTTTGAATTCCAATTTCAAAAAATTCCACAAGAAGCTGATCAATCTACCTAAATATTCTTTAAGGAATGTATTTTATGGAAAAACACAAATATAAAAAGCAAACAGCCTTTAGGATTAAAACTTCAATTATAAAAGTAAAATAATTCGGCTAAGGCATATTTGTACCCTTTGCAAAGTTCTCCTTAATAAGTAAGTAAACTAATAAAACCCTAAATAAAAATTAGGAAACTAATTTAATTATATGTCAAATACATCTAATGGCCTCTTAAAAAATAAAAATTTGTCCAGTCGATTGTTTAACCTTAATAACCATAATTAAACCTAAAATAACAAAGTTTAAGTAATCCCCTATACATATTCAGCCAACCCATAACAAATGTGGCCCATTACATAATTAAATCCATTAACAACTTGGACTTGTATTAAGTTGTATTGAACTTTATCTGTACTTATTCCAAAACTTTGGTGTCCATGTAAACCTTTACTGGCCAAATTCATTAAGCCTTATAAATGATGAATTAAGGTATGTTTAATTAGGAAACATACCTTGCTTAAGGTATGCACATGATAAAGAACTTTGTTAGGACAATTTAAAAGGTAGAAAAAATTGAGGTAAACATACCTTGCTTAAGGTATACACATGATAAACCCTAGTCGCTTAATGGGACAATTTGGAAATATACCTACCCCTCATCCTTGGAGTGTTAAGTTCTATATCATTTGGAATGCTCATTCTTTTTGGATTGTTGATGATAGGAGTTGCACTAATGTAGTGAGTACATTCTTGGTTAATAGGTTAGAGTTGTTTACTGTACCATGACCATACAAACTTCAGTGGCTTAATGATTGTGGTGAGGTAAAGGTAAATAGATAATCTATTATTTCATTTCCCATTAGTCAATATCATGATGAGGTGTTATGTGATGTAGTTCCTATGCATACTAGAGATATTTTTCTTGGTAGACTGTGGCAATTTGACAGATAAACTAAGCATGATGGGTACCTCAATAGGTATTGATTCACTAAAGATGGACAGAAGACCATATTAACACCACTTTCCTTAAAAGAAGTGTATGAAGACTAATGTAAAATGGAAAGGATGAGATTGGAGGCCAAAAGGAAAGAAAAAGAGAGTAAGAAAAGTGCTTTAGAGAGTGAAAATAAAAAGAGTTAAAAGAAAAAAAGAGAGAAAAAGAAGAGTATATTTGGCTTAGAGAGAAAAATGCAAGGAATGTGAGTTTGTTAGCTAGGACAAGTGAGGTTAGGCAAGCTTTGTATTCTTATCAGCCTATATTTGTACTTTTGTACAAAGGAGCATATTTGGAAACTAATGAACTTAATCCATCTCTACCTAGTGTGTTTGTTGATCTTTTACAAGATTTTGAAGATATGTTTCCCGAGGAAATGCCAAGTGGTTTGCCACTAATTAGAGGCATAAAACACCAAATTGACTTTATTCTTTGAGCTACCATACTCAATCGGCCATCATATAGAATGAATCCAAGTGAGACAAAAGAGATCCAAAAATAAGTTGAGGACTTACTAGCTAAGGGGTATGTGAGGGAAAGTATTATTCATTGCTCATTTCTTATTATTCGTGTGCCAAAGAAGGACAGAACATGGAGGATGTGTGTAGACAATAGAGTCATCAATAAATCACTATAAACTATCATCATCTTATTCCTACATTAGATGATATGCTTGATGAGTTATATAATTCTTTTTTGTTTACTAAAATAGACTTGAAATCTAGTTATTATCAAATTTGAATGAGTGTTGGTGATGAATGGAAAACAACTTTTAATACCAAGTATGGGTTGTATGAGTGGCTTGTCATGCCATTTGGTCTTACTAATACACCTAGCACATTCATGCAATTGATGAACCATGTGTTACGTGAGTACTTAGGTAAATTTGTTATTGTTTACTTTAATGATATTTTGTTTTACTCTAAGTGCTTAGATGATTATATTATGCATATACAACTTGTACCAGAAATACTTAAGTAAGAAAAGTTGTATACTAACCTTAAGAAGTGTATTTTTTTTACATGGATAAGGTAAATTTTCTTAGTTTTTTAGTATTTAGTTAAGGTGTTGAGGTTGATAAGGACAATTTTAGAGCCATTAAGGAATGGCCAAGACCTAAAAATGCTAGTGAAGTGAGAAGCTTTCATGGACTTATTAGTTTTTATAGGATATTCATTAAGGATTTCAATACTATAGTAGAACCTTTGAATGAGTTAGTTAAGAAAAGTATTGGATTTGTTTAGGGTGATGCACAAGAACATGCATTTAATGAACTTAAGGATAAATTGTGTAATGCACTTTTGTTTGCTTCACCTAACTTTGATAAGATTTTTAGATTGAATGTAATGCTAGTGGCATAGGAATTGGAGCTATTTTGATCCAAGATCAAACACCACTAATGCATTTTAGTGAAAATGTCACGACTTGAACCCAGGGGCACGTGACCGGCACTAGGGAATGGGAAAGCATAAAGCTACCAAAACCCATATTAAGCCTTAAAAGAAAAAAAAATCATGGAATATTTAAACTTTGAAACCTCACAATAAATAATAAAATCAGAAAGCATATTATCAAACTGATTTTTCTTAATATAATTTAAACCATAATATTAGTGCGTAAATATATAAACTTCAGTTATACAAATAGAATCTCAATACATAACTTATAAATACATGAAATCGAAAATAAAGTGTGCAGTTGTACAATTTTCTCTACTGTGGTACACGAAAGTAAATACAACACAACTAAATAGACCTACGTAGAATAGCCGGTGTTGAAGCTACACGACGAAGAGAAGTAGGCCTAATAGTAAACTCCCAAACTCCTGAAAGAAAAATAAGTTGAGAGGAGTCAGACCTCACTGAGTAAGTTAATAAAGGAATGAATGCGGTTTGAAAACCTCATTAAAATAAATTTTTTATAAAAATATATTATAATATAATTTTTATTCAAACCATCAGATATACATATAATAAATCCATTTTTTTTAAAAGAGAAGAAATAGATATTTAAATGTCTTTTAAAGACGTTTCAGTATAAGAATTTTGGTAGAATCCGATTTATAAATTTTTAATAGTCATATCTCTTAATCTAATATCACTGGCGGTGTTCGAGAGCAAAGCATCACCAGACCATCGACCCCAGTGATTTAATAATATTAATCCAAATTATATTGGCGGTGTCTGAGAGCAAAGCATCATTAGACCTTCGGCCCCAGTAATATAAATTAAATAATCACACATTTTACCGGTGCGCACATGGTCCTGATGAAACCCATCAGGTAGCCCGTTCTACAGTGGTTTATTTAAAAATAAAAGAAAATAAATAAAATAATGAAAATTACAATAAATAATAAATAAATAAATAAATAAGATAAAATAAATCAACTATAAACTAAATCATGCAAAATCCTATGAATAATGCTGACTAGAATCTCATAAATTAAATTCATAAGAATTTAATATAATTTAGATTAAAAATCCGACACTCAAATCAAATATTAACTTACAGGATAAAGGTGCTCCTTTGGCATGTCGTGTCCGACCTCGGTTGGTAGACGTGACTGGAGGGGCAGCTAAAAGATAGAAAAAGGAAATGACAATCAGAAAATAGAAACCTAACTTCTAGAGTTTCTAAGGAAGACTCGATACTCGATTCGAACTCAGAATAAAAATTTTAGGATTGACCCGGTGTCACATTTTACGAGAAATCTACCAAAAAATTCAGTAGAATTTTCTCTGTAAAATGGACATCCCTCTACTGAAGTAGAGTCAACCCTGCAAATAAACACATTTCAAAATTTATAGTGGCATAACACCTGGGGTTGGGACCCTAAACTATACAATTCTCAACCGAGGTTCACCAAAAAATATACAAATAGCAAATACTAAATATTAATTTAGTAAATCACTAAAAATAATAAAAATTAATAATAAATCATAATATAATTTATTTAATTTTTAAAACACTAAATAAAATTATTTTTCACCATAATTTAATAAAATTTCAAATAATAATATAATATTAATAACAATCCAACTTTCCACATATTCAATATAAAAAAATCAAATTCAAACAATAATTGCCCAACTAGTTTAAATATACTATAATATTAATTAAAAACTCATTCAACCCACAAAACAATAAATGATTTAATTTTGAATAAATTTTCAAAAATAGTTAGTATTAATTAATTAAAAATAATAAATAATTTATAAAAATTATTTTAATACCACATGCTGTCTCAAAAATAATTAAAACATAGTATTACATTATAATATCAACAAAACACACCATTTACCTATTATCTCAAAATTTACATCATATAATGATTTTCTAAAAAAAATAATTAGATAAATTATCAAAAATTATTTTATAACTACTAAAATCACTAACATAATATACTAACACTAATTAACTCAATTATTTAACTAAAAATAATTAATTAACCATATTAACAAAATACACATAAAACTTAAAATACCTAAATAAATATACAAAAATTCCATAAAAATCAATTTAATTAATCTAAATTAATTTTGATATACTCTTAACCAAAATTGACCCCCAATTAATTTAAATCCACTAATATAAGTATAGATCAACTCAAAAAATAAATAAATTATATTATAATATTACACATTAATTCTCCACCACACACACATGCACATAGTACATATACCTATATATATATATATATATATATACACACACACACACACACTAATAATTTAATACACGTATAAAATATCCATACAAATAATGTAGTTTAATAATAATAATAATAATAATGATAAAAACAAACAATGTCATTTTAAATAATAAAATAATACAAATTCGAAAATTACTTTTATTAAAATAAAATATAGGGCATTACAATCTCCCCTCCTTACAGAAATTCGTCCTCGAATTTCAAATAAAAGTTAGGAGTTAAAAAGTCCAAGGATGAAAAAGATAGGGATAGACGGCTTGCATCTCAGATTCTGCCTCCCACATATAGTCTTCTGTTGTGTGGTTACTCCAAAGCACTTTCACCATCGAAATCTCCCAAGAGCGAAGTTGGCGAACCTGACGATCCACAATCGCTACCGGATACTCCTCATAAGACAGATCTTCACTGAGCTCCACTACTTGAGGCTGAAGTATGTGAGAAGGATCAAGAATATACTTCCTCAATATAGACACATGAAACACCGGGTGGATTCAGGATAACTTAGGTGGCAACACTAGTCTATAGGCCACTTCCCCAACTCGTGACCATATCTCGAAAGGTCCAATGTATCTCGGAACCAACTTACCCTTCTTACCAAACCTTATAACTCCCTTCATTAGAGATACTTTCAGAAACACCATGTCTCCAACTAGAAAGGAAACATCCTTCCTTTTGGGATCAACATAACTCTTCTGCCTACTGTATGCTGTCCTCAACCTCTATTGAATGATAGGAACTTTTTTAGAAGTAATCTGCACCAACTCTGGACTTGTGAGCTGTCTCTCACCAATTTCCCAACACAAGGATGATATGCACTTCCTACCATACAACGCTTCATACGGAGCCATCTCAATACTTGCATGATAACTATTGTTATATGTGAATTCAATCAGTGGTAAATGATTATCCCATTGACCACTAAAGTCCATCATGCACATCCGGAGCATATCCTCTAAAGTCTGAATGGTCCTCTCAGACTGACCATCAGTCTGAGGATGGAACGTTGTGCTGAAGTCAAGTTTGGTACCCAATGCCTTGTGCAACTCTTGCCAGAAAACTGATGTAAAAGTGGCTCCTCTATCAGATATTATACTTACTGGAACTCCATGAAGACAAACAATTCTGTTGACATACAACCGTGCCAACCTATCAATAATTACCCAAATAGCATCAAACCCACTTATTGTTTGAGGCAACCCAGTCATCAAATCTATAGCAATCATATCCCACTTCCACTCTAGGATAGGCATGGGCTGTAACAATACTGAGGGCCTCTGATGCTTTAATTTCACCTGCTGACATGTGAGACACTTGGATATAAATTTTGCAACATCCTTTTTCATTCCATTCCACCAATATGTATCCCTCAAATTATGATACATCTTAGTAGAACCTGGATGTATACTATAAGCAGAAAAATGTGCCTCTTCTAAGATCTCTTTCCTCAGATCATTAATATCTGGCACACACAATCGAGTACCCAAGCATAGAACTCCCTCACTATCAATCATAAACTCTCCGGATTGACCTTGTTGCACCTCAAACATAATTCTCTACAACTGTGGGTCCCTTCTTTGAGCTGCCTTAACTCTATCCAAGTACACATATCGTACTTTAAACTGAGCTAAAAGGAACTTCTTAGTCACCTTCCACTGCAAACCCTGATCAATCAGCTCATGTAACTCCTGAATAATCGGTCTCCTCTTAGTACTAATGTGGGCAAGACTACCTGCTGATTTTCTACTCAACGCATCAGCTACTACATTCGCCTTACTTGGATGGTAAAGAATCAAACAATCATAGTCTTTCAAAAGTTCCATCCATCTTCTTTGTCTTAAATTCCAATCCCTCTACTCAAAGATATACTTTAAGCTCTTATGGTCGGTGTAGATCTCACAAGTGATACCGTATGGATAATGCCTCCAGATCTTCAGTGCAAAAACAACTGTTGTCATCTCTAAATCGTGAGTGGGGAAATTTTGCTCATGCTTCTTCAACTGTCTTGAAGCATAAGCAATCACTCTACCATTCTGCATTAGCACACATCCCAAACCTACACGGGAAGCATCACAATACACTGTGTATCCATCATCACCAAAAGGTAATGTCAACACTAGAGCTGAAGTCAATAAATCCTTAAGCAACTAGAAATGCTCCTCACATCTATTAGTCCACAAAAATATAATATTCTTCTGGGTTAGTCTAGTCAAAGGCACAACAATCTTAGAAAAATCCTTCACAAATCTCCTATAATAGCCTGCTAAACCTAGAAAACATCTCACTTCAATAACCGTTGTAGGTCTTGGCCATTAAGTAATCGCTTCTATCTTCTTGGGATCCACATGAATTCCATTTTTAGACACCATATGGCCTAAGAATGCCACTTGGTCTAACCAGAACTCACATTTCAAAAATTTAGCATACAACTGGTGCTTTCTCAAAGTTTGCAGCACCAATCTCAGATGCATCACATGCTCCACCCTATTCTTTGAATAGACCAGAATATCATCAATAAACACAATCACAAATTGATCTAAGTATGGCCTAAAAACCCTGTTCATTAAGTCCATGAAGGCTGTTGGAGCATTAATCAACCCAAAGGACATCACTAAGAATTCATAGTGGCCATATCTAGTCCGAAATGCTGACTTAGGTATTTCCTCCCTTCTAATCCTTAGCTGATGATACCTAGATCTCAAGTCAATCTTAGAGAAATGTCGAGCTCCTTGTAACTAATCGAACAAATCATCAATCTTGGGGAGTGGATACTTATTCTTGATGGTAACCTTATTCAGCTGTCTGTAGTCAATATAGAGTCGAAGACTACCATCCTTCTTCTTTACAAAGAGAACCGAAGCACCCCAAGGAGATGTACTAGGTCGAATGAACCCCTTATTTAATAATTCCTGCAATTGCTCTTTTAACTCCTTCAGCTTCGTAGGTGCCATCCTATAAGGTGGCACAGAGATAGAATCTGTACTTGGGACAACATCAATACAGAATTCTATCTCTCTATCTGGCGACAATCCAGGTAACTCCTCTAGAAAAACATCTGCAAATTCACGTACTACTGGTACCCTCTCCACTGATCCCATTTCTACTTGAACATCTCAAACTACAGCTAGATAGCCTTGACATCCTCTACTAAGCATCTTCCTAGCTGTAATGGTAGAAACAAGAATACGAAACATGAAACTTTTAGTACCTCTGAATCTGAATTCCTCATCACTAGGAATTTTGAAAATTACTTCCTTTGCTTGATAATCCACAGAAGCATAATACTGGGACAACCAATCCATTCCAAGAATCACATCAAACTCAATCACATCCAAAAGGACCAAGTCTTCCAACAATTCTCTACCCTCCACTAACACGGGACAAGATGGAAAGAAAATGTCTATCTCCAATTCATCACTAAGCGGAGTCGAAATAGATAGTGGAAGACTCATCTTGGAAGGAAGATAAGCCACTTTCGAAGCAAATAAAGGAGATACAAATGAACATGTAGCACCCGAATCAAATAATACTCTAGCCTCAGAGTAACAGACTGGAATAATACCTGCTACCATAGTGTTGGATGCCTGCACATCCTGAGGGGTCAAAGTGAAGACCCTAGCTTGACCACGTCCTGAATGCTATGGGGTGAATGGCGGAGTCTGTCCTCTACCTTGGCCCTGCTGGCTTGCATACTGCATCGGCCGCTGTTGAGTGTGCATGGGTGTCTGGTATTACTGAGGCACCTGCTGTAATGGCTGAATAATAGTGGGTGAAGATCCCTGAGCAAAAGATGTCTAGAATCCATAGTTCGGACAAGCTTTAGCGAAATGTCCAAACTAACCACATCTAAAACATGCTCTTGGCATCAAGTGACAAGGACCCACCATAAATGGCACACGCACTAGCTCCAGACCCAGAATTGCCATGCCCATAGATCTGCCCACTACTACTGCTGGCACTACTACCAAATATAGCGGCCCTGCTACTCCTACGATCTTGAGTAAGGCGGTGCCTACCAGTCCGATGTGCCCTAAAATGTCTGCTCTACTGAGAAGGGTTTGCTGACTGAGAACTCGAACTGCCTATCTGAAATACTGGTTGTTGCACCCTCTGGACAGGTCTGAAAATGCCACTATCATAAGGGTCAGGTATAGTGCCATGCCGGATGTGTCTATGCTCCAGCTGTCTCGCCTCCTCTACCACACTCTCGAGACTACGACCCTTTGGTCAAATACCGATATAGGCTGGGCCTAATCCAATCACATAAAGCTCTATTGCCCTGGCAACATCTTGTCTCACGTCCTCAGCATGCCTCATCAGTCTGTAGAACTCCCAAGTATAGTCCTCCACTGATCGATCTCTCCTATCAATGTTAAGCAGTTGCCATCTGTAGTTCTCTCGTATAGATGAAGAATAGAAAAATCTCATGAACTACTCCTTAAATCCCAACCATGTCATCGTCATCTTGAAAGGCTGAATGGACTGCATGAACCAGTCCTTAGCTGCTGCTGAGATTGATAGCTCCACAATCATAATCCTCTGGTAGTTAGAATACCCAGATCTGGTCCTGGACTTGATGGTATTAATGAAATTCAATACATCCCTAGTACCATCAAAGTGAACTCACCCCACTCTGGAGTATAATAAGGCTACATCAGCATCTGACATCCCCTGAGTCTGTCGCTGAAGCATCTGCTGCATAATAGACATCGCTTGATTAAGAGCTGCCAAGCCCTGGTTAATACCCACCATGCTAGCTGCAAAGACTGCAGGATCCTCTACTGGAGGCTGATCTTGCCTCTGAGTTGTTGCCACTCTAGCTCTACCCCTACCTCTACCTTTACCCCTACCTCTAGGTCGAGGGGCAGGAGGAAGAATCTCATCCTAAAATGACTGCTCCCCGTCATCAGGTTCTGCATCTACAGTAAGGGCATTCCGACCATGCCTCATTCTGAAAAGATAAGAAAACCAAGATTCAAAACAAGACAAGAATACAGACTCAAATGCTGAAACCAAAAGATAAGAGATCAACAAATGACGTTTAAAAACCTAAGTACCGCAGTATTATGAGAAAAAGACAGACATTGACGGTCAAGAGCATAAAAAATGAGCCAAAGCTCTGATACAAACTTTGTCACGACCCGAACCCGGGGGCATGTGACCGGTACTAGGGAATGGGAAAGCATAAAGCTACCAAAACCCATACTAAGCCTTAAAAGAAAAAAAATCGTGGAATATTTAAACTTTGAAACCTCACAATAAATAATAAAATCATAAAGCACATTATCAAACTGATTGTTCTTAATATAATTTAAACCATAATATCAGTGCATAAATACATAAACTTCAGTTATACAAATAGTATCTCAATACATAACTTATAAATACATGAGATCCAAAATAAAGTATGCAGTTGTACAATTTTCTCTACTGCGGTACACGAAAGTAAATACAACATAACTAAATAGACCTACGTAGAATAGCCGGTGACGAAGCTACACGACGAAGAGAAGTAGGCCTAATAGTAAACTCCCAAACTCCTGAAAGAAAAATAAGTTGAGGGGAGTCAGACCTCACTGAGTCAGTTAATAAAGGAATGAATGCAGTTTGAAAACCTCATTAAAATAAATTTTTTATGAAAATATATTATAATATAATTTTTATTCAAACCATTAGATATACATATAATAAATCCATTTTTTTAAAAGAGAAGAATTAGATATTTAAATGTCTTTTAAAGACGTTTCGGTATAAAAATTTTGGTAGAACCCGATTTATAAATTTTTAACAGTCATATCTCTTAATCCAATATCACTGGCGGTGTTCGAGAGCAAAGCATCACCAGACCATTGGCCCTAGTGATTTAATAATATTAATCCAAATTATACTGGCGGTGTCCGAGAGCAAAGCATCACCAGACCTTCGGCCACAGTATTCATTAAATAAATAAATATTATATTACTAGCGGTGTCCGAGAGCAAAGCATCACCAGACCTTCAACCCCAGTAATATAATTAAATAATCACACATTTTACCAGTGTGCACACGGTCCTGATGAAACCCATCAGATAGCTCGTTCTACTGTGGTTTATTAAAAATAAAAGAAAATAAATAAAACAATGAAAATTACAATAAATAATAATAATAAATAAATAAGATAAAGTAAATCAACTATAAAATTAAATCATGCAAAATCCTATGAATAATGCTGACTAGAATCTCATAAATTAAATTCATAAGAATTTAATATAATTTAGATTAAAAATCCGACACTCAAATCAAATATTAACTTACAGGATAAAGGTGCTCCTTTGGCATGTCATGTCCGACCTCGGTTGGTAGACGCGACTGGAGGGGCAGCTAAAAGACAGAAAAAGGAAATGACAATTAGAAAATAGAAACCTAACTTCTAGAGTTTCTAAGGAAGACTTGATACTTGATTCGAACTCAGAATAAAAATTTTAGGATTGACCCGGTGTCACATTTTACGAGAAATCTACTAAAAATTTGATAAAATTTTCTCTGTAAAACGGACATTCCTCTACCGAAGTAGAGTCAACCCTGCAAATAAACACATTTCAAAATTCACAGTGGCATAACACCTTGGGTTAGGACCCTAAACTACATACTGAGGTTTACCAAAAAATATACAAATAGCAAATACTAAATATTAATTTAGTAAATCACTAAAAATAATAAAAATTAATAATAAATCATAATATAATTTATTTAATTTTTAAAACACTAAATAAAATTATTTTTCACCATAATTTAATAAAATTTCAAATAATAATATAATATTAATAACAATCCAACTTTCCAAATATTCAACATAAAAAAGTCAAATTCAAACAATAATTGCCCAACTAGTTTAAATATACTATAATATTAATTAAAAACTCATTCAACCCACAAAACAATAAATAATTTAATTTTGAATAAATTTTCAAAAATAGTTAGTATTAATTAACTAAAACTAATAAATAATTTATAAAAATTATTTTAATACCACATGCTGTCTCAAAAATAATTAAAACATAGTATTACATTATAATATCAACAAAACACACCATTTACCTATTATCTCAAAATTTACATAATATAATGATTTTCTATAAAAAAATAATTAGATAAATTATCAAAAATTATTTTATAGCTACTAAAATCACTAACATAATATACTAACACTAATTAACTCAATTATTTAACCAAAAATAATTAATTAACCATATTAACAAAATACACATAAAACTTAAAATACCTAAATAAATATACAAAAATTCCATAAAAATCAATTTAATTAATCTAAATTAATTTTGACATACTCTTAACCAAAATTGAATCCCAATTAATTTAAATCCACTAATATAAGTATAGATCAACTAAAAAAAAAATTATATTATAATATTACACATTAATTCTCCACCACACACACATGCATATAGTACATATACCTATATATATACACACACACACACACACACACACACACTAATAATTTAATACACACATAAAATATCCATACAAATAATGTAGTTTAATAATAATAATAATAATAATAATAATGATGATGATGATGATGATGATAAAAAAAAACAATGTCATTTTAAATAATAAAATAATACAAATTGGAAAATTACTTTTATTAAAATAAAATATAGGGCATTACAAAAAAGTTAAGTGGGACAACATTGAGGTATCCAACATATGACAAGGAATTATATGCTTTCATTTGAGCTTTACAAACATGGCAACATTATTTATGACCTAGGGAGTTTGTAACACACATTGACCATTAAAGTTTAAAGCATTTGAAGGGTCAAGATAAGTTGAATCATAGGCATTTAAAATGGAAGGAGTTCATAGAAACATTTCCTTATATGATTAAGTATAAGTAAGGTAAAGAGCATGTGGTTGCTGATGCATTATCTAGAAGGTACACTTTACTTAACTCACTTAGTGCTAAATTTCTTAGTTTTGAGTTTATAAAGGAGTTCTATCATCATGATGCTGATTTCGATGATATATATACATCTTATGATAGTAGGTCTATTTCATATTATTTTTAATTGTTTGATGGTTTCTTGTTTAAAAAAAATAAATTGTGCATTCCTAAATGTTCTATGTAGGAATTGTTGATTAAAGAGGCATATCGAGGAGGCTTAATGGGGGCATTTTGGGGTAAATAAGACCTATAATATGCTATTAGAACATTTCTTTTGGCTTGGTATGAAACATGATGTGCATAAAGTTTATGAGCGTTGGATTACATATAGAAAGGCTAAGTCTAGGTTAAAACCATATGGATTATATACACCATTGCTTATTCTTAGTGACCCTTAGATCGATTTCTCTATGGATTCTGTGCTTGGGTTACTTAGAACTGGGAAAGATCGTGATAGTATCTTTAATGTGGTTGATAGATTTAGTAAGATGGCTCATTTTATACCATGTTATAAAACTGATGATTGCTGATTTTTTTTTCAAAGAAGTTGTGTGTTTACATAGCATACCTAAGAGCATTGTTAGTGATAGAGATGTTAAGTTTTTGAGACATTTTTCGCGTGTGTTGTCGGGAAAGTTAGGAGTTATTTTTTTCAATTACTTGTCATTGTCAAACTGATGAGCAAAAATAAGTAGTTAATAGGAATTTGATTACTTTGCTTAGGGCAATTATAGAATAGAATATTAGGACTTGGGAGGATTGTTTACCATTTGTGGAGTTTTCTTATAATAGGGTTATTCATAGCACTACTTATTGTTCTCCATTTGAGATTACTTATGGATTTAATCTGCTTACTCCTATTGATTTATTGCCATTGCCACATAACAATTTTGTGAGTTTTGATGCTAATTCTAAGACAAATTTAGTGAAGAAGTTACATAAGCAAGTTAAAGAGGGGATAAAAATGCTAAAGTAGGTTCACGGGTGAACAAGGGAAGGAAGCCAATGGTTTTTTAGCCTAGAGATTGGGTTTGGGTGCCATTTCACAAAGAGAGGTTTACACTTTAAAGGAAGTCTAAAGTAAACCCAAAGAAGATGGTGGTTTTTAAATACTTGAAAGAATTAATAATGATGCTTACAAAGTGGACCTACAAGGTGAGTATAATATTAGTGCTTCATTCCACATGGTTGATTTAAGTCCTTTTGATGTAGGTGGTGCTTTAGATTCGAGGATGAATCCTTTTAAGGAGGGGGAAATGTTATAGAGTAGCCTACACACCAAGTTTCAAGGTTTTAACATCATGAAGATAAGCAGATTAAGAAGGCAAGGATAAAGTTCAAGAGGTTTGTAGTCCAATTAGCGTGCCTTAAGGACCTATAACAAGGCCTCAATAGGTCTTAATGAATTCAGTTATTGAACATTTACAAGGACACTAAAGTTTTGGAATAAGTGCAACTCAAGTTCAATACAACTTAATTCAAGTCCAAGTTACTAATGTATTTAATTAAGTATATAATGGGCCACATTTTGTTATAGGCTAGTTGAATATGTATGGGGCATTACTTAAGCTTTGTTATTTTGGGTTTTAGCATTAAATAATGGGTTGGATGAATTTTAATTTTTTAAGAGCCCATTAGCCTTATTTAAGATATAATCATATTAGTTTCCTAATTTTTGTTTAAGGTTTTATTAGTGTCCTTACTCATTAAGGAGAACTTTGCAAAGTTTACTAATATGCCTTAGCCAAATTATTTTGTTTTCAAACTTGAAGTTTTAATCCTAAAAGTTGTTTTGCTTTTTATGTTTATGTTCTTACGTAGATTACATGCTTTAAGGAACATTCAATTAGATTGGTCACCTTCTTATGGAGTGTTTCAAAATTGGAATTCATAAACAAGTTTTTTTAATTCTAATTCTTTGATCATCTTATCTAAGTAATATAAGTTTTAACCTTTTTTAGGGATTATTGCTAAATTGAGTATTGGGGTTTTCATGTTAATGCTTTGGGGGTCCGAATACATAAAGGGGTTCTCATGCTTATTCATGGAGGTTCTATATCATTTAGTATTAGAGCTTTGGCTCTAGATCAGGTTTTATCTTTTCATAATTTGCGTTTTTTTATTTTTATTTTTTGCATTTCTTGTTCTTGTTTGTTAGTTTTGTTCTTATTTTTCTTTAATTAAATCAATTGTTTTGAATTTTGAAATTCATATTTGCATCTATAGTTGAAGATCTAAAAAAATTCATGTAAAAAAAGAAGAAAAGAGAAAGTGATTAAAAAGAAAATTTTGGATTCTTAAGTGATTAATATCCTAATAAGGTCTAATTTAGATTTCCTAATCCTATTTGGTTTATAATTGGCATATCTAAATAGAACTTTCATATCTTGTTTTAGATTTAGCATATCATTATATTCCTTGCCTATTAAGAATATTGCTTATTATGGCATATTTAGTTTTCTTTTTTAAAATACCTTTTGAATTTATTTCTTTCCTATTCTGGTTAGATCTTTATATTTCTTTCATATACCTTTTGCATATATTTGACTTTTACTAATTTGTTGCTTCTTATTTATTTTTTTTCTTGTTGACCAAATTGCTTCAAACTTATTTTGTGAATTTCAATTTTGGAATTCTACACATTGTAAACTATTTAAATTGTTCTAAAAGTGTAATTCACCTAAGAATATAAAATAATTAGCTAGAGTGGTGTGAGGAAACCTTGATTGAAATTTTTACTTGAGTTAAACATGAGTGACCCCCTTAAGAATTTGAGTGCAAAATATGTGAGGGAGTACTTGTGAGGTCCTTGAATTAATTTTCTTTATTTCTAACATTCTTTTTGTAGCAATGTCAAACCAAAGTAAATATGATAATGATGTTGGTCATGTTAATGAAGCTAAACAACATAAGGCTCAACAAAGAGAGTTTGCACATTTTAATAGAAATATAGAGGCTATGAGGGAAGCATTAGAGCATATGGATACAAGGTTGCAGGCTATTGAAAGAGCAACACCGAATCATAGTAAAGGGTATAGGGGAGGTAGAAATCAAATACCTTAAGTTAATGATTTGGAAGATACGAACATTGATTATAATGAGGATGATGTTAAGTCCACTACTAAAATGGGCATACCTAGAGGTGGGGGTAGAAGAGGTTGAGGTTTAGGAATAGGTAGAGGAAGAATATAAGAAAATCCATTCTATGGAAAAAACTGAGGCAATGATGATTTTGTATATAGGAATCTAGGGAGCATTAAACTTAGAATACCTCATTTTCAAGGTATATCATATCCAAAGGCTTATTTACAATAGGAAAAGAAGTCGAAACTCATATTTGATTATCATCGATTTAGTAAGGAGAAAAAGGTTAAGCTGGTGATTATATAATTTTTAGTTATATTATGGCTTTATGGGATCAATTGGTGACTATTAGAAGAAGAAATTTGGAGTACCCAATTAAGACTTAGCATAATCTCAAGTCTACAATGAGAAAGCAATTTGTACCAAGGCATTTTCATAGGGAACTTGTGCAAAATCTTCAAATTCTTAAACAAGGTAGTAGGAGTGTGGATGATTTCTACAAAGAGATGGAAATGATCATGACTAGGGTTGATATAGAAGAGGATATGGAGACTACCATGGCACATTTCTTGGCTAGTTCGAATAAGAAGATAACTGATTGAGTGAATTTGAAACCTTCTGTAGAGTTAGAAGAGATGGTGCATATTGCCAACAAGGAGTAAAAGCAACTCCAAAGAAAAAGGGTAGCAAGGTATATTTCCAAACCTTATTCTAATTCTAATTCTACTTGGAAAAGGGATGGAAAGGGTAATTTTAAATGTTAAAATAAGGCTACTTATGATGTTGCAAAAGGAAAGGTAGATTTAGTTTCAAAGAGAAATCCAAAACTGAAGAGCCTAAGGGGAGAAATAGAGAAATAGAGACATTAAGAGTCAAGGTGTAGGTCATATTAGCAAGGAGTGCCTTAATATGAGGACTATGACCTTATGGAATGGTGAGATAATGACTGATGAAGAAGATGGCAACAATGAAAGTGATAAGGATAAGATGCCTGAATTAGAGAGTTGTAGTAAATGGAGCATTGAGGAGTAGATTAGAGGTGATATGTTGGTTACAAGGCATGCTCTTAACACTCAATTAAAGGAAGATTGCTATAAAGAGCAATGAGACAAATTTTTCCATCCAAGGCTTAATGTATGCAAACCTTAATTTGGAAATATACATTGCTACCCACCTTTATCATGTGCATACCTTAAGGGTAGAATATGAAAAAGAGTAGTTAAAACATATTGGTAACTTAAGATGTCAATTAAATTGGAACAGAGAGAGTAATATTTTAATCTTATTTAACCAGTTAGTTTAAAGATGAAAATATCTCTTAGTTCAAATTAGTAAATTTCATTATTAAGGGTTAATTACTATAACATCCGTGAGGTTTGATCTATTATATTATTAGGTTCCTATGTTTTCAATAATTACTATAACATCTTCAAGGTTTTGCATTGCTAAACTATTACATCTCTACTGTTTAATTTACTGTTAAATGAACCAATTTGAAAAAAAATTAAAAGTTCTATTTGATCTCTAAACTAATAATATAGTTGTAAATTCACCCAATTTTTTTATTAAATTAATATAGATTTTTAATTCATTGCATTTTTTTACAATAGTAAAATCTTTATTCTTAACATTAAAATAAATTTAAACCATATTGATTTAAAATTAACATTACTCCAATATAAATATATAATAAATATTGTATTAATTAAGATTTATCATATTGATTTTCACTCAATTTCACTAATTATTGTCATCCTAATACAACTTAAGTAACATTATTGCACTGATAATAATCTATCATATTGGCATGTACTTAATTTTGTATTTGGCATCATACTAATGTGATTTATGTTATTGATGTCTATCAATTAAGGTTTACCAAATTAATATGAACTCAATTTTATGGTTGATATTGCACCCTAAATGAGGCTTGTCATACTAAAATATTTTTTTAATGAAATTTAAAAATTGTATTCTCAAAGGATTTGTAAATAATGTGTGTGTGTGTGTGTGTGTATATATATATATATATATATATATATATATATATAATTTTAATGAGACTTAATAATTAAATCTATGTCAATATGATAAATCTTAATTAATATCATATTATGTAATCTTAATTAATATCGTACATATTGCATAATCATATTAACGTAGTAGCAATTCTAAATAAATATGTTTTAAACTTATTTTTATATTAAAAATAAAAATTATTTAGATATTATAATTATTATTACAATAAAAGAATTAAAAAATGAATGATAATTTGATAAAAAAATTGAATTAATTTAAAATTATATTGTAAGTTCAGGGACCAAATAAAAATTTTAGTCTTTCAAATTGGTCCATTTAAGAGTAAATTAAATGATAAGAATATAATAGTTTAACAAAGTAAAATCTTAAGGATGTTTAAATTAATTATTGAAAACACAAGGACCTACTAGTATAATATGTCAAACTTAAGGGATGTCATATTAATTAACCCCATTATTAATGAGTAAATTATTTATATTCATAATTTTATTATTTTATTATTCATAATTATTATTTGATAAAACATAACTTAAATATACTAAAATTTTTTAAAAAATATATTAAATTTTACATATTAATATAAAAAAATATATTTTATATTTTACTATGTTTGACATGCTTAATAAAAGCATAAGATTATAAATTCTAATTAAGTATGAAGTATCCAATAAAATAATAGAATTTTAGTCTATTAAGTGAAAATTTTGAGTTCGATATCTTTCTCTCGATCCTTAAATATTGAATATGAACGTTTTGATGTTCATTAGTGGGAGTTCATAAAAATAAATTTAATTGCCTATAATATTAAATAAAATATTTCAGCACTAATAACTATAAATTACAATAAAAATATATAAAAATAATTGAAAAATCAAATTTGACTCACCATTAATTAATTTTTTTAACAAAAGTAGATATCAAAAATATAAAAATGTTTTTAACATTATTTTTAAGGCTTTTAATTTTTGATATTTTAAATAAATTAATAAATAAAAGTACACCTTTTACTGTGTTCAATTATTATTAAAAATATTTTTAACATAAAAATAAATTTAAAGCTTTTTTATCAATTGAAAAAAAAAACGTACATTTTAAGGATTTAAAAATTAGTTTTGCCAATAAACTTTCGTACTTTAATTATTGAATCATAAGCTAACAAGAACCAAGTTAATTACATCTACAGTACCCAAATTTTTGCCTATTCCCATTAAAATATTTCAATTTGTTTTCTTCCCATAAAACCTACCAAGTTTTCGCCTGGGTCCCACAAAAGGTCCTTGTCACATAATTCAGTCACCAACGTTGATGTGTCAACCTTTTTAATTAACTGAATTTTTGCCCAAAAAGTGGGCACCACATCATTAATCCTTCAGTTGATGTGGCCCACTAACTCTCTCTCGCCCTTCCCAAAGCTTCCTAAAGCCTTATCTGGACCACTTAAGGCTACTCACCATGTTCTTCTTAAAATGTAGATTCATTCATCTCCCTAGGAATCACAATAAGATGGCATATGCACTTGCTTCACTAGCGTCAATATAGGAAGGGCCATCCAAAATGCCTATGAAGCCTTTAATTCTACTCAAATCGAGATAACCTTGTCATAAAAACTATAGAATAGCGAAAATAGAAATAGCTAAAAAGCCCTGGTTCTATAACATCCAAAGATATAGGAAGGAACGAGCCTATCCTGATCAAGCAGATGAAAGAGACAAAGTAGTAAATTCGACGATTACCATTAAAATTCACATTGCACCAATTTTTGTTATACATGAGAACCTTAGACGGTTTACAACTCCAATGTCTAGATGAAAATGAGGCTACAAGAGTAATAGAAGAAGTACATGAAGGTGTTTGTGGTCCACATATGAATGGGGCAATCCTGGCTAAGAAGATAATCAGACAAGGGTTCTTCTGGATGACGATGATGGAAGACTACATCAAATTTGTAAGGAAATGCCATAAGTGTCAGATCCATGGGAATGTCAGTCACCTTCCCCTAATAGAACTACACTACATCTCCTCTCCATAGCCTTTTTTAGCATGGGGACTAGACATAATTAAGGAAATCCACTTAACAGCCTTAAGTGGACATAAGTTCATCCTAGTGGTGGTGGACTACTTTACAAAATGGGTCGAAGCATAATCATTTGCAAGGATATGAGCCAAACAAGTGGCTAAGTTCATTAAAAGAAACCTGTTATGTTGATATTGGATCCCCTATCACATCATCTCTGACAACGATGTCCAATTCCAAGGGGAAGTTAGAGAGCTACTATGGAGTTATAAGGTGGAACATCATAAATCTTCTCCTTACTGACCATAAGCATATGGGGCTATCAAAGCTGTAAATAAGAAAATTAAAAGGATCTTATAAAAAATGACTTAGACTTACTGAGATTGGGCAGACAGATTGCCACACACATTATGGGGGTACCAAACAATAGTTAGAATTTCAACAAGAGCAACTCCTTTCTCACTAGTATATGGATTAAAAGTAGTTCTTCCAATTAAAATAGAGATCAAGTCTCTTCGGGTAGAAATCGAATTTGAATTGCCATAGGTGTAGTGGGCTCGACAAAGACATGACATTCTCACTCTCTTAGATAGCCAAAGGCTTAAGGCTTTATACCGCACATAGTTGTATTAAGCTCGACTAGCCAAAACTTTCAATAGAAGAGTAAAACATAAGAGTGTGAAAGCAAGAGATTGGGTGCTAAAGTAAGCAAGAAAAAATGTTCTAGACCCTAGAGGGAAATTAAGACTGAACTTAGAAAGTCCATACCTTGTTAAACATGTCTTATTAAAAAGAGCAGTCAAGCTGATGGATTTTAAAGGCAATGAATTCTCCGAACCTATTAATATAGATCACCTGAAAAAGTACTACATAAAAAAAACTATCCTGCTGAGTTAAAAACCTAAAAATGGTAGCTCAAGCAAAGGTTAGGGACTTCCAGCTGAGTTGAAAACATAGAAACGGTAGTTCAGGAAAAAATTAAGGAAAGAGAGAAAATACTTAACTAGAAAACCTGAGAAGGCTAGTTAAGGACAGGTGTAACCTCAAGATTGAAATTCATGGAAATGCACTTATCTTTTCTTAAATGATTACATTGAAATGAGAATGATTGCTAATTTATGCAAAATGTCTTTGAAAAGTGCAACACATTTTATCATCATAAAATTGCATCAAGAATGCTTTGCATTTTCTTTCATTACATGACCATGGTTCTTACCATCCTCTATGAGCTCTCTCGTTAAGATTAGCAACTATTGTCAAAGTAAAAAGAAAAAAACCCAGCTGGGCTTGAAAAGCTTCGAAAGGAGGCACCCTTTGGCAAAAAAGGGAACAAACCCAGCTAATTATGAAAAACTCCAAATTGAGACGACTTAGGTAAAAAAGGGAATAGAGGCAGACAATAGGAATGGCAAAGATCAACGTTAATGATACATAACAAAAAGCATATTCAATCATCATTGTACAACCATTATACAACATGCAGGACAAACACCCATATACAACACTCAGAGTCCATAACCTCAGGAAAATAATACAACAAAGCAACCCACAAGCAAAAGTCCTACATCTAGCTCCTAAAACAACTAGATTGGCTATAGCTGCCATCAAAAGCAAGCACTAATCCTGCTTAAACATCCCTCTCGTCTGGTCCTGACTCATCACTGTTCATCACAAAGGATGATAGTCATGACTCTAGCTCACTAATGCCATCACGATAAGCTACATGCCCCCACTACCATTCATGACTACCAAGATGATGCTCAACCTGCATTACATATTGCATATCATATACTCATACATAAAACATGTGCATAAAATAAATAGGTACAATAAAAAAGGCATACCCTCTGAGTGATAGCAAATTGTAAAAAGCATTACTGTGCAGTCTCTACAACAGTATACCAGTACTAACCAGAGGAGATAGGAATCTACAAAATAAAGTCAACAACCACTCACTAAATAAATGAAACACAAGTAAGAATAAGTGGGGAGCAAGAACATGGGTAGCATCAACAAGAGCAACACCCGACTGAGGAAAGCCAGGTTTAGGCAAATCAAAACTCACTATTCTACCAAGGATATCCATCCCAAGTAAATAAAAAGATGGCTGAACCATCAAGTCCTAAAGAATAGTACTACCAAAAGACATACCATTGGCATGGGTAGTTGCCTCAATATGGAATATGCCCTCATCATCCTCAAAATGAGATCTGGATCTTCTTTGACATCACTGTAGATAAGTTCTCATAACTCATGTCAATTACAGATTATTACTAATAAAGTTTGCTACGTGCTTGCACCAAAATAGGAATAAAGGCTTACCGGATCAAAAGAAGTGACTCTCGACGACCTGCAATCCTCAAACCTAAAGGATGAGATGCATCTGCTTAAGAAGGCAAAGGTGTTGGAAAGGTCCCATTAGCTATAGCATTGATCAATTGAGGGATTAATACATCAATATAAGGCAAACCTACACTCTTCAAGAGGCTCTTAGAGGGGAATCCCATCATAACAATAGCAAGATCATCACCATAAAGCTCATGGCCCCAAAACATGTCACTAGGAGGAGGGATGGGAACTCTCCTCATATATAAGCCATACCACCAATGATAGACTCGGTCGCCCAATTACCATACTCTACTAATGAGGCCAGAGAACAACACCTGTCTCTTTGTCAGTTGCCCTGCAACCACCATCTTTACTGTCCAATGAGACCATGCCACCCACTAGTGAAGAAAAATCTACTTAAAGGGTAAGAATGAACAAAAGATCCCTAAGAAATAAATAACCAACATAACAAGAATTAGACTTACCTGATCAGGGGATAGCTTCCCTATATAGTCCTGAGCTACCATGCAATCCTTAATCAAATCGGTAGTCTTCTTGATCTAGTGAGAATAATAAGGGAATCCATCCTCCTAGAAATGCTCGATGAATAGATGAGGAAGAATCCTAAACTCATATGCCTATATTTGTCAAAATTAGAGGGTCAGAAATAACAAACCTAAAAGCAAATGAATAGAAAATAGAACTCCTACTCACATCCAACATGAAGAAGCATTTACAGATCCTTAAGCCACTTTGGCATATTGCATCAAGGCCTAAGTACATATGAGCAAAGGTAGTAGTGCCTAGTAATACCTTAGCAAGCCATCCAGATCTTTAAAGATAGACAACAATCACAGATCACCTGTGCTTGAAGTGTTCGAGAAGATAACAACACTCAAAAAATAAAATAAAAAGCAATGAGCTAGCTACTCTATTGAGACAAGACCATCATTGTATAGAGTCCATATAGAAGAAACAAACTCTATATAACAAGCGAGATACTAGCAACCAGACTTCAAAGGTATGACCACCTTAAGCAAATCCATCGTGAGGTGCCTCCTTGCCACAACAGTAGAACACTCCTCCTCATTAAAAGGAATAGGCTCTCCAGAAAAGCTCAAGCCCATGATAGCAAAAAAATCCAAAGGTGTAATAGTTATCTCCCCGATAGATAGATGGAAAGTATGCATTGTTTCCATCCATTGCTTTATCGATGCATACATGCCAATTTGACTTGACGCATATGAGTCATAAGATAATGCAATAATGACTCCATCAAAGCTCTTCCCAGTAATCATCTACTTTATACACATCACGAGACCCTGGTAATACATGTTGACTCTATTAAAACTACCAGGTATCATAGTAACATACCTATAAGGCTACAAACAATATGTACGCTATTAAAACATTTTCACAGCTACTAAATACTAACATATCTCTCTCTTTGTCATTTAATAGGATCAAAATAATAAAAAAAAGTAGAAAAGCAAAACATTATGGATAGCACTAGTAGACAATCATAACATTTATAATAAAGCTACAACATTAATAGACATTTATAGTAAGAGCTACAAAATTATAGTTAAAATAACCTCATACAGTAAAATAAACAGTAAAGCAGCCAATGAACAAGCTTCAGAAAATAAGGGCAAAAAAGGACCTACCTCGCAACGATGAGACACCCATGTATGAGTCTCTAAGCTATAAATAATAGGGATAAGATCTCCTTGAGAAAGTTGAGATGGCTGAGAACTCTGAGTACCATATATGCTAGTCCCTGTAGTTGACGTCCCAACTCTAGTGGCCTCTATAAAGTCACCCTCAACATCAACATCAATAAAAATGTCCTTTAGACCCTCATGAATGTTGGGGATCTTCATTTTATGCAGAGAAATGGAAGTATAGAAGCAAAAATAAAGCAGAAAGCACCAAAAACATAAAAAGGATAAAAAAAAGTTAGAAAACACTCAAAGAAGTTTAGACAAACCTCCTCAAACCTCTTAAATAGTTGTTTAAATATGCCTAGAGGTGAGGAAGCATGTGATCATGTACTAGGTGCATAACCACATGCATAAGCGCATGATCACGTGCCTTCCACTCGTAGTCACGCACACTTCCCCCTTCCATACGCTCTTTTATAGTTTTATACGCACTTCGAGACTTTGCACACTTCTACAGTCTTAAACTTCTATTTGAGCATAAGTCAAGCACCAAACTCATGCAAAAGGACACTAATATGGATTCCATCTATCTAAAGACATTGGGCACACACTACGTTTTTTAAAAAATTTAACGTTGCACAAAAGACAAAGAGTAAGGAAAATTCACTGTAAGGATATCTCTCTCTAAATCATCAAAATAACATCCCCAATATTACAAATAATGGCATCATTACTGCATCAGTATAGCATCATTAATGCATAATCATTACATCATTATTGCTTCCTTATTCACATTGCTTAGGAGCACTCTCACATTTTCACATTGCTTAGAAGCATCCACATCACTTAGAAGCAATTTCACATCATTTAAAAGGACTTTCAGATTACTTAGGAGCATCCATACAACTTAGGAGCATTCTTATTTTCTTAGTAGCATCTTCATTTCATGTGACACCTAAGAAGGTTGTAATTGTATATTCATTCACATGACACTTAAGAAGGTTATGATTGTATGTTCATTCGCGCGACACCTAAGAAGGTTACAGTCACATGTTCATTTTGCATGACACCTAAGAAGGTTATAGAAGCATTTTTATTACTCAATAGCATCCTCATTTTACATGACACCTAAGAAGGTTGTAGTCATATCTTCATTTGCGTGACACCTAAGAAGCTTATAGTTGCATCTTTGTTGCTTAATATTATGTTAATTTGTGTGACACCTAAGAAGGTTATAGTCACATTTTCATTGCTTAATAGCATGTTCATTAATGTGACACCTAAAAAGGTTATAGTCGCATCTCTTTTTGCTTAGTAGCATTTGTAGACGGTGGGGTTTAGCGCTCGTCCAAGATTTTAGCAACCACGATACTGTTTAGGTTCAGGGCCTTAGGGAACACACTACTATGTCATAAAATCATAACATGGAGAAGAGGAGTTGCCACCTAGGGTAATAATTGGGACAATTTGATTGGTGGTACTCGATTCTTTAAAAGAAAGTTGGCACCACAACCAGGAGATTTTGGGAACGAAATACTAACTTCTCTTAGTCTTATGTTCATTTAGAATAATTTTATAAATGATTATTTCATCCTCTAATTACATGCAATTTTATTTAAACCCTATTTGACATCCATCTAACCTTAGGCATCTAGTTAATAAAACTACATATAAAAAATGCACTCAAGATCGCATTGTCCCTAAGTCTAAACTATGTTAATTTTATTAAAAAGTTAGCTAGATTTACATTTTATTTATAAGTGAGAAAGGGACTAAAGGTGGGCCTACATTTTTTATTAATTAGTGAGCCTAAATATATTTATTTTAGTTTATGTAAGGAATGGGCTTAAGTCTATTCAATTTTAAAGGAAAGTTAGATTAGTGGGCCTAAGCCTAACTTGGTTTTAATTAACTAAGTGGGCCTAAAATATAATTAACCTAATGGGCCTAAATTGATTTTAATTATTTAAAGCCCTAAACCATTTTTAAGCCTATTTAAAGTGAGTTGGACCTAAGCGTGGGCTATAAAAAACCATTTTTAAGCCTATAAAAAAACACAATCTAAAAACAAATAAAATATAAAAAAATCAAAACATACATTATAGTGATTTTCTAAAAAACCTAAATCAATTACATGCAAATCCTAAATTAAGCTACTGCCACCATTGATTTTAATTAATTCTGACCAAATTGAACCTAATTACTAACTGATTTTAAACGCAGAAAATTAAATCTTTTCACTATTCCCACTATTGAGGCTATTATAAACTACGTGCAAAAATTAAAATTAAACAATTATACACCCATGAATTAAAATAACTACACAGAATACCAAAATGAAGAATAAAGATAAAAATCCTAAGTTCTATTGGAAAACAACACAGCTTCTTCCATGGCATTCCATGGACCTTCTATTCATCTAAATACAGGTAGTATCCTCCTCAATCCACATTCGCACATCAAAACAAAAACACAGAAATAACCATATTAGTAGTGAAATTCAATAATCAAAACAATAACAAAATAAAATAAAAATCACAAAAAGAAAAGAACAGAAAAGAACATTGATGATTTTAGATGAGGTGCAAATGCCCTTTTTGGCCCATCAGACTAGGATTTTCACCGGTGAAAATTGAAGTACTGTTGATTCTGGACTGGAACTAAAAAATGCTAGATCGTCCTTGTTAAATGAACTGTAAAAATTAGGGTTTTAAAAGAACAGAAGAAATTAGAGTTTGGTATGCGGGTGTGTGAGTTTCTCTTAGTTCCTCCATTTGTGTGAGTCTCCTTTCCCTCACGCATGCAGACTCTTTGCTTTTTAAAGTAGAGTTTGCCTGCGTATTGACTCGCTAAGTTTATAGGAACAAGTTCTTCTCTTCTAAAATAAATTGTTAAGGATTTTGATTTTGAAAGCTATTTACATGTTTTAAATGCGTTGTAACCTTTTTCAGATAAAAATAATAATAAAATTAAAATTTTAACCAATCAAAACATTGAAAAAATCAACAAAAAAATAAAAAATATCCGGAAAAAAAAATGGGACTTTTTACACATGATCAAATCCTAAAAAAATGTTGACTTCCTTATAATCAAATCCTAAAAAATTTTGCAATTTAGTCCCTAAAGTCTAGAAAATTGACAACCAAGTTTAATTTTTGAATAAATTTCATCATAAGGGCTTATGTCACAGTTGTGCACAATTATATCCTATGCTTATAGTTGCCCCCCTTTGTCACTATTTGCTTGATAAATTGCGACAAAGCAATAGAAGCACATAATTTTAAAAATTAGGACACTTGATTGTGTCCTAAATGATAGATTGATGCTTAAATTGATGAGCAAGGTGTAATGTTTGACAAGTCTCACTATATTTCCTACTAAACATCTAGTGGACTTTGTGCAAATGAGTTTTGCTATATTCCCTATGGGACATTTAGCAATGATAAATTGAAAACTTGGTATAGTTCTTGTGGAATGTCTAGCAATGATTAATTTTGTTATACTCCCTGTGGGACATCTAATGATGCACACTATATTCCCTGTGGGACGTCTAGTGAAGATAAAATAAAAACATTCTATAGTTCCTATGGAACACCTAGCACCGATGAATTTTGTTATATTCCCTATGCGACGTCTAACGATGTACACTATATTCCCTGTGGGACGTCTAATGAAGTTGAATTAAAAATCTGCTATAGTTCTTATGGAATGTCTAGCACTAATGAATTTCATTATATTCCCTGTGGGACATCTAATGATGTACGTTATTTTCCCTGTGGGACGTCTAGTGAAGTTGAATTGAAAACATGCTATAGTTCCTATCGAACATCTAGCACTGATGAATTTTGTTATACTCCCTGTGGGACATCTAACAATGTACACTATATTCCCTGTGGGACGTCTAGTGAAGTTGAATTGAAAATCTGCTATAGTTCCTATTGAACATCTAGCACTGATGAATTTTGTTATATTCTCTATGGGTCATCTAATGATATACATTATATTTCCTGTGAGACATCTAGTGAAGTTGAATTGAAAATCTTATATAGTTCCTATGGAACGTCTAGCACTGATGAATTTGAAAGTTTATGTCATAACTGCTATGCAGTACATAACATAATGAAGGTTATGACTAGTGCAACACATAACATAATCATTTGAAATTCATATCACAGCTACTATGCAGCATATGAATCCTTTGATGTAAAATGCAAAAAAATGAATTCTGTAATCTTGTTCTGTATTTTATAGTTGACAGAAAATTTAGAATTACAGATTAATTATACAGTTTTAATAATTCAATGAATTATTAATTTGATGAGTTTCATGATTTAGTTAGGAATATGTTCTTAATCAGAATGCAATTATGGACCAAATTGCAATGAAAGAACTTGGATCCATGTATAAGGACCAAGGTGGATTTTTACCACTTCAAATATACTTTCCTTTTTTTTTTTTTGCATGTAACATTCCATTATCTCCTTTCTTCATTTTACTTTCCTTTCATTTTCTCTCTTTTCATTAATTTTCTTTCCTTAATTTCTTCATCATTTGACGTCTGATTTGCAATCCGTCTGATCATGTCACATAGACAACATGAGAGACTTCAGAACGTTAGAGGATTCTGCATCCTCATTTTCCTTAGAATGATCTTGGACTTCAAGAAGACTCAACTATCTTTCCTTTGACTCATTTATATACCCACAAGTGTAGAGATGTGGGTAATGAGGTAACTTTTCTTGTTTCTATTTATTTCTACAAAAATATCACCTGTATAATTAGTGATCAGAGTTAGTTTTAGAGTAGAGATTGACATGTATATTAGTCAAGAATTAATATGAAAATGCATGATAAAAATGAAATTAAACTCTAAAAATATGAAATTCAGCCTCTGGGTAATCCGAATGACTGATCGGGTATCTGGAATTTTAGTCAGAATTCTAGATTTCCAATTGGCCCAGCTAATGCTGGTCGGCATAGTAGACTGCTGATCAGTAATATGGAATGCCAATCGGCATTCTAGATTGCCGATTAGCTTTTCAAAAAAAATGTTTTAGGGTTAATTAGTTAATTAAGTAATCAAATCTTTCAATTTAAATTCTTTGATCAATTAATTAATCTTTCAATTAAATAATTATTATTTTGAAATTGAACTAGCATCCGATGAAGTTCATGGGCTATTTCAATCTATCTCGAGAATTGTTTTATGGACTGCTAGAGTAGGTGACATGTCTAATTTGGGCCTTCAGATTCAGGCATTTCATTATTGCACTTCTGATTGTTCGAGGCCAGTCTGACTATTACTCTTTGTTTGCTTTGATCAAGCGATGGATGGATACTACCCAAACTTTTCATACTTGTGTGGGTGCGTTGACCATTTACCTATGAGTTTCTCTGCTATCACTGGGATTGTCTTTGGTGAATCCCCAGTTTAGTTTGACGTCAGCTATTATAGTCTTCCAGATCATGCATAGAGTCAGATGTGCGAGATTTGATCGGGTTCGCTCCAGTGTGGAAGAATTGAAAGAATGTTCTTCTTTCATCCTTAGTTGAGGGATTCAGATGTGTTCCTACTTCTAATACTCTTTATATTGTCCATAAGGTGAGGTGTTTCCTTTTTATATTATTAGGCATGACCCTCTTTTGTGAGACCGATTATGAGGTCAGTATTGCTCTGTTTGGTCCTCTTTGTGACTTGGATCGAGTTGCCACACTAGATTGGGGATCTGCTGCACTCGCTTATATTTACTACAGACTAGACACTGTTTGTAGAGGTGCTGTGATGATGTGTGGCTTTTGGAACATCTTGCATGTATGTTCTCCTTCCTTTGATCTTTATAGTCTTGCTTTTCTTTGCCTTTTCTGATATGTTTTCTTTCTTCCAGATCTGGAGCATAGAGATCGGGCTGATTCGAGACTTTGACACTATCAGTTCTGATAGAACCTTTCCTCTGATGATGAGATGGGGTTCTTCTCACCTTGCAAGTAACAGAAATACTTTACAGATGTATCATGATCAGCTGAACACTGTCGAGTGGCACCTGGTAAGAAAAAAAATAAAATCATTAGTATGTTACAGTTTAATAGAGATTAGACTTAATTTACATAAATTATAGATAAACTCTGATCGGTTGGAGGGTGCTGAGGACATCCAGCAATATGATTTCATGGCAGCTGTAGTTCACTTTAAGCCTATGAGGATCCTGCTCTCTGGTTATGGCTGTTTGATATGGTATTTAGGGGAGTGAGTGTATCGTTGGTCTTTCAGCCCTTCTCGACATCGCATTCCATTTGATGTCCCTTCCTTTATGCTCCACAACTTGCATCTTATAGGTTCAGAGCTAAGGGATGCACTATCGGGATATGCTACCTTAGATTTTCTTGAGCATTCTCGACATTATCAGTAGTTTATACGTGAGAGCCTCTTAGATCATGTTCCTATTGATGATGATGAGGAAATTTCTTATTATTTTAGCTTCTACTTCTAGAACCTATGAATCACTCTTTCTCTTTACAGTTTGAGGAGATTCACTCTTCTATTGATGTGATCAGGAGACTAAGATTGCTCTAGAGACTGAGGTTATTCCTGATATTGAGAGTCCTAAGCCCAGTCCTAGTCCTGTTCATCATACTTAGCATGTTGGGACTAGTCGTGCTGGTGCTTTTGCTAGCATTACCCTTGGTGATATCTCACTTCCAGATAGGTCCATGTTCTACTGGGCTCCTACTATTCAGACTACAGTTAAGCAGTAGATGCATTTTAGTGATGCTTAGCTTTCTATCTTTTCTCCCACAGATGCCTCTCATGTGAGTTTTTCTGACTTGTTTCCTGCGTAATATATACACTCGACACTAATGTTAATAAATTTATAAAACAGTTCCCTTGAACACTAGTAGAGTATTTACATGGACTCTCTTCATCTTAGAGGTTATTCACTGTGTAGGTTACAGATAGTCGGAGGGTAAGTATATGTACAATAAAGATGAAAATGTATGCATCCTATACATGAAATGCACATGATGTGTTTTCTATGTGTATAGAGCTAGTCGAGTGGTCTGGAGATCAAGATTGAGATGCTTTACCAAAAGCTTGTAGGTTTGGGCATTAATCCTTATAGTGCTGGGACTTCCTCTGTCAGACTTTTGGACATCTTTCACTGTGATGACTCTACCAGAGGATGGAGCCCATGGCCAGATTCTAGAGCTCAGGATGACTGATTTAGGCTATCTAATTTTTCTATCATATTGCTGTGTTTTGAATTCTATATTATTTGTATGCACTGTGTCAAACTAGTCTATGTCTTTATTTAACCTTAAATTGGACTTTAACTAAATGGATAAAGATTTTAGATAATAAAGATAATTATATAATTAGGATAATGATAATTAGATAATTATGCTATTTATCCTCTATCTCTATCCATTTATCCTTATCATTTATCATCCATTATCTCTATCCAGTAGGGGAAGCCCAATTCCATCCAAATTCAACTTCTCTCTTTATAAAAGGCTCATAAAAGAAGCAGTTTCACTATCTCTTTCTCTCCATTCTCATCATGACTCAAGCTCCTCTCTAATTGATGAAGAAATTTCTCAAGAGCCTTAATGGTGATGACTGGAATAGACTTCGACCTTTTCATCTCAAGCCTTTAAGATCTTTTGAACATTTGAAGATAAATGACAATTTCTTACATGTTGTTACAATGTTTTGAAGCTTAAAATATCATGTCTTTAGGTTTAGTGGCCAGGAGTTGTGTCCTGTGATTAAGGAGTTTGCTACTATCCTGGGGTGCTCATTGGACTCTACTGTTGCTATTGCCCTGCCTGATTTAGGTATGTAATTCCTGGATAAGCTTGTTGCTTTCTTAAATATGCCCCCAGCTAGTATTCATCTTTTTGCCCATAATGCTAAGATATCGATCTATCTTCTTTAATTACTGCATGTGAGACTAAAGGCAAGAATAGTGCTACCTAGATTAGAATGGTCGCTTTCTACTTTTATGCTCAATTCCTCTTGGCCTCTTTACACAGAGATGCCGATACTAGGATTGTGAGCATTCTAGAGCAAATGGAAGTTAGGTTTGACCCTATGCCAATTATTCTTACTGAGACCATTATTGGGTTAGAAAACTTCCAGACCCATCATCATCTTTCGGGCAATTTACTTCTCCTTCAGGTGTGTAACCAATTTTTTTTGCCTTAACTTTTGCCTAAGTTGTCCTTTCTGATTTTCAACTTAGCAGGCTTGCCCTAACTTTTGCCTAAGTTATTCTTTTGTGTTTTCAACTTAGCGGGCTTTCATTTTATTTTTTTGTATTTTTTAGATCTGGTAACAAGAGAAGCTGAGCTTGCAAGCTGTTCCTGCTAATCCTTCATCTTATCAGCTTCATCAACTATAATCTCATCCATTAAAGGTGAAGGATAGACACACTATGGACCAATGGGTGAAATGGTTACAAGGCATTACAGATATTGAGATTACATGGACTTGCCCTTGGTGGAAGCTAAAGTTTGTGACCCTCAACTTATATGATCACTATGTTCCTATCCTAGGGCTACACTTCTCGACTTTCTTTTCTCCTACCTAATTTTGTCATTAGTATGGCCGTCCACAATTCATAGTCACTATTCTCACTGACTTTGATGGCTTTCCTCTCATACAGGATTTCCTAGACAAGGTCCAGAGTTTATGGCCTTATAGGATTCTTGAGTAAAATATATACTCAGATGCTAATAGAGCTACTGATGATAATTATAAGACTTTGGTTATAGTACAAGCTACCGAACCACCAGGATTTTCTAGATACAAGAGGACTCAAGCTTTACATGAAGAGTCACAAAAGAAGAAGCAAAGACATTATTAGAAATTGGTCTCATATTGTTGATTTTAAGCTTTCATGTTCTGTTTTCCTTTCTAGTGCTTATGCATTTTGAATAAGATAGAACATGCAATGCTAGATAAAAATTTCAATTTCAATATCATTCATTAATTAGGGCCAAAATGAGTACATTTATTACATCACATGATATAACTCCTGTTATCAGCTAGTTCTTTTGAATTTTCTAGCTGAACATTTTTCTCTCACTAATTTATTTTCCCTAATTTTTGCCAGACTAGCCCTTTGTGGGTTTTCAAGCCAGTGGGACCATTTTTTAAAATTTTTTTCCCTAATTTTTGCCTGCTGTCCCTTTACAAGTTTTCTGAGCAGTGGGAATGTCTTTACTTTTGTCTGACTAACCTTTTCTAATTTTCTAATTCGTGGATTTTATTTTCTTTATACTACTTTTATTTTATTTTTACAAGTAGTAATTCTTGAGGTGATCCAGGTTAACAGGCTCCATGAATTCATTTCCTTCTAGATCTGATACCTTTGCAGCTCCCTTAGGCAAAATCGATTTGACTAAATATGGCCCTTCCCAATTTAGTCTGAACTTCCCTCTTAGATCAAATACCACTGCTCTGGACTATTTTAACACCATGTCCCCGGCTTTTATCTTTCCAGGCTTCACCTTTTTATTGAATGATCTTGTTATCCCCCTTTAGTATATTTAAGTATGAAACAAAGCATTCATCCTCTTCTCGTCTAGAGATCCAAGATGATCATGCCTCTTCTATGCCCATTCAATCTCAGGAGTTTTAGCTTCCATGACTACTCTCAATGATTTGATCTCCATTTCTATAGGCAAAGCAACTTCACAACCATATACTAAGGAGAATAAATTTTACCCTGTGGCTATTCTAGTTATAGTTCCATATCCCTATAAAGCGAAAGGAAGAAACTCAGACCAATCTTTATAGGTCTTGACCATTTTAGAGAGAAATTTCTTGACATTTTTATTAGCTGCTTCTACTACTCCATTAGCTTGAGGGCGATATGGTGAAGACTTATAATGTTCAATTCCATACTTCTACAATAATTCAAATGTTTCTACCTAAAACTAGATGTCATTATCTGTCACAATGTGGTGTGGAACCCTATATCTGTAAATAAGGCTCTTCTTAATAAATCACGCCATCTGTTTTGCTTTCATAGCATTGAAGGACTCAGCCTCTACCCATTTAGAAAAATAGTATATTGCCACAATATGTACTTATGCCCATTTGATGCCGTCGGCCTTATTTCTCCTATGATGTCAATTCCCCAAGCTGCAAAGAGCCAAGGTGACGATAAACTATTCAATACTATAGGAGGAAGATGGTTAAGATTTCCATAGGCCTGACACTAATGCCACTGTCTCACCATTCTGATACAATCCTTTTCCATGCTCATCCAATAATACCCTTGTCTGAGTATCTTCTTAGCTAGAATCATCTTGTTCATATGAGAACCGTAAGCCCCTGCATGAATCTCTTACATCACCTATTTAGCTTCATTCTTTTTGAGGCACCTGGGCTGCATCCAATTTAGTATTCTTTTGTATAATACCCCATCATGACTCGTATAGTTACATGCAAGAACACGAAGGGCATATTTCTCTTTTGAAGTCGCTTCATCTGGATACTTTCCTTCTTCTATAAACCTCTGAACATCATAAAACCATGGTTTCTCTTCCGACCCTATTCAAACACTCATAATATGTTTACCACCATAACATGGAGCTCTTGATCTCATGATTACCAAAGGCTTCATAGTTGATCCCGTTACTGTATCCCACATCGAAGAGAGTGTTGCCAATGCATCTGCCATTTGATTGTCGTCTCTTGACAAATGGATGAAGAGACATTTATTGAAGTTTTTCACTAAAGATTTTAAATAGTAGATGTAGGGATTCAGCTTTTCCTCTTTCACTTCCCATTCTTCATTTTCCTGGCTAATAACTAGCGTAGAATCCCCGTAAACTAACAGTTCCTTTGCCCCAGCTGCTAGAGCTGCTTCAACTTCATAGGTACATGCTTCATACTCAGCCATATTATTAGTCACCTTGAAGTTTAATTTCTTGGCCATCTTTATGGTCTTTCCTTCTAATGTAACCAAATTTACTCCTAACCCAACTCCTCTATTGTTTACAGCTCCATCAAAGTAGAGTTTCCACTCACGAGGCTCTACCACTTTACAGTAACTATTAGTGTCAAAACTAGGCACATTTGGGTTTAGTGGCTTAGAAAAGGTTAAAGGTCAGAGTAGGCCTTTTTGGATTAGTCTCTCTAGGATTTTGGAGAGTGGTTGAATGAAGTTAGATAACATTCGGGGTTGCTGAACTACATGCATCTCCATAGCTTGGCTAGTACTTCCATGTTGTGTGCCTCTAGTTAAGTAATTTCGAGTTGCTAAGCCTCTAGAATTCTTTTTTTTTTCTCATTCTCTATCTCTTCAGCTTGTAACTCATCATCATATAGATCTATGAAGGTCTTTGGGTTCATCATTTACAGTCTTTTGACCAAATTAGGTGATACATTACGAATAATTATCCTAACTTGATCCTTTTCATCCAGTTTATTTTTCATTAGTCCTACTTTATTCAAGAATCTGATGAGGAAATTAGAAAAGGAATCATTGGGTTTTTGCTTAGTCAACTCTAAATCCATAATAGAAACTTCCAATCGAGTGTTATAATCATATTGTTTTAAGAATGCAGTACATAGTTCTTTCTAGTTAGCCCTAACAGACTTTTTTAACCCATAGTACCAGTTTACAACCATTCCCTCCAATGACAATACAAACAGCCTAGCAACTACTACTAATGGTGCTTTAGTAGTTCTCATGGTTGTTGTGTATTGGCTCAAATGAATTCTAGGGTCTCCTCTCTCATCAAAGTTCTACAGTTTACACATTTTGAATTTTTTAGGCAGCTTATCTCCCTCCATTTGCAATATATCGTCAAAGTCAAAAGAATATCCTATTCCTTGTCCTCTAATCAACTCTTCCATCTTGAACATTTTCTGAGTCAGTTCTTGCATCTACTTGGATTCATGATCATGGACCAATAAAATTGACTCTTTCTTTGCCTTTTCTACCATGTAGTTTTCAACGTCTTCCAGTCTTACATCAGTAGGCATATTTCTAGTAGTAGGCATATTTCTAGTAGTAGGTTGCCCCCTAACATTGTTAGCAATAGGTGGAGGAGCTACAACAATAGGTGGAGCTCCTATAGCAGGTGGTTGTTCAACAGTGGCAGCAAGTGGTTGTTCAATAACAGGTTGCACTAGTCCGACCAAAGCTTGTCTCAGTTCATCTTGCATCATAGCTCTCATGTCATCAATCAAAGCTCCATTAATGTCCTCTAAGGTCCATATCTCTAGTTGTTGTTCCATTTCAGTCTATTCAGTCTGAGTTAGTTCAGCTTCTAGGTATAGTGGGTTGATTGGACTTGTCTTTAGTTCTTGAAGGATCTTTTGAGCTATTGACTTAGGGCTTCAATCTATTCTGATTAATCTGCCACCTTTTCACCCCCAAACATGAGAAGACCCAAATGAATCTATGATGGCTATAAAACAAGGTGTTAGTATGATGTATGGACTGTATGTATGCATGATGCATGTGTTTATGTAACAAAAAGTAGGCAAGCACTTAGCACGTAGCAAGTATCAAAAAGTAATCAACAAGCCATCATGTAGGTAAACCTTCCAACCTTATTTCTCCCATAAACATGTTCAATGGTGAGTTTCTTTTCCTAGGATTTTTAGTCTTGGCCTTTATATCAAAAGGGGATATTAAGAGCCGATGCGCATGCTAAATCTCTCTTTAAAACAAAAAACACATAAATAACATTTCTAAATATAAAGGTCTAGCCTAATCCTTATTAGCCTGAATGAGCTTTAAAGGTATAAGCCTGGGCTTTTATAAATAGAAATACCTCATGGAAATTCAAACAAACAAGTACTTTAGGTAAAAATCCTAGGGGAAGTAACTAGGCCATTATATGTGATTAGGGTTCGGTGAAAAGTTAAGGTTCCCTTAGCAAGATGCTCTCCATTATGAACTTTGAGTTACATGCCAAGGTTAGAGGGGCCCAACATCTTTTACTAACTTGAGAGAAGATTACCCCCCTTAAAGACTTAGGTTACAGACTCTGGTTAGATGAGCCCGGTAATCTCTCTTGAACCGAGTTAAAGCTAAGAGTGATGGTTAGCCAATCTACAACTTTATAATGCTAGTGGAATCATGGAATCATAAACCAACGCTATCAATTAAGTAGGGACATGCAGAATGAATGCAAGAATGAAATAATAATCAATAAAATAACTTGAAAGAACATAAGTAGAATCAGTATCTCTTGTCCCCAGTGGAGTCGCCACTATAGACGGCGGGGTTTAGCGTGCATCTAAGATTTTAGCAACTGTGACACTACTTAGGCTCAGGGTCTTAGGGAACACACTACTATGTCACAAAGTCATAGCATGGAGAAGAGGAGTGGCTACCCAGGGTAATAACAGGGACAATTTGATTAGTGGTACTCGATTCTCTAAAAGAAAGATAGCACCATAACCAGGAGATTCTAGGAACGGAAGCACGACAACCAGGAGATTTCGAGAATAGAATACTAACTTCTCTTAGTCTCGTGTTCATTTAGAATAATTTTATAAATGATTATTTCATCCTCTAATTACATGCAATTTTATTTAAACCCTATTTGACATCCATCTAACCCTAGGCATCTAGTTAATAAAATTACACATAAAAAATGCACTCAAGATCGCGTTGTCCCTAAGTTTAAACTATGTTAATTTTATTAAAAACTTAACTAGATTTACATTTTATTTACAAGTGGGAAAGGGACTAAAGGTGGGCCTATATTTTTTATTAATTAGTGAGCCTAGATCTATTTATTTTAGTTTGTCTAAGGAATGAACTTAAGTCTATTCAATTTTAAAGAAAAGTTAAATTAGTGGGCCTAAGTCTAACTTGCTTTTAATTAACTAAGTGGGCCTAAATTAATTTTAATTATTTAAAGCCTTAAACCATTTTTAAGCGTATTTAAAGTGAGTTGGACCTAAGCGTGGGCTTGGGCCCAAAATAAAAATAAAGAAAAAAACACAATCCAAAAACAAATAAAATATAAAAAAGATCAAACATACATTATAGTGATTTTCTAAAAAACCTAAATCAATTACATGCAAACCCTAAATTAAGCTACTGCCACCATTGATTTTAATTAATTATGACCAAATTAAACCTAATTACTAATTGATTTTAAACACAAAAAATTAAATCTTTTCACTATTCTCACTGCTGGGGCTATTACAAACTACATATAAAAATTAAAATTAAATAATTATACACCCATGAATTAAAATAACTACACACAATGCCAAAATGAAAAATAAAGATAAAAATTCTAAGTTTTATTGGAAAATAGCACATGTTCTTCTATGGCATTCCATGGATCTTCTATTCGTCTAAACACAGGCAGTATCCTCCTCAATCCACATTCGCACATTAAAATAAAAAAACAGAAATAATCAGATTAGTAGTGAAATTGAGTAATAAAAATAATAACAAAAAATAAATTAAAATCACAAAAAGAAAAGAATAGAAAAGAATGAAATAGAAAAGAACACTAATAATTTTAAATGTTATGCAAATACCCTTTTTGGCCCCTCAGACTAGGATTTTCACTGTTGAAAATTGAAGTACTATTGATTCTGGAGTGGAACTAAAAAAAAGCTGGATCGTCCTTGTTAAATGAACTGTAAAAATTAAGGTTTTGAAAGAACAGAAGAAATCAAAGTTTGGTCTATGGGTGTGTGAGTTTCTCTTAGTTCCTCCGTCTGTGTGAGTCTCCTACCCCTTATATATGCAGACTCTTTGCTTTTTAAAGTAGAGTCTACCTATGTACAGACTCCCTAATTTTCAAGAATAGGTTCATCTCTTCGAAAATAAAATGATAAGGATTTTGATTTTAAAAGCTATTTACGTGTTTTGAATGCGTTGAAGCCTTTTTTAGATAAAAATAATAATAAAATTAAATTTTCAACCAATCAAAACACTGAAAAAATTGACAAAAAAATAAAAAATACGTGAAACATAAAAAAATGGGACTTTTTACGAGTCAGCATATCCGAAAACTTTTAATTACCAAAAGACCCTTGAAAAATTTTCTTCCTTGTAATCAAATCCTAAAAAACATTGCAATTTAGTCCCTAAAGTCTAGAAAATTGACAACTAAGTTCAATTTTTTAATAAATTTCATCATAAGGGCTTACGTTGCAATTGTGCACAACTGCATCCTGAAATTGGGTGCTTACAGCATCTTCATTTGCATGATACCTAAGAAGGTTATAGTCACATAAATCCTAATGTACTTTACATGAATCACAAGCTTTCATGTGTCCCAAATAGCACCTTATGTGATGAACACATAATATAATAATAACAATAAATAAAACATAATAATAGTAGTTAAATGATGAAATGTCATACCTATCCAACATATGTGAAGCAGGGCGCAATTGTCATACCTTAAATTTGACTGTCCGCAAAAAGGTCTAATGATGAAATGAATCCCCGAGATGACTAAAGTCTGCTCATTTATAAAACCTCAGAAGTGTGCAACTTTAAAAATCTAACTGACCCCACCAGTATGCAAAATCAATCATTGAGCCATTAAGTTATGTTTTGACCTTGCAAAATATGAATATTAGAATAATGAGAGGTTTATTTCAACAAAACACCTCTCAGAATACTCAACTAGTTAGGCTTATGCGCATTTTATTAAATTGAGACCTAGCTTCATAAAAAAATGGAAATTAATTTTGATAAAATGGACTATACAACCATGTTTAAAAGACTTCAAAACCTCTGAAAGCAGTCCTAGAATGGTCCAACATAACCCGAGTATCAGTGCGTATCGCTTAGAAGTGCGCATAAATGGCCCTAGGTGTCATGTGCTAAATAGAGGCCAAATCTGCCAAAACAAACTTCAAAAATACTTCCAAAAGGCCTAAAAACCTTAGGAACCAACCCTAGAACAGTGCGTATAAAACCCAGGAAGTGTGCATACAACATCGAAGTATGCATGGAGGCATATGTGTTCACACATGGCTGCACGTCAAGTGTATGGCCACACACACACTATGTGTGACCACGCATAAAATCCTAATTATACACATGTGACCATACCCCTACCACCCTATTCTACCCAATTTTCCCTATAAATAGACCCCTTCACACCCTATTTTGGAGGAGGGAGCAAGTGGAAACACACACACTTAAAAAATGAATCCGATAGAAAGTGCTAAAAGCCCCTTTCCATATAGTTATTACTCTTCCACATGCTTTCCCTTAGGTTGTTAAATCCCTTTTTTGCTAAACTAAGCCTTATCTTTATTAAAGCACGCTTTAAAGGAATACAATTTAGCATCATTTTGTTGTTATTTTGAACCTCTTGATAAGGAATGCTTCAAAATCTCTCGAAGTTAAAGCTTTAAAGCTCACACAAGCTTAGTTGAGTCTGAGGACCACATAATTATTTTAGCATGTTTATTTTATCGCATTGTATTTTATTTTACTATCACCAGCATTTAGGAATATTATTATGCTTGTGTGATGAGGCTGGCAATCTTGCATGCTATGTAAATAATATATGTTTTATTATGCTTATTTCATATAATCATTCTGCATCCTCTATTTCTAAAATCATGAAATCACATCATAAATATCAATAATAAGGAAAAAGTTCATGTCCTGGAATAGAGTCATCATGCTCTCGATCTAGTGATGACCTCATACACCCTTTATATTATAGTCATACATCATAGCATAAATAATCACTATAAGCATGATCATCCTATTATTTATGAAATTGAGCAAGCTGTGTAAATGGTAGTGTTATTCTTGTAAATCAATCATATTAGATTTACTTTCCTGTAATCTTTCCATTTCCATATGAATTTTATTAGGAAACTGATGTAATAACATTTCCAGCTTTATTATCTTCCACTATTTGATGTACTGTATGAATGTTATACAAACTGTTATTATAAAAAATAGGGTGTTGCAGTAGCTATACATTGAATATCATATAATAAGAAATAGTCAAAAAGTATATGCGATCTCCCTAACCCTAAAATCTTTATTGAGGACAATACTCACTGAATGACCTCATGGTGTCCTTTTTTTTCCTGATTTTATATAAATCAGGTGGCAATTCCTTAAAATCAAAACCATCTCATCTCCCTGAGACTAATCATTTATTCCTATTTGGCAAAATTGCCATGTCCCTTATAAACGGAAAGACCCGCACAATGCCCCATGAAAACATACCACTATAAAAAAAGGCTCGAAAGGGAAAAAATAGAAAAAATTGGTCACTTGCACAATCTTAAGAATCATAAATCTTCCTCTTAGATAAATTTATGATTAATTGAATATAACTGGAATTTGATTTTATAGGTCTCACTAATTAATGTGTTCATTATAATCAATTTTAAGCTCAGATCTTTATCATTATTAATTCTCTTTATCATTATTAATGATCTAAATGTCTCTTAAATAAGTAAATAATTAATAGGTTATTACTTATTTTCTCAATAAAACCTATCTCTTACTTAAGTCTCATTGCTAGGTTCAATCAAAGGGTGATCAATCCTATGAAGACACTAAGTGAAGTAATAACCAATGAACTAGGTTTGTTAACTTAGGTTTAAACTTAGTGATTACATGATTGAATTGATTTAAGAACCCTAACTAGAAAATCTAGTCACATATGTTGTTTAGAAGAGAAAATGAAGAAAAAAGAGAAAATGCAATCATTATTACTTAATTAAAATTAAAATAATAAACAATTAAGTAATAAAAACCCTTGGAATGGAAGCTTAATGTTCTCAATCTTCAAATATCTACTATTCTAAAAAATAAAATGAGAAGAACTAGAGAAAAGTAGTTTTCATTCTTAGAGAATGATGTAAAACTAAATAAAAAGTGTTCAGCCTCTTTTCATCAGGTGGCTTTACACTTTTTAAAGCTAATTCTAGCTTAAATTTGTATCCCTAACAAAAGATAATTCAATCCTAAAGAATTAACTCTGCTAAATTTTTAAAATTTTAAATTCTATTGGCAGCACATGGTTATACAGATTTTAAACGGCTGTGCATATTTTCTTCTTTAGGCATGGACATGCGCATTTAATGCACACAGTTATGCATTTTAATTTTCACCCGCATGGCTACGTAGATATTCCACATGGTTGTGTAACTTCTCTTCACTTCAAAACTTAATTTTTCTTCAAAAATTTGACTTGCTTTGACTTCCCTATCATGGACTTGCCTTAATTAATACCTTCAAGTTTTTCCAATGCATCTTAGAGACCTTAAAACTATATTAAATTACTTAAAATTAAAAAAAAACTTAAATAAAAACACATTAGATAAATAAAAACTTTGTAATGAACTAAAAATGCAACTAAATTTATCCTAATAATCTAATTTAAAGTGCTCAAAACATGAAGATTTTTACACTCATCAAAGCATATATATTATGACCTGGTTGGGGAAAAAATTTACTTATGCTTATCTACATGATATATTTTTAAGAACCCTATGATTTATAAAGCCTTGAAATGAAAAAAAAAAGTAAAAATTTCTCATATGAACTTAACAAAGGAATATGATCAAAATATAAATTATTAAACATGGTTGGTGTAGGAAAGGAACACTTATTTGCTTAAGGTTGGACTACCTCCACCTATATTTACATATGTATATCGATTTTAGGTTCAACTATATAGAGAATATAATTTGAATTTTGCAAGTGATAGTATGAAAAAGTTGTAAAAGTGACTAGGCAAAGAGTTTTTATTATATTAATTTATAAATAACTGTATAGTATTTATACATTGATAGGTTATACAAGATGTTGCCAATTTGATAAAGAATTGGTGAATGCCTAAAGACTTGATAAAGATGTTGCCAATTTGATCTTTAGAGGAAATAAAACCAATTTAAATGAAACCCTTTGTCACTTGCTTGCAAAAAAATGAAAGTTAAGCTTAATATGTTTAGTACAAGCATGAAAGATAGGATTAGAGGACATATAGGCTCCAATATTATCACACCATATTAGTTTAGTAGGATAAGAGATGCCAAGTTCAGACAATAAAGATTGAATCCAAATTAATTCATTAGTAGCATTAGCAGGAGCTTTGTACTCACTTTTAGAGGAAGAACGAGCTACAGTAACTTATTTCTTAGCACTCTAAGAGTTTAGTGAATTCTCTAGATAAATACCATAGCCACTAGTAGAGCAACATATGTTTAGACACCCTCCTCAATCATTATTAGAGAAGCATTAAAGAAAGAGTTTGTTAGTATAGTCAAAATGAAGAGAATAATTGATGGTGTGCTTGAGGTATTAGAGTAGCCTCTTCACAGCTGCCCAATGGACTTTGATTGGGGAGTGCTTAAATTGACAGAGGCAATAAACTACAAATATGATGTCTGGATGAGTGAAGGTTGTATACTAAAGAGCATTAACCACATAGCGGTTAAGTTATGGTTGATTAAAAGACTTACCGAGATGCTTGGACAGGACAAGAGTAGTTTCCATAAGAGTGAGGCAGCCTTTGGCATTTTACAACCCAACTTTGATAATTAGATCTTTTACATATTTTTGTTGATTGATGGAAACACTAGCAGGTGTTTAAGTCATTTAAATACCAAGAAAATATTATAGGCACTGGACATCTTTTACTAGAAATTCTTTATGAAGCTGAAAGATTACTTGATTAATGATTGATGAAGAAGAACCTGTATGAATAATATCATTAAATAAATGAGTAAGATTATCAAGTCAATGCCTTGCCAAAAAAACATTTATGAGTCAGCTTTAGAGGTGGTAAAGCCTTATTGTAAGAGAAAAGTGCTTAATTAGGAGAACTAAGCATGTGGGGCTTGCTTCAAACCATAAAAATATCATTGTAGAAGGAAGACATAATCCAGATGCTGTAGAGTTTGGAACCCTTGAGGTTGTTCTATGTAGATAGTGTTTGTAAAGTCACTATGAAGAAAGGCATTAGAGATGTCTAATTTTTACAAAATCTAGTTTTTCATGGTAATAAAGAGAGAATGAGATGAATTATTGTTGATTTCACCACTAGGTTGAAAGTTTAATTATAGTCAACATCATTATGTTGATTATACCCCTTGGCTATAAGTTAGGCTTTATAGTGAGAGATACTATTATTAGGATTTCTTTTTATACAAAAAATCCATTTGTTTCCCACTATGTTATGATTTAAAGGTCAATGTACAATTTGCCAGGTATTATTTTAGAGAAGAGCAGTAAATTCATCCTTTATGTCATTATGCCATTTCATATTCTTTTTGCAATAGTGAAAGTGTGTGGTTCAAGTTGAAAAGGGGAAGTGGTGGATTGGGTTTAGGTGAGATGGGCTTGGTGATAGGTTATAGTTGAACAGCTCAAGTTCATATAACGAGTTCAAACAGAAGGTAGAGGCTGGGTAGTGGTGGTGTTTGGGACCTTAAGTTTCCAATAGTCATTTAGCACTCTTTCTCAAGTGACGCTAAACTCTACAAACATGCATCAATTAAATCTTTAAATTATGGGTTAACTCTCATTAACACCCTAAAAATAAGACAATATACAAAAAATGCAAGGCAAGGCACTAAGTAAAGTTATAGAGGATTGGATTGAATTTAGCTCTCTCGAGTCATTGATTAATCCAACATATATTTGTGGGTCTCTTAGATCCACCATTGCTCAATACATAGATCTAAACTAAAGTTACACTTGGACATAACACAACACTCAATAAGCTCAACAAATATAATATGCAACATAAACAAGAACAAGATCTATAAAATAAAACCCAAGAGAATATCAAAACACTAATTACAAAAGAGAAAGAAATAGAGATTCTTATTAAGAAGCTTGTGAATCTTTAATGGTGGCTCTTCCTCTAGATTTTTTTTCTCCTCTTTCTTCTTTTTTCTCTCTTGGTTATTATGAATTTGTAAAATTAGAGAATCCCCTTGGAAAATTATGGTTCTTGTCCTTATATGGCCTTTTCTAGAATGTCATTTCACTGCCCTTAGATTTGCTCTTTTGAAATGTCCATCTCAGTATGTTCTGTACTAGAATCATGCATGTCACGATTGTGCATTAAGCCACAATTGTGGAAGAGGGCTTATAATGAAAGGGTGGCAATTGCTATACTGACGTGCTCGCCATAAAAGATTAGGCTATCAAGATCCCATGATCCCTAAGCTATCGTTGTGATAGAACCATAATCCGGAATTGATGCTTGCTTTGAACATCCAGCATTCACACTTCATACTGCACTCATGACAGAACCTCTTGCTCTACTTTTTCTTCTATTGCTCCTTAACACCTTTAAAACCTCTCTTTTTTTTTTAGAAAAACAAAATAAAATGTAAAAGTATATAATTTTATAACTAAATTAATCTAAATGCAAACTAAAGTAAATAATTGCATGATCAAATGTATCCTAAAACTATATGTAATTTAGCACCAACAAATACCCCCATATTTGAATGTTGGCTTGTCCTAAAGCAAACTTAAGAACAACAACCATCAATGTAATGAGCAAAGCATATATCCAACTTTTGTTGAGTTCATATCACAATCTTCTTTTAATATCTAGTTTAAGGTTCTCATAAACAAAGTTAATAAGTTAAATTGAGAAATATAAGTTACCAAGTGAAGAGCATGCTGTCCATTGAAAATCACACAACGATGGATCAAAATTTTAAGAAAAATATAAATGAATAAAAAAGATGTCAAGATAAGGTAGCTCTTAATTTGGAATTTGGAAATTACTTTCTAAATTCAACTCTCTCCTTTTTATTTTCTTTTTAGCTTTATGGTTTTTCTTCCCTCTCTTAATAGTTCCATGTCTTTCCTAGAATACTTAACATGAACATTGTCGAGGGGGTTCTTTGAATACTCTTACTCTTTTGCAAGAGCATTGGAGTAAATGGAATTTGAGTGCATAGCACATTTTGTTCTCTTTTCTTTAGAATTTGGGAGAGAGTATTTTTTTACAACCTCTTTCGCATACAACTAAAAGCAACCTTAGAAAGAAATTTAATTCTTTTACCATACTAATTCCCAAAACATCAACTCATAATATGAACAAATGAATAACAACATACATTAGATATATTATTTCAAATTCTCAACTCAAATTGTTAACAAAGCTTAAAATGAACTCAAGCTAAACATTAATAGAAGATTAAATAACTTGGTCTCAAAAAGACCACAAACATACACAAAATTCACAACAACACTTAAATGACCCATTGTCATTAATATATGTGGTAGGCACATGCATAGCTATAACTCAAGTATAAAAAGTCCTAAAAGAAAATAAAAATCACAAACAAGTATTATGAACATGAAATTATGAAAACTAAACTAATATAAAACTAAAAAGAAAAATAAAAAAATTTAAAATTAAGGAAAAGAGGTTGACTCTCCTTGTGGAAAAGATTCAAGTGCTATAGTGTTAGATTAGTGAGTTCATGGGCTTAAAAGTAAATTTTGCAACCGATAGCTTTAAAACTAAAGAGGAATTTGCAAATTATCACTTTGGTCCCCATATGTTTTACAAAATTTTTGTTTAATTCCCCACAACAACACTACAACAACTTAGCAATAACCCAACAACGAAACAACAACATAACATCAACGATCACAGATCCACAGCTCATGAACAACACAACAACCAACCAATAAACAAATCAACAAAATATCAATAGCTCATCAACAACACAATAATGACTAAACACCCCAATAACAAAACAACAACTCAACATCTACGACAATGACTCAACTACCAACAACAAGCCAACAACAATAATCAACAACTCATCAACAACTCAATAATGACACAATAATCTATCAACAACCCAACATCAATAATAATTTATAATTATTTTTATACATAAATTAAGGGTTATTACAAAGGGTTGCTTTCAAAAAAGAAAAAATCTGAGATCTTTTGCCAAAACTAAAAAATTTGATTTAAAATTATCAATATTGCAAACATTAATTTAAATTTTTATATCAAGAGGGTAGAGATCAAATATCAATTGTATTCAAATTTTTACTTTTTCTGTCAATAGAAATATGATTCCGGATTCATTCCAACTATGTCAATGAGGAACATAAATACAAGAGCTTCTTGATAAATCAGGACAAACCAAAATCGGAACAAAATAAGGTTAATTATAACCTTAACTCCATAAACCTTTTGAAGTTACTTTTTAAGTAACCACTTGTTTAGTCATATTAAAACTCTATCCTATATGCCAGAGTTTTGGTATGACTAAATTACTTGGAGAGAATGAATCAGAGTTCAAATATAATTTAATTACAAACATGACTCAATAAATTAAAAGAAAGGTCCAAAAACCTTTATCAAAATAGACTGAATAAAATTCATTCAAGTGTTTCATCCGCTGGCTCCTTGCTACCAGCTTACATGTTTGTAACTTTTGAAGCTTCATGCGCTTTCTGAAGAATTTCTGGTGGCTCCACAAGGTGACTGTTGGTGGCAGCTGTTTCTCCCTTTTCCTTAGGTGTTATTCTTATAAGCTCTTTACTCTTGAACTTTCTCTGACTTTATTTTTTAGCATTTTCTGGGCTCAAGGGTGGGATTGGGCTTCCAAAGTGCGCACGGGTGGGCTCTTTTCAGTTTAGGTGACCCATCCAAAGCTTCACCCAATTGCTTTTGGTCATCTGAGGTTTTTTTGTTGTTGTTGTGGGAATTATTGCTGCGTTTGTTCTGATTTGAGTCTACCTCTTCAGGGCACAGGTTAGTGCTTTTTCCATCCTTTGCACAAACACTGCTGCCACTAACATTCTTCTTTTTGGCTAATGCTTAGGGTTTTAAAACTAAGGATGGGTACTAGTGTCAGGAGGTTATTGTCTATTATATCTTCTTCTTGATATGGCCCATTCTTCCCTGAGAATTATCCTGTTGCCTGCTCAAGAAATAGCTAGTTTTGACTAATGGGTAACAGCTTTTCCGTTTGGACTGGTTGAAGTTTGAAGCTTGCTTGCTCATTCTAGTACAAATTACAGCTGGTCATCACCTTTTTCGTCGAAATTGCTTTGAACCATGGTTCGTAGGCTAGATTATTGGTCACCTTATATCTTTTCTCCTCTTCAAATTCAATATTCTTGCACACTGCTATTGAATGATTAAAGAATCCACACAAGCAGTAGAATGAATGCAATCTTTCGTATTGAAAGAGCACCCGATGATCTTTGTCATTTCTTTCGGTGTTGAATCCCCTTGGTAATGGTTTCTTAAGGTCAAGTAAGGCTCTAAATCTTATAATTGGCTCCCATTCCTCATTTAAAAAGCTAGAATTCTCAACATGTTCTAAATCTGCACATAAGCTTTGAGCTATGGGTAAGGCATTTTCTTTAGTTATCTAGTTTAGGGAAAGTCCTGAGACTTGAACCCACATGCCCTCGGAAGAGAGGTCAAGTTCTCTAATGTCAAGTTTTGCTCCCATTCTTTGAGAACAAACAAGTTTTTGTGTATTGCCTAAGGCTTCTCTTATATGACTCGTAGTTTGTCATTCATAGATTCAAACTTAATGAGCAACAAATTGAAGCCATAAGTTCCTTGACATTGGAAGATTTTGAGAAAATTCATACTTGTGCTATGATCTACAAAATGGCGGATGTTGTGTATTTCTGGCCAAAGTAAAGTTTCCTAACCAGTGACAGCTTTTATTTTTGTTTTGCATGACTAGGTGCATCAGAGAGTTCCAGAGAGAGTACTTGCGAGTTGATGTGATCCATTTCTTCATTAATGCTCTGACTCCTCTTCATCTCTCTGTTATGATTTTTCGTTAACTTTGGTTTTAATGGAGGGATGAGGTTTCACTTGTTTTCCCCTTTTTTTTTTTTTTAATTAACTCTACCATACATATGACTGCAACTCAACTTGAGCAAAGAAACCCTAGAGAGCACTCCTCAATGAGACTTTTTTCTGTCACAACTTTTATTCAATTTTTTACTTATATATATTATAGTATACCCTTAAAAAATTTTGACCTAAAATGCCTAAAAGAATATGAGATTAATAACTAAAAATAAGATGAAGATTGGAATATTTGTTGTTTCTACTCAGTCAAAACAGCACCCGCCTCCAAAAAAACTCATGTTTGTTAAAATTGATAGGATTTAAAATTAGTATACGTAATTGTTATACCATGAATTCTGTACACATTGCAACATGGACTAAAAAAATTCACACGTGTAAAATGTTGTTTTTTTAGTGCGCTTGATTTTTTTTCACACTTTTTATGCTTTTGGAGTCTGTTAGTGCATCTTCTTGCAACCAAACCAAAAGCTAAAAACAAAACAGATACTTGTCTTTTTTTTTTTTTTTTTTAATTTTAACTATTTTATGTTATAGTTGATCAATTAGAATATTGCACGACTTGTATCTCAATTTTTTTTATTCTAAAATGATACTAAAATTATGAATAAAAAATTAAATTCAATCACTGTAATTAATAAAATAAAAAAGAAAAAATAAATTTTGATATTTAATTTTTTATTCATAATTTTATTAAATAAAATTTTTATTCATTAGAAATTACTTAGTTATTTATTTTTCAATTATAATAAATAAATTTTTACTTTTTTTTATTTTAGTTAATATATATATATATATATATATATATATATATATATATATATATATATATATATATATATATATATATATATATATATATATATATATATATATATATATATATATATATAACTTAAATAATGTAAGTTCATTACTTAAATAATGTAGGTTCATTGACCTTCACTTGCAAGTTTATTAATTATCACTTGTAGTTTCATTGACCTTTAAACCTATAGGTTCATTAACCTTCTACTGGGTTTCATGATTCTATACGCAGCGGAAAAAATAAATCAGAAACCTGAACCCGGATCCAAGTAATTTGATTAATTGAATGAATCTAGGCTATTCGTTTTCTTACCACAAATGCAGAAGAGGCAAGAAATCTAAAATGGAGAGAGGAGGTTCACTTCGGTAACATCCTACCTCGAGTTTTTAATTTAGCAGTTTGGATTTGAGACATCTCCAAAAGAATCCGTCCTCCACAAGTGTCCACACAAATAGCCCTTGATTTTGAAAATGAATATTTGTGTGCTAACACATTCTCTTGATTTCTTACAAATCAAGAATAAAAAGAACTATGTGTTTTGTTTTCTAAAAGGAGAGAAAACAAATTTGCTGGTAGAATAATGAGAGTGTATAAAACACTAGATAATATAACATATTTATAGACATTTAAATTAGGGTTTCACTTACCAAATAATCTTTTGGTAATTTATCACTTATTCTTATTTTGATTTTATTTAGAATTAAATTAGAAATAAAATTCTATTTATTTAAGATAACCTTTACCTTAAATAAATAAATAAATATTTTATTTATTTATTACCATAGAGCTTATTTGGACTTGTTAAACCCATATTCATTTTAGGCTTATTCAAAGTGTATGACCCTGTAGATTCACATGACGCTGACAGTGAGCCTTAAATATCTATTTAGGCCTACAAGTCATAAGTGACCTCTAGCAAGACATTATGACTATCTAAGTTATGTGAAGTCAATAATCTGACATAACTTAATATACAGTGAATATTCTAGGTCCCTTTGTCACATGATATGTTAACTGAATATAAGACAGATTATGTCATCCTTATAGAATTTGATCATGTAAATTTTTGATTCCAAATATACTGAGAATGATAACTCTTTATCAATTTACTTTAGCATGACCATGCATTTTTCTCAGTCTATCTTATCAAGAGGCCCATAGATATCTTACTCATATTAAATAAGGAACAAATTCCTTCTCAATTACTCACATTCCTCACATAACTCAATTTATACCCTACAACAACCTATTTTATCATGTAGTTAAAGATAATGTAAGATTGTGTTAAAATACAAAATAGTTATGTATAAATCCATGGTGATTTCAAGGTTAGAGGACTAAGCCAATATTATTGTTATGAGAATTACTTATGATAATTATCTATATAGTATTCTTATGATGGGTCAATCTAGCACTTTATTTATTAAATAAGTACCTATGAGTTAACTTAATATCTCATATTCATTATTAGTAAAACATAATTATTAATCAATACCATACTAGCCATAATACATTGTTATGACTAGGGATAATATGAATAGAACTCATATTTAATCTAAGAGTTTTACTATCAAGTCACATACTTGATGACCTTAGTAAGAATTGACTATTTAAGTAATTATCATAACATAAAATGATAATGAAAAATGACACTTTATTAAATAAAATGATAAAGTCAAAACATGGTAATACATGATTGACCTAGTACTTATCACCAACAATCTCCCACTTGCATTAGGCCTAATTTATATTAAAACTAATACCCATGGACCTAGTATAACTCTCATGTTTAGGGTGTGAAAGAGGCTTAGTCAGTGGAACAGTAACATTATCATTTATAGGTACTCTGCATATCTTCACGTCTCCTCTCTCAATGATTTCTCGAATGAGATGATAATGCATGAGTATGTATTTGGATATATGATGTGATCAGGGCTCCTTAGCTTGAGCTATAGCTCATTATTGTCACAATATAAGTTCACTGGATCTGATTTACTAGGAATAACACCTAGTCCATTCATGAACTTCTTGATCCAAACAACCTCCTTAGCTACTTTTGAGGCAGCTATATACTTAGCTTCTGATGTAGAATCTATAATGGTGTCTTGCTTGGAACTCCTCCAACTCACTGCACCTCTTTTCAAATAAAACACATAACTTTACTGTGATTGAAAATCATCTTTCTCAATTTGAAAGCTGGCATCTGTGTAATTATTTACAACTAGCTCATCTTTTTTACCACCATACAATCAAAATGCATCCTTAGTTCTTCTCAAGTACTTAAGGATATTTTTAACTGATGTCTAGTGACTTTTACCTAAGTTTGAAAAGTATCTACTCATTGTGCTTAAGGCATATGAAACATTAGGTCGAGTGCACAACATTGCATATATAATAGATCTAATAGCAGAAGTATATGGAATCTTACTTATACTGTCTCGCTCATCTTGTGTCATAAGACAATAAGTCTTTCTGAGACTAATGCCATGTGACATTGGCAAGAATCCTCTCTTAGAGTCTTGCATGCTAAACTTGTTTGATACTTTATTAATGTAAGCGCTCTAACTTAGGCCAATAAGCCTTTTAGATTTATCTCTATAGATCTTGATGCCTAATATATTAGCAGCTTCACCCAAGTCTTGCATTGAAAAATAATTCCCTAGCCATGATTTAACATTTTGTAAAATAGGGATATCATTTCTAATGAGTAGTATGTCATCAATATACAACACTAAAAGCATAATTGCGCTCCCACTAAACTTTTTGTAGACACAAGGTTCATCTGCATTCTTAATGAAGCTAAACTTATTGACTGCTTCATCAAAATAAAGATTTCAACTCCAAGATGCTTGCTTCAGTCCATAAATGGACCTTTGAAGCTTGCATACCTTTCTAGATTTCTTAAGATTGACAAAACCCTCTACTGTGTCATGTTCACATCCTCAAGTATGTTGTTTTGACATTCTCATGTTTCCATTAAAAAATGTTGTTTTGACATCTATTTGACATATTTTATAATCATAGTATATAGCTACAGTAAGGAGAATTTAAATAGATTTCAGCATAGCTATTAGTGAAAAGGTTTTATCATAGTCCATGCCGTGTGTTTGTTTGAAACCCTTTACAACTAGTCTTGCCTTAATGGTATACACATTGCCATCCATGTCTATTTTCTTTTTAAAAAACCATTTGCATCCAATAGTTTTTAAGCCATCAGTTGGGTTAATCAAGGTCCAAACTTGATTATCATACATGGATTACATTTTTTATTTCATGGCTTCTAGCCATTTCTTAGAGTCAGGACTATTTATGGCCTTTTGATAGGATATGGGCTCACTTTGATCCATAATCAACACATCATTATCATTAGTTATGAGAAATCCATATCTCATAGGGATTTGACATGTCCTACCAAACCTCCTTAGGCCTTCTGATACTTATGCAGGTTCAAGAGTTACTTATTGATCTAGCTACGGTTTCATACTTAGTACAATGCTATTTTGTGGGTTTTGAATTTCTTTAAGTTGGAATGTGCTCCTATTAGATCCTTTGGAAATAAATTCTCTTTCCAAAAATACACTATTTCCAACAATAAACACTTTATTCTCAGAAGCATTATATAAATAACATCCTTTAGTTTCTTTAGGATATCCCATAAAATGGCATTTATCATATTTGGGTGCTAGTTTATTTGAGATTTAACGCTTCATATAAGCATCACATCCCCAAATCTTAAGAAAAGATAAACTAGGAGGTTTTCCAGTCCACATCTCACATGGTGTCTTTTCAACTACTTTTATTGGAACTCTATTCAAAATGAATGCAATAGTTTCTAAAGCATAACCCTAAAAATAAATTAGAAGATTATATTGACTCATCATTGATTGAACGATATCCAATAAAGTCCAATTTCTCTATTCAAACACACCATTCCATTGTGGTGTACCTAGAGGAGTCAATTGTGAAATAATCCCACAATCTTTAAGATGATCTATAAATTCTTGGCTTAAATATTCACCACCTCGATCAAATCTTAATGTTTTAATATTTTTTACCAAGTTGGTTTTGCACTTCATTCTTGAAAACTTTGAACTTTTCAAAAGATTCAGATTTATGTTTTATTAGATAGACAAAGCAATATCTATTGAAATTATTTATGAAAGAGATGAAGTACTGGAAATCTCCTCCAATAGTTGAGCTTAATGGCCCATTACATCTAAATGTATAAGGCCCAATAAATAATTATCTCTCTCACCTTTTCCAGTAAAATGGTGTTTTAATCATTTTTCTTAGTAAATAAGATTCACATGTTTCAAATAATTCATAATCAAATGAATTCAAAAGCCCATTTTGGTGAAGCTTTAAAATACGTTTCTCATTTATGTGGCCTGAACGACAATGCTAGAGATAGGTAGTGTTTAAATAATTAGATTTAAACTTCTTTGTATTAATGTTACAAATTGACTTTTCATTAGTGTCTTCAACATTTAGAACATAAAGACCATTAGTGAATGGAGCAAATCCATAAAAAATGTTATCATGATAAATATTATTCCTCATAATAAATTCAAAACCTTTCTTGTCCAAACAAGAGACAAAAATAATATTCCTACACATAGTAGGCACATAATAACAATTTTCCAAATTTAAAACAAGTCCACTAGGCAAAGTTAACTTATAAGTCCCTACAGCTAAAGCAACAACTCTTGCTTCATTGCCAACTCGTAGGTCCACTTCGCCTCTAGCCAATGATCTACTCCTTTTTAGACCCTGAACATTAGTGCAAATATAAGATCCTAATCCAGTATCTTTTATCCAAGAATCAGAAGTAGAAAAATTAATTTCTATAATATGAATACTTAAAGAAGTAGTCGTACTACCCTTATTCTTGTTCAAATCATTTATATATAGCTTGTAATTTCTTTTCCAATTACTTGGCTCATTATAGAAAAAGTATATTCCCTCCTTTGGTGGCTTTGCTTGAGGTTCAACTTTGAACTTGGGCTTGGGCTTTGGTTTTGGCTTCTAAAAGCCTTTGGAAGCCTTGCCTTGCCCTTTCCAATCTTTTTCATGTCCTTTTCTTATTAACCATTAGAATATCCTTGGTGGAATTCTTGATGTTCTTTTCAACAGTTTTAAGTATCCTATGCAACTCTTAAATAGTTTTATCCATACTATGCATATTGAAATTCATGATGAAACCATCATAAGTTTCAGGCAAATATTGGAGAATGATATCAACAACCAATTCTAGTTCAATCTTGAGACCAAGCTTGTCTAAAAGTTCAAGATGACCCTTCATCTTGATAACATGAGGACTGATAGAGCTACTAGCAGCTAACTTGTAGAAGAGCAATGCCCTGATGGTATTGAACCTTTCGATTCTAGCTTTCTCTTAGAACATTTCCTTGAGATGACCTATCATAGTATAAGCCTCTATTTCCATTAGTTGCTTTTAAAGCTCAGACTCTATGCATCCAAGCATGAGACAAGTGATGTCAACTAAATCATTAGGATGCTTACTATAAGCATCCTTTTGTGCTCTAGGAGCATTAGCAGTTGGTTCCTCTAGGATGGGTTGATCAAGGATATATTTCTTTCTTTATTGTCTAAAAAAAATTATTAAGTTTTTATGCCAATCAAGAAAGTTAGTCCTATTTAGCTTATTCTTCTTTAGGATCAATCATAGTGACATGGTAGGTGCAGTGTTTGATGTCATTATCTACAAAAAAATATATATATAGTACATATTATTAAAGAGGCATAAGAAAACTCCCACTAAATTTTTATAAATTATAAAACCCTCAAAATAATTTCAATAATTAAAATTTCTTAGTGGGCCAAGGTCCGTAAGAAAGCTTTGGCTTATCACTTAAAGTGTGGTTATTTAGGTAGGTAACACTTTACCAATTGCATCTTATGTAATTCTTGGATAATTATAGGATATCACATGTACTGGTATATCCTATCAAATGCCCTAGGTCCAAAACCATTTTGATAACCTAATTAAGTCTAACTAACTCAAACATATAGATATCACTATTATCCATCTTATTTTATTTAGATGGCTTTATACATATTTCTTTGGCATAATCTATATATAGCAATCTAAATCTTAATAAATGTTTATTAATGGAAGGTATTTTAATGACTTAATATTAAATGAGAGTTTAGTTAATTTTTATCTTATTTAGTTATTATTATATTCATCACATGAATGGCATCACATACATAACATAGTAACATAATAAGATAAACGTGACATAGTTTGACCCATAACTAAGTTAATCTTCATAAGCCAATATGAAGATTAAAGGTCAAACCTATATGATATTACAAACACAAGTTGAGCCTTCAATTTGGATCTCTATCTTCTATCATGGACCTCCTCCCTGGGCTCCCACCTTGGATCTCCATCAAGGGCCTCTAACTTGAATTTGCATATTGGGTATTGATTTACATTACATATTGTAATTAAAGTTATTCTATTACTATTGAATAAAATAAAATAAAATAATTACAACAAATAAAATGACTCACAGGCTGTATTTAAAAAATTACAACCCAATAAATAAAATACGATCATATTGGCTTAAGGGCCATGCTATGCAAATATTCCAAAATAATTCAATTTACAAATTAATTAAATTATTATGTTAAAAAAAATGCATGATAAATCCATTTGGGGTAAAGGGGCAGTGTCTCTAATGGGGTCCAAGGGGTAGCGCCCTTGGGGGCAATACCCTTTTACAAAGGTTCTAGGGCTGCATCCCTGAAGGCAAACAATTTACTTTAAATCTTTGAATGAGTTGCTGCCAAAACCCTAAAACAACACTAATTTTTGTAATCAAATTACTGTCTAATTGATTTGTTCAAAACATATCATTTTTATGTTTAACATTTAAACACCCGCAACCGTTAACCCTTATTTACTCATAAATCATATTATAGAATAATTAATCTATTTCAAATAGATTTATTCTATATAATTTATTTGACACTTAAACATATTGCTCTTGACAGAAATCTATATAATCTAAATATTCATGTTTCAAAATTAAATAGAAATCAAATTTGTTGTTCAAATAGAATCCTTATTTTGATTTCTTAAAACAATATACATAACATAGAAAACCATAATTATATTCACTATTTAATCATATTAAATGATTATAAACATTAATCAAATTAATGTTTAATATTATTTTCATACATATTGTAATTAATTGTCACAAAATCAAAACTATTTGGATAAAAATTTTTGAAAACTCCTTTCTAAAAATGAATTACTCAAACACACATATATTATATACACAAAATCAAATTAATCGAATTACAAGTGGCTCTGATACCACTATTGGGTTTTATGACTCTATATGCAGTGGAAAAATAAAATTTGAATCATAAACCCAAACCCGGATCCAAGTAATTCTATTAATTAATTAATCTAGGGTTTTCATTTTCTTATGACAAATATAGAAGAGGCAAGAAATCTGGAAGGAAAAGAGGAGGTTCACTCTGATGACACCTTACCTTGAGCTTTTAATTCAGCAGTTCAGATTTGAGATGTCTCTAAAAGAATCTATCCTTCATAAGTGTCCACGTGAACAACCCTTGATTTTGAAAATGAATATTTGTGTGCTAGCACCTTCTCTTCATTTCTCACAAATCAAGAAAAAAAAGAACTCTGTGTTTTATTTTCTAAAAGGAGAGAAAACAAATTTAATGGCAGAATAATGAAAGTGTCTAAAACCCTATAGAATATAACATATTTATAGACATTTAAATTAGGGTTTCACTTACCAAACAGGCTTTTGGTAATTTCTCACTTATTCTTATTCTGATTTTATTTAAAATTAAATCAGAAATGATATTCTATTTATTTAAGATAACCTTTACATTAAATAAATAAATGATATTTTACTTATTTATTTCCATATAGCTTATTTGGGCTTATTAAACCCATATTCGTTTTGACCTTGCTTAAAGTTTATGACTCTATAGGTTCACATGACGTTGGCAGTGGACCTTAAATGTCTATTTAGGCCTACAAGTCATAAGTAGCCTATAGCAAGACATTATGATTACCCAAGCCATGTGAAATTAATAATCCGACATAACTTAATATACAGTGAATATTCTAGTCCCTTTGTCACATGATATCTTAATTGAATATAAGACATATATTATGTCATTCTTATAGAATTCAATCATATAATTTCTTGATTCCAAGTAAGATGAGAATGATAACTCTTTATCAATTTACTTTAGCATGACCATACATTTTTCCTCAGTCTATCTTATCAAGGGGCCCATAGATAACTTACTTATATTAAATTAGGGATAAATTCATTTTCAATCACTCACATTCCTTATATAACTTATTTATACCCTACAATAACCTATTTTATCATCCGGGTAAATATAATGTAAGATTGTGTCAAAATACAAAATAGTTATCTAGAAATCCATAGTGATTTCAAGGTCAGAGGACTAAGCCAATTTTATTGTAATGAGAATTACTTTTGACAATTATCTATGTAGTATTCTCATAATGGGTCAATCCAGCACTTTATTTCTTAAATAAGTACCTATAAGTTGACTTAATATCTCATATTCATGATTAGTAAAACATAATCATCAATCAATACCATACTAGCCATAATACATTATTATGACTAGGGATAATTCGAATAGAACTCATATTTAATTTAAGAGTTTTACTATTAAGTCATATATTTGATGACCTTAGTAAGAATTGACTATTCAATTAATTATCATAACATCAAATGATAATGAAAATTGCGTCTTTATTAAACAAAAATGATAAAGTCAAAACATGGTCATACATGTCATGACCCGGACTTGGGGGCACGTGACTGGCACTAGGGAATGAGAAAGCATAAAGCTACTAAAACCCATAGTAAGCCTTAAAAGAAAAACGCAAAATATTTCACTTTAAAACCTTATAATAAAATAATTAAATCATAATGCACATTATTAAACTGATTTTTCTCAATTTAATTAAACCATAACATCACAATGCATAAAATAAATAAACATCAGTTGTACAAATAGTATCTCAGTACATAAATCTTAATACAAAATATCAAAATTCAAAATATGCAGTTATACAGTTCTCTATTGCAATACACAGATACTAATACAAACACAACTGTATATACCTACATAAGATAGCCGGTTAAGAAGCTACTAAGCATAGAGAAGTATGCCTAATAAAAGACTCCCAAACTCCTAAAAAAAATAAATTGAGGAGAGTCAGACCTCATTGAGTAAGCTAATAAAGGAAATGAATACGGTTTGAAAATTTCATTTAAAATAAGTTTTTATGAAAATATAATATATTTATAATTTTTATTCAAATTCTTTGATATATATATATATAAGAAACCCATTTTTTTCAAAAGGAAGGAAATAAATATTTAAATACTTTTTAAAACATTTCAATATAAAAACTAGGTAGACTCCGAGTCCTCAATTTTAGTAGTTATATGACTCACTTATATCCAAGATTGTCGGATGCTGAAAGCAAAGCATCACCAGGATGCACAGTCGCAGTCACATTACTTAATCCAATATCACTGACGATGTCCGAGAGCAAAGTATCACTAGACCTTTGGTCCCAATATTTATTAAATAATCAGATATTATATTACTGACAGTGTCCAAAAGCAAAACATCACAAGACCTTCGACCCCAGTATATAATTAATATAATCCAATATTTTACTGGTGTGCACACTGTCCTAATGAAACCCATCGGTAGCCCGTTCTACCGTAGTTTATATAAAATAAAAAGAAAAATAAATAAAACAAGGAAAATTATAGTAATTAAAAATAAAATAAATAAATTATAAATTAAATCATGCAACATTATTTAAGGAATACCAACTAGAATCTCGTAAAATTAAATTCATCAGAATTTAATATATTTTAACTCAAAAAACCCGACATACAATTCAAATATTAACTTACGAGATGAAGGTGCTCCTCTGATACATCATGTCCGACCTCGATTGGTAGAAGCGACTGGAGGGATGGTTATAAGATAGAAAATGAAACGACAATTAGAAAATAGAAACCCTAACTTCTAGAATTTCTAAGGATGACTCGACTTAGAATTCAAAAAAAAATAGGATTGACCCAATGTCATGTTTTACGAGAAATCTACTGAAAATTCAGCAGAGTCTCATCTATAAAATAAACATCCTTCTACCGAAGTAAAGTCAATCCTGTAAGCAAACACACTTCTAAATTCACATAAACTCAACACCTCGGGTTGGGACCTCGAACTACTCAAATCCCCAACTGAGGTTTACAATCTACCAAAAACAAATAATTAAATAATAAATATTTAAAATCATTAAAAATCCATAAGATACTCAAAATACCATAATTGAATTTATTTAAATAATAAAACATTAAAACTAATTATTTTTCAAAATTAGATAATAAAATCCCAATAAGTTATATAATATTAATAAAATCCAATTTTACAATTATTCATCATAAAATAGTCAAATTCACATTTAATTATTTAAATAGCTTAAATATATTATAAAACTAATTAGAAACCCATTTAATCACAAAATAATAAATAATTTAATATTTGAATATAATTTTCAAAAATTAGAATTAATTAGTTAAAAATAGTAATTAATTTATAAAAATTATTCTAATACTCTATAAAATATAATTTAACTATATTTTCAATCAAATTACATATTACCCCCAAAATTCCAATATTCACATAAACATAATAATTCCTAAAAAATAATATAAATTTACTAAAAAATAAATTTATGAACACAAAAATTACTAACTTAATATACTAATCACTAATTACTTAGATTTCCAACCAAAATAATTAATTAACATAATTAACAAAAATTACAAGTTATATTATTAAAATATTAAAAAATACCCATAATTAAAATTAACTAAAACAATTTAAAATCAACTAAATACATATGTAGATCAACCCACAAAATCAAGCAAATATTAAAAATAAATTAAGCAAAAATTATATTAATTAACTAAAATTGAAATACACATAATAACAAATAAACAACTAACAAACAATTAGAAATTAACTAACAATCAACTAATAATTAACTAACAAACAACAAAGAAACTAGCTAGAAATCAACCTCACAACTCATCTAAATTAGCCTAGAACTCATATAAAGCAAAATTCCTAGGACAGGGAGACTGCTGCTGTGGTTAATATTTTTGATGTTGCTATCTCTGTTGTTGTTGATGTCGTTGCTACTATTGTTGTTGATGTCATTGATGTTATTGCTATTAAAACAACAAAAAGAAGAAAGAAACAAGCAGTGGTGTGTTGCTAGAAGAGAAGGAAGACAGCAAGAAGAGGAAAGAAGCAGGCAGTGGTTATGGCGTCCAACGTGGGTGGTAGGAGGCTACTCAGTTGATGGCTACGTGGGAAGAAGACAAGAAAATAGTATGGGAAATAGTCGTAGTTTAAAATAATTATATATAACACTAGAAATAACAATAAGAATGCTATTTAGAAATAATGACAGTTAAAATAAAATAATGTACATGCATGCATAATGACAATAGTATTATTAATAGTTTTAGTATTTTAAATAATAAGGTTTCCAAAATAAATGTTTAAATTTGATAACTAGATATAGCAATTCAATAAAATAAAATAATAA